>CM066041.1:247628663-248277490 GCA_033557465.1 Ichthyophis bannanicus | reverse complement strand
CTTTCCCTATCCTTCTCCGCCATCCATGTTAGGACTACGCATGACTTATACCAGTCTGCCACACTGTGTTGTGCCCACTGGTAACGTCCCCATAAGGGTTTCAATTACCATTATGTCAGATAGTACTGAGCATGTATATAAGTGCTAAAAACATAGCACATGTAGCGCTATACAAAGATTGCAGACCAACACATCCAGCTTACAAGAGCATACCACACACACAAATCAGCTCAAAATAACCAAATGAAAACCACACACAGCTGCACAAGTGAACCCTCAAACATGGTCCCCTCGTCTCCCAGTGTGAAACCCACACAAAATGTCCTCTCACCTTGCTGCACCCAAAGCATAACACCAAACTAACAGTGTTTGCACAGCATCCGCTATCACAATCATCCACAACCGCAGACGAACTGTCACCCCAAAACCTCCCACAAGAAGCCTAAAAGCCAAACCCCCCCACATCATCCACCTCAGAGCCCTCAGTTCTGGCCCTGCCTACATGTTTTGGTTCACAGTCATGCTGATATTTGACGTTGGGCTGGACCAGCCAGTTGTACTGTCCCACAATGATCAGTGCAGTGTATTGCAGCAATCCTACTGATAGTTGGTCTACAAATTTAATCTGTATTAGCACTACACACATATAGCAAAAAAATGTGGGAACAGAATGCAAGTACGTTACATGAGAAGAAGCATGTGCAATCACCTGCCCCCTGATTGCTTTTCCCTCACGGGCACGTACAGGGGTGCAACGTCGGATCATCCCTCCAGGACCCTCAATTAATCTCTGCAGGAGATTGTGCCTGAGAGCAATGTTGGTAGCAAGGATGCAACAGGCTATGATGATCTTCTGGCCACAGTCTGTGGAGTATATTGTACGGGCGCTGTCTGTCCTATCCAGACACCCTGAAGCTAGCTTCTGCAAACGCCAAAGGTGCGCTCTATGACAGAGCGGCTGGTGGCATGGGCCTCATTGTACCTCCGCTCTGCACATGTCCGTGGTTGATCGCACAGTGGGTCAGCGAACCAGGGCCGACACCCATTATCTTGCATCACGCTGTAGAAAGACATGAGGTAAGTTAAAGCATGAGCTCATGTCCCCTCAAATGGATACAGGTATATATGTGCAAAACAAATGCATTACACATTCTGTAAGAAACATATGACATCACAGCTATGCAGCATTGCAACATTGAAATATGATGACACAAAAGGACCACATGGCCTATCTAGTCTGTCCGTCCATATCAACAGGTACAACAGTCCCCTTTTTATCCTTTATAGATCCTCTGTGTTTGTCCTATGCTGTTTGGAATGCAGTTACTGTCCTCGTCTCTACCACCTACATTGTGAAATTATTCCATGGATCCACCACCTATTCATTAAAAAAATATGGTGGCATATCACCCCTGAATCTATCTCCCTCCACCCTCATCCCATGTTCCCTCGTAGCTGAACTTGCGTACAATTTACAGAGGCTCTCTCCCACAACATATATGCCACGGAGGTATTTCTACATCTCCATCATATCACCTCTATCCCTCCTTTCCCCAAGGCATACATCCTAAGATCCTTCGGTCTGTCTTCATATGCTGTATAATGAAGACCACTAATCATTTTAGTAGACACCCTCTGCTCCGACCCCATCCTGTGCACATCCTTTTGAAGGTGCAGTCTCCAGAATTGCACACTCTACTCCAAATGAGATCTCACAAAAGACATATATAGAGGAATTCTCCCTTCCTGTTTTATGCTAGCCATTCATCTCTGTATGCACCCAGCCAGCCTTCTAGCTTTTTCCCTCGCCTATTCAACCTGGTTAGCTACTTTGACATCAGCAGAAACAACCACACCTAGGTCCCGCTCTTCTGTAGTGCAAAAGAGTACTTCACCCCCTATACAATAGTGCTCCCTTGGATTGTTTCAGGCCAACAGCCTGATCTCACATTTCCTACCATCACATCCAAGCTGGCCAATATAAGACCATTCATCAAGCTTAGCTAGATCACTCCTCATGTTTTTTACAGCTTCCTGGGTGTCTACCCTATTACAGATTGAGTGGGTGAACCTAAGAAACACCAGACAAGGGGTAGCTGTATGGAGTGGCAACAACATAATATGTAACAACCACACAAATGCTTGCATCCAATCAACCAGCATCACACAGCAACATAGCAGGGTGCATTTGGAGGGCAATCCCCCCCCCTTCCCCCTATATCCCACACAGGCAGATGAGACACACACACAATGAGTGATCTACTGCAAGACACACATTTGCACATACGCCTAGTCACATGAGCACCATGTGCATGTCAGAAATGGAAACACCCACCCAGCAATATGCAGTCCTCATACTGTCCTGCCTCAAATTGTTGGAATAGTGCCGAGTGATGCAGGATATAGGCATCATGGGTGGACCCTGCAAACCTGGGGACCACATTCAGAATATGCATATTTGCATCACATACAGCCTGAACATTCAGGGAATGATAGTGTTTGCGGTTGCGGAACACTACCTCCCTGTCTCTAGGCGGGACCAGGGCAACATGTGTGCAATCAATAGCTCCCATCACGTGTGGAATCCCGGCTAACGCCTCAAAGGCCTGGTTCAGGGTCCACCACTGTTGCCTAGTGTGTGGAATGGCAATATAATTCCGCACCCGGCTGACCATGGCACGCAGTACTTGGTGGAGACAGCGTGAGAAGGTGGGGCGGCTCATGCCACCCACTGTGGCCACAGATGACTGGAAACAGCCAGAGGCAAAGAAATGTAGGGCAGCAAGGAGCTTGACCAAACCTGGTATGGCATGTGACCGATCAGTCAGGGGCTCGAGGTCAGGTCCTCATAGAGCTCCCTAATAGCCCCTGTGCTCAGTCTGTACAGGGAGATGACCTGGTCCTCTCACATGCCCTGGAGCTGGGCCCTGGGCCTGTAGAGGCGTGGCTGGCAAGCCTGCACCTCAGCATGCCTCCTGCGCCATGCGGGCACAGCCCCTGCCTGCCCTGCCCCCACAGCTGCAGGTCTGATTTGCTGAGGGACTACACCCATGCCCTGTGCCTCAGCCCCATAGACACCATCTCCCCTGTCACGCAACCGCACCACCTGCCCACCTTGCGCTGCAGCTGCAGCAAGCACAAAGGCTGCCATAACCTCCACCCGCCCTGCTCCTCAAAATCAGTCAAACACAGACAACACTTCCCTAACCAAGACACTCACCTTACACACCACACCTTACACAGCCACACAATACAACCAACAACAATCACAAACCCAGTCACACTCCACAATACATCTGATTCTGACTCGCTCCTTCTGTCACTGCCAACGCACACCTTCTCTCCCTCGCCTACAAAAAACCCCTCAACGTGCAACATGTGCTGAGGACAATTTATAGAGTTTTTACGTTACGCGTGTTGTGCGTGCGCATTTGCGTGAGCGTGACCACTGCACATGTGCAGTTGGCTGTGCGCCTGCACTGCGCACACGCAGCACTGTGCCTGTGCCGCGCACACGCAGCACTGCGCATGCGCCATGGCTTACGTGCTATGTACACATCCACATTCTGCGTCTGCGTGGCGCATGCGCAATGTGCACACCCAACTGCGCATGCGCAGTGTGCACGGTGGCACGGGTGCGCGCACGCTCTGCATAGTATAATGCGCAACGCGCAAGCACCCATTTCCTGCCTCTGGCTGGCGCATGCGCAATGCGCACGGCTAACTGTGCATGCGCACCTACACAGCCAACGTGCACACCCAACTGCGCACGCGCAAAGTAAAAACCCCTACAAATACACCTCTACACGTGCTGCACATTGAGGGGTTGTTGGTAGGCGAGGGAGAGAGAAGGTGTTAGTGAGAGAGATAGAGATAGAGAGAAGCAGGTGTCTAGGAGAGCTAAGGTTTTGTGGTGAGGGTCAGAGTGTTAGAGGCTTGGTTGTGGAGGATAGGTGTGAGGTACAGCAGGGGATACAGAGAGGAGGGGAGTCAAGGAGCAGGTGAGTGAGAAAGGAGGTGAGGTAAAGAGCAGATAGCAGAGAGAGGAGGGAGTTATGAGGTGGAGCTGAGAAGGTCAAGAGAAGGAATGTCTGACAGGGAGGGAGAGGACAGGGAGATGGAGCCACAGGACAGGGCAGGAGTGGAGAGGGAGAGGGACAGGGAGAGGGAGAGGGAGGTTGGGCCACCTGTTGGGGATGAGACAGATATGGCAGGGAGTGTGGTGGAGGCTGCAGGGCCATCGGCCCAGCCCACACAGGGTCCTCTCACTACAAAAAGTAAACGCATACCGGTGCCAGCTCTGCAAAGGAAGAGGGCCCAGAAATTCTCACCACAGGAAAATCACATCCTGCTGGCTTCTGTTCTAGAAAATTATGAGGTCCTATACGGACGCCTAAGCAAGACCACCACTGTTGCAACACGCACCCAGGTGTGGGAGGAAGTGCAGGAGGCGGTGGCACAAGCAGGGGGTCCAAGCAGAGACCTCGACAGCCTCAGGAAGAGGTTTAATGACATAAAGAGTGGTGTGCATGCACACATGATGGCAGAGCGGCGGCATGCTGTGGGCACTGGAGGGGGAGGCCCCTTTACACCGTCCCTAACACCCCTGGAGCAGGAGTTGGCAGAGCGGCTAGGGCCAATATACCTCTATGGACTGCCAGAGGCACTGGACACTGCCCATCCCCAGGCAGGTAGGTACCCAAATCACACCTTGCTGCTCCCAACCCATTGAGTACCTGCCCTTTGGATGTGCATCAGGCTTCTTATTAACACCTCTTATACCTGCTCCCCTGGATCATCTCCCACCCTCTCTGCCTTTGGCTCATTAGTGTGCTGTCCCCCATTCCACCCCTTTTACTCTGTGTTTTGCTTCCATCAAAACACATGTTTCATTTGCATCATCCCTTTTTATATCTGCCCTGCACATGTGGCTACGTGTCTGCTACAAGCCCCCTCTCAGACCTGTACGTGTTTTGTCTGTGTCTAATCTAAGCACTGCTGAGCAGGGATGGTCCTTCTGTGGGATAATGTACACCAGGGGTCCTCAAACATTCTAAACAGGGGGCCAGGTCACTGTCCCTCAGACCATTGGAGGCCCGGAATATAGTGTTAAAAAAAATTATGAACAAAGCCCAAAGAACACTGCAGAAGTACAAAAAACACAGAAAGTTTCAAAACATTTTGGGGGGGTTTTTCCACTGGCAATTGCTCTAGCCATGTTAGTCTGGTTTCTTTGGGTCTTCTGCTAACTCCCCATCATCTGCTTTCCATTTGTCCTTTCATCACACGTCTAGTATTGTTTCCATTCTCTGTCTACATCTGCTTTAACATGGTAATCTTTCTCCTTGTGCACCTTCCGCATTCCTAGGTCATCCACTCAAATGTTAGACCCCCATCCTCAATCCCCACTATCTGTCCAATTGTAGATATCTCTTACCTCCCTCAAAATGTTTTTTTCCCTCACCATTTTATTTGTCCAGCTCCATCCCATTCTGATCCTCCCACAACCTCACCTCCCGTATATTTCCAGCCACACCCAGCATCCGCTCCCCCTCTAGTCCGTGCATCAGCCCATTTGCAGTCCTAGCCCCCCATCAGCCCATTTCCAATCCTATCCCTGGCCCAACATCAGACCAGTACCAGTCCTAGCTCCACACCCAGGTCGAGTCCTATCCAAGTTCCTCCAGAAGTGCATTTCCAAACCCCAGCCCCCCCCAAAAGCTTATTGATAGCCCTCTCCTGGCCCCACCATCAGCCTATTTGCAATCTTAGCACCCCCAACAGCACATTTTGACCCCTATCCTAGGCCCCCCATCATCCCACTGCCAATCTTACCACCACCCATAGGCCATGACCTGTCCTAAACCCCTCCCCCACATCAGCACACTTCCAGTCTTACCTCTCCCCCCATAGCCATTTACCACTCCAAACCTCTTCCACCCTCATCAGGCAAGATAGGGTACGAAATAACCCAACCACGCCTGCTGCTGCTGCTTCCACCGTCGCAGCAGGAGATTCAAACATCCCGTGGGCCCCCCCCCCTGCTCTGCAGCGTCCTCCATGCGGCTTCAGTGTGGGCTTGTCAGAGCCGTGTGAGGGGAGAGTATCCCTTTCTCACGGCCATGTCAATGCCGCCACGGGCCCTATGTAAAATAGCATCAGGCCCATGGCGGGATTAACAGAGCCACGAGAGGAGAGGCTCTTTCTGTTTGCGTGGGTCTGACAGCCAACACTGAGGCTGCATGGAGGACACTGCAGAGCAGGGGGAGGCCAGTGGGATGCTGGATTATTCCGCTAGCACGGCGGCGGCGGCAGCAGCAGCAGCAGGTTTGTGAGGTGTTAACTTAGCTGGGCTGCTGCTAAATGAATGCTGCGGTCCTTTGTAGAGCTGCCCCTGAGGACTGCCAGCGGCGGCAAAAACACCCATCGGGCTGCATACACCTCCTTGGCAGCCCACATGTGGCCCTCATCCCGTAGTTTGAAGACCCCTGATGTATACATCGATGTGTCTGCTAGGTACTGGCCTAAATATGCCTAATTGTGTTAGCAGGAGCTGTAGTGGTAGCTATTTAGCACATGTACAGGCCACGGCCAAACACACATTGATTGTGGGGTGGATGTGTTAAACAGTTGTATGTAGTTGAACCATGCAAACCAAACTGTGCTGTGTATGGTTTCCACAACCATGGCCCCAGCTGAGGAGGAGGAGGTGCAATTGGGCGAGGATGTGGCAGAGCCCCAGCCCACAATGTCTGGGGGCAGCACCAGCAATGGTGATGGGACCCCAACCACACACGTCCAGCCTGAACCAGAGGACCACACCCCAGACGTTACTGACACAGAAGGCTGGGAGGACATCAGAAGACAACACCCCAGTCATGCACCAGAGCCAGATGAGAACCCTCCTCCAGAATTGGACCCAATTGTTGAAGAACTGCGCACACACACTGCTGCAGCATGGCGCAATGCAGAAGGTGGGTAACAGCATACCCCACGATCCCGACGGGGTTTTCCTAACATCCACAAAATTATTGTATATTGCCCACATAGCATAGAGTTCTGATTTTGGGGGGTTGTCTTCTGTGCTCTGTGATTCTACCTCCTGTAGCATGTCTTGTCAGGTGTCAGCATTTGTGAGGGCCTCACACACATGCACACTGTGCTTGCCCATATACCCCACATAAGCCCAAAGAGAAGAGCAATGATCGCAGGTCACCCAGACACCCTATGTGACAGAGACCTCATCATGGGTATTGTCACACAGTATCATTTGACAACATAATCTGCAGTGTGCGCCAGCATCATAGAAATTGGGGCACACCAGATATGTGTATGTGTGTCTTAGGCCCCCTCAGATCATCTGACCAATCCCAGACAAGCAGTGTGCAGACCTGGAATAGTCATATTAAACTGTGGCAATGTGCCATGTGTGAGATCTGTGTTTCTCATGACCCCACACCCAGACCGCACCCAGACATGGGGATGGCTCATGGGAGACACAGATGTAAACGTTGGTAGGTTTGGCAGGCATGACTGTTCTGCAGACTGCTTTTCTGGGATATGCGTGACATGTATATGTGTGACAGCTGGTAATGGAGAGGAACCTCACATATCACCCTCTGTCCCACCCACAGGCACTCATCAGGCACTGCAGCGTGTGTTCATGGCAATTGCAGAAAACACAAGGGAGCTGAGGATGATCCGGGAGGAGATGCGGTCGGGGGCGCTTGGCCGCATTGCGTATGCAATGGAGGACATTGTGGGGCTAATGCGGCAGCAAGCACCAGCACCAGCACCGGCACCGGCACCGGCACCTGAGGCACCAGGACAAGGTGCAGTTCTGCGGGGGGTGGTGTGCCATGGGAGGTGTGGGCGGCCACGCAGGAGGTGACTCCGGGACCAATAAACAGCTGTTAACCAGTACATACGTGTGTTTTACAATGTGTGTCCCTGTGCTCCCCTTAGGTAGTGTGCAAATGCATGTTGTGTGGTACACACACGCCCCTCGATGGTGGGGTGTCTGTACTGGCAGGTATCACTGCACAGACACCATCACATGCCATGTGTGCCATGCACTGTGTCAGATCTCAGCCCCTGGGCTGCAGTGTGGCGGTTTACATATCCTCCCGGGTTGCAAAGGGGGAATGTCCTTGAGCTACATGTCCAGTGTTGGGAGCCGTCACAGTTAAAATCCTGTCATACCCCCTACATTGGAAGCACTTATGTGACCCTTTCCCTGCCTGCAACACTGCCTATGTGCCTGCTCCCCCACAAACATATACGGTTACTCACCAACCATCCCTGTGACATGTATTGTCCCAGGACACACTAAACAGCTTTACCCCTGAGTAGCTCCTGGGCTCATCATTACATCTTACCCTGCCAGCACAGACGTACTGGTTTGCAAGTTGTACTATTGGCACACAGGCATGTTGCATCAGAAACGGTTCCCACACATTGCACACAGCATGCACGTGCCTCAGTATACTGTATACTAAATTTCTGCATCTCAGGGTCCACGCTGGTCTCACACACCTACACACATGGTCATCCCCCACGACTGCATGTGGAGCCAGTCCACGCATGATATCCATGTCTACCTTTACAACACATACCTGTTTACACACATATCCCATGCTTGCATCCATAGTGTGTTGCTAAGGGAGACACGTGACCATTTCGCAATTAAAAAACAGTGTGTATATTATCAAAAACATAGGGAATATAATACAAAGTTTGGAATGGGGACAATACCCATCACCCTCCCCCCCCAAACACCCCATCCTCCCCCCTGCCACCCCCACCCACCCTATACACCCTCCTCCACCCCTCCCCCCACCCCCACATCAGACACACCCTCTCCCTGCATTCTGCATGCCCAGTGATGGAACACAGGACAGCGCAGGGCACATGTGTGGAGGTCACAGGAGCCATCAATGACTCCTGTGACGCTCCTCAGGGGATGGCCGCCGACATGGCAGCCGCTCCACCTCGGCAGCCACCCGCTGAATGGCTCCCGCCAGCCACTGGTGCGAGTGCACAAGGAGGTGCACACGCTGCTCCAAGGCATCCAGGGCCACATACAGGTCCGCCCCACACCTGCCACCACACACACACATGGTCCCAGGGGTCTGGGTGGTGGCATGTGCATGCAACCTTTGTGTGGCCCTGGATGGTGGAGCAACATGGAATGGCTGGCAGAGCCCACAGTGCTCTGTGCTGCACTGTGTTCGCCATCACTCTCCCACCCCCACACATCCCCCTCCTCCCCCCTTCCACCTCCCACCCACCCTCCACACCCTCCTCCACCCCTCCCCCCACACCCACATCAGACACACCCTCTCCCTCCCCTGCCACGCCGCCACCCACCCCTTCCATGCCCCCATCAGCCCCCTCCTCCGCTGCACTCTGCACGGGCTCATCATCCTCGTCCTCCGCCTCCACCTCAGTTTCCTCCTCCACCACCACCACTTCCACCTCTGGGGCATGGTGGGCAGGGGGGCGCCTAAGGGCATATGCAGATGTGGTGGCCTCTTCATCGTTGTCATGACCCTCTGTGGAAGATGACAGTCATCAGCACATTATCAAGTGTGTCACATAACACATGTGCATATGCAGGCACCACACAGGCTGGTGGGCCAATGTGACATTTGTTACTTGTCAGCAAGGTTGTCAATACTCACCATCACCCTCTGCCTGCACCGCCCTCTGGAGGCGGGCAAGATAGTCATTGTGGTGGAGCCGCAACTCGCGCCCCTTCTTCCGGAGATCCTCTACCTGTGGATGTGAAAACAATGTGTGGGGGCATCAGTGATTGCTTACCTCTGGTGGGTGGGCAACATAAACAAACATCTGTGTGGCCAGCATCCTGCTGCTCCTGCTCCACTGCTGTGTGTGTCATGTACAGCATAGTTAGTCACATGTAACAGGTGATCTCCAGGAACACCAGGAATAAGTCTTCACATGTGGGTGGCGTTGGTACCAACTGAGTCTGTGTGGAAACGCTCCCCAACGTCCTATATTGAAGCTTTTGGGAGCATACCACAGTGCATGCGTGCTGCCTTCCTGCCTTTCCAAAATACCTCTCTCCAGTTGAGCTTAAAGCTGACACAAGGAGAGAGAGAGACACACACACACAACCCGCTAGGGGAGATGGGTGGGTTGTGATTGCCTCATCCTGCTGTTCCCAGAGATCACCTGTTACAGGTGATTAACTATGCTATCACCAGGAACAAGCAGGACGTGGTCATCACATGTGAGGAAACCCTAGATGTAGAGGCCAGGGAAGGATCCCCAGAGTGGTGAGGGCCTGTGGAGGGTTTCCACTTCCTCCCATGGATCTCTGGCATCCTGTAAGAGAGGCGGCTAGGAGTGGATTACGTATGGAAGAGGTTTTGGAGAGCAGCCTGACCAACCATAGCATGCCTGCAGGAGCCTTTATCCAAGCAGTAGTGGCCGTGAACCGAGGACCAGGTAGCTGCTCCACAAATGTCGTTAATATAGACGGAATGGAGGTGAGCCCGTGAGGCTGCCATGACTCTCACATTGTGAGCGGGAACATGGGCCACCAGTGAATGGTGTTAGCTATGATAGATAAAAGGCAATCCAGTTGGATCAAGATCATTTTGAAACTGCTGTACCGAAATGCAAGGGATCAGAGACTCAGAATAGCTGAGGGGACCTTCTGTGTTGCTGTGTCCACTGCAGATGAAAAGCCACAGCTCTTTCACAGTCCAAGGTATGAAGACTCTTCTCTGCATTTGAAGCATGCGGCTGTTGAAAGACTACAGGTAACTACACCTCTTGTTTCAAATGATAGGAGGAATCCACCTTAGGCATGAAGTGTGGATGTGTCCTTAGGATTACCCTATCATGGTGAAATGGTGTGTAAGGTGGATCAGCCACTAGAGCTTGAAATTCACTGATACGACTTGCTGATGTGATTGCAAGAAGGTATTTTACTTTCCAGGTCAGAGACTTTAAGGAAGTAGTGTCTAAGGGCTCAGAAGGCGGCAGCATACGCTGCCCTAAAAGCAGATTGGGATCCCATGCCTCTTGAGGTGGTCTAAGGGCAGGTTTTGGTAGATGCAGGCCTCTCATGATTCCGGATATGAGAGGATGGGATGAAATGGGTTGTCCATTGATGGGTTCAGAAGGAGCAGCAATGGCACTTAAATGGACTCTGACTGACTCAGTTTGGAGACCATTGTTTGATAAGTAATGTAGTTTGTCAAAAACATGTTTATATACGGATGACAAGAGGGTTGCAGGCCTTTTGTTATCACCAAATGAACTGTCACGTCCACCTGATGGCATAGGACTGCCTTGTGGAAGGTTTCCTAGAAGCATAACGGACATCATGCAGTTCCTGAGTGAGGGGAGGGCCAAAGCAGTTACAGCCATCAGTAGCCAGGCTCTGAGGTGCAGAGACAGGGGGTTTGTATGCCATACATTCCCCTCCTCCTGCGACAGTAAGTCTGGAGCTGACCCTACGTACAGGGGTGCAACCTGGGACAGATGTAGAAGCAGAGGGTATCACACCTGCTGTTGCCAGCGTGGGGCTATGAGGATCATGTTGCCTTTGTCCCTCAGAAATTGCAATAGGGTCTTGGCAATCAAGGGAATGGCAGGAAAGGCATATAGGCATTCCTGCCTCCAGTTGAGGAGGACAGCATCCCTCGCTTGGTAGCTCTGAGCTGGGATTCGTGAACAGAACCGGGTAGGTTTGGCATATGATGGACTTGCGAAGAGGTATGAATTTTGAGTTCCCCAGAGTTGCAATACTCTACAGAGTTGGTCCATGTGTAGAGACCATTTGTGTGGAAGCAGAACACGACTGAGTTTGTATGGCTAAGAGTTCTGATTGTCAGGGAGATGGACTGGCAGGAGATGGATCTGCTGCTGTCTGGCAAACGACCACAGTTGAAGAGCTTTGTTGCAAAGAGACAGAGCCTATTCCTACTTGTTTGTTCACATAGACCATGGCTACCTGATTGTCTGCGTAAAGTAGTATTCCATTGGCCTGTAGAAGGGAATGGAAGACATGAAGAGCCAGGCAAATTGCTCAGAGCTCAAACAGATTGATGTGGAAATTACTCTCCTGACAATTCCAGGTGTCTTGGGTGGAGGTGTCCACTACATGTGCAGCCCACCCCACTTTGGAGGCAGCTGTTGTTAGTGGGATCTGAGGAGGGGTTTGCAGGAAAGGTGACCCCTCCAACAGGTTTTGTGCTGACCGCCATCAGTCCAGGGACAGGGTATGGCGGTTTGAGTTTACTATCACATCTGAGAGACAGCCTGTTGCTTGCGTCCACTGGGAAGAGAGGGCCCATTGGGCTGGTCTCATGTGGAGACAAGCGTAGGGGACCACATGCACCGTAGCTGCCATGTGACCCAGCAGCTTATGCATCTCTCGAGGCGAGAGGTGAGTTTTTCGTAGTGCTGTCACGTTGCACAATGCACAGACAGCGAGGCAGAGTCAGGTAGGTCTTTGGCAGTCTGGTCTCTAGCCTTGCTCCTATGAGCTCCAGCATTTACGTGGGAGTCAGAAAGGATTCCACGAGATCTCTGACAGGGCCTAGATATTGGAGTCCACGCATTGTGTAAGAGAGAGAGGCCTGGGCATGTGTATGTGACTGTGCCTGGATGAGGCAGTCGTCCAAGTAGGGCCACAAACAAATTCCCCTGGTACGGACCAAACCGGCTACCACAGACATGCACTTTGTGAATACTCAGGGTGCTGAGGCACGGCTGAAGGGAAAACATTTTCTGGATAGTGGTTTACTTGATGGGGGGACCAAAGGAACTTTCGCTGTGCTTGTTGGCAGAGAAGATGGGTGTACGCATCCTTGTGATCTAGAGAACAAAGGCAGTTCTGCCTGTGTAGGTCAGGAAGTACTTTTCATAGAGAAATCATTTTGAATGTCTTTTGGAACAGGAACTTGTTCAGTTCTCTGAAATGTCAGATGTTTCTGTGACCTCCTTTTTCCGTTGGTATGAGGAAATTGGGGGGGGGGGGAACCCAGAACCCTGTTGGAGATGAGGTACCTCTTCCATTGCTCCTTGAGGTATAAGATGTTTTACCTCAGGATTCAGTTGGGGGGACGTTTGCAAACTGAATGTCTTTACTATTGTGGGAGGTGTCAGGCTATGTGAATGACGCCTATACCCTCTTCTATGATGGACACAGTCCAGGGTTCTGATGTTATTTGCCTCCATCTGTGGATGAGGTGACCTAATCTTCCTGGGATTGTTGACATTTGCTTTCCCTGGAGGGCCAGGAAGGGCAGGTACTCCATCACGGAGTCAAAGGCCCTGTGGGGGCTGAGGCTGCTGGGTATGCTGAGCCAGAGTAGCTCTCGTCTTTCTCTGCTTAGTAGCTTGTTGACCCTTTCTAGCAGCTTGTACTGCAGGTTGTCCTTGCTGAGCATAGGACTGATAGTATCCTTTCTTTTTGGAGAGGAAGCGCTTTTCTAAGGCTCTCATCTTTGTAGGATCTACAATATTTGAAAGCCTTGTCAAGGTATACTTGTCCTGCCGGTTTTTAAAAACCAGTTTTCACCACTACAGGGGGTGTTGGCCACTTTATCCTGTACCCAGTGTTCCAGGTGAGAGGCTTGCAGCCAGCCAGGTTTCCTTGCCCCAATAGCAATGGCAGAGACTCTGCCTTTGCATGAAAACAGTCAAAAGCTGCCCTGTTCACAACGTTTGAAATGTTCTGGGCATGCTTGACAGGTGCTACATAGTAGTGACCTCTGTGATCTGCGAGATGTGGACTTACCAATTGTAGATCTCGTGTGACCTCGGTCAGGAACATTCCCATGTACATGATATGGGAACCTGTCCTGCCTGAGAGCATGGATGTTTGGATGACACAGCGACCAACGGCATCTGATGTCTTACACTCCCTACCAGGAGGGTTGGTGGCATGTTGTCTGTAACGTTTAATTCTCCTCCTAGCACACTCCACCATGATGAAGTGATCAGGGAGGTGTCCTTTCTGCAAACCAGGCAACGGTGACACACGATACATAGTAGGCACATGTGAGAATGTGGAGAGGTGGTAAGAGGAATCTTCCACATTCTCCAAAGAGGATTCCTTAAGATCTGATGTATTGGCAGGATGTCTGCCGCCTATGAGGTTTGGTGATATTGGTGAATCTCTGTCTCCAGTGGCCTGTGCTCACATTGAGTTACTAATGAAATGGAGAGGGCCTTGACTACATGTGTGTGGAGATCCAGGAAGGACATATCCTGAGGAGGGGACATTCTCCTCTTGGGAGAGGCAGGCTTGTCCTGGAGAGGTACATCATGTGGTGCCTTTACATAAAAGTGGAAGTAAGGATGTGGTTGAAAACTACAGGCCGGTTAGTTTAACTTCGGTGGTGAGTAAATTATTGGAAACGCTGCTGAAAGAGAAAATAGTGAGGTTTCTGGAGTCCGGCGGATTACAGGATCCGAGGCAGCATGGATTCACCAGAGGCAGGTCTTGTCAGACAAATCTGATTGATTTCTTTGACTGGGTGACCAGGGAGTTGGACCGAGGGAGAGCTCTAGATGTGGTGTATTTAGATTTCAGTAAAGCCTTTGACACTGTTCCTCACAGGCAACTTATAAACAAACTGAGCACCCTAGGGATGGACCCTAAAGTTTCTGCTTGGGTTAGAAATTGGTTGGGTGGGAGGCGACAAAGAGTACAAGTAAATGGAGCTCACTCTGAGGAGAAGGATGTTACCAGTGGTGTGCCCCAGGGATCTGTCCTTGGTCCGATTCTTTTTAACATCTTTGTTAGTGATATAGCGGAAGGGCTGTTGGGTAAGGTTTGCCTCTTTGCGGATGATACCAAAATCTGCAATAGAGTAGACACCCAGGAAGGTGTAGATAACATGAGGAGGGATCTAGCTAAGCTTGAAGAATGGTCTAGAATTTGGCAGCTGGGATTTAATGTTAAAAAATGTAAGGTCATGCATTTGGGCTGCAGCAATCCAAGGGAGCAATACAGTATAGGAGGTGAAGTACTTTTGTCCACTAAAGAAGAGCGGGACCTAGGCGTGGTTGTGTCTGATGATCTTAAAGTAGCTAAACAGGTAGAAAAGGCGACGGCAAAAGCTAGAAGGATGCTTGGGTGCATACGGAGAGGAATGGCTAGCAGAAAAAAGGAGGTGATAATGCCTCTGTATAAGTCTTTGGTGCGACCTCATTTGGAGTATGGTGTGCAATTCTGGAGACCGCACCTTCAAAAGGATGTGAACAGGATGGAGTTGGTGCAGAGGGTTGCTATTAAAATGATTAATGGGCTTCATTATAAAGCATATGAGGACAGACTTAAGGATCTTAATATGTACACCTTAGAGGAAAGGCGGGAGAGAGGTGATATGATTGAGATGTTTAAATACCTCCGTGGCATAAATGTTCAGGGAGAGAGCCTCTTTCAATTGAAGGCAAGTTCTGCTACGAGGGGACATGGGATGAGGGTGAAGGGAGATAGATTCAGGAGTGATATGCGGAAATATTTCTTTATGGAAAGAGTAGTGGATCCGTGGAATAGTCTCCCAGTGGAGGTGGTGGAGATGAGGACAGTAACTGAATTCAAAAAAGCATGGGACCAACACAGAGGATCTCTAAAGGTAAAAAGTGGACTGTTGTAGTTGTTGTTATGGAAGGACAGACTAGATGGGCCTTGTGGTCTTTTTCTGTTGTCATGTTTCTATGTTTCTATGTTTCTATCATTACCCTCTGAGCTGTCAGAGTCATCAGACCCCTCAGGAGATTGGATGTATCTTCTCTACGGAGGCTCAGGTAAAGTGAGGTATCAGTACCAATTGGCCTCAGTATCGGAGTGACACGGTACCGGTGTGTGTATACTGGTACTCATCAGCACCAATGGTGCATTTGCCAATGCCGGTCCTGCAATTGCTGCACATACCGGTGTTGCACTTTGCAGGGTCTGGGGTGGAACCAAGGTCTTTGATGCTGCAAGGAGAGCTGCCAGACTGTGTTCGATGGCCACGATCCTCTGGTCAATCAACACTGACGATGTCTGTGTATGAGTACTGGCCAAAGGCAGGACCCCAGAGCATAGCAGCAGGTGGTCGTACAAGGTTGAGGCCTCCAGAACTTCATGGAGTCCCAAAGCGGCTTTGGAGGCCAGGGACTCCCACTGGGGCTGATTGCCCGGAGCGTGCTCCTCAAAGGCAATGCCAGTGGCAGTCCAATATTTTGAGGGGGATGTACCCTTTCAGGAACGGACAGATTTGTGTTTGGTTACCTGAGATCCACGGGAGGAATAGGAAGCCCTTGACGGCATGGCTGCCACCGAGGCCACGTTGGAGGGAAAGAGGGTACCGAGCTTGGCTGCTCTGTTCTGCCAAACACTCGGATAACTTCCCACAGGCCAAACATTAAGACATGCATTGATCTGGCCATTAGCATTTGCGACACCAATCATGGTTCTCAGTGACTGAGAAGGTACCAGCACATTATCAGCATATGTTCTGCAGCCGAGGAGTGCTTTTCCATGATGGAGGAGGGATTAGGGCCTAATGCCAAACCAGGGGAGGACCTACAAAGGGGATTGTTGCTCTGTTGTTAAAAAGGTTTCATTGTGTGGGGGAATCTGACCTTTTAGAAAATAAAATTAGAAGACCAGTGGTACCAGTAAAGAAAAACAGGCAGACACTGCCACAGGAGTGGCACTACAATAGCTGTTTTTCAGCAATGACAGGAACAATGACCTGCTGGCTCTGTGGAAAACAATGAACTGGAGCGAGTCATTTGGGAAAGGCAAGATGGCAGCACACAGGCGCTGTGGGGTTGCTTCCAATAGCTTTCCTATTGGACACTGGAGACCGTTACCACGCAGGCTCCGTCGGTACCGATGATACCCACATGTAAGGACTACTTCCTGCTTGTTCCAGGCGATTACCTGTTTCCAGTGCCACCTGCATGCGTAGCTGTGTCTCTGGACATGTGTGCAGTGACACCTATGTGCAGTGTGCCTGGCACCCTGAACACATCAGTCCTGTCCCCTGTGGCACCCTTGCATGACAATGCATGACCATGCCACATTTTGATTGCCAATGATGGTGTCCATGGTAACCCCGCTAAACCCGTATGTGGTCTGTTTAACACATTTGTGTTGTCATGATCTACGCACATCCTGGGACCCAACCCCACTGGCAACATGAAATCCTAACAATCATGGGTGCTGTGTCCAGACATGGAACATTGTGTGGGTGGCCCTATTCACCTTGCCAGGGGCCACTACCATGACATTTGGGTTTCTACAAGGCTCAGGATAGCAATGCTTGACCCACTACAAGCATTGTGTAACGTGTCTTTCTTGGGGATACTGCTAGGTACGTATAACCTAGTTTGGACACTGTTGCAAAGAGCATACTGGGCATGAAGGAAGAGGGAATGACCCAGTATGGGCTATCTTATGTTGTTATGTTCCTATGACCTGGGCCTTGTATGCTTACGGCAGGTGTGGTTGCCAACACCAGGGGCAGGGGCCATTGCACCAGAATAGGCTATTGCCACCTATGCTCATGTCAGGGTTTCTGTCTGTGCTGTGCAACCACAACAGGTGCATGTATCCTTCCAACACCATCAATAATGTTCATCTGCAGCAAGGTTTGGGATTCATAGCAAGTGGCCAGATGTGTGACCTGACTCAGCCTACATTTATGGGGACATAGCTCTGTTACAGGCCTTTGTAATCACATCTCATAGCTCATGGGGGTGGGGTGCTGTTACACACATCCACATCTGCACCTAGCATACCATCTGGATACATCAAAGACGAGTGTGATGAGGTGCTGACCTCACAGACTACGGGAGATGTGTAAAGTGTGAGATGTGATCCAGTTACTCTTCTGTAGGTCCTGGGTTCATTTCACTTCACAGACGCAGGAGGGTTTGTAATAAGACAAGCAAACAGGTGTGGCTTGGAGAAAGGTTTTTATGTAAAAATAGGCTTAATACATAGGTATTGAACAGAGGTATATAGTGATTGTTACAGAGCTGTTTCAGTGTGCATCAATGAATCTGTGTGTGCATGTGTGCATGTCTGAAGTGTGAGAGAGATAGAGGCCAGAACCTGTGGGTCAGAGCCGCATGGTAGGCCAGAACATGTGGGTAGAGAGAGAGAGAGGGGGAGGGGTGAAAGGAATTGATCATCAGAGACTCCTGGTAGTGTCCAAACCTGTCCGATGAAGGAGAGAGAGAGAGAGAAGCAGGAAGTGTGTCTGTCCTTTATAGTGCCTCTCCAGCAGTTCCCCTTGAGGTCTGCTATTGTCTTTGGCCACTCCCTTTAAGGTCTGCTATTCTTGATTTAGCAAAGAGGGGCTGCAGCCAGGTCCTAGAGACTGACGTCACCCAGGGGTCAGAGTTTAGACTGAATTAAACAGAGTCCATAGCTGCATGAAATGTATGCTGACATCTCCTACACCTTTTTTATTTTTATTTATTATTTGTGCCTGGAATTGGTGGAAGCAAACCTGTGGTACCTGTCCCAGCTGCCATTACCTGATAGTAGGCAGCTTGTCTAATACCTCCTGTATTAAATACCTTGCTATGTCTAGCAGGTCCCCTGTCCTGCACAGTACTGTCTCTAGTACTGTCTCTAGTGTTCTAGAGATAAACAAGTCTCCTTATGAGTCCAAACCTCGTGTCTTAGGTAGAGCAGCCACTACTGGGGGGGGGGGGGGAACCCAATACGCCACTTCCGTGCCCGTCTTAGAGAGAGTGAACAGTGCATAAGGTCTGCAGGAATTTTTAAGGAGGCTAAAACCAAATGGTACCAGGATGCTATGAGTGAGGATAGGAAGCAATACTAGACTGCAGCTGACTCTGGTATTCAGTGTAATAGGAAATGTCGAATTAGCCAAATTAGCAGGCCAAATTAGCCTGGATGTAGGGGTGGATGCTGGAGAGGTTCAGTGTAACTACCTTAAAATGTTGTTGTTCTGTATGACATGCGCTGCAAGGAAATGTACATTTTTTTCATCTTACAGCACAGGAAAATTATGATAATGCATAGCAATATTTGTACAGCAGTTAAAATAATAAAAGGGTGAATAAAAACATTAAAGACATGATCAGCAGTAGGTGAGTAACCAAATAACAATTCCCACACAGACACATGAGCATCTTGTAGCAAGTGTCCAACAATTTGTTGAATGTGTCCATTCTCATAAGCGATGGTGTGATTCGCTTCAGTGGATGTTGTTTTAAGGTGATCAATATAGGCATGGAGTTCTGTAAAGTTGAGCAGTTTATGTAGTGTCTCTTCTCCCATGCCAAGTGGTAAGGGATGCACAGCATACGAGATAAAGTCTGGAATGTCCATAGAGTCATTGGTAACCAGCGTTGTGGAATAAGTTGTCCCATTAATGGTGATGGAGACCAGTGGTGTATGACTGCACCAGGTATTGTTTGGTAAATAGTTTGAACTGTACAACAAAGTGTTCTTGGGAAGGCGAATGTCATGCATTCTGGAAGCAATCGAAAAAGAGACATTCTGGGGAAAGAACAGATGAAAACAAAAGTGTCCAGCTCCAGGGTAATACAAACTGTGTGAGGTAGTCAGGGAATATGAGAGCTTAACAGTCAGGGAGCAAGAGGAGGAATTGTTCCAGCAGGAGGTGTCAGCCTCTTTAAACTGGTGAGGTTGACACTTGAACTGAAATGTAGTCTGCTCGCACAAACTGGGGTCCATCGACTTGAATGAAGTCCAGGTGTCATCCAATGGCTGCACCCATGTGAGATGGTCCACAGGATACATAAGCATATTATCAAACTGCACCCCAATATTAACAACAGGATAAATAACTGTGTGCTGTCCTGACCATGGGATCAAAGTACAGATAGAGCAGCCTTGTGGTGAACAAATGGGAACACTAACTGTCCACCAATCAAGGTGAGCTATAGCAAATTCAGGTATTTTGGTACTAGCCATATGGATGAGAGATGGTGGCCAGTGTCCTAACTTAGCAGTGATCAGAATTTCCTTTAGTATAGTAATAAACTCGATCTGTACTTGATCACAGGCAAGAGCCCAGGAAATATTCTTTCCCAATCTATATTCTGCATGTGCTAAGGTAACAATTTTCTGTTCTATAATGGGAGATATAAGAGCAAAGGTATCTACAACTACATTGGACAGTTTAGAGGAAGCTTCATTAATAATACAGTCAAACCTCGGTTTTCATGATTAATCCGTTCGAAAAAGTCTGACTAAAACCGAAACGTATGAAAACTGAAGCAATATTTAGCATAAGAAATAATGTAAATCCAATTAATCCGTTCCAGACACCCAAAAATATTAACAAAAAATACATTTTATAGAGAATAACTATATTTTTACATACAGAAAACAATGAGAAATAAATATAAATGACCAATGAAATGGATAAATGAACATTTAACATCACTGAAAGCAAGCTAAGTACAGTACTGTACAGTACAGTATGTTAACATCTGGCCTTAGCCACCCCTGACAAGCTGCTGTGCCCAGCTCTCTTCGGAATCACATTGAATTCAGTCCATTAAAATACCTTTACATTATCTGCTCAATGCTTCAGAATGGCAGAAAATCTTAATGATATAGAGCTTCAGACGTACCCTGCAAGAGAAAGAACTGCCTCCCACATTCATGCAACATCTCCTGCTTACGTTGACAGCTTTTCTTCCCTGCTACCTCCGAGCCTGAGGGGGTGCTCCAGAGAACGGGCAGGCGGTGGACGAGATCGGGGCCTTCCTCTCTGCGCAATCCTTGCCTCTCTAATTCTGACCAGGCTCGAGGATGTGTTTCATTTACGTGCTCAGCTGGCTTTCACTTCTCATCACGCTGGCGATAGGTGAGTCTGGGGGGCAGTGCTGCCGGGACCAGGCGGGCGTTCTGGCAGTGTATACAGACCGGTGTGCAGCGCGAGGGTGTATGTATTTACAGTACTGTACTTTACGAAAACCGAGGCGATGTACGAGAACCGGGACAAAATCTCAGTCAAAAAAGACGTTGAAAACCGAAGCGATGTATGATAACCGGGACAAAATCTCAGTCAAAAAAGACGTTGAAAACCGAAGCGTATGAAAACCGGGGCAAATGAAAACCGAGGTTTGACTATATGTTGTGAGGTAAAACCATCAGTAGCATGCTGAGCAGTGGATCCCATTTTATTACGGAGCACCTCTATATCAATTACATTAAGGGCACCCAGTGCAGTCCCTGCGCCACCTAAAATTGTATCAATTAATTCACGCTTGTGTCGAAATTGCTTAGCTCTGGGTGTTACTGACTGCATATCAAACCAAGTATTGAGCATTTGTATGTGGTTGGCAACAAACTGAGAGCAATTTGGATATTTGTGAGTAACTAGAAACAATTTGGGAAATAGATGCCAAGTAAGAAAATGGTATTCCACATCATATAAAACATCGTGTGGTGCATCATATTTAATCTGAAAGGGATGTCCTTCCTGAAATGGGTGGATATCAGAAAGGTAGAGTACAGGAGGAGCAGAAGTGGTGGGAGGGGTGGGATGAGGGGTAGTAGGTAAACAAGATACATCCAAAAGGAATGAAGTCTCAGTGATGTGCTGTTGATCATTCACAACCCATGTATAAGTTATTTTCCAGGTACCTCTGTCCTGACAGGAAATATTGTACAAAATCAAAGCAGGAGGACCTAGAAAGTAACGTTCTGGGCGTGCCCTCAATTCTTGTGTCCTTTCTAGAGAAGTGGAAACTGGTGGCTCCCACTGTACTTGAGTGATGTTTAATGAATAGAACACTGGCTTGTCCTGTACTGAACAGAAACTCAGGATGACCAGATCCTTTCCTTCCGGGAACGGTGGGGGTATTTCTTGATAACGATATACCCCACCTGTGGAGTTAGCCCAGCCAATCGTGCATATTCGGATGATAGTTCCTGTAATGAGACTTGAGTAGAAGAGAGCAGATACAAGAACAACAGGAAACCGAGACATAATAAAAGCAAACTTGTTATACTATGTAACAACAAAACAAAACAAAACAAAAAATAATTTACATAACTATTAAACACATGTTAACTATACAGCAGGAGTAAATAGTTACCGTCCTCAAGCGACTTTTGTTCAGAAAGCAGCTGTCCGTGCTGTCTTCATAAAGGAGCTGTCCATGCTGTTTTCAGGTGGTAGCTGAAAACAAAGACTGATAAGACACATATTACCCATATGGTTTTAACTGGGTGATGTGTTTCCAGTACTGCTGGTTGTCAGGCATTAGGATAGGCTTGGGCCTAAGGTATCAGTAACTAAGTATGGTCCCTCCCACTGTGCAGTTACAAAGGGGAGGTTTGGTCTAGGTCTCATCTCTGCAAGACACTAGTGACAGGGCTTCCTTCATGTAATCATGAAATATTGATGGTGAATCCTTAAATCCCTGTGGAGGCACAGTCCATGCACACTGTTTCGGCCTGGCTGGTGAATTGCATGTGGAAGAAATAGGTCTAATCTGACCTCTCTCCTCCAGTATCTTCACAATTTTAGTCACTAGTTCTATAGCCTGATGAGGTACTGGGTATTGTTTCTGTGGTGTATGATCCTCACCTTCCAACAGTATTTCTGTGTGCATTTTCCCACAATCTAACTTGTCTTGAGCCCAGACTGGAATATCAGCCACTTCTGAGGGAATTACACACAGATCATACTGTTGAGCTGCCTTTGTGCACTGAGTTGCTAACTGCATGGGAATGACTTCATGCACTAAAGTTTTAGAAGCACTTGAAGTTCCTGAATACTGCCACAATTTAAGATTAGCCATATCCACCACCAAATTTAACTGGTTGGGAACATCAATTCCAATTATTTCTATTGGTGTGTTCACTATAGTGGAGGCAGTGGTTTCTAACATTTCCTTGTTTTGTTCACTGTGCACAGGGATACCCCATTTAACTGGGATAGCCACACATTTGGAAGCTGTATCATTGATTCCTTGAATTTCATAACTATCCATATTTTTCTGATCTGCAGTGGGAGAAGCTCTGTTAGTAAAACTAATTCCAGCCCCTGTGTCAATCAAAGCTAATTTATCCTGACCCCCTACTCTACTGATAACATTGGGGCGTGCACAAGAGTCCAGTATCAAGGGTGTTACAAGCCTTAAATTGTGTCCTGGGCCTGTATCCATTTCATCATCCAGAGGCTCTGGACTTGGGTCCTCTGCTGAGATAAAGGAGGCAGGCTGGGCTATGAAGACTTGATACATTTTGATATCTGAACTCAAGAGGTCAGGACATCCCTATGCACTGGCCTTGTGTTTGTCCTGAGCTGCTTGTATGTCCTGTTTTAATTTATCTATTTCTATCTGCAGTATGTGTTTGTCTTGTTCCCATTTAGTTTTTTCCTTTTCTAGCCCATCTCTCTGTGCTTTGAGCTCTTGAAAGGGGATGTAACCTGAGGAGTTTCTAAAAGTACCTCTGCCATGTGCTCTCCAAGGTGTGTGTCCTCTGTTTGTGTTTCTTGTGTACTGAGAGGATCCCTCGGCTTGCCACTTAGGTGTGTGTCCTCTGTCTGTGTTTCTTATGTACTGAGAGGATTCTTCGGCCTGCCACTTGCGTGCTTCTGATACTGTAATGACCTGCGAGGGCTGTGTCTTCCAAACAGACCCAATTCTGAGCATTAAAGTATCAAAAGGGGTTGCTTCAGGGTCTTCAGAAAATAACAGAAGGTGTTTTGTAATCTCAGGGGATAGCAATTCTAATAAAAATTCCTTATGCATGCTCTCCCCATAATCCTCTGCCTTGGGCCAGGACTCCTGCTCATTAAGAACTGCTTTTAAAATCCAGGCTCTATATGCAAACTGTTCCAGTGTATCATTTGGTAAAGGTGAAATAATTTTAAATACTTGCATTGGGGAACAGTGAAATAGTTTCTCAGTACCCCTTTTAACCAACTGGTATGGGTGAGTGAGAGAGCCAATCCTGTAATAGTGTGGCCCTAGAGCCAGATGCATAAGTCTATCAAAGTCTGATTGTTTTCTTCTGTATTTCCCTAGACCCCAGTGAATCAGAATATCAATCGCCCATTTAACCCACTGATTTACATTAAGAGGCATAGTGCCAATTTTCTCAACTATTTTTTCTATATATCTATCTTTTAAATTCTCATGCAACATTACTTTAACTGGTGCTTTGAGTTCAGTATGCTCCAGACAGAGATCCTGGTTATTGCTGGGATCTGGCTGAGATAAACTATCTGAATTTTCCTGCTGTGAGTCATCTGTGTTCTTGCCATTCCTCAGTCCAACTATGCATACTTCTGTATTCTTTTGTTGCTGATAAGGTGTGTGATAGGCATAGGGAATGGGTGTATCTTTGTTCTTTTGTTTCTCACTAGCTGGTATGCATGGCTGATAGGGTGTGTCATAGGCATAGGGGGCTGAGGGAGGGGTGGGTGTTGGCTTTCTTGCAGAGGCCAATTGATCTTTAACGTGCCTCAATTCAAGTTTAAGTGCTTCTAATTGTTCACTAACAGTTATAAAAGAATTTGTGGCTTGTATCACTTGAGTTCTCTTAATAGAAATGCAAATTTGTGCCTCCTCAAGTTCTTTGGTCAATTGGCTACACTGAGAAGTCAGTTCAGAGTTTTCTTGTCTCATGCTAATGAGGCCCCTGGCCATGCCTTGGATGAAGAGGCATTTCCTTTTATTTGTTTTCTTTTTGAATTCTTGATCATGGTTTAACATCTGTTTTTGAATATTATACAATGATGACTCAGGGAACTCCCCTTCAAATGGACCTCCTTTTCTCTTACAGTATGAAATTAGAATTTCTGTAAGTTCTTTAAAATCAAATGCTTCCATGTTTGATACTGCAGAAAGGCTGTAGTTGGACTATCTCAAATGTGTAACCTTAGAAGGAGGAATGCTAACTTAAAAGGTATTTCACACCTATTTAACCGGGTGGAAGTGTTAGGGTGAAGTTATAGTAAGAAGGTTGTTAGTAGATTAAGAGAATTGTATCAATTGCAGCCATCTTTAAGCCTGCTCTCACTAAGATAGTTACTGACAGGAGACAGAGAAATAGAAGTTAAAAGGGACAGGAGGTGATAGCTTTATCAGGAAAGATGTATATTGTATTCAATGAGGGAATATTTAACTGTGTAACTCTGTATTTTCTTAGCAGTTCAAATACTATATAAAATCTGTAGCAAGCCTATACATAAAAATAAGACAATTTCAAGCCACTCTGTGTAATGTCCTTAAAATTCTAGATTCTTACAGAACCTTTTGACAATAAAAATCCACCTTATCTAACCTACAAAACAAAATTGTAAATGGTCACAAGGGCTATTGATTTTCCTGTCTCACTCTGTCTGAAATCTACTTAATGTATTATACAAAATTATTACTTACCCAACTGGAGATCTGCTGTGAAATCCGAGAAGACGAGCCTCCATAAAGTGTAAGATGTGATCCAGTTACTCTTCTGTAGGTCCTGGGTTCATTTCACTTCACAGATGCAGGAGGGTTTGTAATAAGACAAGCAAACAGGTGTGGCTTGGAGAAAGGTTTTTATGTAAAAATAGGCTTAATACATAGGTATTGAACAGAGGTATATAGTGATTGTTACAGAGCTGTTTCAGTGTGCATCAATGAATCTGTGTGTGCATGTGTGAAGTGTGAGAGAGATAGAGGCCAGAACCTGTGGGTCAGAGCCGCATGGTAGGCCAGAACATGTGGGTAGAGAGAGAGAGGGGGAGGGGTGAAAGGAATTGATCATCAGAGACTCCTGGTAGTGTCCAAACCTGTCCGATGAAGGAGAGAGAGAGAGAGAAGCAGGAAGTGTGTCTGTCCTTTATAGTGCCTCTCCAGCAGTTCCCCTTGAGGTCTGCTATTGTCTTTGGCCACTCCCTTTAAGGTCTGCTATTCTTGATTTAGCAAAGAGGGGCTGCAGCCAGGTCCTAGAGACTGACGTCACCCAGGGGTCAGAGTTTAGACTGAATTAAACAGAGTCCATAGCTGCATGAAATGTATGCTGACACAACCTACCTGCCATAACCTAACACAATATCTGAATGAAATACCCACCATTGCAATCAGGTCTCTGGCCCCCTGGGGGTTGGGTGTCCTAGCACACATCATCAGCTGCATACACCATAGCAACAGGGTGACTGACAGTACACCTTACGCAGGTCTCAGGACTCCTGGGGATAGGGAGAATGTATTCAACTGTTTAGGCACACAGAACCATATCACCAGGGTGAGTGATAGCCCACTTTGATGGGCTCTCAGGGCCCCTGGGGATAGGGAGAATGTATTAAACTATTTAGGCACACACAACCATATCACCAGGGTGAGTGATAGCCCACTTTGATGGGCTCTCAGGAACCCTGGGGATAGGGAGAATGTATAGAACTGTCTTTGCACACACAACCATATCACCAGGGTGAGTGATAGCCCACTTTGATGGGCTCTCAGGACTCCTGGGGATAGGGAGAATGTATTCAACTGTTTAAGCACACAGAACCATATCACCAGGGTGAGTGATAGCCCACTTTGATGGGCTCTCAGGACTCCTGGGGATAGGGAGAATGTATTCAACTGTTTAGGCACACAGAACCATATCACCAGGGTGAGTGATAGCCCACTTTGATGGGCTCTCAGGACTCCTGGGGATAGGAAGAATGTATAGAACTGTCTTTGCACACAGAACCATATCACCAGGGTGAGTGATAACCCACTTTGATGGGCTCTCAGGACTCCTGGGGATAGGGAGAATGTACTCAACTGTTTAAGCACACAGAACCATATCACCAGGGTGAGTGATAGCCCACTTTGATGGGCTCTCAGGACTCCTGGGGATAGGGAGAATGTATTCAACTGTTTAGGCACACAGAACCATATCACCAGGGTGAGTGATAGCCCACTTTGATGGGCTCTCAGGACCCCTGGGGATAGGGAGAATATATTCAACTGTTTAGGCACACACAACCATATCACCAGGGTGAGTGATAGCCTGCTTTGATGGGCTCTCAGGACTCCTGGGGATAGGAAGAATGAATTCAACTGTTTAGGCACACAGAACCATATCACCAGGGTGAGTGATAGCCCACTTTGATGGGCTCTCAGGACTCCTGGGGATAGGAAGAATGTATAGAACTGTCTTTGCACACAGAACCATATCACCAGGGTGAGTGATAGGCCACTTTGATGGGCTCTCAGGACTCCTGGGGATAGGGAGAATGTATAGAACTGTTTAGGTACACAGAACCATATCACCAGGGTGAGTGATAGCCCACTTTGATGGGCTCTCAGGACTCCTGGGGATAGGGAGAATGTATTCAACTGTTTAGGCACACAGAACCATATCACCAGGGTGAGTGATAGCCCACTTTGATGGGCTCTCAGGACTCCTGGGGATAGGAAGAATGTATAGAACTGCGGCGGGTGGAGGGGGGGGGGTGGTGGGCGGGGGGGGGGGGGCAGGCAGGGGTGGGGGGGGTGGGGGGGCCATCTCTTTGGACCCATAGACGGATTCTGTAGTACCACCCAAACTGCCCTCTGGTGCTCAGGATCTCCCACCAACAGATTCACATTCAACAT
Organism: Ichthyophis bannanicus; assembly: GCA_033557465.1. NCBI lineage: Eukaryota > Metazoa > Chordata > Amphibia > Gymnophiona > Ichthyophiidae > Ichthyophis > Ichthyophis bannanicus. The sequence continues at coordinate 248,249,902 of CM066041.1, read as the reverse complement.
CATTGCAATGGTGCTGGTAGAGGGGACCATCAACCTCAGTTGAGCTGGGGGACAGACAACATACAGGGCAGTCCATGCATTTCTGTACACATCCATACGGTGATAGCAGACAGACAGGAGGCCTGGAAATGTTCAGCTGCCCACTACCACTATCTGACATTCTCCAGCAGCGAGCACAGTGAATCTGCAGCCGCTGCACCCTGCAAGGTGTTCCTGCCTCACACATACTAACTGCAAACAGTCTGCTAGCTAGTCCATAGTGCATATTACTGGAAGAAATGTGTGCACCCAAAACCGTGATGTCAGCACACCCACCAAGCAGATAGGTTAGTGATTGGGCCCCAAAAAAGGCAGCCCATAGATATCACTTGAAAGAGATGCTATTTGCACTATGGGTGACCTAGCCATGCCATGGTGACTGCTCAGTCAGGGTGAGAGTGACCTCCCAGCAGGACATGCAGGGGCCACCCTGTCCGTGCAGGTGATGACCGGCCACTACAATGTCCCAGCCATTGCCCTATGCCCTGTGCTCATGCATCCTGCCCAGTCCACCCTGTCCGAGCTATACCTAGGAGGAGTAGCCTAGTGGTTGGGGCAAGGTACTTCAGGCCGGAAGGTCGGGGGTTCAAATCCCACTAGAGGACAGCAACCTTTGGCCAGAAGGACTGGGGTTTCTAGTCCCACAGATGCTCCTTGTGGTCTTGGGCAAGCCACTTAACCCTCCATTGCCCATGTTCCCTGTAAGTATTAGTGTGTGTCTCATATCCCCGCGTGTTAAATGTATCCCCCAATTGTGCTGTGACCGCTTTGATTGAAGTATAAGGCGGTATACAAAACTATCTAAATAAATAAATACCCACAGTACCTTGCTCCTCATTATGCACATTGGCAAGCTAACACTGGACACAGTGCAAACAGTGTGGGCTTTGTAAGGTGTTGCAACCACCACACATTGGATGGACAGACACACACTCCCACACCTATGTCAGCATTGTGCTCCTATAGAGAGCTTTTGCAGTCCAGGCCACCTCACCAGTCCTGCACACAGCGCAGGCATGGCTATGGTATGCAATACTGTTGTGGTCACTCCCCAGGGTGGTGAACACTGTCAGAAACCAGACATGAAACACACTCCACAGACATCAGAGATATTGGTATGATACAGCTCAATGAGCATATTGTGCTTAACTTAGGATTTGCTATCTGCCAGTAATCATAGCAACCTTTTGATATATGTGTACCATATTCCCAGGTTTATGGTGGCATTGGTAAGGTATGCACGTACTAGTATTGTGAGATGTACGTTCTCCATGGGCTTTCCATAAAGGAGCCTGTGAGTGCGGTTCTTTCTGTTCCTGTTGGCCGCTGCTCTAGGGCAGAGGTCCACAACTCCAGTCCTGGTGGCCCAAACACTGTTCATGTTTTCCTGCTGTCCCTAATGAATATGCATGAATACATCTGCATACCATGGAGGCGGCGCATGGAAATGTAGCACACACATCCTTATTAGATACAGCATATACGTGAATGATTTGTTGCCCTCCAGGACTGCATTTGGGGGACTGTGCTCTAGGTAATGCGCATGTTTCTGGTGTCTGTGCTCTGTAGGGTAAAATGTAGATGTTTTGGGCATGTTTACATTATATGCACTAAAGGTTCTGTCTGTATTATCACATTTTTGTGGTGGGTAAAAATTGGGGACTGGGATGGCAGGAGCCCCAGCTGGGGCTTGAACCTGTGACCTTCTGCTCCTGAAGGCACTGACTGTGTGTGCTGCACCACCATCTTGGCACAGAAACAGTGCATTCCCTGGGGAGTCCATGGCTGTTTGTTAGACAGGGCCTGTCTAGTGCAGTGCACGGCACCCACATGAAGAGGGCTAGGCCATGGTATGCTGTGGGCAGCAGACACTGCCCCCTCCACCACCGGTACCCCTCCGCCACCATGCTGACATGGCCTTATATTGAAGACAGCATCAAACCTGAATGATTTGTGGCCCTCCAGGGCTGCATTTGGGGGAATGTGCTCTAGGTAATGTCCATGTTTCTGGTGTCTGTGATCTGTAGGGTAAAATATAGGCATTTGAACCATGCTTATGTTCTCTGCAATAAAGGTTTGTCTGTACTTTCAAGGTTTAGCAGTGATTAAAATATGGGGACTGGATTGGCAGGAGTCCCAGCTGGGACTTGAACCAGTGACCTTCTGCTCCTGAACACACTGGCTGTGTTCACTGCACCACACTGTGGCTACAGAGACAGTGAAGTCCCTGGAGATAGGAAACCTGGCCAATGGGGTCGGAAACCCTGCTCTGGACAATTTCACTGTGGGCTCATTCACCTTGTATGGGGACGGAGCGTAAACCCTTCCAAAATTCTTTTCTTTTTTCTGGAGTTTTTTTGGGAGTGTTTTTTGATGTTGCCCATTGATATCACTATTGGCCAGCTTGGTTATAGTTTTTTTCCATTTTTTGAGGTCATTTTCACTGTTTCTTTGCCCTTTTGTTCCGTGCACATGTATCACACTTATCACTTGTTTTAGGTTTCCCTGGTTTTGCTGTACATTGCAGACAGAAATGGTTTCTTTTCCCTTTAAATCGGCTGTAACGCGAGGGTTTCTCTGGCAATATTTTTTGCCTCGGATTTCACAGCGTTAGTGTGCGGGGAGCCTCTCCCCTCCCACTCTCCACCCATTGACCCCTTCTCTCCGCCCCTGGGGAGCCTTCCTCCGCCTTCCGGGAGCCTTTGCCCACCTTCATCGCTCGTTTTCGCCACGGCAAGCATTATCGCGCGATAACATAGCTGTGCGCTGCAAGATGCGACATTATCGCGCAATAAGGTACCTTATCGCGCGATAATGTCGTGCAGCGCACTTTAAGACGGTTTAGTAAACATACCCCAAAGTTTTTAGATGAAATAAATGACTGCTTCTTGGAGCAGCTGGTTCATGAACTGACCAGAGGGGAAGCCATTTTGGACCTAGTCCTTAGTGGAACACATGATCTGGTGCAAGAGATAAGGGTGTTAAGGCCACTTGGCAATAGTGATCATAGCAAAAAAGGGAATAAAAAGTACCTGTTAGTATACATGTAAACCGCACTGATTCTAAATAGCGCGATATAAAAAATAAATAAATAAATGTTTCATCCTTTATATGCTATAGGTTGGATTTGGTTGTTTTTTTTAGTGGTATCCATGTGTATCTCTGCTGTATGAAGTCTGCCAGGTCTTGTGGGGATATGGAGTTTGGATCATCTGTTTCCACCGGTTCTTTTGTTAGATTGTTTACTATAGCGCAGAGTTCCCTTGGTTTGTTAATGGATTTCATTATTAGGTTTGAGTGATATTCCTTCTTGTGACTATTTATCATATTGCGGTATTTGCATTTCATTGTATTTTGTCAAATGATGTTGGCTTTTGGATCGTCTCCATAGTCTTTCTATTTTCCTTAGTTGTTTCTTCTGTTCATTGACTTCACTTGAGTATCAGGGGGCGTTATGTTTTCTTTTGCAGTTATGGATTGTTTTATCTGGTGCACTAGCTGCTTTAGGGAGAGTTTTATTCCAGTTAGCAATGGTGGTATCGAGGTCTGTTATGCTTCGCTCTAGTTCTGGTAGTACTTCTTCCAGGAATTTGTCTTTGTCGAAGGTTTGAAATCTCCTTTTTTCCTTGAGGGTTGTTTCAAGTGTTTCATTCATTATGGGTGAGTTTATGGAGAAGATGATCATGTGGTGGTCAGACCATGGGATTGGGGTGACTGTTATGTGCGTTATCAAGTCATTGATGTAGTATTGGTTTGGTGTGAAGACAAGGTTGAGGGTCCCTCCCAACTTGTGGATTGGGGTATTTATTAGTTGGATGTACTGAAGGTCTTTCATTGTTTCCAGGAAGGTATCTTCATTCTGGGCAGACAGTGATGGGAGGTTAGGGTCCCCTAGGATTATGAGAGTTTTTTTCTGGGTGGCATGTGAGCAGACTTTTTCCAGAATTTGAACTTGGGAGTCTGCATATGAGGCAGAGTGCAAGGTGCTTATTCAAAATAGTTACTATATTGCTTCCTTTAGATCGATGGTGGAGGTGGTATTGAATTTTAGGTGTGGCTTTGCAATAACTAGCACACCTTCACCTTTTTGTGATGGTCTTGTGGAAATGTGTATTGTATATTGTTGTGAGGCAATTTGGTTTATAAGGGCATTATCTGCATCAGAGAGCATGTATGTAATCCATTATAGCACTGAATTTGTTCCGGATTGATCGAGCATTGACTAGTCCACAGAAGAGTGAGGTACGATGTGGTCTCTCATGGATGCACATTCAGTTTGTCTGGTTGTCTAAAAATGTAAAGTATGCAAACCACTTTTACTCACATATATCTACAAATTAACATGCATACAATCGATTTGCTCGCTTACAAAAGTTCTACTTTTCCTAAAGATACAGTATGTAAAACAAGTACAAAAAAAGCCCGTAAATCTGGAAAACTTAAATTAACATGTACCAAAATTTTTATAGCTGTTGACACCCTTCCTGTGCAGCGAAGCTGTGAAAGCAAAGATTCAAAAAGAAGAGGAAATAGCCAATGCAATAAAATGGAGGGATAAGACATTTTTCAGATATGTTAGTGAGAAGAGGGAGAGCAAAAGTGGTATTGTCAGACTCAAGGGTGAAGGGGAGGAATATGTAGAAGCTGATGAGGATAAAGCGAAATTGCTTAACAAATATTTCTGTTCTGTGTTCACAGATGAAGAACCAGGAACAGGACCTCAGAAAACACCCACAAACAGGAACAGAAGCGAGGGACTTATTGAACAATTTTCAGAAGACTGTGTTCGTGAGAAACTAGCTCAACTTAAAGTAGATAAAGCAATGGGACAGGATGGGATACACCCTAGAATACTGAGGGAACTTGGGGACATTCTAGCAGCTCCACTGACTGACCTTTTCAATGCCTCGTTGGAGTCGGAAGTGGTGCCAAAGGACTGGGGAGAGGCTTATGTGGCCCCTTTACACAAAAGTGGAAGTAAGGATGTGGTTGAAAACTACAGGCTGGTTAGTTTAACTTTGGTGGTGAGTAAATTATTGGAAACGCTGCTGAAAGAGAAAACAGTGAGGTTTCTGGAGTCCAGCGGATTACAGGATCCGAGGAAGCATGGATTCACCAGAGGCAGGTCTTGTCAGACAAATCTGATTGATTTGGGAGTTGGACTGAGGGAGAGCCCTAGATGTGGTGTATTTAGATTTCAGTAAAGCCTTTGACACCATTCCTCATAGGCGACTTATAAACAAACAGAGCACCCTAGGGATGGATTATAAAGTTACTACTTGGGTTAGAAATTGGTTGAGTGGTAGGTGACAAAGGGTACAGGTAAATGGAGCTCACTCTGAGGAGAAGGAAGTTACCAGTGGCATGCCCCAGGGATCTGTCCTTGGTCCGATTCTTTTAACATCTTTGTTAGTGATATAGTGGAAGGGCTGTCAGGTAAGGTTTGCCTCTTTATGGATGATACCAAAATCTGCAATAGAGTAGACACCCAGGAAGGTGTAGATAACATGAGGTGGGATCTAGCTAAGCTTGAAGAATGGTCTAGAATTTGGCAGCTGAGATTTAATGTTAAAAAATGCAAGGTCATACATTTGGGCTGCAGCAATCCAAGGGAGCAATATAGCATCGGGGTGAAGTACTTTTGCCACTAAAGAAAAGCGGAACCAGGCGTGATTGTGTTTGATGATCTTAAAGTAGCTAAACAGGTAGAAAAGGCGACAGCAAAATCTAGAAGGATGCTTGGATGCATAGGGAGAGGAATGGTTAGCAGAAAAAAGGCGGTGATAGTGCCTCTTTATAAGTGTTTGGTGCAACCTCATTTGGAGTATTGTGTGCAGTTCTGGAGACCACACCTTCTAAAGGATATAAACAGGCTGGAGTAGGTACAGTGGGTGCCTACTAAAATGGTTAGTGGTCTTCATTATAAAGCATATGAGGACAGACAAGGATCTTATTATGTACGAAAAGGCGGGATACAGGTGATATGATTGAGACATTTAAATACCTCCGTGGCATAAATGCACAGGGGAGAGCCTCTTTTGATTGAAAGCAAGTTGTGCTATGAGGGGACATGGGATGAGGGTGAAAGGGGATAGATTCAGGAGTGATATGCGGAAATATTTCTTTACAGAAAGAGTAGTGGATCCGTGGAATAGTCTCCCAGTGGAGGTGGTAGAGATGAGGACAGTATCTGAATTCAAAAAAGCATGGGTCAAACACAGAGGATCTCTAAAGGAAAAAGGGGGACTGTTGTAGTTGTTGATATGGAAGGACAGACTTGATAGGCCATGTGGTCTTTTTCTGTCATTTCTATATGTGAGAAACAGAAGTTTACATCTGACACAGACATTAATAGGGAGATAGTGCAAAGCCCTCAGCAGAGAAGGAACATAAGCACAGTGTAGAAAATGTGATGGATGGATGGATGCATGGGGAGAAGAATCAGGAGGTCAACAAGAATTCTGTCACAGTCGTCCTCCAGGGAAACAGAAGATAGCATGGAGTCAGCCAGCTTCAGCAAAGAAGGATTTCCATCTGTATTCTATCATTGATAGCAGAAAGAGGAACACAAGATGGAGATATAGAAGCGGAGAGATAGAGACAAATCAATAGTGATGAGAGAAACCAGAAGGAAATCAACAGACATGATGATGATGGGAAAGAGAGAATTTAAGAATTTGTAGGAATGAATATCAGAACTCAACGAAGCAAATGCTGTAGAAAGGCAAGAGGAAGTAAGAGGCAGGAAAGGGATGATATCAACACGCAAAGAAATAGACATGACCCCCAAAAGAGCGAATGTGAATAGAAAACAGCAGACTGCAAAATGAGGGAATTTAGAGGAGAAAGAATTATTGACTAGAATGCCGAAAAACGGATTGGTTAAACAAGAAGCTGACCAGGAGCGGGTTGAGCTCGTACACACCGAGAGCAATTCATCTCTATTCCCAATGCTCCACAAGCTATCCATTAAGTAATAACATTGAATATGTGTTCTAAATATGTGTCTCTTCAAAACATAGGCGTAGTTTGGGGAGGAGCGGGGGGGAGGGGGGTTTGCGGTTTAAACAATGCCCCTAAAGGAATAAACGTATCTGCATAGCAACTGAATATTGCCATCATATGCATAAATCTAGGCTGCACCCCCAGAATTCCCCTGGCCTCCCCTTACTAAGTGGGTAAATTGGGCATTGCCTCGTCTGTGCAAAATGTGTGCATTTTGCATTTTTTTTAAAAAGCACTTATGCTCTTGATGCTGACCATACAAGTAGTTGTGGATATTGACTTCAAATAGACTGGAAGGAATAATATTTTAAAAAGTACTAAATTATTTAAGAACATTAAGGAGGTCATTTTAGAAAGGTTTTCCACATGGAAAGAACTATTTCATTAAATAATGTGTTTATTTAGAGTGAGCTCACATCTTTCCAGTAGTATTTCAAGGCGAGTTACATTCAGGTAGAGTAGGTATTCCCGTGTCATCAGGGGGCTTAGAGGCCAATTCTGTTTTAGACGTCCTGCTCCTGAACAGCCGGTCAGAATCGGGGCGTACAGCAGTACTATCTGATTCTGATCCCATGGGGACTAGACATGCCCACAGAATCAGAATTGGATCTAACAGCGGGTCGTGCAGGCCTGGCCTCGATTCTGATCGGCCGCATGTCCTGCACCTACCCGGCTAACTCAGCTAGGCTCCTGAATAGAGCTGTTGTGCCATGGTGCCGCACTCCCCAGCCCCAAAAGACTGTCTTCTTTTCTCGCAGCCCGACTCCCAATCTGGCCTCCCATGGCTAGAGTCGGAGTGTGGGGATCCCCCTACGCCCCTTTACCTCCTTGCTGCCCACCGGCCCCTGTGTTCCTCGATGTCCATTGGGACTTATTCCACTTCTAAGATAGATAAGTCCCCCATCTAAATGGCCAACTCCGGACGTACAGAGCCAACCACAGCCCTCCTCCTCCTGCCCACAACCATAGCTCCCTGTACAAACTGGCAATACGTGCAGGGAGCTCTGTTTCAAGCAGGGCGATCTGGGTGTTTAGTGGGTCTGGACGTCTGGATTGAGCATCCAGACTCGTGAAATGCAATTGGAATGACCCCCTTACTGTCTAAGTTAATATCTGATGTGATGAAGGGTTTAGTGACTTTCCCAAGGCCACAAGGAGCTACAGTGGGATTTGAATCATGGCTTCCCTGATTCTAACCCACTACAGAATAAAATTACACGTAAGCAATGATCCTACCTACACTGCTATACATTTTCAAGTAAGTGTTCTTGAGGGTGAAAATGGGTGGAGTTTAAGGTCTGCAAAATGCAAAATATACCTGTAACTCCTGGCAGGCAAAAATATGCACATGTGCTTGATTCTGCTAGATACACGTGCAAGCGGTAATTGTAGAAGTGAAAACATATATGCACTTTCCCATTCTAAAACTGTCATTATTTATAGCAGGGGTTCTCAAGCCAGTCCTTGGGACACACCTAGCCTGTCAAATTTTCAGGATGACCAAAATGAATATGTATGAGAAAGATCTGCATGCTGCTTCTGCTGTATGCAAATCTCTCTCATGCATATCCATCCATTGTGGTTATCCTGAAAACCTGACAGGCTAGGGATGTCCCAAGAACTGGGATGAGACCCCTGATTTAGAGGCACACCAGCCTCATCCACTTACAGTTGTGTTCAACATTATTGGCACCCTTGCATTTTAGGTATGTTGTCTACATTATCTTGAGAAATATTTGGAAATATTCCATCCGTATGTCTTCATAATATTTTAATAATATGTTAAAAGGTATACAACAACAAAAAAAAAAGTCTGTGCAACTTAAACAAAGTAATTTATGAGAAAAAATAATATGGCCTGGACAGATTTAAATGGCACCCTTCATTAATTTAGTTGTACAACCCTTGGCAGTGATGATAGCTCTTATAGCCATTTAAGTTTCCTACATCTGTCTGCTGGTAGCTTCTCCCACTCTTCAACTGCAATTTGTTCCAGCTCATGAATGTTTCCAGGATACCTTTCACCAATGGCAGATTACAGCTCTTTCCAAAGGTTTTCGATTAGAGTGAGATCAGGACTCATTGCTGGCCAGTTTAAAACAGTCCATTTTTCCTTTTTAACCATTTGTTTGTACTTTTTGGATGTATGTTTTGGGTCATTGTCCTGCTGAAAGACCCATGACTTTCGACCCAGACCTAGCCTTCTGACACTTGGTAGCACATTTTGCTCCAAAATACCCTGGTAGTCCTCTGACTTCATGATTCTTTTAATACGTTCCAGGCCCCCAGGTCCTGAGGCAGCAAAACAGCCCCACAACATAATGGGACCTCAACCATATTTAACTGTAGGAAGGGTGTCATTTCCCTTATAAGCTTCATTTCTTCATCTGTAAATGTATCACTAGGTAGAAACCATAATAAAGAACAAAATCACTGAACATGTAGATAGTCATAACTTAATGGGAGACAGCCAATATGGATTTAGACAAGGAAGATCTTGTCTTACTAATCTGTTATGTTTTTTTGAAGGTGTGAATAAACAAGTAGAAAAAGGTGACTTGGTTGATATAGTGTATCTGGGTTTCAGAAAGCCTTTGATAAGGTCCATCATCAGAGACTTTTGGCAAAACTAAAAAGTTTGGAAAAGGACCGACAGACATAATTAGGAGTGGTAAAACTCAATTATGATCTGATAAGCTGTCTTAAAAGAAATATTTGAGAAGATTGCAAAGGGGAAGAAAGCTCTGTATGGAAACCACTTACTGGAGTAGGTATTGAAGAAAATCCTATGGGCTTAAAAAGTAAGCCCTCCAGTTGAATAGTATCACTCTTAGACTGAATGTCTCGACTAAGAGGGATAGAAAGTAATACAGAGTTGTGAAGACTTACAATTTGGTAAGTCTCTGAAAAAAGTAAAGCTCCCCTGCAGTCAAAACTATGAGATATCCTCGTACAGGAAAACTGACAAGGTGAAGGGCATAGCCTACCTTGTTATTAGTTGTTTCTCCTCTTTTTCCTTCAAAAAGGAGAGGAGGAAACCTGTTACCTGTAGGGCATGATTATCCTCAATAGCTCTAGGAGCAAAAAGAATGGCTTTCTCTTGTGGCAAGAGATTCATGCCTAGAGTCGAGGATTGAGTCAGTGTATCACTGATCTCTCAGTAAGGATGAGATGAACTGCAGATGCTTCTGTTGATAAGAAGTAGGTTAGCGGTTCTAAACCTCAAACAGGAAAAAGAGATTTAATGAATAAAATATCAGAAAACCTGCGACTGCTGGGTTTGCTGAGCCTGTTGAGGTTTTGATTTTCTTAGCCTGGTTTGATGTTGCCCTATTTTGGAAACATCTACATGATGGGTAGAAGATGGATAAAACTTTTTCCCCCTAGGGGGATAACGTTTTTTAGGAGATTTTTTAGTAGCTGGGATAGAGTAAAGTTTTGACAATCCTCTGAAAGCAACAATATCAGTGTTTAACTGATTAGCTTGGAATAAGGCATCCTTGTTAAAGATATTTTGAACAGTACAAGGAGTATTTCCCAGCCTTTCTTGTACCCATTTGTCCAAGTCTGAAGCTTGGAGCCAGGCCATGCGTCGTGCCCCTATGGCTATAGCAGAAGTTCTGCTAATAGACTCAAAACAGTCCAGGGAAGCACGATTAAGGAACTTAGAGACATTTTGAGCATGATTGACTAATACAAAATAGTCTGCTCTATTATGTTCTTGAAGAAAAGGGGTCAAAAGCTTTAAATTCTTTGTGACCTCTTCAAGAGATAATCCCATATAGAAAATATATGAGATAATTCTTGCTGAAAGCATAGATGCCTGGAAGCATCAACGTCCAAAGACATCTAAAATCCTAGACTCACGACCTGGCGGATAAGAGGAGTGCTTCTTTGCACTCTTAATAGGCCTCATTGCTGATTCTACAACAATAGAATGATGAGGAAGTTGAGTCTTTTGAAAACCTGGAGAAGGTGGCACCTTGTACATAGTGTCAAGTGTTTTAGAAGTTGGGGATAACGTTACCAGGTATAGAAATGGCAAGTAACTTTGCCATATCAAGCAGAAAAGCTTGAAAAGAAATCTCTCCTGAGGAGGACCTCCTGAAATGAGGGGTAAAGGCTAGAATTGTTGAAAATTCAGCCTTGGTACCGATGGATTCATCCCAGTCATCGGGATTGGAAGACTTGAAAGAATGAAGCATCGGATCTTCTTTAAAGCGATGTCCTCGGTACCGCCCGAGGTCGATACCGAGACGAGTCGGTACCGAATCCTCCAAGCTAGAGAGTGATTCCAGGCTCAGCATCGAAGGAAGCGAGTCTGTCGAAGCAAGCATCAACGGTACAGACAACGGTGCCGATGTCGATACCAGTACCGGTACCGAAGCTGATACCGATACTGGAGGAACGGTCTGCAGCAACTCTAGCGGTACCGAAGTAGCTGAGAGCGCTAGACTACGTTCATCGGTGAGGAGTGTTTCATCCATCACCATAGCCAATGCTGGGGTTTTGGTACCGCTCGAAGCGGCCACAACCACCGAGCATGGCCCAAGTATGTCCATGGAGGTAAGAATCTCGGGAACAACCTGAAGCCCCATTAATGCTTTGGAGCCCGAAGACTCCTGCTGGGGCTTTATTGCCAAAATGTCCTCGAGGGCAACGCCAGAGGCATCTCGATGCTTAGAAGGAGATCTACCACTCGAGGACTGGCTAGTCTTAACAGACTTTTGTTTGGTTACCTGATCCTGTGAAAAAGAAGATATTCTGGCTGGTGACATCGAGTCCGATGTGAACCGGGTATCGAGTTGTGCTCGATCCTGAAGACTTCTTCTGTTTATAATGTGCGCTATGGAGTGTCTTATAGGGCGCCTTATGTGGCACCTTATGTTACACACTGTGAGGGTGTTTTTGCTGGCAGCACTGATTTAACTTAAAATAGGAAATGCCTCAGACAGCACTGATTTTAAATGACATATGGGAACTGCCTCAGACAGCACTGATTTAAATTAAAAAGGGGTAATGCCTCAGACAGCCTTTTTACCTAACACCACTGCAGGATTGAACCTATGACCTCTGCCTCCACAGTCATTGCAGTACCCAGTGGGTTACATTTTTATAGCTTCTAATACTGCCCTGGCATGAACTTAGGGTTAACACGCATTAACGTGCCACGGCGCCCACTATCGCGCAATACAGATTCTTGCTACTTTGACGCCGGAATGCCTACTCCTTATATGGCATTCTTCACATTATTGCTGCAACTAGCGCCGGTAACATTAAGACGGTTTAGTAAACATACCCCTTAGTAAAGGCTGGCTTGCTACACAGGTCCTAGACCTGTGCTTCTAAGGTAATCTTTTAACAATTTCCTGGGTGATTCATGTAGCCCTGGTTTTGATAGAGGGAACCTTTCAAATTGCCCCCTTTGTCCTTTCACTTGGCTTTAACACTTATTTAAAACAAATTTCCAAATCTCTTGGCCTAAGTGGAAGGCCTCTTTGTAAAGGTATCTAGAAACAATTTATTTCCTTCAACTCAAAGAATATTTTACCCTATTCTTCCTTCTATGCTAAGCTGTACTCTTATTTGATTTAAATTAAAAGCTCTCCACTGACACTAGGCCCTGAAAGATTTAAGTTTAAACTAAAAATGTTCTGCTGGGTTTTTTTGTTTGTTTTTTTTTATGCTTTTTTATTCATAGAAAGAAATATACAGAGTTAGGAAACAAACAAAATAAATAACAATAAACGGGAACAATATCCCATCTACATATCCCAATCAATGAAGATAATATCAAAAGTCCACATCCAGGAGAAGCTCAAAACTTATAACTAAAGAAAAACAGAGTCTCTGATCAGACCCGGTAAAACCCCAGCCAAAAGGAGAAAGATAAAAAAAGAAAAAAAAAACCTAAGAAAAAAAAAAGAAGCAAAACATCTAGCCCTTACCCTTCAAAAAATCCAAACGTTAATCCACTTCCCCAAAAATATAACGTGTATCCTGATAAATTATGTGGCATTTGCAAGGAAACTTTAAATAAAACAATGCTCCAAGGGCCAAAACGCGCGGTCGGACTGCCAAAAAGGCCTTCCGCCGTTGCTGTGTGGCCCTTGAAACAAAATATGCTCGAAAAATTCTCTGTCTATCCAAATCTGAAGTGACCATAATTAACAAAGTCGCTCTTGTAGATATCTCATCCTGCGAGGATTCTAAAAAATCAGAAATATTTAACGAGGGTAAATCCTTAGAATGGCCCTGTGCCCCTCCCTCCTGAGACTTATCCTTTAACAATTTTTCTTTAGAAGGAAGATAATAAATGTTTAACAAAAGAATGGAGTCAGGATCAGTTATTAATAAAACCTCTTTCAGATACTTATGAAAAAGCATAAGAGGTGCTAAATAATGTGTCTTAGGAAAATTCAAGAGACGAAGATTTCGTGAACGCAAGGAATTCTCCAGTAATTCATCTTGGCGATGTAAAGAAGACACGTCATGCACCAAAGCAGCTACGGTGGACTGTTGAGAAGAAGACCGAACATCATAAGATTCAATAGCTTTTTCCACACTAGACAATCTAGAGTCCTGGTCAAATAACTTCTCTACAGTTGGAGATCCCATATTGTCCTCTTCTTTTTTGCGTATTGACTCTGAAATTGTGAAATTGCCGCCTCCTCTTCCCTCAGCGGTTATCTTTTCTCGGTCTTCTGAGCCTTGTGTCCCCCCAGGTGATGTTTCATTGAAAGATGTATGGGCAATGTTGTCCAGGATGGAGCTGGCTTTGGATTCGTCTCTTCAAAAGATTTCAGTTTTTACAAAGGAAACTGTAGAGAAGTTATCTGCTGTTTTTAAATTTAAACTTAGGCCCTGGTAAAATTTAAACAAGGTAAAATTTAAACTTAGGCCCTGACTGAGTTTTAAATTTAAACCAAGAGCTCTCTGCTGGTTTCAAATTTAAACTAAAAGCTCTCTTCTGGTTTTAAAAGTAAGCTAAAAGCTCTTTGCTGGTTTTAAAAGTAAACCACTCACTATCAATATAACTATGGTGCTTATAAGATCAATTAGCAGTCTCGCTAAATTTTCCCACACTCAAACCTTTATTAATGGAAAAATAAGGCTTTGATCAGTCCATACCACTGGCAATGACTCCACCTTTGAAACTGTATATCAACCAAATATTGCGGAAGCTATACCAGCCCAATACATGTCCTCTAACATAAGTAAGAAGGTTTATCAAGTTCTCTAGCTTCAGGGAATTCAAAGATGACTTAAAATCCTTTGTAACTATATCCCTGTGATTAGGGGTATATAGCATTATTCATAAGAAAATTAAAGTAGCCAGGAATTTTAAATATTTGGATTTTTCCACAATGTACTTATCAAACATTCAAACAAGTTTCCTTACTTACATCAGTACTACCAGGTGGATAGAAATGCCAATTTACTCTTACCCTCAATTCTCACCAGAAGACTGTAAAATCCTTCTTCTCCTGTTTATATACTTTGAAGCCTGTTTTATGGAAAAGAATCCCATCTAAAGATTAAATTTCCAAAGCTTTGAGATATATTTTTACTTGCTTTCAATACTTTCTGAGCAGTGCACAGAATGATTGAGTAGAATTTTTCAGGTCTCTTGGTCCTTTAAGGGTTATTTTATAAGGGACGTGAGCATATAGAACAGCATTTTGGGGCCAAGTGAGCATGCTCCCAGTGTGGCATGCTGACGATTGACTGCTGCTGCCAACCAGCCTTGGCTCTGACCTAACCTAGCTCCCCAGCCTCCACCATTGTGGCTCCACACATGCTGTGCCAGCCTGCTGCAACACCTGATACCAATGTTGTCCCTGCCATGCATGCTGAGCATTATGCATTGGAAGGAGACTGAAGAGACCGCCTCCCATCGCTGCCCGCGGCTCCATGGGCTACAGCCACTCTGCCAGTGCCAAGTCTGCTGACTGACTCAGAGTTGGCGAGATGGTTTGCATGACAGCATAGCTGGGCAGGCCACAGACCCTCTTACATGGATGCACCGTCCAACCAAGTTCATTGCAGTGCCCAACCTGTGTCTGCTGTTGGCCTGCAGCTTGAACCTTTGATTATTTGAGACACATTCCCTTCTATTTGCACTTTTAGCTCACACCGTGGTGAGTGATGAGGCACTGGCCAATTTTTAACTTTGATATTATGCAGTGGCGGCCCAAGGGTGGTGCAGGGCCATATTTTGTTCTTTGTTACTTTATTGTATTTGCGGTTTATTTGCTGGATGTGGGCTTCTCATTAGGGTATTGCCATCACTGGCTACTAGTCTTTAGACTAAACATAATCCAGTGCTACCTTTAACCAAATGCTCTAAGAATTTCATTGCCTGCGCAGACGTCTGCTGCAATACCCATCTACATAAACCCTACATTTAGTAAATCAATTCCACCACAAGGCAGAGAACATGCATTTACTATACCTTACAGATCTTCTACTCTTTAAGCTGAAATTGAGAAGAAATGAAACCCAATCAAATGAGAAAAGGAAAAACATGAAAAACCACATAAAACAACCTTCTCTTTGAATGTATTCCTCACTTAGGATCATCCTTTACAAAGCTGTCTGTTTAAAGAAACATAAACCCAAAAGCACAGCAGCATCAGCAAATCAGAACAAGAATTTCAGCTAAACAATTCAACCCCAAGCAGTGACTGTATTCTCTTTTGAGCAGTTCTTAGAAAAGGCAATATGTTGGATACACGGAGGGGTGAATAAGGAGATAGAAGGGGCATGTTGGATACATGGGAGGCGTGAATAGGGAGATGGAAAGCGACATGTTGGATACACGGGAGAGATGAAAAAGAAGATAGAAGGGACGTTCTGGATACACGGGAGGGGTGAATAGGGAGACAGAAGGAACATGTCGGATATATGGGAAAGGTGAATAGAGAGATAGAAGGAAAATGTTGGGCATGGGAAGGGTGAATAGGGAGATACAAGGGACATGTTGGATACATTGGAAGGGTGAATATGGAGATAGAAGGAATAGGTTGGATACCCAGGAAGGGTGAATAGGGAAATAGAAGGAACATGGATACACGGGAAGGGTGAATAGGGAGATAGAAAGGACATGTTTGAAACATGGGAGAGGTGAATAGGAAGATAGAAGGGGCATGTCGGATATACGGGAAGGGTGACTAGCGAGATAAAAGGAACATGTTGGATACAAGGGAAAGGTGAATAGAGAGATAGAAGGAACATGTTGGGCACGGAAAGGGTGAATAGGGAGATAAAAGGGACATGTCGGACACACGGGAAGAGTGAATAGGGAGATAGAAAGAATATGTTGGATACACAGGAGGGATGAATATGGAGATAGAAGGAATATGTCAGATACACGGGAAGGGTGAATAGGGAGATAGAAGGAATATGTCAGATACACGGGAAGGGTGAACAGGGAGCTAGATGGGACATGCTGGATACGCGGGAAAGGGGAATAGGGAGATAGAAGGGATATGTTGGATACACGGGAAGGGTGAATAGGGAGCTAGATGGGACATGCTGGATACGCGGGAAAGGGGAATAGGGAGATAGAAGGGATATGTTGGATACACGGGAAGGGTGAACAGGGAGATGGGAAGCGAATAAGTTGGATACACGGGAGAGCTGAATAGGGAGATAGAAGGGACATGTTGGATACTTGGGAGAGGTGAATAGGGAGATAGAAGGGACATGTGGGATACACGGGAGAGGTGAATAGGGAGATAGAAGGGACATGTTGGATACACAGGCGAGTTGAATAGGGAAATAGAAGGGACATCTCGGATACACGGGAAAGGTGAATAGGGAGATAGAAGGGACATGTTTGATACACGAAAAGGATGAATAGGGAGATAGAAGGAATATATGGGATACACGGGAGAGGTGAATAGGGAGATAGAAGGGACATGGCGGATACACGGGAATGGTGAATAGGGACAAAGAAGGAATATGTTGGATACATGGGAGGGGTGAATAGGGAGATAGAAGGGACATGTTGGATACACGGGAAGAGTGAATAGGGAGATAGAGGGGATATGCTGGATACATGAGAAAGGTGAATTGAGAGATAGAAGGAAAATGTTGGGCACGGGAAGGGTCAATAGGGAGATAGAAGGCACATGCTGGATTCACGGGAAAGGTGAATAGGGAGATAGAAGGGACATGTTGGATACACAGGAAAGGTGAATAGAGAGATAGAAGGAACATCTTGGGCACGTTAAGGGTGAATATGGAGATAGAAGGGACATTTTGGATACATTAGAAGGGTGAATATGCAGATAGAAGGAATATGTTGGATACACGGAAGAGGTGAATAGGGAGATAGAAGGGACATGTTGGATACATGGGAGAGGTGAATAGGGATATAGAAGGGACATGTCAGATACACGGGAAGGGTGAATAGGGAGATAGAAGGGACATGTTTGATACATGGGAGAGGTGAATAGGGAGATAGAAGGGATATGTTGGATACACGGGTGAGGTGAATAGGGAAATAGAAAAGACATGTTGGATACATGGGAAAGGTGAATAAGGAGATAGAATGGACATGTTGGATACACGGGAAGGCTGAATAGAGAGATAGAAGGGACATGTTGGATACACGGCAAGGGTGAATAGGGAGATAGAAGGGACATGTTGCATACATGGGAAAGGTGAATAGGGAGATAGAAGGAACATGTTGGATACATGTTAGAGGTGAATAGGGAGATGGAAGGGAGATGTTGGATATACGAAAGAGGTTGAATAGGGAAATGGATTGGATATATTGGTCACATTGGAGGGGGCATGGAGCAAGAGAAGAGCTGCTCAACACAGGTCATAGGGAACAAGAGGGGAGATCCTGGATGGACATAGGGGGTATAGGGAATTGTTTTGGAGATGCTGAGCATGGGGCATAGGGGGATGGAGGGGACATACTGGAGACATGAGAGGGAGGAATACGGAGACAGAGGGGAAATGCTGGACATGGGTGACAAGAGAGAAAGGGGGATGCTGGGCATATGAGGCGGATAGGGAGATAAAGAGAGAGGACAGCTGCTGGACAGGGGGAGAGAGGGAGAGATGATATGAATTGCAAAAATGAGACGGGGAGAGATCATGGACACAGTGGGTAATAGAAATGGGAGAATTAATGAAATGCTGGGAGAAGAGAGATGAGGAATCGGAGGGCTGTGGTTTGAGTTGAAAGCACTAGGTAGATTGAGAGCTGGATGGTAATAAGGAAGAGTCCACAGAGAGACAGAGAGAGAAATATAAATGGAAAAAAGCTTGAAGGAAAAAGATCAGTGTCAGATTGATGTAGTGGAGAAAGTGAGAAGGCCGGGGAGGAGGGGGAGAGAAGAAGTAGCACATGGACTTGAAACCCTGGGACTGGAGACTAGCCAGAGACAGCACAGTTACTTACCTGTAACAGGTGATCTCTGGGAACAGCAGGAATAAGTCTTCACATATGGGTACGTCGGTACCAACGGAGTCCGTGTGGGAACGCTTCCCAGCATCCAATCAAAGAGCTTTTGGAAGCATCCCACCACGCATGCGTGCTGCCTTCCCGCCTTTCCCAACTGCTTCTCCTCAGTTAAGTTTTAAAGCTGAGACAAAGAGAGAGAGAGGGGAAAGGAAAGATAGATAGAGATACAACTCCTGGGGAGGTGGGTGGGTTGTGAAGATTTATTCCTGCTGTTCCCAGAGATCACCTGTTACAGGTAAGTAACTGTGCTATCTCCAGGAACTAGCAGGAATGAGTCTTCACATATGGGGACTCCCAAGCTGAGATGCCTGGAGTCCCAGCATGTCATAGATTGGAACATGCTATTCCCCACAACACCAGGCATCCTGAGGATGGAGGGTAGGAGTTGAAAGAGAAAGGTGCTGTGGACAACAGCTTAACCTAGCATAGGACTGCAGACAAGAAGTCCCTGTGTGGATGATAATTGTCATCAATGATATTGAAATGAAATATAGCAATATGGACCTCCCCTAACAGGATTTCACAGAAGTATGAAGGTTCATTGGATCTACTGGGGAACCCAGTAGAGGAACCTCGAAGAGGACCTCACTGTAAAGTGGAGGTAATAAACCTGTAGGAAAAACAGTGGAGGTCAGAATCTTGAAAGGTAACATGTAACCCCAGCAAAAACAAACTGGGGTAGTACAAAAACGGTGGGCCTTCAGCAGAAGGCTTTATGACAAAAGCCGAACTCTTTTGGCAGCAGAGTGACTCACTCTTAGGAGCAAAAGAGAAAGGCTAACCGATTTGGACAAACAGGCACAGTCCTTGTGGGGAGAAAGGGTATGGGAACCCCTTGTATCCCAAAAAGAGAGGACAAATGCCTGAGGCGTTAAAGCCTGCGATTAACTGAAGATCCGCAATATCTCTCCTAACTGGGGTAAGCTAGGAGAGATATTTGAGCATGGAGAGCTTCAGAGGTACCTAGACCCTAAGGTTATGGTATAAAGTTGTTGACTACCACAGGAGTGGTTGTGTGTGTCGAACCCCAAACCTGCTGGATAGCATAGGTATGGGTAAAGCCCATCTGTCAGAATCATATAGCTATATGAGCATAGACAGTCAGATAGATAAGTATGTGGATACACATCTATCTATAGTAAAATATCTCGACAGATACATATATATATATATATATATACACACACCTATACATATAGACATATAGATAGATATATAAGAAAATATCTATAGTGAGATATGGAAGGGCATAAAATACACACAGAGATAGATATGAATATGTAGGCCTATATATGGGTGTCTGCAATTAAACAGACAGAGATATGCCTACAGCACGGTATTCACATAGGATATGTGGAGAGGAAAGATTCATCTAATAACAAGCAGGTGAAACCTACTTGAGAAGATATATAGAGAATCTATTCCTCCTGGTTATGATCTGCAAGGATGCTAGCTAGTGAAATAACCAGGACGGTTACGTGAAAAACAGAGGATAATATCAGTCTGCAGCTAGGAAATCCCGAGTCTTCCAGAACTCTAGCATGGTAAGTGGACAGAAGACGCATAGAGATGAGATACCATGTTGACCTGCTTAAGGGCAAAAGGTATCATGCGTTCTTACCATGAGGATGAGCTGCAAGGAGAAAGAGCCTATCCCCGATTGGGAATACTATGGACCAAAGCAGGGAATTGGCAACTCCTTAAGCTTTCACGTAAGAGAAAGCCTATGTCCTTTATATCAAAAAGGAGATAGTAAAAGAAGGGAGAACCCTTCTAGTCATGGGAGACATGACTGAAAAGCCTTCTCCAACCATCTAGGATAGCTGTTGGAGAAAAAAAAACCATGCTCTCTAGCAAGGGCCCATAGTGGAAAGCTTCTCTGTAGAATTGCAGAGAGCATGATGCAGGAGAATGAGGAGATAGAACTGGCTGGTGGAGAGCCAGTATCTCTGCCAACTATGCTGCCAAACCCAGGAGAATGGAGATGGCAGAAATAGAAGACAATCCAAAAAGCTTGTAGTGAGATATTCTCCAAGATAGATGAAAGCACTGACTTGGAGCCACTACTAAAACTAGACAGAATGTTATTGGAGGACAAATCTGGTTGTTTGTGGACAGAACCAGTGGTCCAAAGATTAAGGCTCCTGCATAGGCAGCTGCTAGCAAGACAGCAGAAAGAATCTTACTGTTTAAAAACAGAAAGAACAGACAGAACAGGAGTAGAAAAACTCTGGACATGTCTGATAAGCTGCCCCAAAGCAAGATTGAAAAAGAGGAGTTAACTCAGAGAGGAAAACTCCGCACTGGAAAGTGACAAAAGTAGAGAGGCTGAAGAAAAAGCCCTCCAGTGAAGCAATACCGCTCTTACAGAGGAAAAAGCTTGGTAAGAGGGTGAAGAGAATGGAGCTGAAGAAGACTTACCAAGTAGTAAGTCTATAGAAAGGAAAAAATACATGCTGGCACAGGAAACTATCATTTGATAGTGGTTAGACCTCTTTCCCTAGCAGGAAGAAGAGGAGAACCCTGTGACCTATAGGCATGAACATCCTGACAGCTCATAGAAATATAGAAAAAAATGGATGTCTTTTGGAAAGAGATCCATGTCTAGGGGTTAGAATGAAGCGGTAGATTGCCTCTATTAAGAAGAAGCAAACTGCAGATTCTAACCCCCAAGAGTCACAAGCATCTGATGATGATTGATCAGAAACCCTGCGGTTGCTGGGTTTGCTGAGCCTGGTGAGAGGTTGGATTCTTCAGACCAGGACAATGGTTCCCCTGTTTGGGAACATCTGTATGATGGGCAGGTGATGAATAAAACCTTCTCCTCCTATAGAAAGAAAGTTTGGTAGGACATTTCCTACCTACTGGGACAAAAGAAGGTGCAGAACAATCCCTAGGAACAGGTAAATCAGTGGACAACTGAGTAACCTGACGTAAAGACTCCTTGTTGAAGAGATTTTCTCCAGTGCAAGGAGTATGTCCCAGTCTTTGCTGTGCCCATTTGTCCAAGTCTGAAGCTTGGAGCCAGGCTCTACGTCGTGCCCCTATAGCTATAGCAGAAGTCCTGCTAACAGACTCAAAAGAGTCTAGGGAAGCACGAGAAAGAAACCAAGAGATATTCTGGATATGCGTAAGCAGTGAGGAATAGTCTGCGCTCTTGGAATCTGGAAGGAAAGGAGTCAAAAGATGTAATTTCTTTGTGACCTCCTCAAGAGATAGACTCATATAAAAGATATATGAGAGAATTCTTGCAGAAAGCATAGATGTCTGGAAGGTTTGACGTCCAAAGGCATCTAGTGTCCTAGATTCACGACCCGGCGGATAAGAAGAGTGCTTTTTCTTACTCTTTACTCGCCTCAGTGCTGATTCCACTACTATGGAATGATGAGGAAGTTGAGTCTTTTGAAACCCTGGAGAGGGGAGCACCTGATATAGGAGATCGGTTGCTCTAGAAAGTGGGGGTACCCTTAAAGGTGCTTCCCACAGACCTAGAAGGAGATCCTGCAAGGAATGATGCAAAGGAAGCATTATGTTCTCCTTTGCTTTGGTAGGAACAGAGCCTTGTGCAGGATCATGTCCAGAGATAGGAATAGCAAGTGATCTTGCTATTTCCAGGAGAAAACTCTGAAAAGAGGGATCTCCAATGGGAATCTGCTTTGGACAGGTTAGAACAGAAGAACTAGCCTGAGCACCGAAGGATCTATTCAAATATATAGGAACAGAAGGTCCTGCATGGTGCAGGGTGGTATCCTTAAAGGATGATTGCTGGTACTGGCTGTCAGGAGCAGCATCCATGCCAGGTATCGACTCCAAGCCTGGTATAGAAGGGAGCGATCCTGTTGAAAGAAGAAGGGCAGGAGTTGGCCACGATGCTACTGTGGATACTGGTAGCGATGCCGACACCGGTACCGATGTCGGAGCCGAAGGCGACACAGACATCGGAGTAGCCATCGATGACAGCTCAATCGGTACCGAGGAAATCAAAGACCTCTGGCAGCCATCCTCGGTACCAAGCCTGCGGTACCGATCGGTGTCGGTACCAATGCCTGCTGGTACCCAGTCTTCCAGACTAGAGATCGATTGCAAACTCGGTATCGAGGGCAATGAGCCTTATGAACGAAGCACAGCAGGCACCGACCGCAAAGGTAATGTGGATATCGGTACCGAGTTCGGTACCGTGTCTGATACCGGTGGATGAAGGCCAACCGCTGGCAACTCAAATGACATCGGAGGATCCGAGAGTTGCGGACCCGAATCATCGGAACCGAGCCTTTGGTACCGAGGGGAGCCAGTATCAAGGCGAGTCGGTACCCAATCCTCCAGACTGGAAATCGATTCCAGACTCGGCATCGAAGGAAGTGAGTCTATCGATGCACGTCTGGAGGGTACCAACGTCGGTGGTCGTATCGGTGTCGGTACCGATACCGGAAAGTCAGCCTGGGAGATATCCACCAGACCCGAAGGTACCGAGGACGCCAGATGATGATCCCTGGTGAGGAGTGTTTCATCCAACACCAGTGCCAGAGCCGGGGTATCGGTACCACTCAAAGTGGATGCCACCACCGGACACGGCTCAGGTATGTTCTGTGAGGGGTGAAACCCCTTATAGACTTTGGAGACCGAAGACTCCCGCTGGGGTTTTGAAGCCAGTGGGCCCTCGAGGGCAAGGCCGGAGCCGTCTACATGCTGTGCATGAGACCTACCACTCGAGGACTGGCTAGTCTTAACAGACTGTTTGTGGGTTACCTGATCCTGTGTAGAAGAAGAAAAGTACGGTGCCCTGAAGTTGGAGGGGAACCGGGTATCGAGGAAATCTCGATGTTGAAACCCTCTTCTCACCAAACTGTTGCCCAAAGACTCCGGAGGAAAAAGATCAGGCCCCAAACAGGTTAGACACCGGCTTTGAGGGTCTAAAAATAAAGTTGTACCGTCACAGTCTGAACATTTCCTGGAGAAAGTGGCTGGCGGTTCCATGAAGGAAAAAGAAGAGGCCTAAAAGCCTGAGAAAACGTGAGACACTAAGAAGAAAAAAAAAAAAGTCCTTGAAAAAGGAAAATTTCACAAGAAAAGAAAAGAAAAGAAAAGAAAACACCGGCGGTACCGGTGGTGTCGGGGAGACAGCCGTGACCACAAGAAAAATAAAGAAATAAAACAAAATTTTCTGCGGTGACAGGAGGACGTCCTGCCGGCTCCGCGGAAAAACGAAAACTGAGGAGAGGCAGTTGGGAAAGGCAGGGAGGCAGCACGCAGGCGTGGTGGGATGCTTCCAAAAGCTCTTTGATTGGACGCTGGGAAGCGTTCCCGCGCGGACTCCGTCGGTACCGACGTACCCATATGTGAAGACTCATTCCTGCTTGTTCCTGGAGATTACAACCAGAGCTGGATTGGAACAGATAACAATGGTAGAAAACAATTATTTCCAATTTAGTGGCTGGAATTTGTCAGTTTTTATAATTGATATGTATTATTTCTATCTGTGTCCCTCTCTCTTTGTCTGGTATTGCACTGCATGCAGAGTCTGGCTTCTTGGGGTTTTGGTTTAATTTTTGTCTACATATTTCTACTTTTAGTTGTGGTGAGGGTCTATTTTTGTTCTGAGTGAGTGATTAAAGCCAGGTGTTCTGTTAGCACAGAGTTTCTATATAGGGATCTGTAGCATTTTTATTTAAGCAGGTTTTCTTTATACTGCTTTATCATTGTAGTCAAAGCAGTTTACATTGTAACCTAAACTTGGTAACAGACATTGATCACTTGGATTCTTCTGAGGCAATGGAGGGTTAAGTGACTTGCCCACAAGGAGTGCTAGTGGGAATCAAATGCTGGTCTTTTGGATCCCAAGCCAGTGCTCTAACCACTAGGCTACTCCTCCACTCTGATCTGCTTGGGTTTCCTAATAGATATATGGATGTTCCAGGATCCATCGCAGTATTTACGGCGCTGCCCTTCTCTGGATCAGCTCCTTGTTTGAGTTATGGAAGTCAGTGCTGTTAGAAATGGTAGAATTGCTCTATAGGTCCTATACAATGGTTCTTACTTTTTCTTTTTGTTCCTTGTGTGGAGTCAGAGAGTGTGTGTGTGGGGGGGGGGGGGGGCGGGGGAGCAGGGGGGCGGGGGAGCAGGGGGGCGTAGTTGGAATATGGATTGTCTGAGATTTTCAATTTTGTATTCCTGATGCTACCAGTCTAAAATTGTAAATATTTTGTCAGTTCAGATTCAAGGAAATCTCACATTTTAAGGGAACAACTTAATTTAATTGTGTCTAATAGTTTCATCTTTGCTGATATTTGGGCCTTTCCAGCTCCGGCATTGTCTGTGCACCAGGGCTATTTTTTATCATTTTATATCTTCCCTTCTTATCATTAACCTAGTCATAGCGCTGACCAAATAAACCAGGTATGCAAATGAGGTCAGTGGATACGCAAATATAGTCCCATACTGAGTCTTCGCACGTCCCCTCCCCCCCCCCATCATCCTTGGGTCACCCCTGTTCTGGAGGTGTGAATAACTGCATCTCATTATTTGCCACATTAGTAATCCATGTGCAGTAACAACCTTGGTGTTAACTCCAAAGCAGAGTTCTTGCCCATTCTGCACCCTTACTGTGCCATCCAATAGGAATTTCCAGGTTAGGTACTTAACATGATAATTAGCATGCATTAACACATAATGCACCGTGCTAATGTAGCACCACACTGTTAGTGTGCTTTAAAAGCCATGTTAAACACCTAAAGCAGCTTAGCTCGTGAATAAGAGCTACGAAGGGGAGCTTGATCAGAGGGCTTTATTGACCTATAGGGAACAATACTGGATATTCCCTCTCAGGACTGTCAAGCCTTATGGCTTGATTGACAGGGTTGAATGGAATACCATTATTTAAATCTCAGCAGTGCTTGTGTTATAAGCCAAAGAATTCTTGCTGTTGCTCTGCTGACGTCACCACATTGTTCAGACAATGAGAGTGCTGGAAGTACAGAGAGCATTTAGCGGTGCCTTCATGCTGAAAACGTTTTATCACCGTTTTGAAATCTGCTGTGAGAAGCCGGTTTTGAGCTTTCTTCTTATCTACAGAAATACCGCCATACCCCTGAGGCAGACAGATGAAACTTGTGGGTAGGTTGGGTACAATTGGCGAGTGGTATTGTGGTATGAATACTGGTGTATTCTGCAACTGGGGAGTGATGGAATGACAAATAAGCGAAGGCTTCTGAATAATTGCAGCGAAAGCTAGAAAACTGATAAGAACTGCAAACAGCCAGCTATGTAAGGCAGCAGCATAAATAGAGCATGTGAGCGCCATTTTGTTTAGTACGATATGCTACCTTGAATGCCTTTGGGCATTTTAGCGGGATATTAATGTTTTAAAATAAATAAATAAAAAACATGGAGGATTGTGCTCTAATATAAATGTGGTGCGTTTGGAGAATAGTAAAACAAGAGGAAAACATTGAAGCAGTTTCACATATGGCAAGAAGTGTTTTATATAAAGACAAAGGATAAAAAATATTTATGGATTAAAATTAATAAAAGAAGTTTAGACGTGCAGCCCTGCAAGCCCCCTGTACCCTGTTCCCCTACTGGCTCTCCCTATACATCCTGTACATGCTGCCGGGCCTGCTGGGACATGCTGCTTATACCACCTCAGAGGTATAGGCAGCACAATTTGACAGATCAGGGCAGGGGAGCCACCCCCAGGGCCGGGGCCGGGTGCAGGGGGGTCCCCACTGCCAATCCAGGCTGCAGGAGGCCAGCTGTGGTCAGGTAGCGGGGATTTGGGGGGGGCTGGAGCTGCAGATGCTGGGGGCACCTGAGGGGAGGATGTCCCCACAGGCGGAGGGGGCACACTGGGCCATCCTTGGGTCTGATTCTGGCTCCTGTGGGAATGTTTTGTTCCTGCGGACCAGAATCGGGTCCTAACGGCTCTGTCTTCAGCGGGGACGTCCGGACAGCCCGGTCATCCCGCTCCCAGAATGGGGCTCCAAATGACTCTTTGGGTGTATATGGAACTGATAATTGAAAATAGGGAACTAGTATGCAAGGTAATTATAAAAATCTGCATGGCTCCATTCTGATGGTTCCTAACATCTTTTTACATATTTTTTGATATACATTTGGTTACACCCCTTGGCATGGATGTATAATCTTGAATGAAAATTTTCTATATGCCTGGTAGTTCTGTATGGGAGTTTCCCAAATTGAGTGGATAGGGGAGAAGGATCTGTATTGATGACAGTAATATTTTCTTTCCTGCAAAGAGTATTGAGTAGTAGCTATGTGAGTAAGTCACTACTTTAAAGGAATTACACACATGAATGGGCGCTTATGTGCACACTTTAGGAAGTTGCCATTCTGTAAGTCCTAGTTCGTGTACTTTCAGTTTAGGTATGCACAGGGGCGGAGCTTAGGAAGAGCCTAAATGTATACACACATAAAATATTATAACTTATGTGTGCTTCTGACCAATCTAGTTACAGACATCTGCCATGACAAAACTGAGGTGCCTCTTTACACCCCTATTTTATTAAGTAAAGTAGGCATCTACTTCACTTTTGAAAATCGGCCCTAAATATGCATATAGCAAATACGCATTAACTTCATTTATTTATTTTATTTTATTTATTTGAACAGTTTTTCTATACCGCCCCTTCCAGAGATCAGGGGTGGTTTACATAGAACAACAAGTTACAAAGAACGGATTAGTAAAATTGGCGTTTGCCTATTTACATCATAACTATACATACAACAGCGTGAATGGTATACCAGTAACTATTTACATAAATACTATTAACTTATATACACATCTCTGGGAATGTATGCCCTAACAGTTGCCATGTTGCTAAGTGAGGGGGAAGACTAACTCTGTGGGGGAAGGAAGGAGGGGTTGGGGGGAAACTGCACCGGTTACTGCTGCAATTAGGACTATTGTAGTGTTCAGTGAAGAGTAGGGTTTTTAATTATTTTCTAAATGTTTGGAGGTCCTTGACTGATCGGAAGGGGTCTGGTAGAGAGTTCCATAATACAGGGGCTATGTAGGTGAATGCTCTGTTGCTAGTTGTTTGTTTGGTCTTGCGGATGGATGTTGGTACAGAAAGGAGGTTCTGGTTGCTTTTTCTTCTGTTCCTGGTATCAGTTTGGATGTGTATCAGAGATTGAAGAAAGGAGGGGGCAATGTTATTAAGTAGTTTGAATGTGGTGTGCCTAGTGTTTTATATTTTATTCGACTTGCCATCAGGATCCAGTGGAGGTTGTGTAAGATGGGGGTGACATGATCAGTTAGGTGTGCCTTGATTATGCTCCTAGCAGTGACATTTTGAGCCATCTGGAGGCTGTTTATGTTCTTTATGGGTGTTCCCTGTAACAAGCTGTTACAATAGTCGAGATGGTGTGTAATTAGTGCTTGGACTACCGTTCTGAAATCGTAAGTGTCAAGGAGTGGTCTTAGGTTTTGTACAGATCTTAACTTAAAGAATATGGTTCTGGCTGTTTATTTTATGTGTGCCAACATACTAAGGGTTTTGTCTAATATGATGCCAAGATACTTTACTTCATGTTTAACTGGGATGATGGTGTTGTGTATGTGGATTGTTGGGGGGGGGGGGTGAAGTTTTGGTTTCTTGTGGTGAACAATATTTCTGTTTTATTAAAGCTAATTTTCAGGTTGTTTGTATTTAGCCAGGTTTCTGCTTCCTATATGCATGCTATGAGGTTGTGATATGTGGAGTTATTTAATTCTACCGGGGAGTATAACATGATGTCATCTGCGTAAATGTGATATCCTACTTTGCGTTTTTTGAAAATTGTGCAGCTTGGCTGAAGGTAAAGGTTAAAGAGAAGAACAGATAACGCAGAGCCTTGAGGGATTCCTTGTTCCCAGGGGAAAGGTTTGGATGATTCCTGTTCAATTTTTACATATTGGGTGCGGTCAGATAAGTAGGATCTGAACCACTGGAGGACGATCCCCGCTATCCCTAAGTGAGCTAGTCTTGATAGGAGGATGTAATGGTCCACATTGTCGAAGGCAGATGCTATGTCTATAAAGACAAGTATGAAGGCCTTGTTAGCGTTGTCCATTCCAGAGATGAGGGTGTCAAATAAAACCAGTAGAAGTGTTTCAACACCATGGAAAGGGCAGAAATCATACTGTTATTCATCAAGCGGCGCATTTAGGTTGATTAAAACTTGGAACTTTAATTGAACTATTTTTTCAATGACTTTAATACAAATGGTATGCTGGCAATTGGCCTATATGAGTCCTGTTTTTAAGTATGGGGAGGATGGCGGAGAGTTTGAGTTCTTTTGGTATAGTTCCTTGGAGGAGGGATTGGTTGACTATGTTTAGAAGAAACGGGGTTAATTCAGTTTTTGTTGCATGGGAGTTTATCAAATTCCCCTTAAAAGGGCTTTTACAAAATGACCACATGAGTTATGCTTATGTTTATGTTTATTAACTTTATATACCGCTAAACAATAACATCAAAGAGGTTTACATAACATATACAGAAAACCAAGTGGCAGAAAAGAGGAAAGGAAGTTACAATAGTGGATAGGAAAGCAAACCAGCAGAATCATACAACGAGACAGAGGGGAGGAGAGAGAAAAGTGGGGAGAGGGAAAGTAAGATTACACAGAGGGGTCAGGGAGGTCAAAGGCAAGGGCAAAGAGGTGGATTTTGAGACTGTTCTTGAAGGTGGTATGTTGTTGTCAAGCTGGATAGAGGAGGGTAGGGAGTTCCAGAGGGCGGGACCAATGAAAAAGAAAGCAGGGGAGCGTGTGGACTGGAGGTGAGCACATGAGGGGGAAGGGAGATGTAGACGATTGAGATGCAAAGATCGTAAGGAGCGCGCAGGGGTATGGAAGTGAACGAGATCAGCCAAATACTGGGGGGAGTGGGTTTAGAGAACACGATGGACAACTACAAGAATTTTGAAGTGGATGCGGAATTTGATAGGAAGCCAGTGAAGATGAATAAGTAGGGGTGTGATGTGATCACGTGGAGAGGAATGGAAAATGAGTCGGGCGGCAGTGTTTTGAATGCGTTGAAGGCGGTGAAGTTGCGTAGAGGGGAGATCACCTAGAACGGAATTACAGAAGTCGATACGGGACATAACCAGGGATAAGTGAAGGGTAGTAAATGCGGTAAGGAAGGGCCGGATAGCGCGAATTTGACGGAGGAAGAAAAATGAAATTTTGGAAACGTGAGAGATGTGATCACGAAAAGATAGGTTAGAGTCAAAGAAGATGCCCAAGTAGCGAAATGACGCGACTAGGGGGATGGGAGAAACAGAGAAGGAAGGGGACACCTGGGAAGGAATACTACCACGAGAGAACCAGATGGCAAGAGTTACATGAGTAAGGTACGTGTGTTGACAAGAGTACGTGCTTTTAGGAAATACATATATAGATGTGTTCCGGTGTGGAGCCTGGACAGAGTGATGAAGTACACTCATTCTTCATCAAATCCACATGATCATACAGATTGTATGCACGTTGTTACGGTGATGGGGCAATTGTGATAGAATATTTTAGGGATGGGCAGTTTGTGGAGTAGTAACGCAATTCTAAGGGGATTTTTGGGAGCATGGCAGATTGCAAGCTGGACGACAATTGTGGGAAGATGTTTGTTAAGGTGCGGCAGATGGCTATATGGTGGGGAAGTTGTGGGGATTATTTTTTCATGGTGGCAGCATTTGGCGGGTTGGCAAAACAGTCGTGAGAGTATTTTTTGGGGTGCAGCAGTGTGCAGGGTGGTAAGTCAGTTATTAGGGGGTAGCGTTTGTTGGTGGGGGACAGTTTGGGTGGTTGGTAGAGTAGAAAACAGGGAAAGGGAATTTGAAGGGAGCAATTCCCTAACTGCTATATTTCACTATGCTACAGAAGCAGGAACTCCTCCCATAGAAATACATTGAGCTTGTTTTTTGGGGGCCTTATTTCTCTGGAACCCCCAGTCTGATTTGGCCCATTTTTGAACTTGTTGTGTCTTTTTATCAGTTTTTCTTATATATAGGAGTGGAGGAGTGGCCTAGTGGTTGGGGCAAGGTACTTCAGGCCGGAAGGTCAGGGATTCAAATCCCACTAGAGGACAGCAACCTTGGACCGGAAGGACTGGAGTTTCTAGTCCCACAGGTGCTCCCACTTAACCCTCCATAACCCATGTTCCCTGTAAAATAGTTATCTCCAAGTTATAATGCCCTGTTCAATGTAATTTCAGTTTGTTCAATGTAAACCGCACTGATGCAGAATAGCGCGGTATATAAGAGAATATAAATAAATCCAATTCTGTTAAATTTTTGGAGAGTTATCTTGCCCCCGGGTGGACAGACAGACAGGAATTCTTTCCAACTTCAATTGGGTTGGAAAAATAATTAGCTGCCCTTCATCCTCTCTCATAGAAGTACATCATAAGAACATAAGAAATGCCAGATCAAGGTCCATCAATCCTGTTTCCAGCAGTGGCCAATCCAGGCCACAAGTACTTGGCAGGTTCCCAAAAAGGCACATAGGTTCCACAATGCTCATCCTGGGGCAAGCAATGGATTTTGCGGGTCCTCTTTAATAATGGTTTATGGACCTTTCCTCCAGGAACTTCTCCAAAACCTTTTTTAAACCCAGCTACACTAACAGCTCTAACTGCATTCTCCGGTAACAAATTCCAGAGTTTGATTACACATTGATTAAAAAAATATTATCTCTTATTAGTCTTAAATGAGTTATAGTGTAACTTCATTGTGTGTCCTCTAATCTTTCTACTTTTTGATGGCATAAACAACCATTCCACGTTTACCCGTTCCACTCTATTCATTAATTAATAAACCTTTATCATATCCAACCTCAGCCATCTCTTTTCCAATTTGAAGAGCCCCAACCTTTTAAGCCTTTCCTTTCAGAGGTATCCTTCCATTCTTTTTTCTATTTTTGTCACTCTTCTTTGTACCTTTTCTAATTCAGCTATATCCTTTTTAAGATATGGCGACCAGAACTGCACACAATAGTCATGGTGCGATCGCACCGTGGAACAATACAGAGGCATTATAATATTGTTTGTTTTATCCATTCCTTTCCTAATGATTCCTAGCATTCTATTTGCTTTCTTGGCTGCCACTGCACACTGGATGGAGGGTTTCAACGTATTATCCACGATGACACCTAAAATGTTTTCTTGGGTGATTGTTTCTAAGCTGGTACCTTGCATTGTGTAACAATAGTTTGGTTTGTTCTTTCCTAGGTCATAACTTTGCATTTGTTCACATTTGGACATTCAGTCTTCCAAGTCTTCAAAGTCCTCTTGCAATTTTTCACAATCCTCTTGCATTTTAACAACTTTGAATAATTTTCTATCATCTTCATATTTGATCACCTCACTTGTTACCCTGTAGCTTTCATTGCATGCCCCCTAGTCTTTCTATATTTTGATGGCATAAACAATCGATCTACATTTACCTGTTCCACTCCATTCATTAATTTATAGACCTCTATCTCTCCTCAGCTACACGGGGGGAATGAGAGAAGAGGAACAAGCTACACAGGGGGAAGGAGAGGGAGCTGAAGGGAACTGACAGAGGGGCTGGAAGAAAGCTGACAGGGGGAAGAGAAGACTGGAAGGGAACTGAGAGGGGCAAAGAGGGGGGCTGGAAGAAAGCTGACATAGGGGGAAAAGAGGGATGGAAGGGAGCTGACGGGGCAAAGAGGGGGCTAGAAGGGAGCTGATAGGTGAGGAAAGAGATAGCTGGAAGGGAACTGATAGAGGGGAAGGAGATGGCTGGAAGGGAACTGACATGGGGAAGGTGGGGGCTGGAAGGGAACTGACATGGGGGAAGGAGAGGGAGCAGAAGGGAACTGAGAGGGGAAGGAGATGGCTGGAAGGGAACTGACATGGGGGAAAGAGGGGGATGGAAGGGAGCTGACACCTGGGGGTGGGACTGGAGGGAGCTGACATTTGCGGCTGGGACTGGTAGGTGGCTGCGTAATGGGGAGGAGGCTGGTAGGGATGGGGCACTGGGACTGGAAGGGAGCTGACACATTTGGAGGGTCACTGGGACTGGAAATAGGCTGATGGAAGAAAGTCCAGCACTCTGGATAAGATCACTACGTAAGGAAATCAGCCCTATATTAGCCAGGATCATTGATCTGTCCTTCGCAACAGGACTATTCCCCTCTTGTCTCAAGCAGACTTCAATCCAGCCCCTTCTGAAGAACACTAAACTAAATTCCCAGAAGGTAGAATCATACCGACCAATATCGAGCATCCCGCTGCTAGCAAAGATAATCGAGAAGGTGGTACAGAGATAAATACAGGACCACATCGACTCTACAGCTCCCCTTGATCCAAACCAACACGGCTTTAGGGAATCAAATGGAGTGGAAACTCTCCTCGCCACACTCCTCAACACATTAACCACTGGGATCAATAACATCAAACAAGGATATGCTTTAATCTTCCTAGACATTGCTGCTGCATTTGACTCCGTAAACCATGAGCAACTCCTGATACGCTTTCAGGATAAGGGAATTAATGGCTCAGCTTGGAGCTGGTGCAAATCCTATCTATCGGACAGATGACAGCAGGTACGGACAGGAACCACAACCTCTGAGCCTTTCCAGCAAAAACATGGTGTACCCCAGGGCTCCTCACTCTCCGCTCTCCTATTCAATATATATATGCAACCCATCTGCGAAATAATCTGTTCATTTAACATATCATGCCTGATCTATGCAGATGATGTACTACTCTTCACTCCGTTCACGATCGACCATCCAGATTTCTCCTAACTAATAAAATGCTTTGAGGCTGTAACCGATTGGCTCCACTCACAAAGCCTCAAAATAAACTTCAGCAAGACGACGTACTGTTCATTACAAGAAACCAATCCTTCTCACCACCACCTACATTAAAAACAAGAGACGCTGAACTCCCAAGTAAACACAACATCCACTACTTAGGCATCACGCTAGATCAGCGGCTCGAATTTAAAACACATATCAGCAACATCATCAAGCAAATTTACCACAAAATACGGACATTGCAACATCTCTGACCCCTGCTGCAACCTGAAAACTCCAGAACAGTTTTTCAGGCATTAGTGACCTCTCACTTTGACTACGCCAACGTAATCCTACATGGCCTACCCAAAAGCACACTAAACCCATTACAGATGGCAATGAATGCAGCTGCACGCTTCCTACCGGAGCCTCCAGAAGAGATCACATCACCCCAATCCTAAAGGACCTACACTGGCTACCAATCTATTGTCGGCTCACCTATAAAGTAGTCTTGATGACCTTCAAAGCCATCAACAATATATCCTCCACCTCCCTAACTGACCTACTCCACCCCACTCCAGCAAACAGATCAAGGAGAACATTCGCCATCAATACCCTACAGACCCCCAACGAAATAACGAAATGTACACAGGCAACAAGGAACTGTGCATTCAAGTTCTATGCTCCCAGCTGCTGGAATGCACTCCCATCCACCATTCGCGCGATCACGGATCTTGCACATTTCAGAAAAGCACTAAAGAGGAGACGCTTGCCTGCCTGCTGTTTCCTGGATCCGGTTGCTGGTGGAGGAGGAGCCTGTGATCCCGCCCACTCTCGCCGCTATTTCAACGCTGGCCCAGCTTACCCTCCGGTGAGACGCTTGCCTGCCTGCTGTTTCCTGGATCCGGTTGCTGGTGGAGGAGGAGCCTGTGATCCCGCCCACTCTCGCCGCTATTTCAACGCTGGCCCAGCTTACCCTCCGGTGAGACGCTTGCCTGCCTGCTGTTTCCTGGATCCGGTTGCTGGTGGAGGAGGAGCCTGTGATCCCGCCCACTCTCGCCGCTATTTCAACGCTGGCCCAGCTTACCCTCCGGTGAGACGCTTGCCTGCCTGCTGTTTCCTGGATCTGGTTGCTGGTGGAGGAGGAGCCTGTGATCCCGCCCACTCTCGCCGCTATTTCAACGCTGGCCCAGCTTACCCTCCGGTGAGACGCTTGCCTGCCTGCTGTTTCCTGGATCCGGTTGCTGGTGGAGGAGGAGCCTGTGATCCCGCCCACTCTCGCCGCTATTTCAACGCTGGCCCAGCTTACCCTCCGGTGAGACGCTTGCCTGCCTGCTGTTTCCTGGATCCGGTTGCTGGTGGAGGAGGAGCCTGTGATCCCGCCCACTCTCGCCGCTATTTCAACGCTGGCCCAGCTTACCCTCCGGTGAGACGCTTGCCTGCCTGCTGTTTCCTGGATCCGGTTGCTGGTGGAGGAGGAGCCTGTGATCCCGCCCACTCTCGCCGCTATTTCAACGCTGGCCCAGCTTACCCTCCGGTGAGACGCTTGCCTGCCTGCTGTTTCCTGGATCCGGTTGCTGGTGGAGGAGGAGCCTGTGATCCCGCCCACTCTCGCCGCTATTTCAACGCTGGCCCAGCTTACCCTCCGGTGAGACGCTTGCCTGCCTGCTGTTTCCTGGATCCGGTTGCTGGTGGAGGAGGAGCCTGTGATCCCGCCCACTCTCGCCGCTATTTCAACGCTGGCCCAGCTTACCCTCCGGTGAGACGCTTGCCTGCCTGCTGTTTCCTGGATCCGGTTGCTGGTGGAGGAGGAGCCTGTGATCCCGCCCACTCTCGCCGCTATTTCAACGCTGGCCCAGCTTACCCTCCGGTGAGACGCTTGCCTGCCTGCTGTTTCCTGGATCCGGTTGCTGGTGGAGGAGGAGCCTGTGATCCCGCCCACTCTCGCCGCTATTTCAACGCTGGCCCAGCTTACCCTCCGGTGAGACGCTTGCCTGCCTGCTGTTTCCTGGATCCGGTTGCTGGTGGAGGAGGAGCCTGTGATCCCGCCCACTCTCGCCGCTATTTCAACGCTGGCCCACCGCGGTTACGCGACCCGCGGTTGCGTACCCGTGGGTGCGTGCCCGAAGGGGCGTGACCAAAGGGGCAGGCCACGCCCCTTTGGAGCCCCTTCGGAGCTTTGAGGAGCTTCTTACCCGGTCTCATGGGTCGTCGGAGAAAAAAGATCTTCCCTGCTACCCCTGCTAAAGTTGGTAAACTTGTGGGGCCAATGGATCGTCACCTTTTGGGACCTGAAGTTCCAGCTTTGGATAAAGATCTATCGGGGACATCCGTGAGTACTGTGTCTGAACTGTCCTCTAGTACGCTGGGGTTTGCCCACCCCGAGGAGGAAGTAAAACTGGAAGGTTGTCCGACACGGGAGAATGCTCTCGGGTCAGATTTCCTTGTTACAGCTGATCAGGAACCTTCAGTTAAGCCGACATCTAGAGAACAGAGAGTTAAATTGCCTTCCCCTGTTGTCTTTTCCTCTGTTTCTCTCCGCAGGTGGTAGCACCTGCGGATGTTTCTTTAAAAGATATCTGGGAACTGTTAGTGCGTATGGAGGTTTCCGTCCGTACTTCTTTTTCCCAGGTTGAATCCTTTTCAGGGGAAGTGGTGCAGAAGCTCTCTGAACATGACGAATTATTGTCACAGCATAAGAAATCTTTAATTAAATTGGAAGGTCGTTTTGATGTATTAGAGGCATCTGCCTCTTCTTTTATTAGAGATAGTGTTATAACTCATCATCGCTTGGAAGCTCTTGAAAATATTAATCGTTCTAGGAATTTACGTTTTCTTAATTTTCCCCGTACACATTACCTTTCTCCCTTGATTTTGGTCCAAAAGTATTTTAAAGAGATCTTACTAATTGATGATGTAGATGCTATAAAATTTGCCTCAATTTATTATGTACCGTTGAATTTTTATAACAAAACTTCCTCACCTGGGGTTGAGCAGGAAGGAGGTGCCCAAGGTGCAGGGTCCTTAGATCTTTCGCAATTTTTAGAATCATCTATGGATGTTATTTCGCAGCGTGCCACCTTAATAGTTTCCTTTCTTTCTATGCAGGATAAGAATTTGATTTTGAGTTTGTATTTCAAAAAGAAAGGTCAGAATGTTTGTGGTGAACCCATACAAATATTCCCGGATGTGAGTCGGGTGACTCAAGTCCGGAGGAAAGCCTTTTTGGCTTTAAAGGAACGGACCCTGGCCATTGGCGCTACCTTCTTCCTGAAATACCCGTGTAAGTGCATTTTGGTGTTAGATGGAGTTAAATATGTTTATCTGGATGCTGGACAACTTGAAGCCTTTCTGATCGCTAAAGAATCTGGTTCGAGTTGATTATTTTCTTGCTTTTTCCTCATGTATATTGGGCTATTTTGTTTTTTCGGATCTTTGTGTTTAAATTTGCTTTTGATATGGGCGAGTGTCTTCTTGACGTGGACTTGATTATGTATTCTTGTCTTTTATTTTAATAAAGATGTTTAAAATTCAAAAAAAAAAAAAAAAAAAAAAAAAAATAAAAGCACTAAAGCACCACCCTTCTCCTACACTACTCACAACACAGCGACCCAAACGCACCCACCATTCAATTGTAAGCTATAGAATCATGCTTATAGTGTAGATAGTTGTAGATAACTGTAGATAGTTACCCCAGTTTTAAACCAAGTTAGATCTCCTGTTCAATGTAAGTGCATGACAGTCCCTGTCTACGCACAAATCTGTTATCTGTAAACCGCACTGATTTTAAAGAGCATGGTATATAAAAGCAATAAATAAATAAATAAATAAAAATAAAATAAGTGAGGAAAACAAAAGAAAAGACAAGAAATGGCAAATAGAGTGCTAAAAGAAGACAGGAAAGCAGAAGCCTCAGATCAGGACCGGCATGACCAGAGAATAAAATGGTCAGACAACAAAGGTAGAAAAGATCATTTTATTTTCAATATAGTGATTGGACTTTGTGCTATCTTTATAGTTTCCACAGCATGGGGAACTGCATCTCTTATCTGGTGTTGCACTGCATGCCAAGTCTGGCTTCTTGGGTTTTGGTTTAATCTTTGTCTAAATATTTTATTTTTACTTTAGGTTGTGATCACTTATTCTGCACTTGATGAGAGTCTGTGTTCTGAGTGTGTGACCAAGGCTGTGTGTTCTGTTAACATGAAATCTGTACGCAGGGATCTGTACTGTAGCAATTTGCCTTGTTCAGCTTTTCAAATAGATGTTAGATGTTCTAGGGCCTGCTGCAGTATTTACAGTGCTGCTTGTTTTGTATGAGTTTTGGAAGTTTATGCTGGTAATGGTATGGTAGATTTGGGCTTGTAGATCTTTGGTGACTTTTGTAGGGTTTTATATTAGTTCCCAATATTCCTGGTACTGGAGAATATTTGTTAGTGAGATGACCAGAATCAGATTTTTTTTTTAAGATATTGAGTTCTGTGGATGAATGTCCTGGTTCTGCTCTGCACCCACTGTTGAGGGAGGGGGTTCTGTGGATGCAAAATATATGTTCAAAAACAAAAAGCAAGAACCATAATGCAGTTTATAACAAAATAAAAATGAGTTATAATTTAGTTCTATAAAGTGTGCTGTGGTTCTCGCTCATTCTTTTAGTTCCTTGGTGCGCAAACATCTTGCATTTCCTCCTTATTATCTAATCAGTTTTTTGGTTTGGTTCAGTCCCTGACTGGAGTTTTGAGAAGGCGCCCCCCCCCCCCCCCACACACACACTATGGGAGGGGGCGCCATCTCATCCTTCACCTCAGGCAGCAGATTGCCTTGAGCTGCCCCTGATGATACCACATTACTGGCTGAAAGTGAAGACAATTTGAAACATTTGCTTCTCAAGATCAAGGAATATAGTCTTAAAATGGGTCTGCACCTTAACGTTAAGAAGACAAAGATCCTGACAACTGGCAAAATCAATAACTTCATCACTGATGGAGAAGAAATTGAAATAGTTGACAGCTTTAACTTACTTCGATCAACAATCAATAAAGAAAGGACTTTTTTTTTTTTTAGTGCCATCAAGTCAGTGTTGACTCATAGTGACCTAGCTATCTCTGGGTTTTCTTGGCAATGCATCACTGGAAGTAGACTGCCAGCCTTTTCTTCTGAGGCAATGAAGGGTAAAGTGACTTGCCCAAAATCATAAGGAGTGCCAGTAGGAAATGAACCCTTGATCTTCTGGGTACTAGGCAGTTGCTCTAACCACTAGGCTACTGCTCCACTCCAGAAAGGGCTAGCAGTCAAGAAATCTGATGATGTATTGCTCTTGGTAGAATGGCTATGAAGGACCTAGACAAGATCCTCAAGAGCAGAGATGTCTCTCTCCATACAAAGATTTGACTTGTCCAGGCCATGGCATTTTCAATAACGTCATATAGATGCGAAAGTTGGACAGTGAAAAAGATAGACAGGAAGAAAATTGATGCCTTTGCATTGCAGTGCTGGTGATGAATACTGTGCATACCATGGACTGCCCAAAGAACAAACCACTCAGTACTAGAGATCAAACCTAAGTTTTTCTTAGAAGCTCAGATGACAAGACTTCGGCTTTCATACTTTGGACATATCATGCAAATTGAGAGATCATTGGAGAAAGTCATAATACTTGGCAAGGTAGAAGGTCACCGTAAAAGAGGAAGGCTGGCAATGAGTTGGATCGATACAATAACAGCAGCTATGGATACCACTCTATCAACAATGAGTCGCCAAACAAAGTTTAGGTCAACTAGCCAGAGGGTTGCCAAGAGTCGACACTGACTCAACGGCACTTAACAACAACAATCAGTATAAAGCACGTTAATTGATAGGTTGACATACATTGATTCAAATTAGCATGCAGTAAATTTTTTAAGGCATGCTGACGAACCAAATGTGTGCTAATGAATGTGCCTTCCTAGTGCACATACTTTTAGCTAGATTGATAGAGACATTCCTGGGTCGGGTTTTGGAAGGGGTCAGAAAATAATTTTGTTAATTGTATCTTCCAATCTGTATGCTATTTTTGAAAGAATTTTGACTACAGAAAAAGCAAAATTCTGTGTGTTATTTCTACCCTGTGGACCCACATCACTGCCTTGCAGATATCCACCGGCGGAACCAAGTTGTACCTCGCCGAGGACCTCACCTGCGCCCTATTAGAGTGCACCCGGAGCCCAAGTGGCACCTCTTTTCCTTTTAGTAGATAAGTGGAGGCAATTGCCTCCTTCAACCAGTGTGCTATGGAAGCCTTGGAGGCTGCTTCTCCCTTGCAGGGACCCCAATAGAGCACGAACAATCTATCTGACTTACAAAAGAATTCCGTATGCTTCAAATAGTGCTTAAGGACTCTGCACATATCCAGCAAATAGAGCTGCCATCTTTCCTCCGATTTGTCCTTGATAAGCAAACAGGACAGCGACACTACCTGATTTAAACAAAAACATGAAACCACCTTGGAGAGAAAAGAAGGCACGGGTCTCAACATATCTTTTCCTTGGACAAGATGAAGAACAGTTCTCTGCAGGAAAGCGCCTGCAGCTCCAACACTCTTCTAGCCGAAAAAATTGCTACCAGAAAAAACACCTTTAAAGGATGATCAGGCTAGCAGCTCAAATGGTATCTTCATCAGCCTGGTGAGCACCAGGTTCAAATCCCATGGTGGCACCACTGGGTGCATGGGTGGCTGCACCTGCTTCACCACCCTTAGAAACTGTGCCACATCTGGAGGCACCCCCAGGGAGTATCTTTGCAAATGCCCAAGGAAGCACGAGAGCACTGCAACTTGCACTCTCAAGGAACCTAAAGCCAGACCCTTTTCCAAATCTGCCTTCAGGAATGTGAGGACCTCCGGGATGGACAATGAAAAAAACCGCACACCGCACTCCGCACACCAGCTATTTAACATATGCCATACTCTAATGTACACCAAGGAGGTGGACTGCCTCCGAGCCCAGAGAAGGGTGGCCACCACCACTGCAGAATAACCCAGGAGCTTCAGTAGTGCCCTCTCAAGAACAATGCCATAATCAAGAATTGATCCACTTGTGGCATGAGAATAGGCGATATATCAATTTTTTTTATTTTTTTATATATTATTTATTATTTATTGAATTTATATACACTCAACAAGAGACTTACAATCTTGTAAGAAAAGAGAATCATCAGGTGAAAAATAGAACAATCATAAATCAAACATGAAGATATATCCCCAAAGATCTCTTTTAGTCCACAATTAGGAGAGAGAGAAGAAAGAAACAAAATCCAAGGCAGGAGAGCCTTGGATATCCAAAGGCATAAACTAGCTAAATAGTATTTAACCAGGAAACACAAAATGACTGCAGAGTAACCCTGAATATCTTTCTTACTGAGAGGATACTTGTACATTATCAACAGATAGCTTGGCGTTAATAAAGTAGCAAGATCAGTAGGTTGAAAGAATACATATCTTGTGGAATTATATAGCACCAAGCATTTACAAGGAAATCATAGGAAGGACC
The DNA here is from genome assembly GCA_033557465.1 of Ichthyophis bannanicus. Taxonomy (NCBI): domain Eukaryota; kingdom Metazoa; phylum Chordata; class Amphibia; order Gymnophiona; family Ichthyophiidae; genus Ichthyophis; species Ichthyophis bannanicus. The sequence goes on along the minus strand of CM066041.1, from coordinate 248,209,093 downwards.
CCCCCAGTACGTAACACACCAGCTTTAAGTAAGAGAAACTGTTTCCTCCGCTTCTGTGTCTCTCTAGTGATATCTGGAAACATAGATATAGAAAAACCATAGAAAGTCTCCAAATGCTTTTTAAAGAACATCCTTAATAACCAATCTTTGTCAGAAATCAGCGCACATTGGACCAATAGAGTAGATGGAACACACGATCCTCCTCCAATATCCTCAAGAAGATCCGATACATTCAAAACATCAAAGTTTAAATTAGAAACTTCAACAGCAGCCACTGGTTCCTTCTTCCCTTGTGGGAGATAATAAACCCTACTCATGGGTGGAATTAACTCTGAGGGGACTTTCAAAACCTCATGAAGATATCTTTTAAACATATCCAGTGCTGTAACACCTCTCATCTTAGGAAAATTTAAGACCCACAAGTTCATGGCCCTTACAGCATTTTCCAGGACCTCCAATTTATACTGAAGAGTCCCATTATCTTTAATCAATGATGAAGTCATTTCAGACAAAGTTCCCAATTGAGTTCCATGATCTTCCAGTTGTAATTTAACATGCTCACAGGTAGACACTACTGCATCTATTTTCACAACATTCTCTTGAATTTTCACCACATTCTCTTGAATCCTAGAGGATAAAGCCATGGTCTGACTTTGCACAGCTTCAGAGAGATTAACTATGGCCTCCCAGATAACTTCCAATGTAAATATCTTTGGTCTTACTAAGGAGGAAGACCCAGGCATGGAGGGCATCGAAGAAAGCTGATCGGGAAGTTCTCCACCCAGCTGAGAAATCGCCAGAGCTTCAGCCAGCTGTGATGCATCTGAATCCTCCCTAGGAACCCCAGAGGCCAGCAAAGCCAAATCTCCTGCTGTCTCCCCTCTGCCGACGATTTCAATATCCTCTACGGAAGAAAGCAATGCCAAGGCAGCTGGGGCTGGACTTGAAGCAGCAGGGCATTGAGGAGGCGTCCTCTCTGCAGGAGACAAGGAGATCTCAGCGTTCAACAGCAGTGCAAGACCCTCCTCTGTCGACACTGCCAAGCTAGCTCAAATCTCCTGCTTCTGATTCGGGGTAAGCATGACAAAGCGATCCATAGGACCCGCAGATGGTAGCTGGGGCTCTGAGGGGAAAGCCCTCAGCTTCCCTTTCCGTTTAGGCATCGATCAAGGGGAACGCTCCATGGCCATCTTGAAAACCTCCTCCCTTCGATATATTCATCGATATATCAAATTTTTTTTTTCATCTTTAAATTTTTATTAGCCAAAATTTCCAAAGTACACACCCTTACACGTGTCATATATACAAATAAACGTTGTACAACTGATTACATCTTATCTCTTATATAAGGAAAAAGAAAAAATCATGCTTATGGAATACTATGCTCTATGTTAAGATTGTTCTGTATCATCTTTACTTATCCCTAACAAACATCCATACTCATCTGCTCCCCTTTTTTTTCCCCCAGTAACTTTAATTAGTTTGAACTATTAATCTTAGTTTTCTCCTCATCTACTGTAATACCAAGTACCCTTAACCATCCATTCTTTCCCCTTTCTGGGTTTGTTTTTTTTCTGTGAATAAAGTTTGTCCATCCATCATTCCATTACATCTACCTTTTCATAGGTCATTAGTACAAGATTACAATAACAGCTGATGCAGTACTATCTATACACAGAATAACAGAAGCATAATGTATATTGCTTGCAAAATTATCTTTCCCTTATTAAACATTCTCTATCTGACTGCAACCTATCTCCTCATCCTTTAGTCTTATTTCGTTTATTTACATATCTGCTGGTTTATTTAGCAAAAATATAAACATATGACACCTCAATGACTGTCAGGCACTTAATTTGAACCGGCCTAACACACCTATCTCGTACCTCCCATTTACTTTGCTTACAGTGCCCCTTGGAGCATCGCCTGTTACTCCACAACTCATGCCTCCCCCATTCTGCTATTCTACCCCCCTCCCCTCAAACCCCTTGCCCTTCATCTTATCCTCATACCCTAACCTACAAATATTGCCCCCAACATTATCCTTCCTGATCCCCCTTCCTAGTGCCCCTCCCCCTCACCTCCCCCGCCCCTGTCTGCCATCCCCCCTACTTAACCACCTCCACACCCCCTCCCACTGTCTCTCCACCTTCTCCCCTTCCCTCTTCTTCAGCCCCGTTATCCTATGCATTCGAAACAATTCTGCCATGCGCCGTGCATACTTTTCCATTGGTGGCAACACCCCTTGCCTCCAATGTCGTGCAATTTCGCATCTTGCCGCAATGAGACATTGCCACACTATACTCTAATTCCCTTCTCCCTCATCATTCTTCTTTAGTAAGAGACATAATTCCGGCATCAGCTTGACTCTTACGCCTGTTATGCCCTCTACAATAGCCCCAATGTTCTCCCAATACTGCTGTACCACCGGGCAAGTCCACCACATATGCAGCCAGGTTCCTTTCTCTCCACACCCCCTCCAACATGTATCCGTCTCGCACCCCCCCCCCCCCCCCGCTTTACTCAGTCGCTCCGGTGTTAAGTACCACCAAGACAGCACTTTCCATCCATTTTCTCTCAGAGACGTGGCAACTGATGCCCTCGCTATACCCTGCGTTATTCGCTCCCACTCCTCTACCTCCCATGATACCCCCAAGTCCCTTTCCCACGCCTTCATGTAACTTAATTTCTCCCCCCCCCCTCTCTCTGTCAATCCTTTATAAATTCGAGAGATCACTCCATTCCTGCCCATCGACCCCAGACAACTGCCTTCAAACCATCCCGGATCCTGCACAATATCTTGCCAATGCCTTTTCTGCTTCACATATGATCCTATCTGGAAATAAGAAAATCTATCCCTTTCCCTCAACTTGTATAAATCTTGGATACCTTCGAATTCTCTCACCCCTTGCCCATGAATTATCTGTGACATTTGTCGTAACCCCTGTTCTGCCCACCTTTGCACTACTGATATGTCTGGGCCCATGCCCTCTTCACAAAAGGCCAGTAATGACATCACACGCGCCCACCTCTTTTCCCCTATCAACCTTCTCCTATTTACCTGCCACAGCCCCAGAGTATGGCCAACCAGCGGGTTCTCTCCCTTTTTTCCCTTTCCCCCCCAAACCATTCTCTCTAGCTCGCCAGGTCTGAGTCCCTCCTCCTCCATCACTACCCAGTGCTTATGCTGTTCCCTTAACCAAGAGTACACAGCCCGCAACTGCGCTGCTAGATAATACTTTCTGAACATAAGAACATAAGATATGCCATACTGGGTCAGATCAAGGTCCATCAAGCCCAGTATCCTGTTTCCAACAGTGGCCAATCCAGGTCACAAGTACCTAGCAGTTTCCCCAAAAGACACAGGTTCCACAAAGCTTGTACTGGGTCAAGCATTGATATCCTGGGTCCCTTCTTAATAATGGTTTATGGACCTTTCCTCCAGGAACTTGTCCAAACCTTTTTTAAACCCAGCTACACTAACAGCCTTTACTACATCCTCTGGTAACAAATTCCAGAGTTTGATTACACGTTGAGTGAAAAAATATTTTCTTTTATTAGTCTTAAATAGTTTACCCTGTAGCTTCATTGCATGTCCCCTAGTCTTTCTATATTCTGATAAGGTAAACAATCGATCTACGTTTACCCGTTCCACTCCGTTCATTAATTTATAGACTTCTATCATATCTCCCCTCAGCCGTCTCTTTTCCAGGATAAAGAGCCCTAACCTTTTTAGCCTTTCTTCATAGGAGTATCCTTCCATCCCCTTTATCATTTTGGTGGCTCTTCTCTGAACCTTTTCTAAAATCGCTATATCCTTTTTAAGATACGGCAACCAGAATTGCACACAATATTCAAGGTGCGGTCTCACCATGGAACGATATAGAGGCATTATAATATCTTTTGTTTTATTTTCCATTCCTTTCCTTATCATACCTAGCATTCTATTTGCTCTCTTGGCCACCGCTGCACACTGGGCCGAGGGTTTTAACATGGTATCCACAATGACGCCTAAATCTTTTTCCTGAGTGCTGGTTCCTAATGTGGAACCTTGCATCGTGTAACCATAGTTTGGGTTGTTCTTCCCTAGGTGCATAACCTTGCACTTGTCCACATTAAATTTCATCTGCCATTTTGATGCCCAGTCTTCTAATTTATCAAGATCCTCTTGCAATTTTCCACAATCCTCTTGGGTTTTAACAACTTTAAATAGTTTTGTGTCATCTGCAAATTTGATAACCTCACTCGTTATTCCACTTTCCAGGTCATTTATGAATATGTCAAAAAGCAGCGGACCCAGCACAGATCCCTGGGGTACACCACTATTCACCTTTCTCCATTGGAAAAATTGGCCACTTAGCCCTACCCTCTGCTTTCTATCTTTCAACCAGTTCCTGATCCACAATAGTACACTGCCTCCTATCCCATGACTCTTTAGTTTTGCCAAAAGTCTCTGATGAGGGACCTTGTCAAAGGCTTTCTGAAAGTCCAGATACACTATATCAACCGACTCACCTTTGTCCACCTGTTTATTCACTCCTTCAAAAAAACATAACAGATTAGTAAGACAAGATCTTCCTTGTCTAAAGCCATGTTGGCTGTCTCCCATTAGGTCATGACTATTTACATGCTGAGTAATTTTATTCTTTATAATGGTTTCTACCATTTTTCCCGGTACTGATGTCAGGCTCACCAGTCTGTAGTTTCCTGGATCACACCTGGAACCCTTTTTAAAAATTGGTGTTACATTGGAGATCCTCCAATCTTCAGGTATTAGAGATGATTTTAATGATAGTTCACAGATTACTAATAGCAGGTCTGCAATCTCATATTTCAGTTCTTTCAACACCCTTGGATGTATACCATCTGGCCCAGGTGATTTGTTACTCTTCAGTTTATCTAATAGCTGTAATACATCTTCCCGATGTATCGATATTTCCTTCAATTCTTCCGCACCTTTAAATACCACTTCAGTCATGGGTAACATCCCTACATCTTCCTCAGTAAAGACCGAAGCAAAGAATTCATTCAGTTTCTCCGCTATCGCCTTGTCGCCTCTCAGTGCTCCATTAACCCCTTTATCATCTAATGGACAAACTGACTCTCTCACAGGTTTTTTGCTACGAATGTACTTGAAAAGGTCTTTATTTCGTGTTTTTGATTCTGCAGCAAGCTTCCTCTCAAATTCTCCCTTTGCCTGCCTTATCAATGCCTTGCATTTCACTTGCCAGTGATTGTGCTGTTTCCAGGTTTCGTCGTTTGGCTCTTTTTTCCATTTCCTGAAAGATGCTTTTTTGGCAACAACAGCCTCTCTGACCTCACCTTTAAACCATGCTGGCAGTTTTTTGGACTTCCTTCCACTTTTCTTAAAGCGTGGAATACAGCTGGTCTGGGCTTCCAAGATAGTATTTTTCAACAACACCCAAGCTTGATGTACGTCTTTAACCTTTGCAACTGCTCCTTTTAGTTTTTTCTTAACTGTTTTCCTCATTTTATCATAGTCTCCCTTTCGAAAGTTAAAAGGTAGTACTGTGGATTTCCTTACTATCCGTCCTCCACTTATTAAATCAAAGGCGATCATGCTATGATCACTATTGCCAAGTGGCCCCAACACTCTTATCTCTTGCACTAGATCTGGTGTTCCACTAAGGACTAAGTCTAATATGGCTTCCCCTCTGGTCGGTTCATGAACCAACTGCTTCAAGAAGCAGTCATTTATTTCATCTAGGAACTTTATCTCCCTAGCATGTCCTGACGTGACACTAACCCAGTCGATACCGGGGTAATTGAAATCACCCATTATTATTACTGTGCTGTAACTTTTGTTAGCTTCCTTGATCTCTTTGAGCATTTCATCATCCATTTGGTCATTCTGGCCAGGCGCTCGATAGTACACCCCCACTGCCATCGCCTTCCCCTTTTACATGGAATTTCAATCCATATAGATTCTACAGCAAATTTTGTTTCCTGCAAAACTTTAATCCTTTCTGACTCAATGCCCTCTCTAACATAGAGAGCAACCCCTCCACCAATTTGATCAGCTCTATCATTACGATATAGTTTGTACCCAGGTATCACAGTGTCCCACTGGTTGTCCTCCTTCCACCATGTCTCTGATATTCCAATCATATCTAACCTTTCATTTAGTGCTATATATTCTAACTCTCCCATCTTATTTTTTAGACTTCTAGCATTTGCATACAAGCATTTTAGAGACTGTATGTTATTCATATTAATTTGGCTATTGTTAGACATGGGTAATTTGGGATCTTTAAGCTGTGTCTGCTCCATACTTGAGGGCATTTGGGCTACTTTACTCTTTTGTGGAACCTCTCTGCTTTTGGTAGTATCCTTCAAGGATACATTCTTCCGAACCATCCACTCTTGGGCGACTGTCGGCTTTCCCCTAATATCTAGTTTAAAAGCTGCTCTATCTCCTTTTTAAAGGTTAATGCCAGCAGCCTGGTTCCATCTCGGTTAAGGTGAAGCCCATCTCTTCGGAAGAGCCCCTCCTTTCCCCAGAATGTTCCCCAGTTCCTAACAAATCCAAAAGCCTCATCTCTGCACCATTGTCTCATCCACGCATTGAGACTCCGGAGCTCTGCTTGCCTTTTGGGTCCTGCACGTGGAACAGGAAGCATTTCGGAGAATGCAACCCTGGAAGTTCTGGATTTCAACTTCCTACCTAAAAGCCTAAATTTTGCCTCCAGAACCTCCTTACCACATTTTCCTATGTCATTGGTACCAACATGTACCAAGACAGCAGACTCCTCCCCGGCACTATCTAAGACCTTATCTAGGTGGCGCGTGAGGTCCGCTACCTTCGCACCAGGCAGACATGTTACCAGGCGATCCTCACGTCCACCAGCCACCCAGCTATCTACATGCCTAATGATCGAATCACCGACTATAATGGCTGTCCTAACCCTTCCCTCATGGGCACATGGCCCTGGAGAAACTTCCTCGGTGCGAGAGGGTTTTACATCACCTGGAGGACAGGTCCTAGTTACAGGATCACTTCCTGCCACACCAGGGTGATGCTCTCCTGACACGTGACCTCTCTCCTCCATGGCAACAGGGATGCTGCCAGATTGGAGGTGGGACTTCAGGACTGTAGGTCTCGTCTATGTACCTCTCTGTCTGTCTTATGTTTTCCAAGTCTGCTACTCTAGCCTCTAGAGAACGGACTCGTTCCCTGAGAGCAAAGAGCTCCTTGCACCTATTGCACACGTAAGACCTCTCACCAACTGGGAGAAAATCATACATGTGACACTCAATGCAAAAGACTGGAAAGCCCCCATCCCGCTGTTGGACTGCTGTCTGCATCTTAGTTTTAAGTTTGTGTTTAGATCTAAGTTCTTTACTTACTAAGGGTTGCTATGGATATGTATACTAATAAAACTGTACCTAATACGTGTAATATACCTTGTTAACATGAAGCTTAATTAATCTCAGGTCCTTAGTGTATGACTGATTTGGGTAATGAGCTTCACCTGAAAGCACCTCCTGTCTTTTAAGATGTTTATGTACCTATAAAACTATGATTATCCCAGGAGTGGGTGGGTAATGAGCTTCACCTGAAAGCACCTCCTGTCTTTTAAGATGTTTAAGTACCTATAAAGCTATGATTATCCCAGGAGTGGGTGGGTGTGGGGAGGGAGGGAGGGAAATAACACTTATTAAAAGAGGGCTGCTACACAGTACCCTGTCTTGTGCTGCTGAGGTAAGCTATATTCTGATTTGATTTAAATTATAGCTTTAAGCTGCTGCTAGGCTCTGACATCTTATGAAATTTAAACTACAAGCTCTCTGCTGGGTTCTAAATTTAACCAGAAAGCTCTCTTCTGTGTTTTAAATGTAAGCTAAAAGTACTTTGCTGATGCTAGGCCCTGAGTGACTATTAAATTTAGACTACAAGCTCTCTGCTGGGTTCCAAATGTAACCGGAAAGCTCTCTTCTGTGTTTTAAAACTAAAAGTACTTTTCTGATGGTAGGCCCTGAGTGACTATTAAATGTAAACTACAAGCTCTCTGCTGGGTTCCATATTTAACCAGAAAGCTCTCTTCTGTGTTTTAAATTTAAACTAAAAGTACTTTGCTGTTACTAGGCCCTGAGTGACTATTAAATTTAAACTACAAGCTCTCTGCTGGGTATGAAATGTAACCAGAAAGTTCTCCTATGTGTTTTAAATTTAAACTTAAACTGCTGCTACTAGGCCCTGACTGATTTAACAAAAAATAGTGGGTTCACAGATTAATTAGCTTTAATACAAAGAATTCCTTTTAGAAAATTACCAGAAGTATATACTCACAGTTGCAGATCTCTCTCCAGAAGTAACAGTCCCTTTTTCTAGTCCTTCAAGAAATTGGGGACACCCATGCCTCCCTCCAACCGAGCCGCTTGTAAGGTCCTAGCTGCCACCCTGGGGCGCTTATTTCCCTAAATAAACCGCTCCACTCGTTTTTGCGGCCTAATAAGCTCCTTTATAGGCACTGCTATTGGTAATACTTGAAAATAGAAAAGGAACTGAGGGAGCAACATCATTTTTAGCACTGCCATTTTCCCCATCCAAGAAATATACCCCCTGTTCCACGCCCCCAACTGCGGCTCCACTTGTCGAAACAGCTTCTTATAATTCAGCTCAAATAGGTCCTCCAAGTCCTGCCCCAGATATACTCCCAAATATCTAATTGATCTTTTAGCCCATCTAAATTGATAAGTGTGCCGCAGGCTCCTCTGCTGCTCCTCCCCTACTGTCAAATTCAAAATTTCAGATTTACTCCAATTAATCTTAAACCCTGCCATTTCTCCGTATACCTTTACCTCCTGCATTATCTCCGGCAGCGTCTCCTGTGACCTAGTGATCATCAGCATGATATCTTCAGCGAACATGGCCATTTTGTATTCCCGCTGCCCCACCTTTACCCCCTTAATACCCATTTCCTTCCGCATCCTCCCCGCCAGCGGCTACAAGGATAAAGCGAACAATAACGGCGATAGGGGGCACTCCTGCCTCGTTCCCCTCCCCAATGGGAAAAAGCTCGAGTATCCCCCGTTTACTCTCACACACGCTTTCGGGCCCTCGTACAATGCCTTAATCCAGCCTATAAAGCCATTTCTGAACCCCATTTGATCCAACACTGAAAATAAAAATTTCCACGACACTTGGTCGAACGCTTTCTCTGCATCCAGCGAGAGAAGCAGCGCTGGTTCTGGCCTATGTTTCACCGCCCATATCACGTTTAAAATTTTCCGAATGTTGTCCGCCACCTGTCGCCCTGGTATAAACCCCGCCTGGTCCTCATGCACTAACCTCCCCAGAATTCTATTAAGTCTCCCTGCCAATATTTTGGCCAACAATTTCGCATCTATGTTAATCAGTGAAATGGGCCGATATGATGCACACTCTTGCGGATCCTTACCCCCTTTATGAATCAGCGTGATCCCTGCCCACCCCATCGTGTCCGCTAACCTCCCCCCCTCCCTTGGGCCATTGAACAGACTTATCAGTGGCTTAACCAGCTCTCCCTTCAATTTTTTGTAAAAGCTAGCTGTCAGCCCATCCAGTCCGGGGGCTTTCCCTGGCTTTAGGCCCTTGATCGCCCCCTCAACTTCTGAGGCCTGCATTTCACTGTCCAATGCCTCTCTTTCCCCTTCCTCCAAAAGCAGGAGTCCTGCTGTCTCCAAGTATTCCCTCGTCTCATTCTCTGGGCCGTTGGGTTTAGCTTCATATAGCCTCCTATAGTAGTCCACAAATTCTTCTCTAATCCTCTGCTCATCTCTTTCAATCCCTCCTCTGCCCTTAATCTGCGTTATTAGCGTCCTAGTCCGCTTCTGCTTTAATCTCCTCGCCAAAAACTTTCCTGCTCTGTTCCCTCCCTTAAAGAACTCTTGGCGCAGTAACTGTAACCGGTACTGAATTCTGTCTGCTTCCAGCGCGTTCAACCTAGCCCTGGTCTCCAGAACCTCCCCCCTAAGCTTCCCGCTGGAATCCTGAGCATCTGCCTCTTCTAATCTTACCAATTTCTGACGCAAATGAAGCTCCCTCTCCTCCCTCTCTCTCTTTATTCTCGCCCCCCATTTGATCAGTGCGCCCCTCACTACCGTCTTAAAGGCATCCCAAACCACCCCCTTCTGTACTTCTCCATTGTCATTATGTACAAAGTATTCTGGTATCATTTTCCTTAGGTCGCTCACTACCCTAGCATCATTCAGCAAAGCCTCATTCAATCTCCAGTAGCGCCGCCCCCTATCTTCCCCCCTCCCCCTCAGTTTCACCACCACCGGTGCATGGTCTGACCATGTAATTGGCTCTAGCACTCCCTCTTTAATTCTGCCCGCTAACTCTTTCCCTTCCCAAATGGTGTCTATCCTTGAGTACGTGCCATGCACTACAGAAAAGAAGGAATACTGCCGCCTACTCGGATTATAAGTAAATCCAAAAACCTATTTGTTTCCCCCATATAATATTACTCACAAAAAGAAAGAGAAACCAATTAATCTACAAATTTTTGTTGGAACGCACGCCTTGAAGGAAGGAAGAAACCTCCCCTTCTCGTAGCGTGTTGCTCCGTTTTTATCTTTTTTTTTTAAATTTAGGGATTTACCTCTAATAAAGGATCGAGGGACCACAACCCTCAATACCAACCAATAATTAGTGATTTTCAAAAATAGTACTTAGCTTGAGGTTGTCTGTTTTCTGACAAGTTTCCAAAGGTGTTCACCACTGGCAAACTATAAAAGGTCTTCGCTGCTGCAATTAAGTATTCATACTCTCAGCCACTGCAGGGCCTAAACACTTCGGGCCCGGCTGTTAGACCTTTTCGCGTCGCTTGTCGTTATTCCCTAAGTGTTCCCGCAGAGAGATCCTGGAAAAGCTCCAATTGATGCTCCTCCCAGGTAATCTGTCGCACTTTCCTCGCTGCTTTCAACAGCCCCTCCTTAACTTTGAAGGAATTGAGGCATACCACTATATCCCTTGGCTTATTGTCCGGTAAAGGACCCAGGCCTCTGTACGCCCGCTCAATTTGCGAGGGGTCTATTTTCTTACCCCCCTCCGGGTCCGCGGCCACTACTAAGGAGTTGAAAATTTTTATCAAGACTTCTTCACAATTGCGGTATTGAGGTTCCTCTGGGAGGCCACGAATCTGTAAGTTACATCTCCTTGATCTATCTTCCAGATCTTCCAATTTCACCTGCTGCTCTGTTTGGGCACGCTTTAGGTCTCCCCAACCTCTTTGCATTTCTTAATTACTTCTCCCTGTTATTCTATCTGAGTCGCCATCTCCTCCACTTGGTTCCCGATGTCCCCGATGTCTTGCCTCAATGCTTGTAAGGACTCCTTTAGTTCGTGCGTCACTCCACCAATTTCTATCTTTATCTCCTCTTTCAATTCAGTCAGCCAGTCCTTCAATTTGGTGACACCTCCTGGGCAACAGCCCCGCTCTATCTCCTCGGCCAGAGCTGTTGGGTCTCCTTCCTGCCCTCGACTCTCCTTCTCCATTTCTTTCCCGCCTCTGGCTGCTGCATAGGGTGAGCGAAAGTCTGCCAGTTTCTTCCTTGCGGCCAGGCTTCCTTTACTTTTTTCCATACTGCCTCTTAACGCCGCTTGAGCAGTGAAAAGTTTCAACGTGGCCCTCCACACACTCTAAAGCACACGCACTTAGCTTCACAGCCTTCTCCCCAGGTTTCCAGCCGTCCTCTTTCAGTGGTAGTCACCCGAGCTCCCCCCTGCTCTTCGTGGCCGTCTTCGGGGCTCTCCCTGGTCCTTCCTTTCTGTATCCTCGCTGCTTTGCCTCTCACGGTCCGTCTCCGGTGCTGTGCCCTGCCTCCACCTTCCCTGGGGCACTTAGGCTGCTCTCTCTGCACAACCGGACTCTCCCCCGGTTCTCCTGGCTGCACTCCATCCCCGCACTCACCGCTCACCTCCTGCTATCTTCTTTCACCCAGGACCGATATCCCGGCGGCCCAGCTCTCCTCCTCGGTTCCGGGCAGCGCAGCCGCACGCTGTTCAACTCCTGCCCCAGACTTCGGTCCCCGCGTGGTCCTCCCATCGGGCCGCTGGTTCCACCACACTTTCCGACTCCGCTCTCTTCAGGTCAGGGATTCTCTCCGCTGCTCGTCAACTTCCTCCGCTGGTTTCCCCCGCTGGTTTCCAGCCTCTCTACTCTCGATGTGGGGAGGAGCCCTCGCCACCGCTTCTCCCCCTCAACTTCGGCCTGCCTCGCGATCAGCCTGGTCCTCCTTCAGCTCAGCTGCCCCTCCGCTTGCAGCTCTCCGGATGCTGTCTGGCTTTTCTTTGACCGCGGCTATGCTCCGGGGTTGATTTCTCAGCTTTATAGCTCTGCCTCTCTTGTTTTTTGGGGGGTTTTGGCACCTTTAATCAGGCCTTAGCAGTGGAGCTCATTCACCTCGCCGCCATGAGGTCTGCAGACGTCACCGGAAATCCCCGATATATCAAATTTTAACAAATAAATGAAATCCTATTTGGCAGATGCCATTGGCTTGCTATAAACAGGCAGGTCAGATCAACATACTACGACCAATGAGACCAATCCAGCATGATGAGGATCACCAGCCCTTGGTGACTCTCTATGCACTGCAGCAGACATCCTATAAGGGCCCACGGGTGAAACACAAACAGTAGCCCCTCCATTGGCCAACTCTGCACCAGGGTATCGAGCCCCTCCGACATCATTTCTGTGTACCTGCTGAAAAACCTATTCACCTAGGCATTGGAGAAAGACACCATCAAATCTATGATCGGAACCCCCCATTGCCTCATGATCTCGTGGAATATCACTGCATTCAACTCCCATTCTCCCAGATCTAGTCTGTGCCGACTGAGGAAATCTGTCTGAATATTCTCCTTGCCCGCTACATGGGGAACTGCGAGGTTGACCTTCACCCACAAGAGGAGGGGCCCCACCTCCTTTGTCAGGGCCACAATGCTTGTTCCACCCTGCCGATAGATGTAGGCTACTGCAGTCGCGTTGTCAGAAAAGATCTGCACTGCCCATTGGCAGACACGCTCCTTAAAGGCCTGTTGCACCAGAAACACAACCCTCATCTCCAGCTGATTTATGGAGCACATACTTTCCTCCTGAGACCATCAGCCTTGTGCGACGCATACTCGCAATGCACTCCCCACCCAGTGAGACTGGCATCTGTCATTACTAGAACCCAGTTAGGTAGTTCCAGCGCCATCCCCGCAACCAGATGCTCGGGATGCAACCATAAATCCAACTGCAGTCTGGTCAGCAGCGGGCATCCCAATCTCCGGACAGCGGATGGTGTTGGGGAGATCACCTGGCTAGCAATGCCCGTTGCAGGGGTCTCATGTGGGCCCATTGCACCAGATGCACTGCCACCACCATGGAGCCCAAGAGCTGTAGATAGTGCCACATTGCTATGCTGAGGGCACCCCAATGGCAAAGAAGTTCTTTACCTGCCCCCAAAGTTTCTGAGCTCTCTCTTCCGGCTCTGGCAAGAAGACAAAGCCCGCTGCAGTGTCAAATCACACTCCCAGGTAGACCAGGTCCTGACCAGGCTCGATCTTGCTCTTGGCAAAGTTGACCACCCAACCTAGGCACTACAGGAACTCCCCCACCTTCTGCGTGGCGAGAATACTCTCTGGCTTTGATTTTGCCCTGATCAACCAGTCATCCAGATATGGGTGCGCTAGCAACCCCTCCTGCCTCAAGGCACGGCCACCACTACCATGACCTTGCTGAATGTTTTCAGGACTGTGGCTAAGCCAAAGGGCAGCACTCTGAACTGGAAATGCCCATTGGTACTGAGAACCGCAGATATTGCCGATGTTCCGGTCTAACTGGAATATGCAAGCACGCTTCCGTGATGTCGAGTGCGGAAAGAGACGCTCCCCGCCATACAGTGTGAATCACAGAGCGCAAGGCCTCCATGCGAAAATGCACTACCCATAGCGCTCTGTTGGCCTTCTTGAGATCCAGGATGGGGCAAAATAAGCCTTCCTTCAAGGGTACCACAAAATAGATCGAGTATTGATCTAAGTCGTCCTGATCTCGTGGCACCGGCACTACCGCCTGCAAATGCAGCAAGTGCTGGAGCATGTTCTGAACTGCTAGCTGCTTGGAAAATGCCTTGCAAGGCAATTGAATTGTATGAATGCTTCAGAAAGAGGACACACAAACTCCACTGCATATCCCTCCCAAATTATCTCCAGCACCCATTGGTTGGTAGTGATCTTGGCCCAGGCAGCGCTGTCTCCTGCTGTGTGCCTTTGAGTTTTGCTGTTTACTGTGCTGTCTGCTGTCTGCTGACCCTCTGCCCTCTCCGTAGCTCCTGCTTTGCTCTGCTGCCTGCTCCTATTGGCTGTGCTGCCAGTCCTCTGCCAGTCACCTGCTCCCGCCTCCCGGAAGTGACGCGGACGCGTGCAACGCGTCCGTGCCAAACGCAAGGTACCCTGACACATTTAAGGGACATCGGGGCGGCATTCCGCGCGCGACCAAGGAGCAGGTCCTGCTCCTTGGGCAAGCTCCTTGGGGCGACGACTGGGGCGCTTCCCACTTTTCATTAGGTCAGTCTCTTCCCTGGAGGTGGGCCTCCTTGGGACTCCTTGCATATTTCTTCCTGCTTCCTGCTTATTTCCTCTGCGCTTTCTCTATCGTGTTTTACCAAGTCCGCCCCTGCGCTCTTGTCTCCCCCTCTACCTTTCGCCTGGTTTCACTTTATGGCATCCATCCCTGTTCTTTGGGGACACCGCCCTCTGAATACTTTCTCACTCCCGTCAGGGGTCTGCACCTGGAATATGAGCAACCTTTCTGTCTCTCACACAACCCAACTCCCTCCTACACTGTCTCCCCAGCCTGTTTCCTCTCTGCTGACTCTCTCTTTCGCCCTCCTGAACTGCAGGTCCCTTCGTGCTAAAACTCCTTTGGTTCATGATCTATTGCTTCTACACTCCCTCGACGCTCTTTTACTTACTGAGACCTGGCTTCGCGAGGGTGAGGATGGTGTCCTCCACCGTTGCCTTCCCCCTGGCTACTCGCACTGCACGTTCCCCGTCTCCACCGGACTGGTGGCGGCGTAGCAATTATTTACCGTTCCTCTCTCCCTCTCTCACTTGTCTCCCCTCCGCCCTGGTACCCTGAAGCCCTCCTCCTGCGCTCAGGGACCTCCACCACTGTATTTTTTCTCCTTCTTTACGCCCCACCTTCAATGCGTCCTGATCTTTGGGAATCTCTTCTCCTTACCCTTTCGGAGGCATCTCTTCTCACTTCCCATTTGGTCATTCTTGGCGATTTCAACGCCCATTTGTCTTCTCCAATCCGCCCCCGGGATAAAGTCCTTCGGTCGCTCTTCTCTGACCTCAATCTGATCCAGCATGTAGACTGCCCCACTCATTCTTCCGGCCATACCCTTGATCTCATTCTCACTTTCTCCTCGTCCCCTTATGCTCCTTCTGCTCTTTCGTCCCTCCCTCTTCCCTGGTTTGATCATCATTGTCTGTTGTTTTATTTCTCCCTTCCTCCCGTACAAGTCTCTATCTCATCTGCTGCGGCCGTCGCACCAGCGCTTCTTAAGCGACGTCTTATGCCTCTCACCCTGCAGTCCTTCCCTGCAGCTACCTCCCTCTTTCCCCCCGAATTTTTCTCTCTCTCTGTGAACCAACAGGTCGATTCCTGGTCCTCTACTCTCACTAGCACCCTTGACGCTCTTGCTCCGCTCCGTCCCACCCCTCAACGTTCTGCATCTCATCATCCCTGGTTTCACTCGGGCCTTCGTCTTCAGCGCACCTATCTCCGCCGGGCTGAGCGCTGTTGGCGCAAACACCCTTCTGACTCTTCTCTATCCTCCTTTTGCTATGAGCATCGCCACTATCAGGCCATGATTATCGAGGCTAATAGGTCCTATTTCTCTGATCTCATCACCTCTTCCTCTAACTCCTCCCGTTGCCTGTACCAGGTATTTCGTTCATTATCCTCTTCCTCATCCCATCCCCCCCCCAACGGCGCTCCCTTCCACCGCTCCCAGTCCGACGACTCTCGCTTCCTTTTTTGTCAACAAGATCCAGTCTCTTCGCTCTTCCTTCCCTTATTGCCCCCCTCCTCTCTCCCCCCCCCTCCCTCTCCTTCTGCTTCCCCCAATGTTCCCTCCCCTCCTTCTTCCGGTGCCTTCCCCCACACATGACACTCCTTTCACCCAGTTTCCTCTGCTGAGCTCCTTAAGGTACTCTCCTCGCAAAATAACCTGCCCACTTGACCCTCTCCCCTCCACTTGGCTTCTTGACCCCGCCCTCCAACTTTCACCATATATCTTGGCTATAGTCAATTCCAGTCTCACTTCCGGCACCTTCCCCACCCAGTGGAAACATGCCATGGTCCGCCTTTTCCTGAAGAAACCCACCCTCGATCCCAGTCTCCCCGCCAATTGGCGCCCGGTCTCAAACCTTCCCTTTTTCTCTAAAGTTCTCGAATCACTAGTCTTCTCTCAGCTCTCAGCTCATCTTGATACCACCCTCTCCCTTCACCCCGTCAATCTGGCTTTAGGACTGGGCACAGCACCGAAACTATACTTCTTGCCCTTTTAAATGAACTCCACCATTCTCACGATCGGGGTGATTTATCTATTGCTGTCTCTCTAGATCTCTCTGCCGTTTTTGATGTTATAGATCACCGTACCCTTCTTACTCCCCTGTCTGACTTTGGTATTCGTGGCACTGTGCTACACTGGTTCAGGTCGTTTCTCTCTCTTCGCACCTTCACTGTCCATTCCGACACCACTGCCTCAGACCCTTTCCCTTTGCACTGTGGTGCCCCACAAGGCTCCATTCTTGCCCCTTTGCTTTTTAATATTTTCCTTGCCCCACTTGCCCTCCTCATCCAACAGTCTGGTATTTCCTCCTACTTTTACGCCGATTATATCCTTCTCATCCATCATACCAACTCTGTATCCCCGGACCTCTCTGCTCTCAATCACTGCCTCGATCTTATTGCTTCCTGGTTCTCTGACAATCTTCTTTGTGTCAATCCCTCTGCTATTTGGTTCTCCTTCACTACCTCCCCTCCCACACTTTATCCCCCACCATGTCCTCCCTTCCCATCCCTCTTGTCCCTTCTCTCCGCTACCTTGGTGTTACTCTTGACTCTTCTTTGTCCTTTCACCCCGATATTTCCTCCCTTGTTCGGAGCTGCTTCTTTCATCTTTGTCGCATCCGTTCCCTCTGGCCTTACCTTTCTGCCGATTCCCTTACTACCCTAGTTCTCTCCCTCATCATCTCCCGCTTAGATTACTGTAATTCCATTTTTGCTGGCCTTCCCTCTTATCAAATTCGTCGCCTTAAGCTCATTCAAAATACTGCCGCCCGTTTGATCACTTTCTCTTCCCCTCTTGATCACATCACTCCTTGCCTTCTCTCTCTTCACTGGCT
The DNA here is from genome assembly GCA_033557465.1 of Ichthyophis bannanicus. Classification (NCBI taxonomy): domain Eukaryota; kingdom Metazoa; phylum Chordata; class Amphibia; order Gymnophiona; family Ichthyophiidae; genus Ichthyophis; species Ichthyophis bannanicus. The sequence goes on along the minus strand of CM066041.1, from coordinate 248,191,683 downwards.
TCCCGTTAAATTTCGGTTTGTTTATAAATACCTCATTACCACCCACAAAGTTCTTCACACAGGCATTCCCCAATACTTATCCGACCTCATCTACCATCAACCTGTCCCTCGCCTTCTCCGTTCTTCCCACAGTAACCGCCTTTTTCTTCCCTCCCCGTCTCAAGCCCACCTCGAACTTACCCGTCATTCCGCTTTCTTTTTCTTAGGTCCTGCTCTGTGGAACTCCCTTCCCCACTCACTTCGCACCGAACCTTCATTTCCACATTTCAAAGCCCTCCTCAAGACCCATCTGTTTTCCCAGGCTTTTGATCTCCCAGCACCCCCCTGACAGTTACGCAGGCCTCCACACCGTATACCACTCCGTCCCCCCCCCTTTCTTCCTTCGTCTTTCCTGTTGCCTCTAACTCTTTAGCCATATTGCTCTGTCTCTTTCTTTCTTTCTATCTATCTCTACAGTGCTTTCCTATCCATTGAATGGCGTTCCTTTCCCCTCTTTAATTTTCTAGCAGCCTGCTTTTATTGTACACCGCTCTGATACTCCGGTTTGGGCAGTTTATCAAGTCTCATAAATAAATAAAAATAAATAAAAAAACTGCTGCAGTCAATTTCCTACAGGCAGTACCTCCAATTGGGCCTGCCTCCGCTTCACTGGGGCTTCTTAGCGGAGGCCACTGGTGCCAAATAATAGCCCCTGTCGGAACCTTGATAGCCCCAAGAGGGCTGCCCTCTGGGGAGTAACAACCCCACTGATAAGGGGCAAACTGCACTGCTCAGAATCTTCTATAATCTCTAGGCTGTCCCCTAGCAGCATTACCCTGCTTCAATGTCTTGGGCCAGTCCTCGGGCAATTTTGCCTCCTTCGTGTCTCCGTGATCTTTCACAGTCTTCTTCATCGCTTCTCCAAACAGCAATTTATCTTTTATAAGGAAGCCTAATTGGCCTAGTCTTAGATGATACATCAGCCGACCAGTTCTGCAACCACAGGAAATGCCTAGCTGCACTTATCGATGCCATGGACTTGGAGGAAGCCCTAGCCATATCATAAAAGGCATCCGCCAGATACGCCGAGGCTGATTCCAACTCTGCCGCTTCCGCACTCCCCACCGGAGCCTCCTCTGATCCAGCAAATCCTAGATCCACCGAATGGAGGCTCTAGTCACATAAGCTCCACAAATGGAAGCTTGCAGTGTGAGGGCACACTTTTCAAAAGCCTGCTTCAAAAACATCTCCAGTTGTGGTCCTGTAGATCTTTCAGGGGTGCATCACACTCTACTGGAGCAGTGGTCTCCTTTGTCACTGCCGAGACCAACGCATCCACTTTAGGTATTTTCAGGAGCTCCTTCTCCTCCTGTGGGATGGCATACAAGTGGCTCAGAGGTTTTGCGCTCCTCAAACCAGCTTCTGGCATTCTTCCTCAATCATTTTCTTAATAATTCTATGCACCGGAAAGGCCATTTGAGATGCCTTGAACTGCTGCAACAAGAGGCCCTCCAAAGGCTCCTCTGGTACGGCAGGAGCCTAAAAAATATTTAAAGCCATGAATGAGTGGCTGACCAAGGATGCCAGCTCATCCCGTACCTCATTGGGATCCTCCTCCTGCGGGGATATCTCCATCCTCCAGCTTCTGATGTCCGGGCTCTACCATCGGACCTGAGGGTCCTTCCATCAGGTCCTCTGAGACCGGAGACTGAGGGGATTCCTGGCTTGCCCAAGATACCTCCCCTCTTCATGCTGCTTTGGCTGGAAGCTACCCCACTTTCGGAGTGCTCCCCAACAAGGCATCAGGCTCCAGGTCCAGTAAATCCATCTTAGTGGATTCCTCCTTCCCTGCACATACTTGTCTCTGCTTCAGATAATATGCCTTATGCATGAGCAATATGAAATCGGGGGAAATCACTGTTTCTGGCCCCGCTGTGGTAGGCTCTACAGTCCCTGGCTCTGAGCCTGGCTGCTTGTGTTTCTGCTTCTTGCGTGCTTTCTTCCCCATGCTCAAAACGGCCACCGACCCCGTAACAGCCACGTTTCCCGCCAAAACTGCAGGATTGGCAGAAAAAGGGATGTCCAGCTCTGCAGTTTCCAACTGCATATTCTCACCCCCAAGGTGCAAACTGAGTTTCACTGACCTGCCTGCCCTTGCGCAAACCCGGCAGACCTCTGCCATTACCACTCCACGGGATCTCCTGCACGCCACACAAAAAGAACAAGCCGCCACATACCCTGCACTCACGATGGTCACTACACTCACGTCTGCCCAACGCCCAGGGAAAAAGAAGCAGAGAGAGATCAACTTACCACCGGACTGCCACTGAGCCTGACTGCCACGAAACCTCTCCTCAGACCACAGAAGACACCGACGTTGACTGCGAAACACCGACACCACCGGGATCAACTTTAAAGGCACAGGCACCCCAGGAGTTCAATGTATTTTAAAGGCACAAGCTCTCTTAAACACAGACAGTCTTAGAATGGGACTAACCCGCAAAACCTGCCCAGGAGTGCAGGGTTGTCTGGCTGGGGGGAAAAAGGGACCTGAGTCTCCAGGTAATTTTAGCCTCTGGGCCCTGTCAGACCCACCCAAGAATCCTGGAAATTTGGCAAGCAGAGCTTAATTATCTGCAGGCCCTCTCCACCGGCAGCTTCAAAGGCACAGTGATTCCCAGCCTTGAAATATAAAATGCCTGTGCTTTCCAAAGCTTTGTAAGAGAAAATTAAGAAAATATTCTTGCGAAAGGAAGGCCAAGACCCTTTGGTGCAGCCCAGCCACGCAGACTCCTTCTTCAGTTGCTGAGGACTGAGAATACTGACTCCTGGGCTTCAAGGGGGAGCTCTTCTAATGTGACATCAGAAAGTTTGATCATGCTCAGTCCTCAGCTGCTGAAGGAAGGAGACACCAGGGCCGGCCCATCCACTAGGCAAGCTAGGTGAGGTAGGCAGCCACCTAGGGCAGCCGGCCTGGGTGGGGTGGTGGCAGTGGCACACATGTCTGACTGCACCGTCCCCACCCAGCTGCCACTGATTTAGTCTCAGGAGGGGGAGACGGGCAGCAGCAGCAGTATTTCCAAAAACGGCTGCTTTTTGCCGCCGCTTTCTTCCCCACAGCTGCCATGGGCGAGAAAGCAATGGCAAAATGCCTCCACTTTTCGAAATACTGGCACTGTCTGCTCCTCCTCCCGAGACACATAGGCGGGTACCTAGCACCTATGTAGATGTCATTTTCCCCTCTTAAACAAGGCACCACCTTATAAAATTATCCTCAGAAAATCCAGTCCGTGGAAAAAGAAAAAACAATTTGTACTGAACTACCTGTTCAAGGTGTATGTACAGAGCATGTCGCCTCCTGTAACATAATAATAATAAAAAGAACGCAGAAACCCGGAGGGCAGGGAAGAGGAAAAAGGAAAACCCCTTGTCAGCCTTTTGCCCGTCAGCTATTTGAAATCCGTTCCATTGTGCTTTGCTCAATGCTGCTCTACTTTCCTGCACACGCTGCTATTGAAAGGCTTTGATAACACGTGTTCTCTCGCCACATTAATATGTGCAGGAGCTCTACGATTTTTTTTTAAGGCAGCCTTAAGTGGTTCTGCTACTCTATCATATTCATCAAACCGACACCTCCAGCCTGCTCCTGGGAATCCTTCATACACTGAGTCCTTAAAGACAGTAACGTTTTCAAATAGGAGCCATCTGTGGTCTGTTTTAGTGCTTTTCACCTTAAGCTGTTGCAGGCAGACTTGGCTGAACCGGGCCTCAAGAGTATTCTCTAAATGGTGGCGTTTTTCATACAGCGCAATCACTCATAAATCAACAGAGGGAAAAAACACTTTGTAAAAAAAAAAAAAAAAAAAGGAAAATGCCATTCTCCTCACTCCAAGTTTTATGCATCAGTACTTGCATGCGTGTGTACACGGATGTGTGACAATGTTAAACACCAAAAGGCTAAATAAAGTGTGGAAAGGGACATAGTTGCTCCATGTGCATTTTAATATAAGGCAGCTCTTTTTCACCTCAAACATACAGAAGCCTAGAAATGACAATTTTCAAACAGGCTCATGTGCATTAAGAATGTACACTGAACAGAGGTGCTAGGGGCCGTGCAAGATGGTGGCAGCATAACATTGTGATTTTATATCCCAGCAGCCCTCTATCTTGGTGCATAGTAGCTGTAGCCACACAGAATGGATATCTCTTAGAAGAAATTGCCTTCTAAACTGTAGGAGGAATGATCTTGGCATTTGGTGCATTGGAATGACAAGCCTGGCCCAGGAAGGAAGTACCTGCTTTGAGTACTGGGGCCTGACCTAAAGCGGTGCCTCTGTTCTTATTGTCGCACTGTCGACGAATTGCCTTGAATACTCAATCGGATGATGCTGCATGCATCTCTGCAAAAGACTGCATTAATGCGTAATTGAGTGAGAAAGATGGTGACGGTCCGTTAGCTCAGTTCTGGGAAGCAGAGATACTGTGGTTCAAGAGAAAAAGTAGCAAAACGGAAGGTTTCCAGTGCACCAGATTCATGGGGCCTGTGAGTACTACACTTGCTAAGCTGAAGCACATGTTTTGTTTAAATTATGTCTGCAGTGGTGAAGGCAGTGTTGTGTCTTACCTCCTTTATGCATTAGTGCAGCTTACAAGCTCAGTGCTATGGCATAGGGAACCTTTAAAGAACTGGGCAATATCATTTCTGCAGTCCGGGCCTTTGTGGGTTCAGCATGTACAAGACCATATACCCATTAGAGTTCGAGCACAGCGCTAGTCTGGGAACTTTGTTGCATTTTATCTAAGCTTGTAAACTATCTGGTAATTAAACTGTGTTGGGAAATATGAAGGCAAAGCCATCCTCTGTTTCAACACTCCAGAGGTTTACTAGAATTCAGCAACAGTGGAAGAAAGAGATACGGTCCTGCTGGTGGAGGGTTCTTCATTACCAATGGTCTAAGATCCAAGATAGGTACTCAGGTGATTGTTGCGGACAGAATTCTAGATGATTTGGCCCAACTGATTAAATGTACAGAACAAATGTAAGCCAAGAAATCTTGGACCTTAAAGATGTAGTTAAACCCTTATGGGAGCAGGTACTCAGAATGAGATCCATATAGGGGAGCAGATTAACACCACCTCCTTCTTCTGTTCTAAAGGGAAATGCCTGGAAACATGGAAAAGGAGAAAGGGAAACAGCTGATAATCTGGAGAATTGTCAAAGAGAGAATAATATTAGGATCCCAGAGGGCCAGAAGGATGTGCCTCTACTTCTGAATGATCTCTTTAAGCAAACCTTTTCCAGGATATACACCATAGCAGGCTCTTCAAATGATGGCTCGAGGCCTGTAGTAGCATGTGTTCATAGCATTGCTGGCCGACAGCCACTGCTTTGTAAAAGCTAACACAAGGAGTATGTTAAGTTTTTTGAAGCCATAATTTGGATCTCTGATGCAGATACTTAGGGACAAGGAAGTCAATACCATTGAGGCTTTTGCTTCTTATTGTACAGATTACCACATCTGGAGTTCGGTGACTTCTTGGAGCTGGTTGGTAAACTGTTTGGAAAGCATCCACAATCCCGGCAACAGGATTTCCCTAAAGGCAGGAGTGGAGTCAAGGAGGTTAAACAAAAGAAAACAGTCACAATGACTTTCCTTTCCAGAAAGGTCTGACCCAGAAATGGAAGTCATAGTTCTCCTGATCCTGGCTGTGGTTGGCATGGCTGGCAAGAACTACTTTGAGAACTTGGGTTTTCAGGATGATCCTCTTGTGGTCCTATTATGGGTCTTTTGGCATGGCTAAGAGGAAAACATTTGATGGAATATCACACACATGACTTTCAAGCCCCTGCCTTCAGCAGTTTTTCTTAAAAGATTTGAGTTATGCATCGGGGGGGGGGGGGGGGGAGGAGGGGGAGACTTGCAGTATGAAATGGGAAATACTCAGCTAGAACAGTCTTGAGGCTATAGTTCAATGAACCGTCATTTGCAGCTCTCCAGAGCATTTACCCTACACTTTTAACCCACTGTCAGTGAGCCCAGCCATCATGACAATCCTAGGCAGGGGATCATACACCACAGCTTTCTCTAACCCAAGCAGCAGAAGCCACTTGCCACTCAACCTTTGGACCATCCCTAACAGGTTACTATTTGTTTTTTAAATTATCTTTCATTAAGAAAATAAACACTTGCTGAAGATTCAGAGCATGCGTTTTTTATGAACATCCAAAATAAATTTTGGGAAACCAGTGGAAAACTCCTTTCACTTTCTGAAGCACATGGCAGTCTTGTCTCACCATGGGAGACCGCAGGAGGAAAAGGCACTGCAAAATAACCTTTTTGATAACAAGAGATTCCATCTGTTTTTCTTTTCAGCAGTCGCTCTCGCTGGGCCATATTTCCCATTCACCGCAGCGAGTTCTGGTATCCTGTCACCTTCCTGTGAACTCTTCCCCACTCACTGATTTTCAGCAGGCTTCACTCTCTATCTGTGCTATTGTCTGACATGCAAGGAATGCAGTGAGGATAAGCCCACTGTGCAGCCAGCTATGGGAATAAAGGTAATTCAAGCCGCTGCTGTACGTGCAAGTTTAATAAAGACAATATTATCTATGCACTGAACGATGGTGTTTGTATAATGCAGACGCTGAGCCAGATGTGCCAAGCATTTTTCCCATGAATACAAAACCGAAACATAAAGAAGGCGATGAGGGGATCAGAGTGCAGAAGGTGATGAGGAGGGAGGTACCACAACAGAGAGGTCATGGAGGAGGAATTGAAGGGGGCGAGAGGGAGCACAAGATAGGGGAGTGTGAAGGCCACTATTTTTCATTTTACTGTATTTTGTTTCCAGTGTCATTGTTTATGAGTACCTGGATAACTGCTGCAATTATCCAAATAATGGCCTTATTGCCCTCACTCCACCCCGCAGACCACCCCTGCACCACCCAGACAGTGCTGAGGCAATGTGTGGAGATATTCAGTGATTGTATCCAGGGGCGGCCCAAGGGGGGTGCGGGGCCATGTGCGGAGACTCGGTGTGGGGCCTCATTTGCATAAGTGGCCTTATTTGCATACATATTTGCATAATGTTACCAAACACTAACTTTTAGTAAACATGTCTCTTAGTGAGTGTATGGATAAAGAAAGACTAAAAGATTTCTACATTACTATAATCCAGTGCCAACCGCCAGGCACATTAGGAACTACTACAAACGCTGCCCATTTAGAACCCATAGCAAACCCGCTGTATCCTGACAGCATTACCAGGACTCACAAAGCACCAGACCCTACCTATCAAAAGGAAACACTGCAAATATTAAACCAGTACATTTCAGAGAATACTGGGGAAAGAGAACAAGTGGCAATGTCAAATAGGAATTACATAAACAGAATACCTCAGCTCAGTTACACATGCAGAACATAGACCATCACCAAACAAGGAATCGCAATTTAGAAACAGGAAGGCAATAATTAAACTGGGAACCCCAAAAGCCAAACTTGGAATGTACAACAACACTGTAGAAATAAAACTATAAATCAATTTCCTCTTGTACCAAACAAAGCGCAGACGTTAATGATGCACATTTCCCAGAGCTTTCATATTCCAGTTAATAAATTCAAAATAAAGAGATATTTCTACCTTTTGTGCGTTTTTTTTCAGTTGCAATTGCTCCAGCCACTTTCTTCTGGTTTCTTCATGTTTTCTGCTAACTCTCCATCGTCTGCTGTCCAATTGTCCTTTCTTCTCTCTTCTAGTTTTCTTTCCATCCTCTCTCTCTACATCTGCTTTAACATACTAATCTTTCTCCTTTTGCTCTTTCCTCATTCTTCTTTCATCCACACAAATTTTACCCTCCATCCTCAATCCCCACTTACTCTCCCAATACCCGGCCAATTGTAGATTTTTCATCCCTCCCACACAAAATATTTTTCCCCTCTCCATTTTACTCTCCCAGCCCCATCCCATTCTAATCCTCCCCCAACATCAGCTCCCTTCTAGTTCCAGTCTCACCCAGCATCCATTCCCTTCTAGTCCCTGCATCAGCCCATTTCCAGTCCTAGCCCCCATCAACCCATTTCCAGTCCTAGCTCCCCCATCCATTTTCAGTCTGCGTCCCTTCATCAGCTCATTTCCAATCCTAGCCCCCCATCAGCCCATTTCTAGTCATTTCCTAGCCCCACCATCAGCCCATGTCAAATCCTAGCTCCCCTCCACTCAGCCCAATTCCAGTCCAAGCCCCCCCATGAGCCTACTTCCAGTTCTAGCCCCTCCATGAGTCCATTTCAATTCAAGCCCCCACCACAGCCCATTTCCAATCTTAGCTCCCCCCAACAGCCCATTTCCAGTCCTATCCTAGCTGCTCCATCAGCCCATTTTCAGTCCTAGCTCCCTTCCCTCACAGCCCATTTCCATTCCAAGCTCCCTCCCCATCAGCTATTTGCAGTTCAAGCCTCCCCGTCCACTCAGTCCATTTCCAGTCATAGCACTCCCCCAACCCATTACCAGTCCTAGCCCCCATCAACCCATTTTCAGTTTAAGCCCCCCCTATAACCCATTACCAGTCCTAACCCCCCCCATCAGCCCACTTCCAGTCTTAACCCCATCAGCCCATTTCCAGTCAGCCCCCCATAGCCCATTGCCAGTCCTAACCCCCCCCATCAGCCCACAGCCCACTACCAGTCCTAACCACATCAGCCCACCTCAAGTCCTAACCCCTCCCCATCAGCTCATTTCCTGTCCTAGCGCCCCCATAGCCCATTAGCAGTCCTAACCCCCCCCATAGCCCATTAGCAATCCTAACCCCCCATCACCCTATTTCCAGACAGCCCCCATCAGCCCACAGCCCATTACCAGTCTTAACCACCCCCCCAGCCCATTTCCAGTCCTAACCCCCCATCACCCCATTTCCAGTCCTAACCCCCCCATCACCCCATTTCCAGACAGCCTCCATCAGCCCCCAGCCCATTACCAGTCTTAACCCCCCCAGCCCATTTCCAGTCCTAACCCCCCCATCACCCCATTTCCAGTCCTAACCCCCCATCATCCCATTTCCAGACAGCCTCCATCAGCCCCCAGTCCATTACCACTCTTAACCCCCCCAGCCCATTTCCAGTCCTAACCCCCCTCACCCCATTTCCAGACAGCCTCCATCAGCCCCCAGCCCATTACCAGTCTTAACCCCCCAGCCCATTTCCACTCCTACCCCCCCAGACCATTTCCAGTCAGCCTCCATCCGCCCCAGCCCATTAGCAGTCTTAACCCCCCCTAGCCCATTTCCAGTCCTTACACCCCCCCAGCACATTTGCAGTCCTAACCCCCCTCACCCCATTTCCAGACAGCCTCCATCAGCCCCCAGCCCATTACCAGTCTTAACCCCCCCCCAGCCCATTTCCAGTCCTACCCCCCCCAGACCATTTCCAGTCAGCCTCCATCAGCCCCAGCCCATTAGCAGTCTTAACCCCCCCTAGGCCATTTCCAGTCCTAACACCCCCCCAGCCCATTTCCAGTCCTAACCCCCCTCACCCCATTTCCAGACAGCCTCCATCAGCCCCCAGCCCATTTCCAGTCAGCCTCCATCAGCCTCAGCCCATTTCCAGTCCTAACACCCCCCCAGCCCATTTACAGTCCTAACACCCCCCCCATCCCATTTCCAGTACTTACCCCCCATCACCCCATTTCCAGACAGCCTCCATCAGCCCCCCAGCCCATTACCAGTCTTAACCCCCCCTCCCCTTCCCTTCCCTTCCCTTCCCTTCTGGCAAATTAAAAAAAAAAAACCTGGCTCTAGCTGCTGCTGCTGCCGCGTCCGTCGCAGCAGCAGCAGAATGGAGTGTCCCGCGGGGCCCCCTCTCCTCGTTGAGCCCTCTGCAAGGGCTTTCAGATTCGCGAAGGGAGAGTGCTCCCTCGCGTCTCTGTAAAGCCCGCAGGGGCTAATGAGAAATTTCCCATCAGCCCCTCGCGTCTAAAGGGGCAGATGGGAAATTTCCCATTAGCCCCTGCGGGCTTTACAGAGACGCGAGGGAGCACTCTCCCTTCGCGAATCTGAAAGCCCTTGCAGAGGGCTCAACGAGGAGAAGGGGCCCCGCGGGACACTCCATTCTGCCGCTGCTGCGACGGACGCGGCAGCGGCAGCAGCCAGAGACAGGTTTTTTTTTAAAATGTAATTTTAAAAAAAAAAGCAGAATGTTCTTTGCGCGGGGCCCCCTGAAACGCGGGGCCCTGTGCAAAAAACATTCTTGCTCAATGGACGGGCCGGCCCTGATTGTATCTAAAGTTAAATCGGCTCCAGGCACAAACTAGCATCTGAAAAGTACTCGTTTTGTCAGGCAAATAGCTGAAAGGTGTGGAGAAGGAGCTATATTACTACCCCCTGTATTTTGCCATAAATACAAAGGGGGATGGGGGCTTATGTTTGCACTCTGCTAGGCTTCTGGACATCCCTTTATGCTAGCCTGCTTGAGATGGACGTCCCCGACCCAAGCATTCCTAATGGGGACATCTTTGTGCTCACCCATGTGCACATCCTGAAATCAGCTGAAAACAGACGTCCCTGGAGCTTTTCTGCATATTCTGGCCTGGACCCCCCAATTTAACTTGGACTTCCTTTCTAAAATCACTCTTATAATATCCAAGTGCATTCTGGGACATCCAAGCCAAAATGTCTGAAAAAAAGCAGGCACTTCCAAGTTCAGGCACGATTTCAGAAATGTGGATGTGCCCGGTATGGATGTCTGTGGGAGTGTCTACATAGACATCCCTGGAATAGTATTCCAGACCCTGGATGCCTAATAGCTTAATGGTAGCGTAGTGGGCTTGGACTCAATGAATCCAGGGTGGTGGAGTGCCATCTTCTCTATACCCTCTGCATGCTTTATGGCCAATAGGGAGGGAGTAGCCTAGTGGTTGGGGCAAGGTACATCAGGCCGGAAGGTCGGGGGTTCAAATCCCACTAGAGGACAGCAACCTTGGGCTGGAAGGACTGGGGTTTCTAGTCCCACAGATGCTCCTTGTGGTCTTGGGCAAGCCACTTAACCCTCCATTGCCCATGTTCCCTGTAAGTATTAGTGTATGTGTCTCATATCCCCACGTGTTAAATGTATCCCCCAATTGTGTTGTGACCGCTTTGATTGAAGGATAAGGCAGTATACATAACTGTCTAAATAAATAAATAAAAAAAATAAAATGAGCACTTTCCTGATGCCTAGAGCAGGTATAACCCTAGACACGACTCTGGATGTCCAGGGCTTTTCTGAGATCAGAAAGTGCTGTGCAGATTCTTGGGAACATTCCGGCTATGCCTCCACCACATCCTGTTCAGTCTTGGATGCCCACAGCTTAGCATCTAAAATGCCTCTGGAGGTGTTTCTATGAATGTTTTCTGTCATGCAAAGCATGAATAGGGCTTCCAGAATAACCCCCATAACGTGCATCTATATTTCCACAGGAAAAGTCTAGTTGTTTATCAGTGCACGTGTGAGGGTGGGTGTATAAGATTGTGTTCGAGCCAGGGTGTGTGCTGTGTATGTGTGTTTCAGGCTTGATATGTGTGCATGCCAGAGGGCTGTATGTGCTGTAAGTTCTATACCTGGGAGTTCTGACAAAAATAAACAACAACAAGGTCTCCCCCAGGGATCTGCCTTTTCTGCATTACTCTTTAATATATATTTACAACCCATCTGCACTATCTTTAGACGTTTCTGCGTAAATTATCATATTTACGCAGGCAACATAGAAACATAGAAACATGATGACAGAAAAAGACCACATGGCCTATCTAGTCTGTCCTTCCATATCAACAACTACAACAGTCCACTTTTTACCTTTAGAGATCCTCTGTGTTGGTCCCATGCTTTTTTGAATTCAGTTACTGTCCTCATATCTACCACCTCCAGTGGGAGACTATTCCATGGATCCACTACTCTTTCCGTAAAGAAATATTTCCGCATATCACTCCTGAATATATCTCCCTTCACCCTCATCCCATGTCCCCTCGTAGCAGAACTTGCTTTCAATTGCAAGAGGCTCTCTCCCTGAACATTTATGCCACGGAGGTATTTAAACATCTCAATCATATCACCTCTATCCCGCCTTTCCTCTAAGGTGTACATATTAAGATCCTTAAGTCTGTCCTCATATGCTTTATAATGAAGCCCACTAATCATTTTAGTAGCCACCCTCTGCACCGACTCCATCCAGTTCACATCCTTTTGAAGGTGCGATCTCCAGAATTGCACACTATACTCCAAATGAGGTCGCACCAAAGACTTATACAGAGGCATTATCACCTCCTTTTTTCTGCTAGCTATTCCTCTCCGTATGCACCCAAGCATCCTTCTAGCTTTTGCTGTCACCTTTTCTACCTGTTTAGCTACTTCAGACACAACCACGCCTAGGTCCCGCTCTTCTTTAGTGGACAAAAGTACTTCACCCCCTATACTATATTGGTCCCTTGGATTGCTGCAGCCCAAATGCATGACCTTACATTTTTTAACATTAAATCCCATCTGCCAAATTCTAGACCATTCTTCAAGCTTAGCTAGATCCCTCCTCATGTTATCTACACCTTCCTGGGTGTCTACTCTATTGCAGATTTTGGTATCATCCGCAAAGAGGGAAACCTTACCCGACAGCCCTTCCACTATATCACTAAAAAAGATGTTAAAAAGAATTGGACCAAGGACAGATTCCTGGGGCACACCACTGGTAACATCCTTCTCCTCAGAGTGAGCTCCATTTACTTGTACTCTTTGTCACCTCCCACCCAACCAATTTCTAACCCAAGCAGTAACTTTAGGGTCCATCCCTAGGGTGATCAGTTTGTTTATAAGTCGCCTGTGAGGAACAGTGTCAAAGGCTTTACTGAAATCTAAATACACCACATCTAGAGCTCTCCCTCCTGTCCAACTCCCTGGTCACCCAGTCAAAGAAATCAATCAGATTTGTCTGACAAGACCTGCCTCTGGTGAATCCATGCTGCCTCGGATCCTGTAATCCGCTGGACTCCAGAAACCTCACTATTTTCTCTTTCAGCAGCGTTTCCAATAATTTACTCACCTCCGAAGTTAAACTAACCAGCTGTAGTTTTCAACCACATCCCTACTTCCGCTTTTGTGTAAAGGCACCACATGAGCCTCTCTCCAGTCCTTTGGCACCACTCCCGACTCCAACGAGGCATTGAAAAGGTCAGTAAGTGGAGTTGCTAGAACGTCCAAGTTCCCTCAGTATTCTAGGGTGTATCCCATCTGGTCCCATCGCTTTGTCTACTTTAAGTTGAGCTAGAATCTCACGAACACAGTCTTCTTAAAATTGTTCAAGATGTTCCTCGCTTCTGTTCCTATTTGTGGGTGTTTTCTGAGGTCCTGATCCTGGTTCTTCATCTGTGAACACAGAACAAAAATATTTGTTAAGCAATTCCGCTTTATCCTTATCAGCTTCTACATATTCCCCCCCTGCACCCTTGAGTCTGACAATACCACTTTTGCCCTTCCTCTTCTCACTAATATATCTGAAAAATGTCTTATCCCCCCATTTTATTGCATTGGCTATTTCCTCCTCCGTTTGAATCTGTGCCTTCTTGACTACTTTGCTAGCTTCTCTAAGTTTTTCCAAATACAGATGCCTGTCTTCCTCTCTCTGTGATCTCTTGTATTTCATGAAGGCCTCCCTCTTTTTCTTCACTTTTTCTGCTACTTCCTTCGAAAACCATAGCGGTCTCCTTTTCCTTTTGCCTTTATTTACCATTTTAACAAAAAGGTTGGTTGCCCTTAAAATATCCCCTTTCAGTTTTGCCCACTGTTTTTCTACATCCCCCAGCTGTTCCCATCCCACTAACGACTCCCTGAGGTATTGGCCCATTTTCGCAAAGTTAGTCTTCCTAAAGTCTAAGATCCTCACCTTGGAATGGATTCTAACAGCCCTAGTCCTAATACTGAACCACACCATCTGGTGATCACTGGATGCAAAATGATCTCCCACTACAACATCAGAAACACTTTCACCATTGGTAAGCACCAAGTCCAGTATGGCCCTTCACGTGTGGGGTCTGTTACCAATTGCTTGAATAGTTCTCCCTGTAGAGAATCCAGGATCTCCTTACTTCTAGATGATACTGCAGCAGGAATGTGCCAATCAACATCTGGCATATTGAAATCTCCTATCAGTAGCACTTCCCCTTTCCTAGCAATGCTGCGTATGTCTTCAATTAACTCTCTGTCCATCTCTTCCTCTTGTGAGGGAGGTCTGTATATCACACCAATGCAAACAGATTTCTCTTTCCCTCTTTCTAGTTTAACCCACAATGCCTCCTCTCTCCCTTTTAAGCTCTGTAATTCCAAAGCTTTAATAGTATTTTTTATATATAGTGCCACTCCTCCTCCCCTTCTTCCTACCCTGTCCTTTCTGAATAAAGTATAGCCAGGTATAGTTACATCCCAATCATGGTTTTCTGTGAACCATGTTTCTGTAACTGCCACTAAATCCAAGTCAGCCACTCCCACCAAAGCTTCAATATCAGGGATCTTATTTCCCATGCTACGGGCATTTATACACACTGCTTTCCATATGTTACCCCTGTTACCCATTTCTATAAAGGTATTTAATGTATCACCTACCTGGGGGCTTTCACTTACCTGGGGGCTTTCTTCACCCATCCCCAACGAATTTAGTTTAAAGCCCTCTTCAGTAGATTAGCCAGTCTACTACTGAAGACGCGTTGACCTTTCTTGGACAGATGGATGCCATCTCTGCTCTGCAACCCTTGGAACAGCATCCCATGGAACATAATGATATATCTCCCGTGGAATATCCTGAACCCCCCTATGAACCTTCTGACAGCCTGTTTCACAGAAATTACAATGTGGCTTAAGAGCCACAACCTCTATATTAAATGAAGTGAAATGTCTGGGCATCATAATTGACCGCTCCCTCGGCTTCAGCTCCCACATGAAACAAACAACAAGAACAATTTTTTATAAAATCAGACTCCTCAAGCAATTCCGTCCATTTCTTCATCTGCATGATTTTAGATCCATAATCCAAGCCATGATTACTAGGGACCAACCTAATTCACGATTTCATGGCCATGGAATTTTCTGTGAATTTGGCCATCTTCCGTGAAAAATGTGAAATTCCCGTGAAGGGGTGTGAGAGCCGGTTCGGGAGCTGCTGACCTGTGTGTGGCAGCCCTTCTTATGTCATCTCTGGGCACCAATAAAAGAACTGCGCATGGTGCTTCAATTTGGGAGTGTTTACTTACAGCCTGATTCCCACGGAGGGGTGAGAGAGCCGGTTCGGGAGCAGTCCTTCTGGCGTCATCTCTTGGCCCCGATAAAAAGAACTGCGCAGGGTGCTTCAATCTCTTCTACCACCAATTGAGCTGCTGACCTGTGTGTGGCAGCCCTTCCAATGTCATCTCTGGGCCCCGATAAAAAGAACTGCACAGGTTGCTTCAACTGGGAGCGTTTACTTACAGCCTGATTCAGGTAGTCCGCAGTATACACAGTATTTTTTTCCACCACCATAATTTGAAGGCAGGGTGCTTCAATTTGGGAGCGTTTAGTCTGAATTAAAAATTGAATTATGTCAAAGTGCATCAATGATGTCGATAATGAAGAAAGCTGAACATGTCTCTTGTGCAGAACGAGCTAAGCAGTATCCAAAGGGAACTTTACATGCCGATTCTGGAAAATTATTTTGTTCGTACTGTAACGTTACTGTTGATCACACCAGGAAAGGAGGTATTGACAGGCACTTGAAATCGTCAGTTCATGCTTCCAAAAGAAAAGCAGCAGAAGAAGCACGGGATAGAAAGGCAAAAAAGCAGGCGATGGTTACGGGAATGTTTTCACATAGCACGGAAGCGAGGGACGCACGCAATATGGCTGTATTTGAATTGGTTGAAGCATTTACTAAAGCTAACATTCCTTTGGAAAAACTAGATCATTCCACCTTGCGCTCCTACCTACAAAACCACATCCCGAACCTCGGGCTGTTGCCTGCTTCACAACACCTGCAAACAGACTTCCAACAGAAAGTTTTTTCCAACAACAACAATTGAAGGAACTTTTGTTAGCTGCACCATCCGTTGCCATTGTTACTGACAAAGCCAGCGATTCTCAGGACAGGTTTTGTTTGCATATTTTGTTTGTTACTGAAGTTAAAGCGTCTGCAGCTCGTTCGACTGCTTATTTAGCTGATGTCATTTATCTTGAAAAGGTAAATGCAGTTACTGTTAGCCAAGCTGTACTTGCCTGTGTGGCTAACATGGGTATTTCTTACAATAACATTAGTGCTTTCATAACTGATAATGCGTCATACATGTCCAAAGAGTTTGAGAAA
The DNA here is from genome assembly GCA_033557465.1 of Ichthyophis bannanicus. NCBI lineage: Eukaryota > Metazoa > Chordata > Amphibia > Gymnophiona > Ichthyophiidae > Ichthyophis > Ichthyophis bannanicus. The sequence continues at coordinate 248,175,366 of CM066041.1, read as the reverse complement.
ATAGCAGCAGTGCTACCGAACGCTGTTCGCTGTACATGCAACGCGCAGATTGTTAGCCTGGTTGGTGAGACCTGGTGAAAAAACTTCAAACACGTCGATCGTCTGGTGGCATTGTTCAAGTCCATTTTTATTTACTGCTCCGCTAGGAAGCAATTACTTGAAATAGACACTATAACTGCAAGTTAAGGTTTGCATAAAACTTTGAAATAAAGGCCCGTGAATTTTCCGTGAAATATGTTGAATTTTCAAAGACCTCCCTTGAATTTTCCGTGAAATATGTTGAATTTTCAAAGACCTCCCATGAAATAGCGCATTTTTTCCTGTGAATTTGGTTGGTCCCTAATAATTACCCATCACTTTGACTTTGCAAATTCCATCCTCCATGGCGTGACCAAACAAGACCTAAGATGACTACAAATAGCCCAAAATGTGACAGCCCGAATAACCAGTAACATCAACACCATGGAACACATCACGCCCACACTGTATTCCCTCCATTGGCTACCTATACATTGCTGTATATCTTACAAAATACTTGTAACAACATTTAAACTTATTCATGACATCACCCCCTCACATCTAAAAACCCTCATAGTTAGAGAAAGCAACAATCAAATACAACACACCATAAATAAAAACAAACTCGCCTTACCAACAGACTTCAGGAAAGCAAAAATGACAAGAAACAAGGCCTTCTCACACATTGCACCAGTCATCTGGAATAATCTCCTTGATCACCTTAGACAAATAAGTGACCTACTAACATTTAGAAAGTATCTCAAAACACACCTTTTCAACATACACTTCGGCACACAGGACCAAGTGAATAACTTAGCACCAAAGCAACAAAATAACTAAGACTCTCTGCCATTACAACATTTGACTCACAACTAGACAAAATTGTATATAGTTCTACTGTTATCTCTGTGTTATATACAAACAAATGTTCAGATGATAGTTTCATCATTATGTTCATAGTTATTTTCGGTCCTGTGTAATTGAGTATCTACCTGTTTGTACCTCTCAAAACTGTTTATCTCCAGGAACAAGCAGGAATGTAGTCATCACATATGGTATCGTCGGTACCGACGGAGCCCGCGCGGGAACGCTCCCCAGCGTCCAATCAGAACCTGCGTGCTGCCTTCCCACCTTTCCCAACTGCCTCTCTCCAGTTCTTCTTTATCCGCAGAGCCAGCAGATCATGTTCCTGTCACCGCAGAAGAATTTCTTTTTTCTTTCTTTCTTTTTGTGGTTGCGTCTGCCTTCTTCGATGCTCTACCGGTACCGCCGGTCTTTTCTTTCTTATTTCTGTAAAAAAAAAAAAATCTTTTTTTCTTTTCTTCAGGTGCACCCGCCTTTTTTGGGCCTTAGGCCCAAAAACATTTCCTTAACATGGAAAAACCTGCCTCAGGTTTTAAAAAGTGCACCAAGTGTGGCGGTACCATTTCCGTCACCGACACCCATGAATGGTGTATAAAATGTTTAGGTCCTGACCACTCCATCACGGATTGTGTGTCCTGTGCCATGATGTCTAAAAGAGGTCGGCAGAACCGAGCTGCCAAGCTCAGTACCCTGTTTCCCTCCGATGCAGCTTCAGTGGCATCGACGTCTTCCAGGGCTTCTTCTTCCTCCCGTGGATCTCAGGTAACTAAACATAAATCCAGCCGGTCCTCGAAGGGTAGATCTCCTTCTAAGCATCGAGATGCCTCTGGTGTTGCCCTCAAGGATTCTGCACCGGCAAAATTACCCCGGCAGGAGGCTTCGGCTTCCAAAGCATTATTGGGGTTCCAGGATCTTCTCGATGGCTCGGCCTCGACAGATCTCCTGGTGCCATGCTCTGGGGTACCGATGGTCTCCACCGGTACCGACATCCAGGCATTGGCGGCGTCCATGGACCAGAGAATTCTGACTATGGAACGCAGTCTGGCGGTTTTCCTTGTGGCATCGACGCCCTTGGTACCATGACAGACAACTCCACCGGTACCGGCACTGGCACCGGCATCAGTATCGGCATCGGTACCGTACCAATAGCATCGACATCGGCATCGGTGTCTGCTCTGCTGGTACCCTGTCCTCCAATGCCCTCCGGTACCGATTCTCCGGTACTGGTTATTCCCGGTACCGATCTTGGTCGGTACGGGTATCGGGCTCTACAGGAGCATCCGGACAGATGATACTTCGAGTCCTCAGAAGAATCTGAGGATTCTGAAAGTTCTGTCGATGCAGTGATGCTTCTTCCAGAGGAGTCCTCCTCCCCTAAACGCAGGATGTCTCCTCCAGAGGACATGTCCTTCCAAGACTTCATCAGGGAGGTGGTTTGGGGCCTGTCCATTACTGTGGCCCCTGAAACAGAGCCAAGGGCCAAGGAGTTGGAAATTTTACAATATCCCAAAACTCCTAAGGAGGAAGCTACCTTACCCATTCATGAGATTCTTTATGATCTCATGTTGAGGATGTGGGAAACATCTCTTACCACCTCTCCTCATTCTCGCAGATTGACTACTATGTATCGAGTCCCTCCTTGTCCTGGGTTCCATAAGACTCAACTTCCTCACCACTCTATTGTGGTAGAGTCAGCTATGAGAAGGATCAGAAGTGCAAAAAGACATGCCTCTAATCCTCCAGGACGTGAGTGCAGAACCCTGGATGCTTTTGGACGTAGAGTCTTTCAAGCTTCCATGCTTGCTGCAAGAATCAGTTCCTATAGTCTCTACATGGGAATGTTCCTAAAGGAGGTCACAGATAATTTACAGACTTTAAGTCCTTTCATTTCTGAGGATAAAAGACAGGACTTTCTCACTTGGGTCAAAAATGCCCAAGATGTCTCTAAATTCTCCAACCGTGCAGCCTTTGACTGCTTTGAGTGTATAAGCAGAACCTCGGCTATCGCCATAGGTGCACGTAGAATTGCTTGGCTCCAGGCATCTGATTTAGAGCTCTGGGTACAAGATAAATTGGAAAATATCCCTTGTACTGGTGAGAACCTGTTTGGTAAAGATTGGCAGAAAAAGCCAATGAAATGGATGCTGAAAATTCCACCTTGGATAGACTATCCAAGTCCACTGCTGATCCTGTTAGAAAGAAGTTGTTCAAGAAAACATCTTTTTCTAAAAAGAAAAGATTTTATCCTGCTTATGGTCAGCAGGCATCTTCTGCAGGTCAGTTTTCAAGCAAACGTCAGTAACCACCCAAACAGAAGAAAGCAAAGGCTACTAGGCCTCCACCGGCCCAGCAGCCTCAGCCTCCTCAGGGCTTTTGACTTTCAGCTAGAGAACTTAGCCTTTCTGATTCTGGAAGGACCAGAACCGTCCACCATTCCAGGAAAGTTATGTCATTTTGCCCCCAGATGGGGGCAAATAACAGCAGAGCATTGGGCACTCTCCATCATAAAGGAGGGGTACAAACTTCATTTTTCAAGCATGCCCCCTCACACAATAGTGAAGCAGTTCAATTCTCCGACCTCTCTCATCGACCTGTTAGGTCAGGAGATTGCCATTCTTCTTGCCCAAGGGGCAATAGAAGAAGTACCTATTCATCAACAGGGCATAGGGTTCTATTCCCCTTATTTTCTTATTCCTAAGAAAACAGGGGGTTACAGACCTATCTTAGATCTCAGAGAATTGAACAAATTCCTTGTCAAGGAGAAAATCAAGATGATTTCTCTCGGAGCTCTGCTACCATACCTTCAGAGTCAGGATTGGCTTTGTTCTCTAGATCTCAAGGATGCGTACACCCATGTCCTCATCCATCCAACCCACAGAAGGTTCCTTCGGTTCCTTTTTCAAGGAAAGCACTACCAATACAGGGTACTTCCTTTTAGTCTGGCCTCAGCACCAAGGGTGTTCACGAAATGCATGGCTGTGGTGGCAGCATTTCTCCGCACTCTAGGAATATTCGTCTTCCCTTACTTGGACGACTGGCTCATTCGAGCTCCAACACAGTCAGAGGCCAAGACTTCTCTATCCTGCACAATGCGTATCCTGCAGTATTTAGGGCTGGTAATAAACATCCCAAAATCCAGTCTAAATCCCACTCAGTCTTTATAGTTCATAGGAGCTTTTCTGGATACCACAAGGGCAAGGGCCTATCTTCCCCAGGCCCGTTGCCTTCGCTTAGTGCAGTTAGCTTCTCAAGCAGTGCTAAAGCCCCATCTAACTGCTCGAGAAATGTTGCAATTACTAGGCCACATGGCATCCACCGTGCATGTAGTTCCATATGCTCGCCTCCACATGAGGGCAGCTCAGTGGACTTTATCAACCCAATGGACCCAGGCATCAGGGTGACTGTCAGACAAAATAGCAAACACAAGTTGCCTCATTTTGTCCCTCCAATGGTGGAAGTCCACTCAAAACCTGTTGCTGGGGTGCCCCTTTCAACAACCCTTACCCCAAGCAACTCTCACGACAGATACTTCTCCAAAGGGTTGGGGAGCTCATCTGCAAAACTTCTCCACCCAGGGCACGTGGTCTCCGCAAGAGAGTTGTCTACATATCAATCTCTTGGAACTCAGAGTAATTTTCCTGGCTCTGCGAGTGTTCCACTCCCTGCTCAGCTACAAGACAGTCCTCATTCATACGGATAATCAAGTAGCCATGTTCTATGTGAACAAGCAGGGGGGAACGGGCTCTCTGTTGCTTTGCAACGAAGCTTTGCAACTATGGGCCTTCACCAGAGAGCATCAGATTCATCTGCTGGCAGTATATCTTCCAGGCATTCAAAACTCTTGGGCGGACAGACTCAGTGGAGTTCTGCTTCCACACGAGTGGTCTCTGCATGCAGACCAGGTGACCAGGATATTTCAATTTTGGGGAACCCCGGACATAGACCTCTTTGCAAGTCCGTGGAATGCCAAACTTCCCCGGTTCTGTTCCAGAATTCCGGCTCAGGGGGCTCAGGCCAGGGATTCTTTCCTCCTTTACTGGGGTCAAGACTTCCTGTATGCCTTTCCACCCATTCCCCTAATTCCCAAAACCTCTTCAAGCTTCAGAGAGACAGAGGCCACATGATTCTCATAACACCACATTGGCCACGGCAAGTGTGGTACCCTCTGCTTCTACATCTCTCTCAAGCTCCCTCCCTGGAGTTAGGGTCTGCTCCAGATCTCCTATCTCAGGAGAACGGAATGTTATGGCATCCCAATACTCAGTCTCTGCATCTCAGGGCTTGGTTGCTGAAGGCCTAGATCTCTAAGATCTTAATCTTTCTCAGCAAGTGAAAGATGTTCTTTATGCTTCCAGAAAACCTTCCACTAGACGCTCTTATGCTTTCAAGTGGAAAAGGTTTACTATTTGGTGTTCGGAAAAGGGTCTTAACCCCCTTGCGATACCTCTGCAATATTTGCTGGAGTATCTCCTCCATTTATCTAATGCAGGCCTTAAGACAAATTCAGTAAGAGTCCATTTGAGTGCTATTGCAGCTTCTCTTAAACCTCTAAATGGACAGCCTATTTCCTCTCATCCTCTCATAGCAAGATTTATGAGAGGACTCCTAACTAAGCCTCCCATTAGACTACCTCCGGTGGCATGGGACTTAAACCTGGTTCTTGGGCAGCTCATGAAGCCACCTTTCGAACCTTTAGCTACCACCTCCTTAAAATTCCTTTCTTGGAAGGTTATCTTTCTCATTGCAATCACATCAGCACGCCCCATTAGTGAATTGCAAGCGCTAGTAGCTAATCCACCTTATATAAGGTTCCATCATGACAAGGTAGTCCTTAGGACTCATCCACACTTTATGCCTAAGGTGGTCTCACCTTTTCATCTAAACTAAGAGGTCTACCTACCTGTCTTTTTTCCAGGACCTCATGCATCAAATGCAGAAAGGAATCTTCATGCCCTGGACTGTAAAAGAGCTCTAGCTTTTTACTTACAAAGAACACAGCAACATAGAAAGTCCTCTCAACTCTTTGTTGCTTTTGATCCTTCTCATTTGGGACTTCCAGTCTCCAAGAGAACACTATCTAACTGGATTGCTCAGTGTATTTCCTTCGCCTATCAGAGTAAGAACCTTCCTCTGGAGGACCATGTCACAGCTCACAATGTGAGAGCCATGGCAGCCTCAATGGCTCATCTGCACTCTGTGTCTATTGACGACATCTGTCGAGCAGCCACTTGGGCCTCGGTTCATACCTTCACAGCCCATTACTGCTTAGACAAAGACTCCCTCCGGGATGCCTTGTTTGGTCAGACTGTTCTCAAACACCTGTTCCATACCTAATCAACTCCTGTCCACCATCCCTGGTAGGATGTCAGAGATCCATGGGGGGAAGTGGAGCCCTTTTCAGGGACAAACAACTTCTGGGGTCTCTCCCTGGCACCTAAAGCTAGGGAGTCCCCATATGTGATGACTACATTCCTGCTTGTTCCTGGAGATAGCATAGTTACTCACTTGTAACAGGTGATCTCCGGGAACAGCAGGAATTTAGTCCTCACTACCCACCCACCTCCCCTAGGAGTTGTATCTCTCTATCTCTTTCTTTCCCTCTCTCTCTCTTTGTCTCAGCTTTAAAACTCAACTGGAGAGAGGCAGTTGGGAAAGGCGGGAAGGCAGCATGCAGGCGCTGTGGGATGCTCCCAAAAGCGTTCTGATTGGACGCTGGGGAGCGTTCCCGCGTGGGCTCCGTCGGTACCGACGATACCATATGTGAGGACTAAATTCCTGCTGTTCCCGGAGATCACCTGTTACAGGTGAGTAACTATGCTTTCCATGTAAACCGCAATTGATCCTTGGAAATTGTGTTATAAAAATTATTGTTAAATAAACAAAATAAAAATAAATAAATACCTGTGTATGTATATGTCAAGGGCAGGGCCGGTTCAAGTGGGGTGCGGGGCCATGTGCGGAGACTCAATGCAGTGCCTCATTTGCACAAGGGGCCTCATTTGCATAAATATTGCATAGGTTAAGGTGCACTAACGTATATTAAACATGCCTCTTAATGAGCGTATGGATAAAGAAAGACTACCAGATTTCTACATTACTAAACTCCAGTAGCAACCCCCAGGCACAGTAGGAAGTACTATAAACACTGCCCATTTAGAACCCATAGCAAACCCGCCGTATCATAACAGCACTACCAGGACTCACAAAGCACCAAACCCTACCTATCAAAAGGCAACACTGCAAATATTAAACCAATACATCTCAGAGAATACCAATACATCTCCTACTGGGGCAAGAGAACAAGTGGCACTGTCAAATAGAAACTATATAAACAGAATAACTCAGCTTGGTTACACATGCAGAACATACATTGTCATCAAACAAAGAACAAGGGATGACAATTTAAAAATAGGAAGACAATAATTAAAATGGGAACTCCAAAAGCCAAACTTGTAATGTACAACACTGGAGAAATAAAACTATAAATTAATTTCCTCTTGTACTAAACAAAATGCAAAGACGTTAATGATGCACATTTCCCAGAGCTGACATATTCCAGTTAATAAATTCAAAATAAAAAAGTATTTCCTACCTTTTGTTGTTTGTGCATTTTATTTTTTAGTTGCAATTGCTCCATTCACTTTCTTCTGGTTCCTTCGTGTCTTCTGCTAACTCTCCATTGTCTGCTGTCCATTTGTCCTTTCTTCTGTTTTTTTTCCATTCTCTCTCTGCATCTGCTTTAACATTCTGATCTTTCCCCTTTTGCTCTTTCCTCCATTTCTTCCTTTATTCCTTTTTCATCCACTCAAATTTCACCCTTTCATCCACAATCCCCACTTACTCTCCCAATACCCAGCCAATTGCAAATTTTTCTTCCCTCCCACAGAAAATATATTTTCCCCTCTCCATCCTCACTCCCCCAGCCCCATCCCCTTCTAGTCCTTCCCAACATCAGCTCCCTTCTAGTTCCAGCCCTACCCAGCATCTGCTCCCTTCTAGTCACATTCTCCCGTCCCCCTGAATCAGCCCATTTCCAGTCCTAGCCTAGCCCTTCATACTTCCAATTCCAGTCTGACCCCCCTGTTAGCCCATTTCCAATCTTAGCCCCCCCATCAGCCCTTTCCAGTCCTATCCTAGCCCCCCATCAGCCTATTACCAGTCCAAGCACCCTCATCAGCCCATTTCCAGGCCTAACCTCCTCCCCCACCATCAGCCCATTTCCAATCCTAGCCCCTCCATCAGCCCTCCAGTCCTATCCTAACCCACCATCAGTCCATTTCAAGCCCCCCATCAGCTATTTCCAGTCCTAGCTCCCTCCCAAAGAGCCCCGCGACTATCTGACAGGCTTTAGAGGGAGCCAGAGAGACCCCAGCTCGCCTCTGGCAGCCACTGAAGTGAAGAGCGCCATTTTTCTTCACTTTGGCAGCTGTGTTCTAGTATAGGCCACTGGCCCGCTGAGTGCTGGGAAACAGGAAATTCCCTTTGACCTCTGGCGCTCCAGCAGCCTATACTAGAACATAGCTGCCAAAGTGAAGATAAATGGTGCTCTTCACTTTGGCGGCTGTACAGAGGTGAACCGGGGCCTCTCCGGTTCCTTCTAAAGCCGACCCTGCTGGGCGCCAAATAGCATGTGCATGATGTTGTTGGTCAGGGCACCCTGAAGCGTGGGGCCCTGTGCAAACAACATTCTTGCACAATGGACGGGCCGGCCCCGGTCAAGGGGTCTCTACACCTGTTTATCGTAGACTTTGTGAGTATGTATGTATCTGTCAGGGCTCTATTTGTGTGCACCCATGCACGTTCAGATGTGTATGTGTGTTGTTTGTTTATGCGTGTGTACATGTGTGTGTCAGGGTTTTTGTGTGTGCATGCATGAGTGTGGGAGGGTCTGCAAGTGTGCTTTGGAGGGGCTGTGTGTCTGTAGGGAGGCTCTGTGCATCCTCCCTTGGAATTTCCCCCTGTTTTCCCATTTCCTATTCCTCTTCTGCAGTTCCTCTCTTTCCCTTCCACCCACCTATGTACTCTCCCTCCCCTCTTTCACCACCTACCCAACCTTGCACTCTCTCCATTCCCTACCATCAGCCTTTCACTTAACTTGCTCCTTGACTTTCCCTCTCCTTTTTTGCACCTACCTTTTCGGTTCCTCCCTTAACCCTGGCCCTTCCTCCATCCCTTGTCTCCTTTAACTCTGCCCCTTCCGTTCTGTCTCTGTAACCATGCCCTCCTCTTATACTCCACTCCTTTCTTCCTAACCCCGTTTCCTCTTGTCCTTTCTATCCCACCCTTCCTTTCCTGCGCTACTCTGGTCTTCCATGCCAGCGGGACCCAGGGACTTCCATTAGCTTTTGAAATCCCAGCTCCTCTATTCCATGCCAGTGGGACCCCAGGACTCCCACCAGCCCTTTGAAGTCATTGCTCCTCTCGTCTCTGCTGGTGGGATCCTGGGATTCCCGTCAGCTCTTTATAGTCTATCTTCAGGGGCTGGAATGACTCTGTATCTGTTTGCGTATGTGCAAACAGATGCATTCAGACAGACAACCACGCAAGCAGATCAGTCCCTCGACAATAGCAAAATGCTCCTAAAAAGTATCATAAAAAGCAGTGAACCATTGAAAACTAAAATACAATGTAAACTTCTTGCCAGTTTCTCTCTAATTAATGGAATAATCTATTTGCAGGCAGCTTCTTTGCAGTGCATCAGTAATTCACTGTAGACAGACTATATGTTAGATTTTTAGGAATATTTGTTTCTAGAAAAGTCTTACATAGATGGCATGTGCTCTATATATAATATATACTTAGTCTAGAATTTCCAGTATGGATTACCTTGGCCTACTGTGAAGACAGACTGCACCGCTGGTTTAAGGATCAAGGTGAACCTGCTGTCTACACATAAAAAGGTCAGGGTGAGATGCTTCTTTCAACTAGGCCTTTGATCTCCTTTGTCTTGATTCTGCTTAGATGACCTCCCTAGGTCAAGGGAATTGTTCTCCAAGAAGTCGCCCAGTGCCCACTGATTGTTGCTTTAAAGCAAGGATGAATTGTCATGTAAATTAAAGACCTTAATAGGGGTGCACACAGCAGAAAGGAGATGGTCTTAGTTGCTAAGTGCACCACTAGGACCACTCTTATTTTGGAAAAGCCAAACAATCTGCTGATTAGTTCTGCTCTGTGAAAGCTAAGGTGAACCGGAGAAGTTCTCACCACCTGTATTATAATAAACAGCTGCACTGAAATTTTCTGTCCCAGTTATATGCTTATGTTCAATTTACTTGAAGTAATGGACTGCAGAACTCCTATTGAGGAGAAAATACTAATGGACCTGCAGCTAGACAGTGACCTCAAAACTTTGAACCCTTCCCTCTGTATTTCAAAGCAGTGTCCTTCAAAGATAAAAGGAGAACAGTGCTTTGTTTATTCCTGCAATGTCTGTGGACAAAAAGCTTTGGCAGACAGTTCATTCCCTGTGCAATCAATCCCATTGACTCAAACATCAGGCATAGGTCCATTAAAATCAGCCAACATCAGCTAGAATCTGGAGTGCCCTCATATAGACAAAATTAACATTTTATATTGGCTAATGATATTAAACATCATGTGACGGGTAACCCCCTTTTTTCGGGGATATCATTGGAAAAAAACAGCTATTGTTTGCAAACCAAGCAAACTGAGGAATATTATTTATCTAATTAATGAATTATCAAATGAGAACATTCAAGAATAATCTTAACATAATACATTTTCAGTCAAATACAATCCCGCAAACCTAAAAAAAATAAAAACATTTACAAAATGATGTTCAGTCCAGCCACAAATCAGAAATCCAACCTAATATCGGTAACCTAAGCATGGCAGTCAAAACAGGTAGAAATGAAAAATATACAAGAAAAAAAAACAAGAAGAAAGGTGAACATATCTTTGGATATACAAATACACTAAACTTGCCCTTACTTCATAAAATCCCTCCCAGTTCCAGAACACCTCAAAGACAATCATCGACCATCAGAGTATCTGCTCTGGTCTTGCTTATACAAAAGTCTACAATTGACTTGGATCATAGAACACACACTTATTATTCTTAACGCTTAACAATGCTTTGGAGACAAAACTTTCTGTTACATTTTCCTTGCAGATAAAATCTCCTGTCACCGAGCCAAAAACAATTGACATCACCACTGAGGATTTTGCTGGAAACGCTTCTCCCTTAGGAAATACAGAGATTTTATAACTAAGAAAAAAACATTCTTAAGGTACTTATAATTTTGAAGTACAATTTTTATCAGGTTCCTTACTATCAGGGTGGACCTAGTGATAACCTCTGACAGGGAAGCCTGCAAAGGGGCAGTTAAATCTAGTCTCTGTCTTGCAGAGATACCAAGTCATTAATGTTAGGCATATGAGAGATGCAACCAGAGGGGATCTCACACACAGATGCATTTCCACTGCATTAGCTGTTAGAACAGGGCAGTGTTTCCACATTGACAGCAAAGAATAACTAGGTGAAATGAACAGGAAAAATGCTTAAAAATTGGAAAACATTTATTTAAAATGAGCACAAACCAAACTACTTTTGACTGTGACCAGAAATGCCAGGCTTGTTTTTGAGACACTAGTGAGTAAAGTGACTTCCCCAAGGTCACAAGGAATGCTAGAGGAATTGAACCCTCATCTCTTCCACTCTAGTAAGATGCATGAAGAAAGGCCTAACCTCAGGAAAGCTACCTCCTTCCTTCATGGCTATGTCAGCAATGCAACCCATGGTAGTTAACACCTCCAGAAACCACCTGGCAAACTAGGGAGCAAAGGAACTTCTTATCTTTCCCCCTACAACCTCCCCTCTTCTTCCTCCCTTCTCAATCTCTGTGGATAACTCTGTACTCCTTCCTGTTTCCTCAGTCCGCAGTCTGGGGGTAGTCTTCGACTCCTCTCTCTCTTTTTCCACACACATCCAGCTCATAGCCAAGACCTGCCGTTTCTTTCTCTACAACATTAGCAAAATCCACCCCTTCCTCTCTGAACACACTACTAAAATGCTTGTCCACTCCTTAGTCACCTCCCATCTCGACTACTGTAACCTGCTCCTTGCTGGTCTCCCTCTAAGTCATCTCTCTCCCCTTCAATCTATTCAACACTCTGCTGCGCGTCTAATTTTCCGCCAGCCCCGCTATCCCCATATCACATCTCTTCTCAGGTCATTCCACTGGCTCCCTATCCACTTCCACATCCAATTCAAACTTCTCCTGTTGACCTATAAATGAATTCACTCTGCGGCTCCTCCTTTCATCCGTTATCTCTCCTCATAACCCCCTCGGGTTCTCTGCTCTTCCAGCAAACTGCTCCTATCAATGCCCCGCACTCCCACTGCTAACTCCAGACTTCGCTCCTTTCACCTTGCCGCACCTTATGCCTGGAACAGACTACCTGCATCTGTGCGCCAGGCACCTTCTCTGGCCCTCTTCAAGTCCAGGTTGAAAGCCCACCTCTTTGCTGCTGCTTTTGGATCATGACTCACCTAGCCTCCTTTTCTCTCTTTGTTCCACCCCTGCCTACACCTTCAGTATTTATGCGTTTGTGCATCTCATCTTGACTAGATTGTAAGCTCTGATGAGCAGTGACTGTCTCTTGCATGTCTATACTGTACAGCGCTGCGTACGACTGGTAGCGCTTTATAAATGCTGAGTAGTAGTATTAGTAGTTGACTAATATTCAGTCTCCTTTGGAAGGCAAACATGCTATCAAGCCCAGTACCTTTTTTACCTTCAAAATATAAAAATCTACCTTTCGGAATTTGCTCCTTAATTGGCCTGACTTATGCAAATAATTGTCTGAAATCTGGCTCTTATATGTATCCATGTTAATATTCACAACACACTTAGCTAAGTCAGGCTAACGGTTAACCCAGGCTATCTGCAACTAGATCTAATGTTATTCAATGGGTCTTAGTTGCAGATACGAGATGATCTCTCACTATGACATCAGAAACACTGAATCCAGTATGGCCCTTTCATGTGTCTATTCTGTTACCAGTCACCAGAATAGTTCTCCCTGTAGAGAATCTAGGATCTCCTTATTCCTAGATGGCACTGTAGCAGGGATGTGCCAATCACCGGCATATTGAAATCACCCAGGGGCGGCCCAAGGGGGGTGCGGGGCCATGTGCGGAGACTCGGTGCGGGGCCTCATTTGCATAAGGGGCATCATTTGCATAAATATTTGCATAATGTTACCATACACTAACTTTTAGTAAACATGCCTCTTCATGAGTGTATGGATAAAGAAAGACAACGATTTCTACATTACTATAATCCAGTGCCAACCGCCAGGACTACCAGGACTCATAAAGCACCAGACCCTACCTATCAAAAGGCAACACTGCAAATATTAAACCAATACATTTCAGAGAATAACAATACATGACCTACTGGGGAAAGAGAACAAGTGACAATGTCAAATAGGAATTACATAAACAGAATACCTCAGCTCAGTTACTCATGCAGAACATAGACCATCACCAAACAAGTAATCACAATTTAGAAACAGGAAGACAATAATTAAACTGGGAACCCTAAAAGCCAAACTTGGAATGTACAACAACAATGTAGAAATAAAACTATAAATTAATTTCCTCTTGTACTAAACAAAGCACAGACATTAATGATGCACATTTCCCAGAGCTGACATATTCCAGTTAATAAATTCAAAATAAAGAGATATCTTTGTACCTTTTGTGCATTTTTTTTTTCAGTTGCAATTGTTCCAGCCACTTTCTTCTGGTTTATTTGTGTCTTCTGCTATCTCTCCATCGTCTGCTGTCCATTTGTCCTTTCTTCTCTTCTAGTTTTTTTCCATTCTCTCTCTACATCTGCTTTAACATAATAATCTTTCTCCTTTTGCTCTTTCCTCATTCCTATTTCATCCACTCAAATTTTACCCCTCCATCCTCAATCCCCACTTAGTCTCCCAATACCCGGCCAATTGTACATTTTTCTTCCCTCCCACACAAAATATTTTTCCCCTCTCCATTTCACTCTCCCAGCCCCATCCCCTTCTAATCTCCCCCAATATCAGCTCCCTTTTAGTTCCAGCCCCACCCAGGATCCGCTCCCTTCTAGTCCCCACATCAGCCCATTTCCAGTCCTGGCCCCCCATCAGTCCATTTCCAGTCCTAGCTCCCCCATCCATTTCCAGTCCTATCCGAGTCCCTTCATCAGCTCATTTCCAATACCAGCCTCCCATCAGCCCATTTCTAGTCCTTTCCTAGCCCCACCATCAGTCCATGTTAAATCCTAGCTCCCCTCCACTCAGCCCATTTCTAATCCAAGCCCCCCATGAGCCTACTTCCAGTTCTAGCCCCTCCATGAATCCATTTCAATCCAAGCCCCCACCACAGCCCATTTCCAATCTTAGCTCCCCCAACACCCAATTCCCAGTCCTATCCTAGCCCCTCCATCAGCCCATTTCCTGTCCTAGCTCCCTCCCCTAAGAGCCCATTCCAAGCCCCCCTTCCCATCAGCTATTTGCAGTTCAAGCCCCCTTCCACTCAGCCCATTTCCATTCCAAGTCCCCCTCCCCATCAGCTATTTGCAGTTCAAGCCCCCCACTTATTTTATTTTTTATTTATTTCAATTTTTTATATACCGCACTATTTATAATCAGCGCGGTTTACAGAGAAACACAAAGACCAGAACAACAGGTTGTTCGGTGTTACATATAACAGGAGTATAAACTTGGATAACATGGGAGAACTATATACATAGAATATATAATTAATTATTTCGATATCATGAAAAACTATTTACATAAAATAGCAGTAATGCTAGGGTCAGGAAGAGATTGTGGTTAAGTTTGTGGTAAGGCTAATCTATTGCACTTTATGTAGGGTAATATTTGATAAATAGGTTATATTTGAGGGCCTTTCTGAACTGGGCTAGGTCGGTTATGGCACGTATGTCAGGTGGTAGGGAGTTCCAGTGTTTTGGGGCGCAAAACATGAAGGCTCTGTTCGCTGTTGATCGGCTGCATGTTGTTATGGCCTTTGGCATTATTAGAGTGTTTAGCGCTATTTGTCTTCTGGATCTGGTTGGTGGTACAGTTTGTGTGAGATCAGTTAGTGAGTTGGCTGACAAACCATGGATGGCCTTGTATGTGAGAATCAGTGTTTTGAAAATGAGCCTGGCTTGTATTGGGAGCCAGTGAAGCTGCTTGAGGATTGGTGTCACATGATCACTCCTGGACGCTCCTTGTAGAACCCTTGCAGCAGTATTCATGGCGAGTTGTAGAGAACTTAGGGTGGATTGTGGGAGACCTTGTAGAATTGAATTGGCGAAATCGAAATGCGGCAAGATGAGTGCTTGGAAGATGGTTCTGAAATCCTCTGGGTTCAGTAAGGAGCGTAAATGCCTGAGTGTGCGTATCTTGAAGTATACAGCTTTTACAATATTGTTTACGTGTGATTTCATATCGAGACGGTGGTCCAGCGTGACTCCGAGATATCTTATTGTTTCTTTGGTGGATAGATCAGCTCCCTTAACACTTATATGTGATGGTGGAATGAAGTTGGGATCTCTTGTAACAAAGAGAACCTCAGTTTTCTTGTGCTGGATGCGGAGGTTCTGTGAGAGAAGCCACTCTGAGACTGCATCAAAGCAATTTATTATGGGCAATAAATCCATTTGCATTGTGGAAAAAGGCATATAAAGTAGGATATCATCTGCGTATATCATACATTTAACATTGAATGATCTGATGATATTGCAGATCGGCTGCATGTATATGTTAAACATGAGAGATGAAAGAGATGAACCTTGTGGGACGCCTTGTTTTTGATGGAAGAGATTTGATTCTCCTGTTGCAGATTTTACATATTGCATTCTGGTATCCAGGTAAGATTTACACCATTCCAGTGCTGAACTACCGATGCCTTTTTCCTTCAGTCGTGCAATGAGTATCTCATGATTTACTGAATCAAACGCTGCTGCTATATCCAAGAAGATTAGCACGACGCCTTGTCTGATGTTGTCTATGCTGGTGAGTATATTATTGAAGAGGCTGGTGATGAGTGTTTCAACGCCATGATATTCTCTGAAGCCATGTTGAAAATAGTCCAGAGGGGCTGCGGAATCTATGTGGTCTTGAATTTGACGTTGCACCTCTTTCTCAAAACGTTTTGCTAAGAGGGGAATGCTAGCAATAGGCCTGTATGAGTCAACCCTTTTTGGGTCTAGTTTGGGTTTTTTTAGCAGTGGTCTAATGGATGTGAGCTTTAGAGCAGATGGGAAGGAGCCAGTTGTAAATGAAAGGTTCATGATTCTTGCAATGAACGGGCTAAATGTGCTTTGAAGGTCCTTTATCCAGAAGGCTGGGCAAGGATCGGTTTGAGCGGTGGTGGTATTGAGTGAGGTGATTGTGTCTTCAATGTGTTTGGCTGATGGAATGGTAAGTGTAGACAAGGAGTTTTGGCAGGTTGTTTCTTGAACATCTGTTTTCAGTAGCTCATCCGTCTGTAGAAGTTTAGATTGCAAGTAATCAGCAAATTCTTGAGGGTGGATATCCTCCTTTTGTTCTGATGATGGTTCCTTTGATAGTGATTTTACCAGGTTGAAAAGATCACTTCCCCTCAGCCCATTTCCATTCCAAGCCCCGTCCCCATCAGCTATTTGCAGTTCAAGCCCCCCACTTCCCCTCAGCCCATTTCCATTCCAAGCCCCGTCCCCATCAGCTATTTGCAGTTCAAGCCCCTTTCCACTCAGCCCATTTCCAGTCCTAGCAACCCCCTCAACCCATTACTAGTCCTAGCCCCCCATAGCCCACTCCCAGTCCTAATCCCACCCGCCCATTTCCAGTCCTAATCCCCCATCACCCAATTTTCAGTTTAAGCCCCCCCATAGCCCATTACCAGTCCTAACCCCATCAGCCCACCCCCAGTCCTAATCCAACCAGCCCATTTCCAGTCCTAATCCCCATCACCCAATTTTCAGTTTAAGCCCCCCATAGCCCATTACCAGTCCTAACCTCCCCATCAGCCCACTCCCAGTCCTAATCCCACCAGCCCATTTCCAGTCCTAATCCCCCATCAGCCAATTTTTAGTTTAAGCCCCCCATAGCCCATTACCAGTCCTAACCCCCCATCAACCCACTTCCAGTCCTAATCCCACCAGCCCATTTCCAGTCCTAATCCCCCATCACCCAATTTTTAGTTTAAGCCCCCCATAGCCCATTACCAGTCCTAACCTCCCCATCAGCCCACTCCCAGTCCTAATCCCACCAGCCCATTTCCAGTCCTAATCCCCCATCACCCAATTTTTAGTTTAAGCCCCCCATAGCCCATTACCAGTCCTAACCCCCCATCAACCCACTTCCAGTCCTAATCCCACCAGCCCATTTCCAGTCCTAATCCCCCATCACCCAATTTTTAGTTTAAGCCCCCCCCATAGCCCATTACCAGTCCTAACCCCCCATCAACCCACTTCCAGTCCTAATCCCCATCACCCAATTTTTTTTTTATGCCCCCCCATAGCCCATCACCACTCCTAACCCCCCCCCCCAGCGCCCATCACCCATCACCACTCCTAACCCCCCCCCCCCAGCCCAGCCCAGCCCAGCCCAGGGAAAATTTAAAATAAAAAAAAGCTGTCTGCTGCCGCTTCCGGGGCCGCCGCGGCAGAATCGAGTGTGCCGCGGGGCCCCCCCTGTGCCCGGCAGAGCCTGCCCTCCCCTGTATCAGCTCTCTCTTTCCAGCGGCAGTCACACGCGCCGGCTATCTGTGACCAATCTCCAGGGGGAGTCCAACAGCCCTTGCTTGGATAGAGGGAGACTTGGGTTCTAAATCTGACCAGAAAGCTCTCTTCTGTGTTTTAAATCTAAACTGAAAACTCTTTGCTACTATTAGGCCCTGACTGATTTAACAAATACACTGGATTCAAAGATTAATCAGCTTTAATCTGAAGAATTCCCTTTTCCCCAAGATTTAGAAAAAATTCCCAGAAGTAAATACTTACAATTGCAGATCTCTCTCTAGAAGTAGCAGTCCCCTTTTCTAGTCCTTCTAGACTACAAAATGTAGGCAGCTTTTTATCAAATTACCCCATACAATCCATTCACATGCAAGAGAGAAATAAGGAAAGCTTCTCCTCTCTTTCTGAAATCTAACTTCAGCTTCCTTTTCAGAACATTCTATCATCCAGAACATGATGGGACTGATCAAAGGTGGCAACCTCCCAAATGGACTCTCTAAGCCAAAACAATCATAACCTTTACTGCAGACACAATACATTTGTTCTAAAAAGACATAATGGGTCATTCTGAGGCACGAATAGTGGGGATGGACGTCCCACTGGGACGTCCATCCCCGCTATTCAGATTGTTTCCCGACTCCGTCTACCTTCCCCACACATTGTATGGGGAAGGTAGATGGGGGTGGATTGGGGGCAGCATTAGAATGGGTAGTTGGCGGTTGTTGGCCCCGGATGTACAGGGCCAATTCTAATGTCGACCTTGTAAGTCTGGGGCCGGCAGCTTGCACAGAGAACTTATTCCATCTCGGAGGTGGAATAAGTTCCCCAGTCGACAGGGATCGGCAGGCCCTGGGCTGGGAAGCGGCAGGAGGGGGCAGAGGAGATTCCCTGCAGCCCGACCCTGGCCTTAGGAGACCAGATCGTGTGTCAGGCTGCGGAGAAAGCACCTTTGCAGCCAGCAGCTGGGGATTACGGCTTTTCAATAGAGCTGTGGTGCCATGGCAACCAGACACCACGATGCTGTGGCTCCATTTAAAAGCCCTGACTGAGTTAGCTGGGGAAGGTCTGTACATGCAGGCCGGATGGAATCAGAGTTCCGGCCTGCACATACAGGCCTATTCGCAATTCTGATCCCAGAGGGCTAGACATACCCCGCGGGATCAGAATCGCGACTTCCTCTGTGCGTCCGGTTCCGACCGGGCACACAGAGAGCCAGGATGTCCAGCATAGAATCGAGCCCATATTGTTTGGTCATGTTTAGTGAAGAATCCCAAGAGCCCTTCAAATATTTTCTTAAATTTGTTCTTAATCTGCTACTGGTTAGTTTCATGAAGTATCCACTCATCCATGCACAATTTCAAAGGTAAATAACTGTTACTTATTATTTTGCTTCACACAAGTCATAATTTTATAAACCCATTTAGCCGTTCTCTGTACATTTTTAAATTCTGTTATTTCTTTTAGACAGTGCAACCAGAACTGTACACAATACTCTAAATATGCTCACACCGTAGATTTAAACACAGCCATATGGTATTCTGAAGATTTCAGCGAATCCAGGAATGGGCAAACTAGGTATGTACCAATGGCCCAGATATTTAGTGGAGCCCTGTCAGACATGCTCAGGAGGTTAGGACTGCCAATCGTGTGCCTTTTCTCAGCATTCTTCTAATTTTTGCTTTCATGTCCAAAAACCAGAAGGATGGTTAAAGTATATGGAAATGTTCAGTGTTCAGAACTTTTATCTGCAACTCTTCCTTCCACCATTACCCCCCCCCCCCCCCATGAGAGTGAGCCTGCCATGCCCGGCCATAACGACAGTGAACAGCCTCTAATCATGTGAAGGGAGTGGGTGAGTTAGGGTACTGTGCTGGCCTAGGAGACAGCCAGTGAGTGGAGGAAGGAGGAAAATGTGAAGGGGCTGCTACAGGCTGAGGAAAAGAGCTGCAATAGTGATGGAGTTTGCTGAAGTGTAAGATTGGTACCCCCTCCTAGTCCTGACTTGGTTTTTCAGGTTTGAAAAGGACCAAAATCTAGTCAAAGGAGCCGTCTTTTGGGGGTCGGCCTGGGCCTGAAGGGAAAAGGGGCACTTTACTTTGCAACACACGCACATCTGGGGAAACAAATGAGACTTAGAATGGTCTTATGTAATTTGTTACATACAGATACACATATATAAATGTATGTAATTTTATATATACAGATTTATAATAATATTTTGTAATGTGGAGCAGGTAAAATGGTATCTCAGGTAATTTTATCCACAGGATGTAGCTGGGCTATATAGGAGCCAATAGAAAGAGTGCCCCGGCTATTGCTTGCTAAGAATGATGGTGTGTTTAACAAACTCCTGATCAGGTTGTTTTCCTCATTTATTAAATATCTAGCTTACTTTGCATTGAACTATTTCTGGAAAGGCATGAGCTAAATCCACCATAAAGGAAAAACAAATTTCCCCAGCAATGTTAGTTTAGTGATATTTGTAAACATAAGTGGAAGAGAGATTTTGAAATAATTTGGGAGGAGCGCAGGAGTGTCTGGCTCCTGAGACCCTTGTATGCCATGTTGTCAGAGGTGCAGCCCTGCTTCCAGCTCCTCAGGATGGGGTTGGTGGGATCCCCTGGCTCAACAAGCCCAGTCTCCCAAGATCTGTACACCTTCCGGCCAGAGACACCATGCTGTGTCTTTCGCTTGGGACGGCGCTCTGATATCTGTGATGTGGCGCTAGTGTCTGAGAGAAAACCCAGATCTGATCTCCCAGGTCCATGCAGAGATACATGCGGGGAGAGAGGAAGGTGGCAGTGGAGACTGGAGAGTTTACATTGTGGACTGCAGCACTCATGGCACTTATGTTAATGATGTCCGTGTCCATCGTGGCATGCGGGTGGAGCTGTCGGACAGCGATATGGTGATTTTTGGGAACAAGGAGGCTGAGAACTGGAAGTAGGCTCATGGGGGGGCTTGGACTGGAATTGGGCTGAGTGGAGGGGGAGCTAGGATTTGACATGGGCTGATGGTGGGGCTAGGAAATGACTAGAAATAGTCTGATGGGGGGCTAGGATTGGAAATGAGCTGATGAAGGGACTCGGACTGGAAATGGATGGTGGAGCTAGGACTGGAAATGGGCTGATGGGTGGCTAGGACTGGAAATGGGCTGATGCAGGGACTAGAAGGGAATGGAAGCTGGGTGAGACTGGAACTAGAAGGGAGCTGATGTTGGGGGAGGATTAGAATGGGATGGGGCTGGGAGAGTAAAATGGAGAGGGGAAAAATATTTTGTGTGGGAGGGATGAAAAATCTACAATTGGCTGGGTATTGGGCGAGTAAGGGGGGATTGATGATGGAGGGGTAAAATTTGTGTGGATGAAATAGGAATGAGGAAAGAGCAAAAGGAGAAAGATTAGTATGTTAAAGCAGATGTAGAGAGAGAGAATGGAAAAAAAAACTAGAAGAGAGAAGAAAGGACAAATGGACAGTCATTGTCTCCTATTACCCCCAGATGGAACTGTCTCGTTGCAAAGAAACAAGCTCAGGGTTCTCATTGATTTGGAATTCTATTGAGTTAAATAAAATAAATCACTTTATATTCATTTTTTGGTGTAGCTGTATTTTATTTTGAAGGCATGTTTAAATACAATTAAATTAAAATTATTAAATTAAAACAAGCGGGCCACGGAAAAATGATCAAACGTTTACCGGTCCGCGGCGATAAAAAGGTTGGGGAGCACTGATTTAGAGGGAGACCAGCAAGGAGGAGGTTACAGTAGTCCAGACCGGAGGTGACTAAAGAGTGGATAAGTGTCATAATAGTGTCCTCCTCCTTCATTCTTTACAGTTTCAGCCCTGGAAGGTGATATGATTTTTAAAGTACAGTGGCTTTTAGTTTGCTTTTCCCAGATGTGTCACAGATTACTTGGTCACACGTTTGACTGTAACATCCCATTTTAAATTTGAAAGGAAAGCTCATACATAGAGACTACCCCAGACCTATCCCAGATAAAACAAGTAATTAGTACAAATTGATCAAACAGATTTATTTGAAGGGAAGGAACTGAAGCTCTTCACTCTCTCATTCACTACTTATATCTCATCATCTTGTCACCAGTTTTGCAATCTTCATCTTGATTAGATTATAAACTCTGAGGAGCAGGGACTGTGCCTTACATTTATATGTACAGTGGTGCCTGCACCTTGTAGTACTTTACAGATGATAATAGTAGTAGCAGTAGAACTGATCACCTAAAAACCAAGGATTATGTTTACTAAAGATTAGCAAGCGTAAAGTAGTCATTTCTATGGGCCATTGCAGCACTTAACATGCATTAAGCTTTAGTAAACATGCCCCAAAGTGTCTGGCATGGGAAACTGTGTGCTCCGTTCCAGCAGTAATCTCCCTATACTACATGCTTCAGACCCAGAGGATTTCACAGGGAATAAAACCTCCATTTGAAAATAATTCCTGAAAATATGAATATATTAAGTATTCTAGACATCCAGTGTGGAGTTTAATTCTCACAAATTCCTGTAGCTATCGCTATTTTTCAGAAGAAAGAATATATCCAATTTATATTCCTATGAGAAGGCATCTCAGTGAGATCTGTATATTTTTTGAATCCTAGGGAAAATCATGTTAAATGTATCGGGCAGATTCTGTCACATATATCAGCTCAATTTTGTTGAAAACCCTCCAGCCGTACCTCATATATAGAAGGAACGAACTGTTTTCATTTTGATCACAGGCCTTTTCATATCTCGTTGGGATGTCCTGCAGTTGAACAAGTTCTGGAAACTTTCATAAGGAATCAGTACTGAAGTTTTGCCCCGGGGAAACCAACAGTCTTCTGTTACTCTTGTTACTCTTCAGCTGCTCTCCTTTAAAACTTCACCAACTGAATTATTTTTGAAAAATTCCACTTGTCCTTTTCCTGAATCACATACTTACCTCACTTTAAGAGGCATGTAAAGCCTGTAGTCTCACTATTAAATCCCCTGTGCCTAAACCCCTTTTAAGTTGTACCTGGAGAGCTGGTGAGATTCAGTGTTCCCGATAGCAATGTGTCTAGGCAGAAGGTGAATACATAGTGGTGCATGGAAGTAAGAGAGATTTGGGAGTATTAATGCTCTAGATGAAGAGTGGTCTAGTGTTGAAAAGGGAAAAATTGAAGTAGTGTGCATTACTGGTTTCTCCTGCACTGAGGTGGAAGATGGAGGATGTAAAGATCTGTGGACCTGATATTCAAAAGGCATTTAGAGGGATTACAGCCCAGTAAACCATATAAATGCCTTAAATCAGGATATTCAACGGCACTTACATGGTTAGTGTCGTCGAATATCCCCTTCTAACCCCACTACACGCCCCGATGCTATGAGGTTAACATCGGGGCGTGTTGGGGGTGTTCCAGACTGTCGTTAACTGGGCAACAGCGATATTCCACCGCTACCGTTAGCGATCAATGGGTACAACTAGGCACAGCAAAAGCTGGCCTAGGTTTAGCTGCGGAAGCTGACTGGGTAATGGTGCAATATTGCCGCTACCTGGTTAGCCTCAGCAGCTCCAGGGCATGTGTGTGGTGACCCCGGATATTCAATGCCATAACTGCGGCATTGAATATCTGGGGTTAAGGGTCGGTGGGCAGGGCTATGCGCCATAGTGGCACATACCTGCCCAATTCAATATCGGGCCCTGTGAGTCTAGGCAGATGAAAGATTGTTGATGGGCCTTTTCATCTAAGGTCACCAATAGCTGTCAAGGCATGCAGTAGTTTTATGTAAATGGGAAAATGAAAAGATTAAGAGCAACAGGACTCCATCCCCGCTATTCGTGGCCCTCCCCCCTCCAGCATCTAACTTCCCCGGCAGTTGTACGGAGAAGTTATGTGGGGATGGGGATGGGGTGGAGATTAGGGCGGGCGGTGGGTGGTCACCGGCCCTGAACATTCAGGGCCAATTATAATGTCAGTCCTGTATGTCTGGGGCTGGCGACTTGTACGGGGAAGTTATTCCACCTCTGAGGTGGAAAATCTTCCCTAGACATCAAGGATCGGTGGCCTGGGGTGCGGATGAGGCGAGGGGGACCAAGGACATTCTCCGCAGCCCAACCTTGGCCTTAGGAGGCCAGATTGGAGGTCAGGCTACAGGGAAATTGATGCCGGTGCCGGCAGCCAGGGATCGCGGCTCTTCAATAGAGCCACAGTGCCTTGGCAACCGGACACCATGGCAGCACAGTTCCATTGAACTGCACTGACTGAGTTAGTTGGGCAGAGCCTGTATGTGCAGGCAGGCTGAATCGCAGTCCCGGCCTGCACGTACAGGCTTGATTCCAATTCTGATCCCGTAGGGCATGTCTAGCCCCATGGGATCAGAATCGCAATGCCCTCTCTACGTCCAGTTCAGACCGGGCATACAGAGGGCATATACGTCTGGGATGGAATTGGGCTTTATAGGGTCTGTTTACTGTGGGGCTAGCGGCTTCCATGCAAAATCGGAGCCACAGCTCCATCCCCATTGAATAAAATGGTGCCACGGCTCTGATTTTGCATGGAAGCCACTAACACCATTTAGTAGACAGACCCATATGTCTAAAGATGTTCGGGTGTGGACTTGTATTTTCTGACACATACAATGGGAGGAGTCATTTTACATAGTAATATAGTATAAGACGGCAGAAAAAGACCAGTATGGTCCATCTAGTCTTCCCAGCAAGGCAGTAAGAGAAGGTGCCCCTGCCACTCCATGCAAGTCACCCCTCCCCATGCCTTTGTTTAGGGGTGTACCCACCGCTCCGTGTAGGTCACCCCTATTTGTTGAGATATAAGAGATATGTTTATTTTGATTTTATCCTGTTGCTATAAAGGGATCCACTGTGCCTGTCCCATGCCACTTTGAATTCCTTCACTGTATTTGCCCCCATCACTTCCATCGGGAGGGCATTCCAAGCATCCACCATCCTTTCAGTGAAAAAGTATTTCCTGACATTGCCTTTCAGTTTACCCCCTTGCAGCTTCATGTTATGCCCTCTAATTTTACAGCTTCCCTGTCTTTGGAAGAGGTTTGTTTGTTCGTTAATACTCTTTAGGTATTTAATGGTCTGAATCATATCTCCCCTGTCCCTCCTCTCCTCCAAAGTGTACATATTTAGGTCTTCAAGTCTCTTCTCATAAGTCTTCTGATGCAGGCTCCAAATCATTTTGGTCGCCTTCCTGTGAACCGTTTCCAGTCTTTTTATATTCTTTGCGAGATATGGTCTCCAAAGCTGAACACAATATTCCAAGTGAGGCCTCATCAGTGACTTGTACAGTGGCATTAGTACCTCTTCCTTTCTGCTGGTAATTCCTCTCTGTATGCAACTCTTCTCCTGGTCCATGCACACCAGCCTCTTGCCCCCATCACATACAATTCCCTTGGTTTTCTGCTTCCCAAGTGCATGACAATACACTTCTTCAAATTAAATCTTAACTGACAAGCAGATGACCATTCTTCTAGCTTTTGTAGATCTTTCCTCATGTTATCCACTCCCTCCAGGGAGTCCACTCTGTTGCAAGATTTTTTGTCATCTTTTCCATTCAGTCCTTCAGCAATATCACTTACAAATACATTGAACAGTACCGGTCCCAGGATCGAACCCTGGGGCACACCGCTAATCACCTTCCTTTCATCCAAGTGATTTCCATTTACCATTACCTTCTATCGTCTGTCAGACAACCAATTTCTGATCCAGTTCACCACCTTGGGACCCATCCCCAAGCTGTTTAGTTTATTGATAAGCCTCCTATGAGGAACAGTATCAAAGGCTTTGCTGAAATCTAGGTAGATCACATCCATCGCATGCTCTTGTTCTAGTTCTCTGGTCACCCAGTCAAATAACTCAATCAGATTGGTTTGATAACATCGTCCTTTGGTAAAACCATTTGTCTCAGATCATGCAACCTCTTGGTTTCGAGAAAGTCCACTGTTCGCTTTTTCAAGAGCTCCTCCATTACTTTTTCTGTCACCGAGTTAAAGCTTACTGGCCTGTAGTTTGTCACTTCTTCCTTATTACCACTTTTGTAAATAGGTATCACATCAGCTCTTCTCCAGTCCTGTGGAACTTCTCCTATCTCCAAGGACCTATTAAAAACATCCTTTAACGATTCTGAAAGAAACTCTCAGAGCTCTTTCAGTATCCTGTCCCATGGCCTTATCCACTTTCAGTTTTGTAAGCTGTTCTAACCCATCATCTTCTATGAATGGTGTGGTATCTACTCCATTCCCATTTATATACTTGTCATTCACAGGTGGACCTTCTCCAGGATTTTCTTTAGTAAAAATAGAAAAGAAGTATTTGTTTAGCATTTGCGCTTTTCAATGTCACTTTCCACATATCCATTCCCAGCACTTTTGAGTCCTGCAATTCCACCTCCGATTTTCCTCCTCTCCCAAATATACCTGAAAAAGGTTTTGTCGCCACACTTCACCTCTTTAGCCATCTTTTCTTCTGCCTTGGATTTTGCTATCCTTATTTCTCTTTTTGTCTCTCGTAGTTTTATCCTGTATTCTTTTCTGTATTCCTCTGTTTGCGAACTTCTGAATTTTGTGAAAGCTGTGTTTTTTGCCTTTATTTGTGCAGCTACTTCTTTGAAGAACCAAATAGGTTTCCTTTTCTTCTTGCTTTTATTTACTTTCCTTACATATGTATCTGTTGCCCCTTTTATTGCCTCCTTTAGTTTAGCCCACTGCAATTCCACTTCCCTTATCACCTCCCACCTTGCCACCTCCTCCTTCAGGAACTTGGCCATTTTACTGAAATCAGCATTGTGGAAGTCTAGGACTTTTAGCTTGCTGTAACTGGACTCCAACTTGGCTTTTATCTCAGACCACATTGTGTGGTGATCACTGCTGCTCACATGGGCACCCATCTGGATATTCAACATGCTCTCTCCGTTGGTGAGTACTAAATCCAGCATCGAGCTTTCCCTGGTCGGTTCCATCACCATTTGTCTAAGTAGTGCATCTTGGAAGGCATCCACAATTGTTTTACGTCATTCCAGATTTGCAGAAGGAATACTCCATTCCACATCAGGTAGATTAAAGTCACCCAATATGATTACTTCTCCTTTCATAGCTATATTTGCAATATCAATAATCAATTCGCTATCCATTTCTTTGGTTTGAGTTGGAGGCCTATAGACCACACCAGTATGGATGACAGTGCCATCTCCTCTTTCTAACACAATCCACAGCACCTCTTCTTTTCCCCACGTCTCCTGCATTTCAGCAGTTTTAATATTGCTTTTGACATATATGGCTCCTTCTCCTCCTTTTCTATTCTCTCTAAATGTGCACAAAAAAGTGCCGGCACAAAGCCTTCAACATATAGGGACTGATTTTATAAGGGATGAGAGCAAAGTTGCTTGCTGGTTACATGCATAAATCCCTATTTTAAAGAAAATGTACACATGAATGTTTACTTCTGCACATGCTTTAGACAGGCACTACACTGTAAGCACGTGCATAAGTCCTATCGTGCATACTTTCAGGGTGGGTTTGCACAGGGGCGTTGCATAGATGGAGATAAATTTATGGGCATTTCTGAAAAATCTAGGTGCTGGCATAATTGCTGTGTCTAGACTGAAGCACATCTTTACACCCCCCAATTTGCTTTACTTTATAAAAGAAGAACCAAATGTAAGCCTGGCAATGCACATTAAGTATGCAGGAGTTTATGAAATTACCTTCATAAGTGCCGGTACTTAGACAGGTGAACATGGCAATTTTGCAGTTTTCACGTGGATGTTTTGGCACTTATATGTATGGTGCAAACCCAGATGTATAAGTGCCATCAATTAACTAGTGAAGCCACTCAAATTTTTTTACTTGGAGGGGGAACTACATAAAACATGGGTAATTAAGGGCAATTACCCCCTTAAGCCCTCCTGTAATGTCCTGGCCAAAATGAGTACTTTTTAGAAATCCGTGCATCCCTCTGCGCAGCTGCAAAAGCCGATGGAGAAATTCTCTTAAATTCCAGTGAATTCCACATGCAACTTAGGGCATGCATAGGGAGATTTTTGGCCTGCCCGAACCACACACCTTGAAATCTCTATGTGTAATCAGTGGCTTTCTGAACTCTCATTTACCCATCTGTGCTGCTATTTACATATAGCAATGTTTATAAGGTGACTTCCAAAATCAAGTAGCCAGTAAAACACTTTGTACATGTGGGCCTCCACCTTCTTTACACCGAAATCTCTTATCTAACAATTATTCATTTCATTATCAGGGGATTATAGTGGTGAACTCAGAATTCAGCCAGTACTGACATGAACTCTCATTCCTAAAAAAAAAATTAGACGGAGGTTTTGGTTACCTCATGTGTGGTTTGTCCAATGCATTTGGAATTCCTTCCGCTCTTCTAAGGCCAGGGTGCAATACGGAGACTGAGACGTGCAATCGCCATGGAGGATACTTTAGCAGTCCACAAAAGGCTTTGAAAAAATGACTAATAATTATCAAGAAACCTTTTCACAGCAGAGGATGACACGATAGTGATTCCATTTATAATGAACCGATAAAGGTGATTGGATATATTAAGTAAAAAGTTTGAAATCAATTGTTTATTAATTACAGGCAGGCGACACTGTAAAAGAAACAACAGGGATGCCAAAGGAATTTATACGTTACTTTACCACTGCTCCAAGTAATTTAAAATATAGCTGATTTTTCTCCAGAAAATCTCAGACTATTCTTCCACCGTTTATCACAGAGCATGCATTTGAGGCTAGCTATAAACAAGGTTTGGATGTATTTCAAAAGACAGGTCTCCTATTTAGCTGCATAGCTTCGGGTGTCTTCTCCTCCCCTTTCTGGGACGGAGCAACATGGAATGGACTTTCCTACACGACCTGATGCACACTTCCAAGTGACCTGGACTGGACTGGATGCTGGGCACAATGGACTATTGGTCTGACCCAAGTTGGCATTTCTTATTTTTTTAAGATAGCTCAGTGTTCCTGGGGTTCCAAGCTTTGGTTTTTCTGATGAATAAACATACCAATCTGACTAATTTCAAGCAAGAGCTACTTAAAAAATATCTTCAATGTCAGAACCAGGACTGTGGCTGGAAGAGTGGCCATAGAGATCCTGCTCCAATAATATGGTCAGGCTCAGGTTTAACTAAAACAAAGACTACTCCCCCACAATCTCTGTCTCTTAGACCATCTCCACCCCCAACACTCTCTTTAGTTTATTTCCCCTCAACACACTTTTCCTCCAGTATTCTCTCTTTTCCCAACTTCTCTCCCACACCCTCTTTTTTCCCACATTACACCCTCTCCCCACCACTATTTCAATCAATCTTAACTCCCTCGTGCCTATCTCATTGGTTGGTCTGACCATCTTGTCTCAAGCCCTATCCCCTCCAAGCCTGTTCTCCCTCCACCATGTGACCGTCCCCTCCCCTTCGCTGGAGGCTTGCAGTAGGCAATGCTTTCAGAACAGTTGTTCCATTTCATTTTGCCACTAGACAGCTCTCGGTGACTTGAACCATGGGGCATCCAAACCACCAGCCTCTTCTCACAGTTTTGCAAGAACAGCATGAGAGTTTGGGCATTGTGCAGCTCAAAATCACTAAGCCATGCAGCGCTGGAAAAAAGCAGAATACCTTCCTCTGCAGAAGGTAGGGGGAGAAGGTATATTGGCAGTGAGACAGTAGCGCCTACTTGTTTCTATAAAATATTGGTGTACATGGCCTAACATGCACCTGCATTGCTGGTGTGGACATTTACACGAACCCTAGAGCCGCTGTAAATATCTGTGCCTGTATCTTTCAAGTAAGTGTGTAAATTATAGAATTTTATAATCTATGTACATACTTGTGCGGTCTGCTCATGCTGCATCCAAACTCTGCCTATGTGCATGTCTGCAGGCAAAGCAAGCACTTTGATGCCAAAGCATGCACTTTTACACTGGTTGGTATTTTACAAGAGGTCATTTATGTGCATATCTGGCCACATAGCTGCGGGAATGACTTTAGAAAATGACTTGCTTAAAGTAGCTAAGATTGCCAGATACTCCTCATCACTCCCTGCTCCTGAAAAGATTGTGATCAATCAGTGTAGCAAGTGGGCGGAAAAAAAAGAGATTTACACTCTTAGAAGGAGCTAAAGGACAGGAAGAACTAGGTCTGACTGAGGATTTGAGCAGAGAGATGGTGGCAAGGAAGCTGCTCAGGGTGCTAAATCCTGGGGGCTATGGGGCTCTGAGGGTTAGCCGCAGAAAGCTTCTCTCTGTTACCTCCTGTTCCTCACAGCACACCCTCACCTAAGCTGGTCATAATCGCTCCCCTCTGTCCTCCCCACTCCTGCATCCTTAATCATTGATCCCCGGTGCCATCACTTCCCCCTCCCTCTTCCTTTGAGAGCTAGACTTCCTTTAATGTGAAAATGAAGGAAGCAGAGGTCTTGAAAGTGACTTGATACATAAGCATTGTTAGTCCAATAAGAACATGCCATCTACCACTTATTTGTTCACCTTTTCTTCTGTATTTACAAAGAAATAATTGAGGAAAGGATCCATTTAAAGCTTTCTACGTACAAGATAGTGGCATAATACCGAAGAAATGAGAAGTTTCAAGACTTTTATTGTGAAACCATCTGAATAGACACTTTCCCTGGGTACAATGTTTAACCTTTCTTTTCTGATAGTACAAAGGGCCACAGTCCTTTTTTATTTTACATTTTTAATCCATCTGCACAAGGATATCTGCTCAAAGTGATTTTGCTCATGACAAACTGGAAAGCAAAATTGCAAATATTTAATGGCATAAAATGAAAATGCTCTGTTAGGCACAGTGTATATTTGCATAAAAGAGGAATCCAGTATTTCAGACGACATATTGCACTCAGCAGTAAGGATGCTATATTACTGGATACAGTTGTGGTCAGCATTATTGGCATCATTGTAGTTCAACCCCTTAATATCCAATATCATGAAAAAGTGGCCAGTGAAATGGCTTTGGACTATACTCGTACATGCACTCATATGTGTCACATAACAGAATCAAATATAACAAGAACAATTTAAAAAGGAGATCATAGGAAATAGTATAAAAAATGGGACATTGCCAAGACATGATTATTGACATCTGATAAATAAAATCAGTTTAAACAGAAGAACCACATTCCCATTGCAATAAAATTAGACGCACCTGTGATCAATGGTCAGTACTCACATGACTTGGCTCAACCAATGGTTGATAGCTGTAATGTTTAAAATGTCCACATTCACTCCCTGTTCCATTTTCACATTGGTGAAGACGAGAGAGCTGCCTGAGACCATCAGAAGAGCCATTCTCACCAAATATCAAAGCTCAAGGGGGGACAAGGCCATCTACAAATCCTTGGGATTCCTGTGTCTACAGTTCGCAATGTTATTAAGAAGTTTTCTGCTCATAGAACTGTCAAGTACTTCACAGGACATGGTGGGCAAAGGAAAATCAAAGCAAAAAGTCTTCAAAGGTTAGTGCAAACTGTTGAAAAAACACCACTTACAACATCAAAAGAGCTTAAGACTGACCTGGAGCAATCTGTAGTGGTGGTTTCAACCCACACTATACGCCATGCACTATACGCCATGCAAAGAAGGATTTCATGGGTGTTCAAAGACAGACATAAAAAGGCACACCTGATCTTTGCCCAAACCCACCTTAAAAACCACAAGTCTACTTGGAACATGTTCTGTAGACAGATGAAGCCAAACTTGAGCTCTTTGGCGATGCAGACCAGAGATACATTTACAGACAAAGAAATGAAGCTTATAAGGATAAAAAACACCTTTCCTACAGTTAAATATGGTGGATGTTCCATAATGTTGTGAGGGCTGTTTTGCTGCCTTAGGACTGGAGGCCTGGAACGCATTAAAGGAATCATGAAGTCAGTGGACTAACAAGATATACTGGAGCAAATAAGCTTCTCCTCGTAGTAATAGCCTTCCATCCCTCTTACCATTTTTGTCACTCTTCTCTGTACCTTTTTTAATTCTGCTATATCCTTTTTAAGATATGGCGATCAGAAATGCACACAATATTGAAGGTGTGGTCGCACCATGGAACAATACAGAAATATTATAATATTCTTTGTTTTAGTTTCCATTCCTTTCTTTATGATTCCTAGCACTGTATTTGCTTTCTTGGCTGCTGCTGTGCACTGGGCAGAGGGTTTCAATGTCTTATCCATGATGAAGCCTAAATCTTTTTCCTGGGCAGTAGTTCCTAATGTGGAACTTCGCATCGTGCGTGACTGTAGTTTGGATTGTTCTTCCCTAAGTGCATTACTTTGCACTTGTCCACATTAAATGTCATCTGCTATTTGGAAGCCCAATCTCCCAATTTATCAAGGTCCTCTTGCAATTTTTTGCAATCTTCTTGTGTTTTAACAACTTTTAATAATTTGCTGACATCTGCAAATTTGATCATCAATTGTTAGGGAATGAGCTGGGGCTAGTAGAAGGATAACAAGCAAAAGGTGGCAAATGAGAATGGGGAAGAGAGGAGTAGAGAGAGAGGAAATTGTGGACTAGAAGGTGGATAAGAGACGGGGGAGGGGAGGATGCTGGCAAAGGAAAGAGACAGCTGTGGAATAGGACGAGGGAAGTAAAATTAGGAAATGGAAAGCTGGTAAGTAGGTGAATGGTGAAAAGAGAAAGACTGAAGATTGTAGGAAAGAGAAAGAGGAATGGATTGAAGCTATAGTTAGGTAAAAGGCAAATGAGAGAAATAGAAGAATCAATGTCAAAGAGAGATGTCTGAACTAGGGAGAGCCTGGCATGTCGGCAGCATCAGAGATGTCACCTACAGTATCTAGTGTGGCTGCATCCTGCTGCTTGTTTGCAGAGAAATACAGTAAAACAGTAACTAAGCCACATTCTAGATCAGCGATGGCGAACCTATGGCACGCGTGCCAGTTGTGGCACGCGAAGGCCTGGCAGCTGGCACGCGGGAAGGTCCGCAATCAAAATATGCGGCATTAAAAAAAAAATAAATAAAAAGCTGCCGCTGCCGGGGCCGGGGCCTCCGCGGCAGAATCGAGTGTGCCGCGGGGCCCCCCCGCCCAGCAGAGCCTGCCCTCCGTCCCCGGTATCACCTTCTCTCAGCTGCCTCTAGTCAAACGCGCCTGCTTTCAGAGCGCGAGTGGAGTTTCTTCCTCGCTGCTCTGTTATGCCCGCGGGGGCTGATGGGAAGTTCCCATCAGCCCCCGCGGGCTTAACAGAGCAGCGAGGGAGAAGAAACTTCCCTCGCGCTCTGAAAGCCGGCGCGTGTGACGGGAGGCAGCTGAGAGAGGTGAAGCCGGGGACGGAGGGCAGGCTCTGCTGGGCGGGGGGGCCCCGCGGCACACTCGATTCTGCCGCGGCGGCCCCGGCCCCGGCAGCGACAGCTTTCTTTGTAAAAAAAATTTCGCTGGGGGGGGGGGGGTTAGGAGTGGTAATGGCTGGGGGGGGGTTAGGACTGGTGATGGGCTGGGGGGGGGTTAGGAGTGGTAATGGCTGTGGGCTGTTGGGGGGTTAGGACTGGTGATGGGCTGGGGGGGCTAGGACAGGAAATGGTCTGATGGGGGGTTAGGAGAGAAAAATGCAGGGGGGGGGAAAGGAATTGTGATGGGCTGGGGGGGGGTTAGGAGAGTTAATGGCTGTGGGCTGTTGGGGGGTTAGGACTGGTGATGGGCTGGGGGGGGCTAGGACAGGAAATGGGCTGATGGGGGGTTAGGAGTGGTGATGGGCTGGGGGGGTTAGGAGTGGTAATGGGCTGGGGGGGTTAGGAGTGGTAATGGCTGTGGGCTGTTGGGGGGTTAGGACTGGTGATGGGCTGGGGGGGTTAGGAGTGGTAATGGCTGTGGGCTGTTGGGGGGGGCTAGGACTGGTAATGGGCTATGGGGGGCTAGGACAGGAAATGGGCTGTTGGGGGGTTAGGTGTGGTGTTGGGCTGGGGGAGGTTAGGAGTGGTGATGGGCTATGGGGGGGCTATGGGCTATGGGGGAGCTAAGTCCATATGGGCTGATGGGATTAGGACTGGAAGTGGGTTGATGGGGGCTTAGGACTGGTAATGGGCTATGGGGGGCTAGGACAGGAAATGGGCTGATGGGGAGGGGTTAGGACTTGAGGTGGGCTGTTGGGTGGGGTTAGGACTGGTAATGGGCTATGGGGGGCTAGGACAGGAAATGGGCTGATGGGGAGGGGTTAGGACTTGAGGTGGGCTTTTGGGTGGGGTTAGGACTGGAAATGGGCTGATGGGGGGTTAACACTGGAGGTGGTCTGATGGGGTTAGGACTGGTAATGGGCTATGGGGGGGTTTAGGACTGATAATGGGCTATGGGGGGGCTGGGACAAGAAATGGGCTGATGGGGAGGGGTTAGGACTTGAGGTGGGCTGATGGGGTTAGGACTGGTAATGGACTGTGGGCTGATGGGGGGGTTAGGACTGGCAATGGGCTATGGGGGGTTAAGACTGGTAATGGGCTGTTGGCTGATGGGGGCTGTCTGGTAATGGGCTATGGGGGGTTCGGACTGATCATGGCCTATGGGGGGGCTTGGACAGGAAATGGGCTGATGGGGAGGGGTTAGGACTTGAGGTGGGCTGATGGGGTTAGGACTGGTAATGGACTGTGGGCTGATGGGGGGGTTAGGACTGGCAATGGGCTATGGGGGGCTGACTGGAAATGGGTTGATGGGGGTTAGGACTGGAAGTGGACTGATGGGGGGGTTAGGACTGGAAGTGGGCTGATGGGGGTTAGGACTGGTGATGGGTTATAGGGGGGGCTTAAACTGAAAATGGGGTGATGGGGGGTTAGGACTG
Organism: Ichthyophis bannanicus; assembly: GCA_033557465.1. Taxonomy (NCBI): domain Eukaryota; kingdom Metazoa; phylum Chordata; class Amphibia; order Gymnophiona; family Ichthyophiidae; genus Ichthyophis; species Ichthyophis bannanicus. The sequence goes on along the minus strand of CM066041.1, from coordinate 248,140,930 downwards.
GAAGTGGGTTGATGAGGGGGGGCTAGGACTGGTATTGGGTTGGGGGTTTCTAGGACTGGAAATGGGTTGGGGGGCTGCTAGGACTGGAAATGGGCTGATGCAGGGACTAGAAGGGAATGGATGCTGGGTGAGGCTGGAACTAGAAGGGAGCTGGTGTTGGGGGAGGATTAGAATGGGATGGGGCTGGGAGAGTAAAATGGAGAGGGGAAAAATATTTTGTGTGGGAGGGATAAAAAATCTACAATTGGCCGGGTATTGGGAGAATAAGTGGGGATTGAGGATGGAGGGGTAAATTTTGAGTAGATGAAATAGGAATGAGGAAAGAGCAAAAGGAGAAAGATTAGTATGTTAAAGCAGATGTAGAGAGAGAATGGAAAAAAAAACCCCAAGAAGACAGAAGAAAGGACAAATGGACAGCAGATGGAGAGTTAGCAGAAGACACGAAGAAACCAGAAGAAAGTGGCTGGAACAATTGCAACTGAAAAAAAATGCACAAAAGTTAGAAAAATATCTCTTTATTTTGAATTTATTAACTGGAATATGTCAGCTCTGGGAAATGTGCATCATTAATTTTTGCGCTTTGTTTAGTACAAGAGGAAATTAATTTATAGTTTTATTTCTACAGTGTTGTTGTATATTCCAAGTTTGGCTTTTGGGGTTCCCAGTTTAATTATTGTCTTCCTGTTTCTAAATTGTGATTCCTTGTTTGGTGATGGTCTGTTCTGCATGTGTAACTGAGCTGAGGTATTCTGTTTATATAATTCCTATTTGACATTGCCACTTGTTCTTTCCCCAGTAGGTCATGTATTGTTGTTCTCTGAAATGTATTGGTTTAATATTTGCAGTGTTGCCTTTTGATAGTTAGGGTATGGTGCTTTGTGAGTCCTGGTAGTGCTGTTAGGATACGGCGGGTTTGCTATGGGTTCTAAATAGGCAGCGTTTGTAGTAGTTCCTAATGTGCCTGGCGGTTGGTACTGGATTATAGTAATGTAGAAACCTTTTAGTCTTTCTTTATCCATATACTCATTAAGAGGCATGTTTACTAAAAGTTAGTGTATGGTAACATTATGCAAATATTTATGCAAATGAGGCACCTTATGCAAATGAGGCTTTAATTGACGTGCTGGCACTTTGAGGAAATTCTTTGGTTTTGTGCGGCAGTTTGGGCACTCGGGCTCAAAAAGGTTAGCCATCACTGTTCTAGATCCACATAAACAGTATTAATAGAGATGGGCGGGGGTGGGGAAGGGGAAAGGTGTCAATAGTGACTTTAGTTTGTAAGGCCACATAATCTTTAAACTAAAAAGACAGAAGTCAATGATTCAGCTGAAGTACAGCAGATTTAATTAATGAAGCCCAAGGTCTACTGGACCTGAGAGATTTTTTAGATGCTTTGAGATGCTGTGTTTGACTGACTATAGTGTATTCTTGGACTGTTAGGATAACATTTGAACAGTCTGAGTATTTGTGCCTGGTGTAAAAGCAAAGAAAACAAACTCTGAAAACAAACCACCCTGTGGCCAAAATCTATCTTTAGAAATCCAGGACAAACCATCATGTCGATTCTCTAAGCCTTCTGGAATCTCCGCTAGCAGTCACTGAACAGATGCCCAGAGGCACTTAAGAATGATGACTGAAGAATACTGTTATCAGGCAGAGTCTCAGCTTAGCTTTAAAACATGTCTATTCCCATTTTTACTCTTTAAATTCATCACATTGTGATGGGTTGCTTGCTCCTGCATAGAGCTTGCGTCACCAAGTTTCTAGGACAGTAGTTTCCGACAGTGGTATAGCAAGAGCAGGGCGGTGGGTGTGGCCCATCCCAGGTGCCAGCCTGGAGGGGGGTGCCAAATTCCAGGCCCACCCGACAGAGCCAGCACAATAAACCTATTGTAACATTGTGAGTGGCTTGCCGTGCCTCCTCCGCTTCAGGCCCGGCAGCTGTTCCCTCCCATCTGAAGTCTCGTGAATTTTAAGGCATAAGTAACCATTCCCCATTAACCTGTTCTACCAAACTCATGATCTTATAAACCTTCTTAAGGGGCTAGTTACTATCCAAAACTTGAGTTAGAGCCTTCTTCAAAACTCCCTCTAGACTTTGTTTAGAATTTATTTTTCAGGAATAAGATAAAAGCATTTTGTCCACCTGGATTTTAATTTTTCAATTTATGATTTTATACTAGCTAGGTTTTGCTTTTTGTGATTTTATTAATGTTGTTATATGTTCTACTGTTTAAAGTATTGGGTCTGGTATGCATTGTGGTATTGTCTTGGTCTTTCTGAGAATAATTTTGTAACAGCCTAGGCAAGTCCTCAATCCTGCCACCAACCCCTGCTTCCACCGCCTTATCCATTGCCACAACTGCTGCTCTAAACTCTCTATAAAAATAATAATAAATTACTCCACTCTAACATGCAGCTATCTGGATTACCAGCAATATTTCCTATGTACTGTGTATTAGTAAACTATTTATGTATTTACTTCCTTTCCCATTTGTAGTCTCAGACCAGTGCAGCGCTCTTGACCACTATTTAAGTGAGAAACAAATCGCGCTTGAAATTGCATCAATGACTACTGGGAATCTTTTCTTTTTTGATGTGAAGCAGCTTTTTCTTGCTATAATATCACCAGTATTCCACCACCTCTGTGTTTTCAAAATGCTATTGAGCAGGCATAAAAGCTATGAAACCAGCTTATCTTTTTCCACTGTATCTTAGTGGTTCTCACACTTCGCTTGATCGTTTTCTGCTTTTATGAGAGCATGATCTTGATCTTTCTCTACGCCTCCCTTGGCGCCTCTTGTGAGCGTTTCACTCCTTTCGGAGTTTCTTCAGGAGGATCTGTTAAGCGAGAAATAAAACAATTTCAAAGCACCAACCCTCTGCATAGTTTTCTGCTGCTTAATCATTATGGCCTAAATTTAAAACAATATTACGTTTAATGGACGGTAAAATAATCGTTTCCCTACTCACTATGTGTCCATCATTAATCTGTCTTACTCACTGTTAAATGCTGCCCGCGTCTCTTAGTGGCACAAGATACCGAAATATTGTTAATTACACTCGACATTACAGCATTGTACACGAGTATACCTCAACAAGAAGCAGTTTTGACAATAGAGAAACAATTGCGAAGCAGAGAGGATCTTTCAGAAGCTCACATTTCATTCTTAGTGAGCTTGTCACAGCTTGTAATCACTCGTAACTTCTTTCAGTTTGAAAACACTTTTTACCTACAAAAATCGGGAATAGCTATGGGGGCCTCATGTGCCCCCTCGATAGCAAATTTGTTCATGGGGGAATTTGAGGATTGTTGGCTAAAAGATTCTCCATTTTTCCATCAGGTTAAGATGTGGACCCGCTTCATAGATGATATTTTTGTACTTTGGAAAGGATCGGAGACAACAGCGATGGAGTTTATTACCTGGTTAAATAGTTGCAATACAGCAATAAGATTCACTTATACAATAGATTCTACAGCTATAGTTTTTCTGGATTTAGAAGTCAAGAGGGGGTCTGAAGGGTGGATAACCACTATATACAAAAAACCTACAGCTCGAAATACATTTTTACACTACACAAGTGCCCATCCTGTTTGGTTGAAAAATAGTCTTCCATTATCCCAATTTTTTAGATTTCGTCGTAATTGTTCTGAAATTTCCGATTTTAAGAAGAAATCTAAACAGCTGATAAAGGATTTTACAGCCAGAGGATACCCCGATTCCATTTCGAAAAGAGCCTATAAGCGAGCTTTAAATAATGATCGGACATGGTTATTAAACCCCACACATCAGACTGGTTTGAAGAAAAAGGATGATAGTGTTAACTTAATTACAAAATTTTCACCCCTCAGTTACAAAATTCAGAAAATAGTTCTAAAACATCTACACCTAGTGCGAATGGCTCCTGGTTTGGCAGAGAATACCGTGAGATGTGTATGGCAACGCAATAATAATCTCAAGGAACAATTGAGTCCAACGATTTTGCGACCTATCATTCAAGAAGAAGGAGCGTCTGAAGAAAGAGGACACACCTCATGTGGGGATTGCACAATTTGTCCTATTACAGAGAATATAACAGAATTTAATTATTCAGGAAAAACATACATTCTTAAGCAAGCGACATCTTGCATTACCACCTCCGTAGTGTATGCCATCAGATGCCCCTGCAATCAATTATATATAGGAAAATCCAGTCGTTCCTTTAAAGTTCGTATGCAAGAACACAAGAGTCGACTACACAACAAAATAATGACTGCACCTTTGGTTCAACATTGTGTAGAATTGGGTCATGAGTTTACACAACTAAGATGTTTTTGTATAGATAGGGTCAAAATACCGAAGAGAGGTAAAACTCTGGATGAAACACTCTTGTTTTTTGAGCAACGCTGGATCTTCACAGTAAATACGGTAAAACCTTTTGGTTTAAATTCCTCGGTGGAATGGCAAGTATGCAGGTGAAGTGGAGTACCCTGAACATAACCAATCAGCAGCAAGTATAAAAGGAGGCGGGAGTAGCCAGACTGCATGCGCGGCGTTTTTTCAGCAGAAGACACTAAGAGACGCGGGCAGCATTTAACAGTGAGTAAGACAGATTAATGATGGACACATAGTGAGTAGGGAAACGATTATTTTACCATCCATTAGACGTAATATTGTTTTAAATTTAGGCCATAATGATTAAGCAGCAGAAAACTACGCAGAGGGTTGGTGCTTTGAAGTTGTTTTATTTCTCGCTTAACAGATCCTCCTGAAGAAACTCCGAAAGGAGTGAAACGCTCACAAGAGGCGCCAAGGGAGGCGTAGAGAAAGATCAAGATCATGCTCTCATAAAAGCAGAAAACGATCAAGCGAAGTGTGAGAACCACTAAGATACAGTGGAAAAAGATAAGCTGGTTTCATAGCTTTTATGCCTGCACAATAGCATTTTGAAAACACAGAGGTGGTGGAATACTGGTGATATTATAGCAAGAAAAAGCTGCTTCACATCAAAAAAGAAAAGATTCCCAGTAGTCATTGATGCAATTTCAAGCGCGATTTGTTTCTCACTTAAATAGTGGTCAAGAGCGCTGCACTGGTCTGAGACTACAAATGGGAAAGGAAGTAAAATACATAAATAGTTTACTAATACAAAGTACATAGGAAATATTGCTGGTAATCCAAATAGCTGCATGTTAGAGTGGAGTAATTTATTATTATTTTTATAACAGTTTCATACTCCAAAAAGACCACAACTAATTTTTGTAGATATACAGATGGAAGCTCTAAACTCTCTAGGCAATTTCTTCAAATGGGTTAGTTTTGCGCATACCGTGACAGTCATGAACCTTGCTTCTAAACCAGGGTATGTGGAATATGGATCTCAGTCTCTCAAATTTACTGTTAATACTCGGTGTAGTACTTGAATTGTGTCAACGAGAGCTTCCCTCTGGAGTTTGTAAGACGTTACATGTATGGGTAATTTATCAAGGTGTGCTTGGACATTCCTCTTAATTAAGCCTGAGGCACGCAACACGATGGGAAATGACTATCCTTTTGCCAAGTTTTCTTGGTTTCCGACTGCATTTCTAGATACTTGATGATTTCTCCCTCTCAACGTGATTCACAGGGTAGTCGTTTGGAACTTACACCTCTATCATCAATATCGTTATGGTATTTTTCTCCTTAACCACTATATCCAGCTTCCTCACATCCAGCTTTCTATTGATCAGAATGGGAGTATCCCAGGTGATCATAACCTCCTCATTCTCTGTAATTCTCTTAGGGTCATGATCTCAGTGCTTTTCAGGCACAGCGATGTTGTAGTGCTTACAGAGTTTCCAATGGATTTGGCGCGCTACATCATTATGTCTTTCTGAACAGACATTTTTTGACATCAGAACTTCACAGTCAGCTATGAGGTAAGTCACCATTTACAGGTCTTTCTTACAGAATCGACATATGTCTGTTTTACCAGTTTTTTCAATGCTCACTGTAAACCATCTCATCCCTAAGCCGCTGTCCTGGGCTGCAACTATCAACCTCTCATCCTTCGGTTTCAGTTCACCCCTCCTTAACCATTCATGTGTCTGTTCTTGATCGACAAAGGTTCCTGGAGTAAAACTTTATATTTCCTACTGAATTTGTGCATCTGCCACTTGTTTTTCTTTGTCTGTTGATCTAATTCCTTGAAGAGTTGTTTTGCAAATTCTGTTACTTCCTTCCTTGTGCATGCTGTGGATTTTTACTCATTCCTTCTAGTCGTCGGAACGCTTGTCCAAGACTGATGATGGAGACAGATTTTGGGCATTTACTCTCATATTTCAGCACTTTCTGGTTATTTGGATCTGAGGATGCAGTTAAATAGGCCTGGAGGTCTATGATAGTAGCTCTGTATGTGTAATCAGTCTCTATGAGTCCTAGCCTTCCTTCAGCTCTAGGGATGAATAGTCTTGGCATACACTGATTCTTGTAAATCACTTCATGGGCATGGAGGAGTTTTCGTGTTCGTTCATCTAGTTTTTCAAGATCTTTAAGAGGCCAGTCCACAGCCCCAACTATGTATGAAAGTGCAGGAATTGCCAGTTGATTGATGGCTTCTATCTTATTCTGTGATGTTAAAGTACTTTTCAATAATGATTTTAATCACCTGTAGTATTTTGAGTGTTGTTCCTTCCTCCACTTCGAGATACTTATATACACCTTCCTGTTCAAGGTCATTGATGTCACAGCCTTCAGCCAGGGAGATGTTTTCTATTTTGCTCAATTTTCCTCGAAAAAACCTTAGCACATTTGTTAAGGTCATAGGTCATCCTGATGTCATCAGAAAAGCTTTTCACCACACGGAGTTTCTCTGCTAATTGTTGGCCGCTGGAACTGTAGAGCTTCAGATTGTCTACAAATAATAAATGAGATGTTATTTCTGGGTTGTTATCTTCTTTAGGATTCATGATAAATTCATATCCCAAAGAGCTGATGAGAGCACTCATTGGATTAAGCACCACACAAAACAGAAGGGGCGACAGAGAATCCCCCTGAACTATTCCTCACTGGATCCTGATGTTAGGAATGATATAATGACAATCTTCATATTTCAAAAAGAGTGTGGTGCCATATTGCCATGGTGAACTTAATGTACTCTATCAAACCAGGATTTATTTTGTACATTTCAAGGCAATTGATTATCCATGAGTGTGGGATGCTGTCAAAAGCTTTCTTATAATCAATCCATGTTATACTGAGATTTCTGCTTTTCTTAGCACTGGCCATGATGGCCTTATTCAACATTAAATGGTCTTTAGTACCATATGCCCCTCGCTTGTTGCCCTTTTGCTCCATTGCTATGATGTTATTGGACTCGATATAATCATATATTCGTTCTGCATCTATTGCAGTGAACAGCTTATAGATTGTAGGTAGACAAGTTATTGGTCTATAATTGTTAGGAGGGTTACTTGGATCTCCTTTTGGAAGGAGAAATATTCTTCCTGGAGTAATCCATTGTGGTGTTAAATCTGGCTGCTTAAACAATTGATTTTTGCAATTCACCAGGTCTGGGTGGAGTAATGTTAACTGTTTGAGCCAAGAATTGGTTACTTACTCCATTTGGGCCAGGGCTCTTCCCACTTGTGGCTCGCTTTAACCTGCTTTGTTACTGCAGGCCATTCCATAGGTTTGATGTTTGCTTTTTCTAAATGCTCCTGTATGCAGGGTAACCATTCTGCTTCTTGATTGTGCTTTATTGGGTCCTTGAATAGTTTTCTCCAGAAGCTTACTGTTTCGACTTTGGTTGGGGTACTTTTATTATCTGTGTGGTAAATATAGAAACATGACGGCAGAAAAAGACCACATGGCCTATTTAGTCTTCCCTTCAATATCAACTACAATAGTCCTGTTTTTACCTTTAGAGAACTGTGTTTGTCCCATGCTTTTTTGAATTCAGATACTGTCCTTCTGTCCACCACCTCGACTGGGAGACTATTCCACGTATCTACCACTCTTTCAATAAAGAATTCTCACTCCCGAGCCTATCCCCTTTCACTCTCATGCTTTGTCCCCTCTTATCAAAGCTTGCCTTCAATTGAAAGAGACCCTCCTGTGCATTTATGCCACAGAGATATTTAAATGTCTCTATCATATCTCCCCTATCCCACCTTTCCTCTAAAGTATACATATTAAGATCTCGCTGTAAACCATCTCGTCTATAATCTGCTGTCCTGGGCTGCAACTATCAACCTCTCATCCTTTGGTTTCAGTTCACCCCTCCTTATCTATTCATGTGTCCAGGGCCGGATTTACCTATACGCCATGTACGCCATGGCGTAGGGCCCACAGCTGCAAAGGGCCCACAAAAATGGAACAAGTTAGGCTTTTTTTAAAAAATAAAATAAAAAAAAAAACCTGCTGGCTGCCGCTGCGGGGCCTCCTCTGCTGCCGCGGCAGCATGGACTGACCCGCGGGGGCCCCCTCTGCAAGCTCGATCCCTCCCTCCGTGCCTCCGTGCCTCCCTCCGTGCAGGCTGTGAGAGGCGCGAAGGCAGACTGTCTCCTTCGCGTCTCTGTTAAGCCCGCAGGGGCTGATGGGAAATTTCCCATCAGCCCCTGCGGGCTTAACAGAGACGCGAGGGAGACGCCCGCAGGGGCTGATGGGAAATTTCCCATCAGCCCCTGCGGGCTTAACAGAGACGCGAGGGAGACAGTCTGCCTTCGCGCCTCTCACAGCCTGCACGGAGGGAGGCACGGAGGGAGGGATCGAGCTTGCAGAGGGAGCCCCCGTGGGTCAGTCCATGCTGCCGCGGCAGCAGAGGAGGCCCCGCAGCGGCAGCCAGCAGGTTTTTTTTTTAATTAAATTTTACTTTAGGCAGGGGGAGGGGGTAGGACTGGTAATGGGCTATTGGGGGGGCTGGGGCTGGGAAAGGAAATGGGTTGGGGGATTAAGGCTGGAGGTGGGCTGATGAGGTTAGGACTGGTAATGGGCTGTGGGCTGTTGGGGGGGTTAGAAATGGTAATGGGCTTAGGGGGGGGGTTAAGAATGGAAATGGGCTGTGGGCTTAGGGGGGCTGTCTGGTAATTGGCTATGGGGGACTAGGACTGGAAATGGGCTGGGGGGTTAAGACTGGAGGTGAGCTGATGGGGTTAGGACTGGTAATGGGCTGTTGGGGGGGTTTAGAACTGGTAATGGGCTTTGGGGGGGTTAAGACTGGTAATGGGCTGTGGGCTGATGGGGGCTGTCTGGTAATGGGCTATGGGGGGGCTAGGACAGGAAATGGGCTGGGGGGGGTTAAGACTGGAGGTGGGCTGATGGGATTAGGACTGGTAATGGGCTGTGGGCTGATGGGGGGGGGTAGGACTGGCAATGGGCTATGGGGGGCTGACTGGAAATGGGTTGATGGGGTTAGGACTGGAAGTGGACTGATGGGGGGTTAGGACTGGTAATGGGTTCTAGGGGGGGCTTAAACTGAAAATGGGGTGATGGGGGGTTAGGACTGTAAGTGGGTTGATGGGGGGCTAGGACTGGTATTGGCTTGGGGGGTTGCTAGGACTGGAAATGGGCTGATGGGTAGCTAGGACTGGAAATGGGCTGATGCAGGGACTAGAAGGGAATGGATGCTGGGTGAGGCTGGAACTAGAAGGGAGCTGATGTTGGGGGAGGATTAGAATGGGATGGGGCTGGAAGAGTAAAATGGAGAAGGGAAAAATATTTTGTGTGGGAGGGATAAAAAATCTACAATTGGCCGGGTATTGGGAGAGTAAGTGGGGATTGAGGATGGAGGGGTAAAATTTGAGTGGATGAAATAGGAATGAGGAAAGAGCAAAAGGAGAAAGATTAGTATGTTAAAGCAGATGTAGAGAGAGAATGGAAAAAAACTAGAAGAGAGAAGAAAGGACAAATGGACAGCAGACGATGGAGAGTTAGCAGAAGACACGAAGAAACCAGAAGAAAGTGGCTGGAGCAATTGCAGCTGAAAAAAATGCACAAAAGGTAGAAAATATCTCTTTATTTTGAATTTATTAATTGGAATATGTCAGCTCTGGTAAATGTGCATCATTAACGTCTGCGCTTTGTTTAGTACAAGAGCAAATTAATGTATAGTTTTATTTCTACAGTGTTGTACATTCCAAGTTTGGCTTTTGGGATTCCCAGTTTAATTATTGTCTTCCTGTTTCTAAAATGTGATTACTTGTTTGGTGATGGTCTATGTTCTGCATGTGTAACTGAGCTGAGGTGTTCTGTTTATATAATTCCTATTTGACATTGCCACTTGTTCTCTTTCCCCAGTAGGTCATGTATTGTTGTTCTCTGACATGTATTGGTTTAATATTTGCAGTGTTGCCTTTTGATTGGTAGAGTATGGTGCTTTGTGAGTCCTGGTAGTGCTGTTATGATACGGTGGGTTTGCTATGGGTTCTAAATGGGCAGTGTTTGTAGTAGTTCCTAATGTGTCTGGCGGTTGGCACTGGATTATAGTAATGTAGAAATCTTTTAGTCTTTCTTTATCCATACACTCATTAAGAGGCACGTTTACTAAAAGTTAGTATATGGTAACATTATGCAAATATTTATGCAAATGAGGCCCCTTATGCAAATGAGGCCCACACCCCCCTTGGGCCGCCCCTGCTGGGGGCCCACAATTTTTGTTGGCGTAGGGCCTCACTCAAGGTAAATCCGGCCCTGCATGTGTCCGTTCTTGATCTATAAAGAGTTCCTGGAGTAACACTCTGTATTTCCTACTGTATTTGTTTGTATTTAACATTTGTTATTGAATAAACATAGTAACCGCAAAACAACTTGTTTTTCCTCATTTGCTGATCTAGTTCTTTGAAGAGTTTTTTTCTCTTCCTTTACAAATTTTGTTACTTCCTTCCCTGTGTACGTTGGCTTTGTGTTCTTGTTTCTGCTCTCTTTGATCTGCCTCTTCTGCCCCCTCTTATACAGACTTCTTGTTTGCATGAAGACACTGCAAAATCAGGTCTAACTTGGGGTGCCCAGCCAAATGCATAGTCTAAATGTATAAGTGCCTATTTTCAGCACCTATATTCATACACTGTACACGGTGGACACACTTTGCAGCATGACTATATTACTAAGCAGTGTTGAGCTAATACATAGGGCCACAGAGTATTGCCATAAATTGGTAAAAATTGGGGCCATAATGTAGCCCTTTTGATTGCAGGAATGAGGTTTTGGAATGTTCTACCATGTTTAATTTCATTACAGACTAATCTGTTGACCTTTTGCAGAAGGTAAATCTTTTTATTTTTCCCAGGCATATGATGTAACACCAGTTTTTAACATTGGTTGCTGGGGTGATCCAGGAAACTACAGACTGGTAAGTCTGACATTAGTACTGGGCAAAATGGTAGAAACCATTATAAAGAATAAAATTATTGAACATGTAGATAGACATGGTTTAATGGGAGAAAGTCAACATGGATTTAGCTAATCTGTTAAATTTTTTTGAAGGTGTGAATAAATAGGTAGACAAAGGTGAGCTGGTTGATGTAAGGTATTTGGATTTTCAGAAAGCCTTTGACAAGTTCTCTCATGAGAGACTTTTGGTGAAATTAAAAAGTCATGGGATTGGAATCAGTGGAGTACTGTGGATCAGGAACTGATTAAATATAAAAAGCAGAGAGTAGAGCTAAATGGCCAGTTTTCTTAATGGAGAAAAGTGAAAAGTGGAGTAACTCAGGGATCTGTGCTGTGTCCGCTGCTTTTTAACATATTCATAAATGACCTGGAAATAGGAATAATGACTGAGATAATCAAATTTGAAGATGACACAAAATTATTCAAAGTTGTTAAAACGGAAGAGGATTGTGAAAAATTGCAAGAGGACCTTGATAAAGTGGAAGACTGGACGTCCAAATGGCAAATGAAATTTAATGGGGACAAGTACAAAGTTATGCACCCTGGAAAGAACAACCCAAGCTATGGTTATACGATGCAAGATACCATCTTAGAAATCACCACTCAGGAAAATGATTTAGGCGACATCGTGGATAATATGTTGAAACCCTCTGCCCAGTGTACAGCGGCAGCCAAGAAAGTAAATAGAATGCTAGGAATAATAAGGAAAGGAATGGAGAATAAAACAAAGGATATTATAATGCCTCTGTATCATTCCATAGTGCAACCGCACCTTGAGTATTGTGTGCAATTCTGGTCGCCATAGCTTAAAAAGGATATAGCAGGTTTTGAAAAGATACAGAGAAGAGTGACAAAAACGGTAAGGGGGATGGAAGGATATCTCTATGAGGAAAGGCTTAAAAGGTTAGGGCTCTTCAACTTGAAAAAGAGATGGCTGAGTTAAGATATGATAGAGGTTTATAAAATAATGAATGGAGTGGAAAGGGTAAATGTAGATCGGTTGTTTACCCCTTCAAAAAGTAGAAAGACTAGGGGACACACAATGAAGCTATAATGTAGAACATTTAAGACGAATCGGAGAAAATATTTTTTCACTCAATGCATAATCAAATTCTGGTATTCATTACCCGATGATGTAGTAGACGCTGTTAGTGTAGCTGGATTTAAAAGAGGTTTGGACAAGTTCTGGAGGAAGAGTCCATAAACTATTATTAACGAGCACCAGGTAAATCTACTGTTTACCCATTGGACAAGCAACATGGAATCTGTGTACCTTTTTGGGAACCTGACAGGTATTTGTGACCTGGAATGGCTGCTTTTGAAAACAAGATACTGATCTGATGCTTAATCAAATTCAGGAATTAGTTACCAGAGCATGTACAGTTGTGGTCAACATTATTGGCACCCTTGCATTTTAGGTATGTTGTATACAATATCTTCAGAAAAAATTGGAAATATTCCAACTATATGTCATCATAATATTTTAATAGGATGTTCAAAGGCGTACAACAAAAAAAAGATGTCTGTGCAACTTAGACATAGTTATTTCTATGAAAAAAAAACCCAAAATATAACCTGGACAGGATTAATAGAACCCTTCAATAATTTGCTTGCACAACCCTTGGCAGTGAAGCCATTTATAACTTTCGGACTTCTATCTGCTGGTAGTTTCTCCCACTCTTCAACTGCAATTTGTTCTAGCTCATGAATGTTTCCAGGATTCCTTTTACCAATAGCAGATTTCAGCTCTTTCCAAATGATATCCTTCTATCCCCTTTACCATTTTGATGGCTCTTCTAATTCTACTATATCCTTTTTAAGATATGGTGACTTGAACTGCAGTCGTACCATGGAACAATACAGAGGCATTATAATATCTTTGTTTATGTTTCCCATTCCTTTCTTTATGATTCTTAGCATTCTATTGGCTTTCTTGGGGGCCACTGCACGGTGGGCAGAGGGTTTCAATGTATTATCTACGATAATGCCTAAATCCTTTTCCTAAGTGGTGGTTCCTAATGCGGATCCTTGCATAGTGTAACCATGTTCTTCCCTAAGGGGATCATTCTGACCCGCGAATAGCATGTTTGGATGTTCGCGAACTATTCCCGCACCTAATTCAGTACCTTTGTCTCCCCACATGTACAGACAGGGCCGGCCCGTCCATTGAGCGAGAATGTTTTTTGCACAGGGCCCCGCGTTTCAGGGGGCCCCGCGCAAAAAACATTCTTTTGTAAAAGTAAAATAAAAAAAAAATGAAAGAACCTGTCTCCTGCCGATGTCGGGGCCGCCGCGGCAGAATCGAGCGTGCCGCGGGGCCCCCCTGTACCCGGCACAGCCTCTTCTCCCCGTAGCAGCTCTCACTGTGGAGCTGCAGTCAACGCGCCGGCTTGCAGAGCGCGAGGGAAGAGTTTCCCTTTCGCGACTCTGTTAAGATCAGCCCCCGCGGGCTTAACAGAGCAGCGAGGGAAAAACTCTTCCCTCGCGCTCTGCAAGCCGGCGCGTTGACTGCAGCTCCACAGTGAGAGCTGCTACGGGGAGAAGAGGCTGTGCCGGGTACAGGGGGGCCCCGCGGCACGCTCGATTCTGCCGCGGCGGCCCCGACATCGGCAGGAGACAGGTTCTTTCATTTTTTTTAACTTTCCCTGGGCTGGGCTGGGCTGGGGGGGGGGGGGGTTAGGAGTGGTGCGGTGCAGTGCAGGGCGGGGGGGGGGTTAGGAGTGGTGCGGTGCTGTGCAGGGCTGGGGGGGGGGTAGGAGTGGTGCTGTGCTGGGCTGGGCTGGGCTGGGGGGGTTAAGAATGGTGCTGGGCTGGGGGGGGGGTTAGGAGTGGTGCTGTGCTGGGCTGGGCTGGGTGGGGGGGTTAGGAGTGGTGCTGGGCTGGGTGGGGGGGGTTAGGAGTGGTGCTGTGCTGGGCTGGGTGGGGGGGGTTAGGATTGGAGCTCGGCTGAGCTCGGGGGGGGTTCCGAGTGGTGCTGGGCTGGGCTAGGAGTGGTGCTGTGCTGGGCGGGTTAAGAGTGGTGCTGGGCTGGGGGGGGTGTTAGGAGTAGTGCTGGGCTGGGGTGGGTTAGGAGTTGTGATGGGCTGGGCTGGGGGGGGTTAGGAGTTGTGATGGGCTGGGCTGGGCTGGGGGGGGGGTTAGGAGTTGTGATGGGCTGGGCTGGGCTGGGGGGGGGTTAGGAGTTGTGATGGGCTGGGCGGGGGGGGGTGTTAGGAGTCGTGATGGGCTGGGCTGGCTGTGGGGGGTTAGGATTGGAGATGGACACTGGGCTGGCAGGGGGGGGTTAGGAGTGGTGATGGGCACTGGGCTGGCGGGGGGGGGGGTAGGAGTGGTGATGGGCACTGGGCTGGCTGGGGGGGGTTAGGAGTGGTGATGGGCACTGGGCTGGCTGGGGGGGGTTAGGAGTGGTGATGGGCACTGGGCTGGCTGGGGGGGTTAGGAGTGGTGCTGGGTGCTGGGCTGGGGGGTTTAGGAGTGGTGATGGGCGCTGGGGAGGGGTTAGGAGTGGTGATGGGCGCTGGCGGGGCTTAAACTAAAAATTGGGTGATGGGGGATTAGGACTGGAAATGGGCTGGTGGGATTAGGACTGAAAGTGGGTTGATGGGGGGGTTAAGACTGGTAATGGGCTATGGGAGGGCTTAAACTAAAAATTGAGTGATGGGGGATTAGGACTGGGAGTGGGCTGGTGGGGGGGTTAGGCCTGGTCATGGGCTCTGGGGGGGCTTAAACTGAAAATTGGGTGATGGGGGATTAGGACTGGAAATGGGCTAGTGGGATTGGGAGTGGGCTATGGGGGGGCTAGGACTGGTAATGGGCTGAGTGGAAGGGGGCTTGAACTGCAAATAGCTGTTGGGGATGGGGCTTGGAATGGAAATGGGCTGAGGGGAAGTGGGGGGCTTGAACTGCAAATAGCTGATGGGGAGGGGGACTTGGAATGGAAATGGGCTGAGTCGAAGGGGGCTTGAACTGCAAATAGCTGATGGGAAGGGGGGCTTGGAATGGGCTCTTAGGGGAGGGAGCTAGGACAGGAACTGGGCTGATGGATGGGCTAGGATAGAACTGAGAATTGGGTGTTGGGGGGAGCTAAGATTGGAAATGGGCTGTGGTGGGGGCTTGGATTGAAATGGACTCATGGAGGGGCTAGAACTGGAAGTAGGCTCATGGGGGGCTTGGTTTAGAGATGGGCTGAGTGGAGGGGAGCTAGGATTTGACATGGGCTGATGGTGGGGCTAGGAAAGGACTAGAAATGGGCTGATGGGAGGCTGGTATTGGAAATGAGCTGATGAAGGGACTCGGATAGGACTGGAAATGGATGGGGGAGCTAGGACTGGAAATGGACTGATGAGGGGCCAGGACTGGAAATGGGCTGATGTGGGGACTAGAAGGGAGCGGATACTGGGTGGGGCTGGAACTAAAAGGGAGCTGATGTTGGGGGAGATTAGAAGGGGATGGGTCTGGGAGAATTAAATGGAGAGAGGAAAAATATTTTGTGTGGGAGGGAAGAAAAATGTACAATTGGCCGGGTATTGGGAGACTAAGTGGGGATTGAGGATGGAGGGGTAAAATTTGAGTGGATGAAATAGGAATGAGGAAAGAGCAAAAGGAGAAAGATTATTATGTTAAAGCAGATGTAGAGAGAGAATGGAAAAAAACTAGAAGAGAAGAAAGGACAAATGGACAGCAGACGATGGAGAGATAGCAGAAGACACATACCAGAAGAAAGTGGCTGGAACAATTGCAACTGAAAAAAAAAATGCACAAAAGGTACAAAGATATCTCTTTATTTTGAATTTATTAACTGGAATATGTCAGCTCTGGGAAATGTGCATCATTAATGTCTGTGCTTTGTTTAGTACAAGAGGAAATTAATTTATGGTTTTATTTCTACATTGTTGTTGTACATTCCAAGTTTGACTTTTAGGGTTCCCAGTTTAATTATTGTCTTCCTGTTTTTAAATTGTGATTCCTTGTTTGGTGATAGTCTATGTTCTGCATGTGTAACTGAGCTGAGGTATTCTGTTTATGTAATTCCTATTTGACATTGTCACTTGTTCTCTTTCCCCAGTAGGTCATGTATTGTTATTTTCTGAAATGTATTGGTTTAATATTTGCAGTGTTGTCTTTTAATAGGTAGGGTTTGGCGCTTTGTGAATCCTGGTAGTGCTGTTAGGATACGGCGGTTTTGCTATGGGTTCTAAATGGGCAGTGTTTGTAGTAGTTCCTAATGTGCCTGGCGGTTGGCACTGGATTATAGTAATGTAGAAATCTTTGTCTTTTTTTATCCATACACTCATGAAGAGGCATGTTTACTAAAAGTTAGTGTATGGTAACATTATGCAAATATTTATGCAAATGAGGCCACTTATGCAAATGAGGCCCCGCACCGAGTCTCCGCACATGGCCCCGCACCCCCCTTGGGCCGCCCCTGTGTACAGAGCCATTGTGCGGGGAGTGCTGGACAGGGGCACGAGGGGGAGGAGCTGGGGCAGAGCAGGGGTGTGGCTAAGCACCCAGATGTACAGACACCATTCAGGTCAGGCCTCTGTACATCCCCCGGAATTGACATAGATGCCTGGCTTATTCTACCCTGAAGCTGGAATAAGTGCCAAGTGCCGCAGATTTTGGTCCTCAGCCTCCCCACCACATTGCGCCGATGTGGGAGTGTATCGCCAGCTCCATCATGTCCTTCAGAGTCCCCCACGGAGGGCAGAATGGTGAGGTAAAGGGTTGGATCAGCTGCTGGGCACTAGGTTACTCCGGCTTGACAGGCCGGTGCTATGTCTACAGGATGTGATTGCACCGGGACACCAGCTGGCTGGGCACATCGCAGGACATCTCCCTTCTCAGAATTGCTTGCATGCCGGGCCGTCTAAGTGCCCTGATTCCACAACTGTGGGAATGAATAGAAAAATTGAGTACAAATGTGCCTCATCCATTTCCTGGGCCTTGGATGGACATGCAGGGTTCTGAATCGGCCTCCACGTGCATAACTTGGCACTTGTCCACATTAAATTTCATTTGTCATTTGGATGCCCAGTATCCCAATTTATCAAGGTCCTATTGCAATTTTTTAGAATCCTCTTGTGTTTTAACAACTTTAAATAATTTGGAATCATCTGCAAGTTTGATCACCTCACTCATTATTCCCATTTCCAGGTCATTTATAAATATGTTAAAAAGCAGCGGACCCAGCACAGATCCCTGGGGACAGAGTCAGCCAAAGGTTTCCGATGCCCTAGGCAGAAGCCCTAGCCTCGCAGCCACCCCCCAGCTGACACCGCCCCCCCCCCCCCCCCCCCCCCCCCAGCTGCTGCCGATTCCATCTCGGGAGGGGTAGGCCGGCAGAAGCAGTATTTCCAAAAGCAGAGGCTGCCTGCCTGCCTGCCTTCCACCCCCTCCAAACAGAATTGACGGCAGCTGGATGGGGGGTGGCATGGCCACCCATGGGTGCTGCTGCCGCTACTGCCTACATGGGCCAGCCATCCTAAGCAGCCACCTCGCTTGCCTAGTGGATGGGCCAGCCGTACCTGAGGAACCCCAATATTCACCTTTCTCCATTGAGAAAATTGGCCATTTAGGCCTACTCTCTGTTTTCTATCTTTTAACCAGTTCCTAATCCACAATAGTAAACTGCCTCCTATCCCATGGCTTTTTAATGTCCCCAAGTCTCTTATGAAGGACTTTCTCAAAGTCTTTCTGAAAATTGAGATGCACTATATCAACCGGCTCACATTGGCCACTCTCTAATCTTCTGGATTTACAGGTGATTTTAATTATAGATTACAGATTACTAATAGTAGTTCTACAAACTCATATTTCAGTTCTTTCAGCACCCTTGGATCTATGCTATCCAGTCCAGGTGATTTGCTGCTCTTTACTTTAATCAATTAACTGTATTACTATTAATAGTCTGTGAACTATCATTAAAATCATCTGTAGTACTGGAAGTTTGAGGAATGGCAAATGTAACGCCAATTTCCTAAAAAGGTTCCAGGGGTAATCCGAAAAACTACAGACAAATGAACCTGACATCAGTACCAGACAAAATGGTAGAAACCATTATAAAGAATATTATTACTGAATATGTAGATAGTCATGGTTTAATGGGAGAGATCCAACATGGATTTAGCCAAGGAAAGTCTTGTTTTACTAATCTGTTATATTTTTTTGAAGGTGTTAATAAACAGGTAGACAAAGGTGAGCCGGCTGATATAGTGTATCTGGATTTTCAGAAAGCCTTTGACAAGGTCCTCCATGAGAGACTCATTGCAAAATTAAAAAGTCCTGTGATTGGAAGCAGTGCACTACTGTGGATCAGGAACTGGTTAAAAGATAGAAAGCAGAGAGTAGAGCTAAATGGTCAATTTTCTCAATAGAGAAAGTTGGAGTACCCCAGGAATCTGTGCTGGGTCCACTGCTTTTTAACATGTTCATAAATGACCTAGAAATAGGAAAATTGATTGAGGTGATCAAATTTGCAGATGACACAAAATTATACTAAAGCTGTTAAAACATATGAGGATCGTGAAAAATTGCAAGAGGACCTTGAGAAATTGGAAGACTGGTTGTCCAAATGGAAGATGAAATTTAATGTGGACAAGTGGACAGTTATGCACCTAGGAAAGAATAACCCAAATTATTGTTACACGAAGCAAGGTTCCACATCGGGAACCACCACCCAGGAAAAAGATTTAGGCGTCATCGTGGATAATATATTGAAACCCTCCACCCAATGTGCATTTTCCTATGTGATTGGTACCAACCTGTACCAAGACAGCAGGCTCGTCCCCAGCACTGTCTAAAACCTTGTCTTGGAAGTGTGAGGGTCTGCTACCTTCGCACCAGGTAGGCATGTTACCAAGCGCGATCCTCATGTCCATCAGCCATCCAGCTATCTACATGTCTAATGATCAAATTGCCAACTGTAACAGTGCCCTAATCCTTCCATCATGGGCACATGGCCCTAGAGACACAACCTCTGTGCGAGAGGCCTTTACATCACTAGAGGACATTTCCTAGCTACAAGATCACTTCTGCCACAGCAAGGTGGTGTTCCCAAACTCACAGTAACAGCTGACAGAGGGGTTTTGCAGGGTATGGCGGCAGGGGAAGGAGAGCTGCCACCTGCCCATGAGACTGAGCTTTCACTCAGCCCCGTCTCACAGGTCCTGCCACCATGCCCAGGAGGCCCTCAGTATTTTGAGGGAAAGAAGCCAATGCTGATGCCGATGACATTAGGTGGGTCTGGTGAAAACTCCTCTGGAAGAACGTGCAGGACGGCATTGTAGGGGTGGCCCCGGAGAATTGTTTTCAACTATGTGCCGGCAATAACATTGTTACAGGAGTTGCCAGTCGGAGCTGCCCCTGTGTCTGAAGCGACTGGTTTGTTGGGTTCCGTGGTACCAGGAGAGTCTGCAGTAGGTGAGTCCAAGCCTTTTTCTGATTCACCAAAAGCTGGCTTGCTCTTGCATAAGCCTAAGGAAATTAACCTGTAAACTATTTGGGAGACCTTGACTACAGTTTCTTTGCAGATATCCTTTCTTGCTATACAAACTCAGTCTCAATGTGATTTGGTTAATTCCCATCAACAAAGTATTTCCACCTTAGAGGGAAAACTTGTGAATCTGGATTCCAAAGTGGCTAACCAACAAGACACTGTGAATTCCCTAGTTGAAGTAAATTCATACTCCTTGAATAAGTTAAAATCCCTGGAAAATTTGTTCAACATAAGAATTTGTAGTTGTTGAATTATCATAAACCAAAATTGGTGCTTCCAGCAGATATATTTCGAAAATATTTGACTAAAGTGTTGAAGATTTCACCGGCTGCATGTCTTCTAAACTCAAGAGCTTACTACCTTCCACCCTCTCCCCACCCCCCAGGAGGCTAAAGGGTTGGGGTAAGAGAAGAAGGATTTGACAGCATTTTTGGAGTCCTCAGACGAGGAAAGGTGCTTATCAAGTACTATGATTGTCACTTTGGTGGTGAATTCAGGTAGAGATTTTGTTATAAAGATGTATTTTCGTTGAATGAATGACCCCTTTTTAGGAATGAAAGTTCGTATTTACCCTGATACAGCCCAAGTCACCCAACAAAGAGGAAAAGATGTTTGCTTATGCAACCTAGTGTGCTACAATTAGGTGCACCTTTCTGGCTAAGTTTCTTTGTAAATGTGTTAATTTTATTTATTTCTTTAACAGGTCTTTATACCGCCTCATCTTCCATTCAAGGCGGTTTACAGCACAACAATAGGGGTACAATGAACAGGGATAATCAATTTGGAGAGTTAAATATATAACTTGGGTATGCTATTGTGCAATATTACTGCACAGTGGGGCCAAGTTGGACCCTTGGTATTTACATTGTGGGAGGTACATTGTAAAGTTTTGGTAGGAGGTAAGGAGCTTGGATAGATCTTGGTAGGGGGTTGGGGATCAGATAGGTCCTCTGGTGGGGACAGGGGAGGGTATAGTCAGACTAGGTGTCAGTCCAGTAATATTAGCACATTGTTCAGAGAATAGGAGGGTCTTTATAGCTTTTCAGAAATCCTGTAGGTCTCTGGTAGATGTTATATTTTTAGGGAGGGAGTTCCAGAGTGACAGTGAATAGAGGGAGGGCGCTCTGGTGCATGCTAGCTGTTTCATCTTAGTCTTGGCCTTTGGTATGAGTAGTAGATTTTTGGTGGATGCATGTTGATTTTGTGATTCTGGATCCCTTTCTATCAGTGGTTGTAGGGCGGCTGGTGCTAGCTGGTGGATTATCTTGAACATGATGGTTAATGATTTAATTTTGGTCTTTCCGTTACTGGGAGCAAGTGCAGTTGTTTTAAGGTTGGCGTTATGAGTTTTAAAATAGAGTTATCAAGTAGCAGAATTGTAAGTATGTTTTTTATGACTCTTCTCAACTCACACAATTTTTCTCTGGTGCTACTTGCCCTATGAATCTTGTGTCCTTTTCTCCTGTGTGGGATTTTGTAATCTAAAAGTAGTCACTTAATTCTCCATCTTCTCTAACTCTTTGTATGTTTTAAGGTGAAAACAGACACTTTCCTATTTGTGCCTGGATCGGGAATAAACAATGCACATACCTGCAGACGGCTCTGCTGCGTCTGGGATTGAACGGGGACATGTAAGTCCATTGCCCCTCCCCAGATACACCTCTGCCACACCCCAGTACCTACTTGACTCTCCCTGTACTGGAGACATTTGTGAATGGCATTTGTACAATGGTTACAGAGACCTGTCCTTGATTTCGATGTCCACGTGCATATCTACAGACGTCCAAACCATGACTAAACCTTTTAGAATGATTCTCCAAGCCCCCGAGCAGCACATGTCTAGAGGTATTGTAACTCTAACAATAAAAAACAGTAAGTCTATCAGCACCTCAGCAATCAGCTGAGGCAGACTTAAATGTTAGCCAGATAGGTAAATTAAACCATAATAACATAAAAACTTAGCTCCAAGCTCATTCTTAGAAATCTCTGTTGAAGTTTATCATCTACTTGACCAAGGCCACTTTGAATCCTAATACTCCTATTGTAATAGCGAAGGGCCCGCAACCCCAATAATACCCGGAGTCAATGGACGAGGATTCAACTCCCTTTTATTGTATATACAGTCTCAGCACTAGCATACAAAATGTCTGAGCCACGAGCTTAGTCAATCAACAGCATTTATACATTTCTTCTCCAAGCTAATACAGGCCAAACTTCTCATTGGTTCTGGTAGCCCACATACCTTCATCCAATAGCCATCTTTGACCCCCCTTCCTCCCTCTGTGCACCTTTCTCTAGCCCTGGCTCAAGACGCTAGACAAAATATTCTTACACTGTTCTGCTTCTCTGCTGTATTTTCAGCCTAATTGCAAGGTCAGAGCACAGCTCGCGAAAACACAGCGAAGCAGCACAGACATCTGGCTTTCCAAAACAATAAACAGTAAGAAAGTTTTATTCTCTTATCTCACAGGAGAGAGAACATGTTATCAAGGCAGTACAGAGCAGCTTTTCTATCTAACAGCTAACAGCATTCTGTAATTTTCCAAAGTCAGCAATAACACTCTAAAGCAGGGGAAAAAGGGCTTCAGGCCTAGCTCTGCTATATACTAGGCCATCGCCTATCACATTTCCTCCTTTTGATTATTCACACCTGCAAGCGAGAAAGGGTGAGAATCTAATCACACAAATAGCAAAATACTTCAGACTATAGTAGAGGGATCACTGCGTGGTATAGGGTAATAATCCCATGAAGCTAATATATGTGCCGCTGCCTTGCGGTCAATAGTACTATCGATAATAGAGTTCAGCATGCGCAAGCATAAGGGCAGGAAACAGGGGATACATATGCAAATAGCCACGATCAAAAATACAAGGATAACAAGTGTTTTCAGGCCGCCTAGGCTTGAAAACCAAGAACCAAACCAGCCATCTAGTTGCAAGCCATGCCATGTTTGGACTGGGACATACGTTTGCTTTCTCATGTGGTTGGCTATGTCTTCTACAACCTGTCCTTCATTATCTATTTGTAAGCAGCAGTTTGTTAAGTTCAATTTTCCACAAACTCCTCCTTCAGCTGCAAGCAGGTAATCTAAAGCTAAGCGGTTCTGGTAAATGGCTGTACGCATCTGTGTGGCTTGTTTAGCTAACAAGGTTAGTGCTCTACTAGTTTCATTTGTTATGATTTCAACAACAGCTTGCAAACGTATAATACGATCTAACATATATATAGGGGTGCGGTAGCCCCAAGAACCATCTTGTGCCCAGGTAGCTGGGCCATAGTAAGAAACAATTTGCTCTGGTGGCTATTCTTCAGAGGATGCATCCCATTTGTCCCACTGGCCAATTCTCAGAGCTTCACGTGTCTGTCGGCTTTTATATACAGGGAACCCCAATTGTTCTCCGTGGGAAAGGGGCAAAAGGAAGAAAGATGGCCGTATTGTTCCAAGAACACACGCTCCTCCCCAGTTGTCAGGGAGTTTAGCATATGCTCGGGTGCCACAAATCCAATATAGTCCAGGTGGAGCTTGCCAAGTGCTGTGTGTAGCCAGATCTGTCCATATCCTGGCCAAATAAGGAAAGATGATCAGAGGATTAGAAGGTTCTGGAGTGTTGGCACCTGACCACCAAGAAGTCATTCCCGTAGTGGCATTGTAATATTTCTGGTTCAAACAGACCAATTGTCCTACCAATGCAGTCAATTGTGGTCCTGCTCGTACAAAACACAGTCTACCCACTATGGAGTGGGCTAGGACCCATTCATTGGTAGTATTGTGCACATCAGTCTGGTTATATGGCACAGAATAGTTCAGTTCTTGTGCTTCCCAAGGCCACTGGTCTCCCATTTGAGTTCCTCCACAGAAGAGACAGTCCGAAACATGGAGGCTGGATGCCACAGCTCCAGCCAGTTCAATGAATAAATTCTGCGAAGTGTGGGGAACAACAAATTCTGCTTTCATGGCCTCATGGAAGGTATGATGTATGCAATATGGTGAAGAAACATGAGTCTTTACATTCAGCTGGTTGAATATGATGGTTCCAGGGTCAGCTCCACCTCCTGCTACGCGCAGGCCAAATCGAAATCCTTGCTTCCACTGGCTGGGATCGAAGATTTGAAGTCGTAGGGGATTGCAAGCACTTTTCTTGCATTGTTCAGGTTTCAGTAAAGGTAATCTTTCCAGCAGCGCTTTGCGATTGTCTCCAGTCTGTCCTGTAGGGCTACTAGACCAGGTAGCATAGTACACACAATCCCATTTCGGACAGAAGTAATCTGCTTCCGATGATTTGCTATAGGTTGTCGGGGAATGTATCCCAGTGCATACTCCCCAGTTGTATGCACCTTCAGGACACATATATTTCTCATCATAGTAGTAGGCTTGTTCCCATGATCCGCACTTGTAATAATTATTTTTGTTAATCAAGTCACAAGCATCAAAATACAGGTACGCAGGTTGATTGGGATCAGAAAGTTGACTCGTAGCGTTGATAAGGGCTCCATCTTCATCATTCCATCTCAGTTCCAAGACATAGTAAGATGGATTCTGTCGAGGTTTGAAACAAGTACGAGTCTTTCCCTTAGTGCAAACATTCAGTTCGGTACCATTATAAATACACCGGCTGACTATGCCAGTGCAAGTTTAGTAAGAGTAGTAAAGTAGAGTCTGGGTGACTTGCATTCCAGTTCGGGTGGTGGTTATACAGGCTGCACAAGGGGGCAAGGCAAGAGTCGTTCTCAAGAGTCCTAGGGCTACCGCAAGAAGAAAATAGCAGCAATTGGTAATCATCATGATTATAGTCTTTGATGATTACTGAGGTAGATGATGGTTGATTGAGGTGGATAGATATGGATTGATAAGGTCTGGAATGTAGCTAAATGCAGAACTGAAGAACGTCTCTTTCTTTGATGTTCAGAAACAAGTTGGCAACGTTCTCTACGATGATGGATCTCTTCTTCGCAGTGTGATTCGCAACGGTGACACAGGGTTAGCGATCGACGTCCAGGGGCGACTCTCAGGAACTGTTGCTGGCTTCACTCGACTGTGGTTGATCCAGGAGTCGATCTCTGCCACTTTCACTGCTGTTGGGGTTGATAGCAAAACGATATACGGGCCTTTCCAATGAGGCGCCAAAGGTGTCTTCTTCCACTCTTTTACCCACACCGAGGCTCCAGGCTTAAAAGGGTGCAAGGGCTCTGTCAGATTGATAGGCAACTGGTCCTGCACCCAGGTATGAAGACCCTGCAAAGCAGAACTTAAAGCCAGCAATTCTTGCCTAGTAATTTGCGCTCCAATTTGGTTCATATCTCCCCTTATCCCCTGAATTATAGGCGGGGGCCTCCCATACAGGATCTCAAATGGGGATACCCCTAATGGCGTGATGGGTGCTGACCGTATTCGGAGAAGGGCAATGGGGAGAGCTTGGGGCCACTTCAGGTGGGCTTCCTGACAGAGTTTGGATAACTGAGACTTCAGGGTCCGGTTCATTCTTTCTACTTTCCCTGAACTCTGGTGCCTATATGCTGTGTATAACTTCCATTGTATCTGCAGGGCATGGGCTAGCTGCTGGGTTACTTGTGACACAAACGAGGGCCCATTGTCAGACCCCATGGTCAGTGGTATTCCAAATCTGGGGATGATCTCATGAAGCAAGGCCTTAGTGACTTCTCTGGCCTTCTCAGTTCTGGTGGAAAAAGCTTCCACCCATCTAGAAAAGGTACAGACTAGGACTAACAAGTAGCGGTATCCATTTGCTCGTGGCATTTCTGCAAAGTCTATTTGGATATTTCCCATGGGGGTAACTCCCACTGACTGAATTCTTGGGGGTAGGACAGGATCTTGTCGGGCATTGTTTTTGGCACAGGTCACACAGCTTCGGGCTACTGAGGTGGTTAAAGGTCCTAACAATGAGATATAGAAATATGGCTTCAGAGCTACTGCCATCTTAGTTTTTCCATAGTGTGTGGCCTGATGAAAAGCTTGGACAAAGGCAGGGCCTAATGCTTCAGGAATTACGGTCATACCAGGGGTTGAGCTCCCTTCAGGCGGTGGCAACACAATCCACCCAGTGTCGGATAATTTCCCCCCCTCCTTTTGGCAGTAATGGTCCATCTCCACTTTGGTATATCTGGGGGTCCATGCACTAAGAGGTACTGGAAATATGGCTGCTTGAATTGCGGCATTTGGGGTGGTAATTTGCCCTGCAATGGCTGCTTCTCGGGCAGAGGCATCAGCAAATCTGTTTCCTCGGGACACTTCTCCATCTCCAGTGTGATGGCCTCGGCAATGCATTACAGCAACGCGTTTAGGGGCCCAAACTGCTTCCAACAAAGTCAATATTTCTGGGCCATACTTAACAGACTTGCCTCATGAGGTGATCAGTCCACGTTCTTTGTACAGGGCCCCATGGGCATGTAGGGTTGTAAAAGCATATTTAGAGTCTGTATACACATTCAGGCTGATTCCTGCTCCGATTCTGAGTGCACGTGTGAGGGCTATCAATTCAGCCTTCTGCGCTGAGGTTCCTGGAGCTAAAGCTGATGATTCTACTACCATGTCCAGAGTCACCACTGCATATCCAGCTCATCGCTGTCCTTCAATTATGAGGCTGCTCCCATCCACAAAGAAAGTTCTGTCTGGGTGGCTCAAGGGAACATCAGTCAAATCTGGGCGACTTGTATATACAGTGTCCATTACTTCTAAACAATCATGGTCAGGAGGGCCTGGCCCGATTGGCAATAGGGTAGCTGGGTTCAGCGTTTGGCTAACACTCAATTGCAAGTTAGGATTCTCACATAGCATACTTTGATACTTCAGCATTCGGGCATTTGTGAGCCAATGGTTTCCTTTGTGCTCCAGCAGGGTTAAAACAGAGTGTGGTACGGTGACTTGAAGATTTTGTCCTAAGGTGAGCTTGTCTGCTTCGCTCACTAAGAGGGCTGTGGCTGCTACAGCTCTCAGGCAAGGTGGCCAGCCTTTAGCAACAGGATCCAATTGTTTCGACAGGTAGGCCACAGGTCACTGCCAAGACCCAAGAGGCTGGGTCAAAACTCCCAATGCATTTCCACTTGATTCATGGACATACAGGCAAAATGGTTTCTGCACATCCGGTAGGCCCAAGGCTGGGGATGACATCAATGCCGTTTTCAGTGATTTGAATGCTTTATCTTGTTCTGGGCCCCATTCCAGGTGAGATCGTTCCATTCCTTGTGTGACTTGGTACAAGGGTTTCGCCATGAGCGCAAAATTTGGTATCCATATGCGGCAGTAGCCTGCAGCTCCCAAGAAAGCTCGCACCTGTTTCCTAGTAGTGGGGGTTGGGATGCGGCATACGGCTTCTTTTCGCTCAAATCCTAACTTCCGGGTTCCTTTGGACAGATGGAACCCTAAGTGTTTCACTTCTGTCTGGCACAGCTGCGCCTTGGCTCTGGAAACCTTGTATCCAGCTTCATTCAAAAGGTGCAAGAGATCACTTGTAGCTTGTATACAATCAGATTTGTTGTTGGTGGTTATGAGCAAATCATCTACATATTGGAGCAAAATTCTTTTTCCCGGGGTTACGGAGTAGCTTGACAGATCTTGACTGAGGGCTGCACTGAAAATAGTGGGTGAGTTCTTGAATCCTTGTGGTAATCGAGTCCAAGTGAGTTGCCCTCGTCGTCCGTGGTAGGGTTTTCACATTCAAATGCAAACAAAAGCTGACTGGCTTCTGCCAGGCGTATACAGAAAAAGGCATCTTTTAAGTCCAAAACAGTAAAGTGAGTGGCTTCTGCTGGAATCAGTCCCAGGAGTGTGTAGGGATTTGGTACTACTGGATGTATGGTTTCAACTGCACTGTTCACTCGACGTAAATCCTGCACTGGGCGGTAGTCACCTGTCCCAGGCTTCTTGATCGGGAGAAGGGGGGTGTTCCAGGGTGATTGGCATTCTCTAAGAAGTCCATACTGCAATAATTTCTTCAGGTGGCGATGAATGCCTTCAATTGCTGGTCTTGGGAGGGGATACTGACGCACATGCACTGGTTCTGCTCCCGGTTTCAGAGTAACAAGCACAGGAGCTATATTCTTTGCTAGGCCAGGTGGATTATTCTCTGCCCATACTCCAGGTGGGGCTACAATGCTGGTAAGTATACAGGAACTTGCTGTTTTGGATGCAGGTAAATAGAACCGCCATTCTTCCTCTCGGGGGACAGTTAACACCATCAGGCCAGCAGTTTTTGAGTTTACAGTCATTTCCATTTTTCCCCCTTCAACAAAAGATATCTGTGCTTGTAGCTTTGCAAGCATGTCTCGGCCTAGAAGGGGAACTGGGCATTCAGGCATGTACAGGAACTGGTGTGTTATCTGCTGCCCCCCTAATTCACAGGCGCGGTTCTGCAGGAAAGGTCTTGTGGTTCTAGTTCCAGTAGCTCCCACAATTGTAACAGATCGAGAGGACACAGGGGCCACAGGCTTGGCTACTACTGAATGTTCAGCCCCCGTGTCTACCATAAAGTCCATATGCTGGTCTCCAATCTTTAATTTGACCATAGGCTCCTGGAGACCCAAGAAGAACTTGGAGCCCGGTCTGGCCTAGTCCTCATCATCCATGAAATAGCCCTCGGCGACTATTCCTTCCATGGCAGTC
Organism: Ichthyophis bannanicus; assembly: GCA_033557465.1. NCBI lineage: Eukaryota > Metazoa > Chordata > Amphibia > Gymnophiona > Ichthyophiidae > Ichthyophis > Ichthyophis bannanicus. The sequence goes on along the minus strand of CM066041.1, from coordinate 248,112,467 downwards.
TCATTTTACTGAGTCTGTTGAAACTGTGCACGCTGCATCCCCCCTCGCTGCTGGAATTGCCCCCCCCCCCACTCTCCTGGTGCTCCCACGTCCCCTCCAGGGGGTGGAGCCACGTTTCGGGCATGTATCCTTCCAATGTCCTTCCTCTTTACAATAAGCGCACTGATTTGCGCCTAAGGGGGGCCGAACACTCCCTCGGCCCCTTCCTCGCCCTCTGGCTCTTCTGTTAGGATATCCTCCTCCGCGTCTTTCCACTAGTGCTGCAGCAAGCAAATCCACTTTTCTCCTCATCCTTCTGTCACTTTCCCTTTTACATTCTTCATCACGATTCACGTACACCTTTTGTGCGACTTCCATTAGCTGCGCTGAATTCATGCCTGCAAATCCTTCTAATTTCTGCAGCTTTCGCTTTATGTCTCCCTGGGACTGACTCACAAAAGCAGTATTCACCATGCGTAAATTCTCTTCAGCTGCTGGGTCATATGGGGTGTAAAGTCTATAGGCTTCAGATAATCGTTCATAGAAAGCAGCCGGACTCTCATCTGGGCGCTGAAGAACTTCTGCTACTTTCCCAATATTCATAGCTTTCTGACCTCCCTTCCGCAGGCCCTGTAGCAAAGCCTGGCAAAACCGGGTGAGGGCTTTTTCTCCTGCATCGCTATTTGGGTCCCACTTGGGATCTTTGTTAGGAAAATCTGCAGCTGCTGCCTGCTGAGGATCTAGATTCTGGTCTCTCCCAACTACAGGGTTCTCCTTCAACCATTTAGTGGCTGCCCACACTATCCGTGCCCGCTCCTCTGTAGTAAAGAGGGTAGCCAGGAGCTGGCGGCAATCAGACCAGGTGGGCTGATGGGTTTGCATAATACTAGTCATTAACTCTGTCAAATCATGGGACTTGTCAGTATAGGAGGCATAATGTGTTTTCCAGTTTAATAAATCTGTTGTGGAGAAAGGCACATAAACTAAACTGGTTGGTCCGGTCACAACCTGACCCTCGTCATTTTTAATAGGTAATCCTGGGACCTGCCGCAGTGGCAATTGGCGGGCTTCTTTTTTCTGGCCTTTTTTCCGGGATTTGAGGGCGTCCTGCAGCTTAGTGGATCTGGAGGTGTCTTTGCTACTAGTGTCTGGTCTGGCAGATGACTCTGGACTGGCATCTGACTCTTCACTAGCGGATTCCTCAGGGGGTGACTACTCCGCATCAGAGTACTGCTCAGGACTAGGGCTGCGACTTCTATGAGGAGGGGTCTGCTCTTCACGCTTTGGAGGTGGATGCTCACGGGGAGGCACTTCGGCTGGAGGCACGCTTGCCACCTCCGGCTAGGGATACTGGTGGGGGTACTCGGGGTGGAGCTGACGGGACTGGGGTATACAGAAAGGCCGGTGGATATGCTGGAACCTCTGGGGGCTCTGGCTCTGCATAAATCGGGAGCTTCTCTGTCTTAGCAGGGACTCTCGTGGTAGTGGCTAACATAATCCTTTTCTGTCCCTCACTGCAACTCTTCATCCAGGGGGGCTGCTTTTCACATATGCCTAACCAGGAGTCTATATAAGAAAACTGTTCGGGACTATAGCTGCGCACTATCTTGTGCACACGGGATACGATTTGGATATCAAAAGTACCTTCCGGTGGCCACCCGACATCTAGCACTGGCCACACTCTGCTACACAATATTTCTAAGCGGGGCGCTGTCATTTTGATCCCATAATCACCAATAAAACCTTTCTTAAAATTTGTGATCATACAGTTTAACGGAGTTTGCACAGACTCTGCCCCTCCCATAATGACGTACAACGTATAAGACAGCAAACAGAAAGGGTAGGTAGAATGGCTACGGGTAAGGGGTCCGCGTAGCCCACAGAACAATAAGGGGGACAAACAACAGACGCTTCCTCCTGTTCGCGACTTGAACGCAGTCGCCCGGTCAAGAACTGCGCTACTAAGGAGTCCGCTCTCGCTTGGCCTGTGTTGCAAAGCCTCTCAAACACTCTTCACACAACCAAACATGCTAGCATTTCCCAAATTCCAAAATTCCCGGGCTAACTGACTAAACCAGAATTACCAAAACCAAAAGGGCTGATGGGTTCGCCCCGCGCACTACTTGCGGGGGTACTAGGATCGCCCGTGGAAGTTGATCAGACTTCCGTTACCTGTTACTGTATCAGAAGTGTCTCGAGACTTTCCCAAAGCTATCTGACTAAGAACCAGAAAAATCAATACTCACCGGATTCGGTAGCTAATGCGCTGCGCAACCCGTTCCACCTTGGGTTGAATCCTGGACTCCACTCAACTAGGGTTCGAGGTGTTGGCCAGCTGGACCCGGCAGGCCGCCGAGGCAGGGTGGAACCCTCCGATACAAGGGACCGGCGGCGCCTGGGATCCTCTCCGCTGTCGGTCGTCTGCGGTCCCAGCCGGACAAAACCTAGAGGCGGTAATACGCGGTAATATTCGCTTGCGGTCCAATCGTATTACGCGTTTTCCCGGCCAATGCACCAGGAAACTGTAATAGCGAAGGGCCCGCAACCCCAATAATACCCGGAGTCAATGGACGAGGATTCAACTCCCTTTTATTGTATATACAGTCTCAGCACTAGCATACAAAATGTCTGAGCCACGAGCTTAGTCAATCAACAGCATTTATACATTTCTTCTCCAAGCTCATGCAGGCCAAACTTCTCATTGGTTCTGGTAGCCCACATACCTTCATCCAATAGCCATCTTTGACCCCCCTTCCTCCCTCTGTGCACCTTTCTCTAGCCCTGGCTCAAGACGCTAGACAAAATATTCTTACACTGTTCTGCTTCTCTGCTGTATTTTCAGCCTAATTGCAAGGTCAGAGCACAGCTCGCGAAAACACAGCGAAGCAGCACAGACATCTGGCTTTCCAAAACAATAAACAGTAAGAAAGTTTTATTCTCTTATCTCACAGGAGAGAGAACATGTTTTCAAGGCAGTACAGAGCAGCTTTTCTATCTAACAGCTAACAGCATTCTGTAATTTTCCAAAGTCAGCAATAACACTCTAAAGCAGGGGAAAAAGGGCTTCAGGCCTAGCTCTGCTACATACTAGGCCATCGCCTATCACACTATAAATGAGACATATCCTGAATCTCAGTTTACACTAAGAATCCTATGTGCTTATCTCACATTTCTGTGAAGTATGCTACGGGCTATTTTAGAAACCCTATTCATGCTTTGGATGTCTGAAAACGGGCATAGAGACATCCAAAACACAGAGAATTCCCCGGAGCCAATTTAGAAGCTGGGTCTGTGGACATTTCCAGAGCAAGGATGTCCAAGTCAGAATGGGGGTGTGGTGTAGGCGTGGCCAAGACATTCCCAAGATCATGGATGTCCTTGCCTTATTTCAGAAACATCCTGAATGTCCCGAAGTGTGTCAAAGGTTATACCTGCTCCAGGCACGAATAGGCATCTGAAAAGTGCTCGTTTTGTCAGGCAAACATCTGGAGAGGGTGGAAAAGTAAGTATACTCATGCTCCTTTTATTTTACAGTTTGACAATGAACACTGATGTGTAATGGGGGCTCATGTTTTTGTTTTGCCACACTGCTGGGCATCTCTAGATGCAATCTTGCTCAAGATGGATATCCCCACCCTATGGTTTCTTAGCGGGGACATCTATATGGACCCTGGTATGGGTGTCCATTCCAGGGGCGTCTATGTTCTAAAATCACGCTGAAACATAGCTGTCCTTTTCTACCACCTCCAAGTCTATGGAATACCTTACCAGCACATATCAGAGCAATCCCCAACTTGAGCCAATTTAGAAAGGCCCTTAAACATTTCCTCTTCACCAAATATCTCACTGACATCTCCGATCCTCAGTCCCACTCGAATAACGAGCACCTCAACAATAATAGTAGTCAACTAGGCAAGCCCTCGCAACAGGCGTCCCCTACAATGTAAACACCAACATTATCCTTTCTCAGTACACCTCATATGTATATAGTGTACCCTTTTTCCAAGTTGCATTTCCTGTTTTATGTAATGACCAGACATATTTAAGTTGTCGGATGTTTCCGTTCCATGTGAACCGCGCTGATTGCAAATAGTGCGGTATATAAGAAATATAAATAAATAAATAAAATGTATCCACCACTTTTTCCATGAAGCTACATCATTTGTCCACCAATGACCAGTTGCTGGAGTATAAACAGAAGCCAGATCTGCCTACAGAAAACATAGTGGGTCTTCACTGTCAAGCACTCTGTTGAACCATCCATGACAATGTATTACAGTGAAGCAAAAATCCTATTGCAGTGCCAGAAGGCTCTGCTACAGTGAACAGTTGTTCGGCACAGTCAGCAGCAAAGGCTATTGTAACGGAAAGATCACATTTAAGGAAGGACTCACCAATGTCGCTCACAGCATTTTTGCCCCATAACAAAAATAAGATAGAATTGAAGTAGATGCCTGTATTATTCTTTCTATACATTAAAATGTCTATTATTCCTCAATATAAATGGCACAATTAGCCTTTTATAGTGTAAATTTAGAGTTTTTCCATAAAAAAATAATTTGACTCGAAAGAGGTGCTCATTGACCACACAAGATTGGTTTGATGCAATGCAGGAGAACAAAGAACCTGGAAAGTCTAGCACAGCAGCACCGGCAGACCAGCTGCCGTTCAGATGTGCGCTAAGCGCTGCCTTCCACTCTCCAAGCTAGTTTTCATTTTTCATTTTTCACTCCATTAACATTAGGACAATTGACCTCTTCTGACTGCGAGGATGCCCAACTGAGGCTTCAGCGCTTGACATCGCTGTCCCACGGTGCACAGCAAGCAGACATGAGACTGCTCAATAGAAGGCAGCTACAAAGTGCAATTTTGTTTGCTTGTGTTAAAAGAAAATACCACTGTAAAATTCTCGCTGTTGTGACCAGAGCTCTTGTGTTGATTGATTTTGGTTCCACAGTACAATAGGCATCATTAGCATTTGTACAGTTTCACTGTCATTTGCTAGTGTCGGGGTTTTGACATTTAGCAGCAATATTTTTATAGTGTTTCAGAAAAAAAACAGTTGTAGAAAGCTCTCGGTGCACCTCTGGACTAGATTATTTTGGGATGAAAGATTCCAGATGGCCTTACAGCAGTTTATGAATGGCAAATCTTTTGACTAAGACAGAAACGTTCAAAGCAATTTTTGCAGCTAAAAAGCGTTTTACTTGCATAGAGAGCTGCAGTTTTCAGACAGTCAATTTATGTGGCAAAAGGATGTACATGGTGCAATAACACCTATACTTTTCCTTCCACTTCATTCATTCAAATATATTTCTATCTAATTTATTTATTTAACTAGGGATATATATCACTTTTCTACGAATCAAAGCGATGTACGTTCAGGTACTATATATGCATTTCCCTTGTCCCCGAAGGGCTCACAATCTCCATATTTTGTAGAGTTAAGTGGCTTGCCCAAGGCCACAAGGAGCACATGTAGGACTAGAAACCCCAATCCTTCTATAATGTCATTACTGAGCAGGTTACAACCAAACACTCACTTGTGAGGAAGGACGCTGGAGCAGGGAGTGAAACAACACACTACATTTTCTACTTTTGCGCCACTACACCGCCAGCTTGTTCAGGAGGCCCGGTAGGGGTCACCTTCACTTTGTGTCTGCAGAACTCTTAAATTCTACCCCCTTTACATTGTTATACTAAGAACATAAAAACATAAGAAATGTCATACTGGGTCAGACCAAGGTCCATCAAGCCCAGTATCTGTTTCCAGCAGTGGCCCATCCAGGTCACATGTGGCTGGCCAGTTCCTCTCCTCCCAGGAAGGAACTGTTATTGGGGGTCTTTGGGCTGCACAACCCCTGAAAAAGATGTGGGTCTACAGTTGGGGGCCCAACATCTCACACTACTGTTGCCAGGAATGTACAATAGTGTGGGTAAGCTAGCTGGTGGTGTACAGGTACAGCAGATTAATAAATCCTGTGGTAATTTCTCTGCAGTAAAAGAGCATGGGAGCTCATTATTTTACTACATCCTAATACATTTTTTTGGCTGTCTTATACTACATAAGATTTAATTGTATTATCCTTGATTTTTTGTACAATATTGTGGATGTAAAAGTGTAAATGCATAGATGATTTATGTACTGTGGTATATAAGCAGAATAAATGAAATGACATGAAATAAAATTAAATAAATTGAACCCTAATATTATAAGCCCTCTGGCATTGATGGGATTCGATACAAACAGGAAGTGGTTCGGATCGATCCCGCCACTGACAGAACCAAGCGGGAACAGTGGCTTACTGGCAGGTTTTGTACAGACATTAACTCTTTGCATATTTCTCCTGTGCTGCTGTGTGGAAAGGCACCTGCCCCATAAAGGCGGACACCTTACTCCTGCATGGTATTGGCTGGGTGCCAAAGATAGAGTTCTGTCTTTGGGAGTGGTTTATATATGATGTAACTGGGATAGAGGTAACCTCTCCTGTTCTGGAAAATTACCAGTTCATCTCCAGGTTACATTGTAGCAATGTAGTATGGTCACTGGAGATCTCTGCTGCACAAAGCGCTGACATTCAAGGGGTCTTACTCAAACTATAGTTATGCCTTCCGTGATTTTAAATGTGGCTTGACCTGCTTTCAAATCCTTTCTGCACTCATTCTAATAATCTCCTGCATTTGTTTTTTTCTCAGCACCACTTGGAGAAGACAATGATTCTTGCTATTGTGTTATGAAAGAATGTGAAATGGGCAATGTAGAAGAAGGGGAGGCCAGAGAAGAAGAAGATGTACTAGCCTACAGTATAAGTGATGACCAGAAGGAAGATAATTTTATAACACGGCGCCTAGGTTAATAGGGCAGAGAGACACCTATTTTATCAAACATAAAAACTGCCATACTGAGACAGACCTAAGGTCCATCAAGCCCAGTGTGCTCTTTCCAACAATGGCCATTCCAGATCACAAGTACCTGACATATCCCAAAAGTAGCCAGTTCCATGCTACTTATCCCAGGGATAAGCAATGGTTTTCTTTTGAATTATCTTAATAACTGTTTATGGACGTATCCAAGGATTCGTCAAACCGTTTTTCAAACCAGCTACACTATCTGTTCTTACCACATCCACCCACAATGAGTTCCAAAGACTTATACGTTGAGAGAAAAAATATTTTCTGCTGTTTTAAACATACTACTTTGTAGCCTCATGGTATGTCCCCTAGTCCTTGTATTTTTTGAAAGAATAGACATTTGATTTATGTCTATTCGTTCCACTCCACTCAGTATTTTATGGATGTCTATCATATCTCCCCTTAGCTGTCTCATCTCCAGGCTGAAAAGCATTAATCTCTTTAGCCTTTCCTATTAGGAGAGTCCTTCCATCCCCTTTATCATTTTAGCTACTCTAATACTGCTATATGGTTTTGGAGATGCGGAGACCAGAACTGTATACACTATTCAATATACGGTCACACCATGGCGCAATACAGGGGCATTAATAGTAGTCTTTGTTTTAGGTGCCCTCCAGTTTTTATAAGATACTAGTATAAAGCCTACAGAAATTGCATCTAGATTGAAGGTGCAGACTGGACATTATGCCTTCTTGAAAGTAGGCATAAATATGTGTGTACCTTATGCACATATCTTATGAAATATGTGCATATATTGCAACTCTGCCCTAACCTCTCTCCTGAGCATGCCTACTCTGCAAGTACGTGCTCACTCATCTACAAAGGCATGCTTACCCATAAGGCATTCTGCAATGGCCTTCCATTATACCTAGAAACATGGAAGCAATGTTCTATCCAGTCTGCCCTTCCATCCCAACTACTAACCCTTACAGTCCTCTTCTTAGGGATGTGTTGGCATGAAAAGGGGAACATCAACAAAATTTTCTCTTTCATCCAAAACATTGCACTGAAAATTGTTTTTCTCCCCTGTTTTGTCACTGGTCAGGTGGGCCTTCAACCAGTAATCTTTGGGTTAGAAAGCAAGCTGCTTTAAGAGGAGCCACAGTGACCCCCCTCGCTGTATGGCTTGTAATTGTCTTTCCTTTTTCCTGATTAGTCTGCAGCTCTAGTTAAAATGCTAACTGGATTTTGGCTCCTACTTTAGAAGTTTACTCCAAAGATTTTCTTTTGCCATGTTTTGGTACCAGAAAATATGTCTGATAATATACTAATAAGCTTGTATTCTATGCATAAAACTGTTTTAAACTCACAGCCATTTAACTGTGAGAAAATTAACATGCAAGAGTAGGGGCAGCAAAAAGGGATAGGATTCTGACCTTTGTCTCACTCAGCGCACTAGCCTTAGCAACCACCCCTCCTTCCTACTCAACACATGGCTACTCAGATGTTGATTTGTTACCATCATGACAGAACAAGTCATCATGAACCCAAACTCCTTACCCCCATCCTTTCCACCAACGCTGCCACAAAGCTGCCAAGAACCTCCAGAAACACACCTGGCCCTCCCCTCCCCCAAGACTTATTTAATTCCTCATAGCTTTCTAAAGGCAGAATGAGATTTGCTTACCTTTTGGTGTCTTGCAAAACATACGCAAAACCATGCTCGTTGAATGTATGTAGGTTAAAGTATGAAGAAGAAGAACTTGGCCATCATAATTTTAACACAATGAGAGAACAAAATATAAGCAACTTTTCTACTACTACTACTACTACTAATACTATTAATCATTTCTGACTAGGGGGAAGGGGTGGAGGAAGTGGGAGGTTTGGGCCCTGAAGAGGTTGAGGGATCTGGTTGGCCTTGTTGCAGACAGCTCAAGAATGGATTGTGAACCTCAGGGAGATGAATAGCTGAGATGGGATGTGGAAAGAGTGAATTATGATATAATTACTTGCCTTTCCTAACCCCAGCTCAGGGTAAATTACATTTCAGGTACAGTAGTTTACAATCTAAGTTTGTACCTGAGACAATGGAGGGTAAAGTGACTGCCCAAGGTTACAAAGAGTATCAGCAGGATTTGAATCGTTGATTCCCTGAGTCTCAGCATATCACTAAAGCAATTGGTAAAAATGTATATAACCCCTTTCTAGGCAAAAATCAATTTTAAAAATCATTTGCTAAATATTGCAGAGAATAGAACAAACATAAACAGAACTCTGTAACAGAAACAAAGCAACATGAAGGCATGGCTTGTCTAGTCTGCCCTTCCATATCAACTACTATAGTCCCCTCTTTACCTTTAGAGATCCTCTGTGTTTGTCCCATGCTTTTTTGAATTCAGATACTTTCCTCGTGTCCACCACCTCCAGTGGGAGATTATTCTACACATCTACCACTCTTTCCGTAAAGAAATATTTCCGCATATTATTCCTAAATCTATCCCCTTTCACTCTCATTCCATGTCCCCTCGTAGCAGAGCTTGCCTTCAATTGAAAAAGACCTTCCTGTGCATTTATGCCATGGAGGTATTTAAATGTCTTTATCATAACACCCTTATCCACCTTTCCTCTAAAATATACATATTAAGATCTTTAAGTCTGTTCTCATATGCTACATAACAAAGACTACTAACGATTTTAGTAGCCATCCTCTACATTGACAAAAACCTGCTTATATAACAAACTGGTATCAGTTATTACACCTAAACGTTAAACATTTAAAAAATGTAAATAAATATCTCAAAGGTCTTCAAAGTAAAAATAAATATCTATTTCTTTTTTTGTTTTTTACCTTTGTCACATGCCAACCTTTGTCTGTAGCTGTCTCTCAATGCCTTGCATCCTAGTCTCTAGCTTTGATTCCCTTCTCCCAGCCCTTCTCTCTAGGTGTCTCTCACCTTCCCTGTAAAAGTTTCTGTCCCTGAGACTTCAGTAAAACAAGTCCATCCTTTTTAGGGACTCTCAGGAAACAAATTGTACAGGGTTGGGGAAGGTGTTAACAAAAAGGAGAACTTAAAATGAGTTTCCAAGATTCTTCCCTCACTCCCTCACTGATTTCTGCAACTTGTATGAATAATGACAGAACTTGGATTTTAATTAGTAGCTCTGTTTTTTTCTATGTTCTCCCTTTCTCATAGGAATTTAACCTCACTCCCTAACTCTTAAGCATTTGGAATAGGAAAGAGTATCAGTCTTTAGCAACAGACTGGCCAATCTACTGAAGAGGGCTTTAAACTAAATTCATTGGGGATGAGTAAGAAAGCTCCCAGGTAAGTGAAACATTAAATACCTCTGTAGAAATGGGTAAAAGGGCAACATTTGGAAAGTGGTGTGTATAAATGCCCGTAGTATGGGAAATAAGATCAAGGATGTTGAGGCTTTAATGGAAGAGGCTGACTTGGATTTAGTGGCGGTTACAGAAACATGGTTCATGGATAACCATGACTGGGATGTAATTATACCAGGCTATACATTAGTCAGGAAAGACAGGGTAGGAAGAAGGAGAAGAGGAGTGGCACTATATATAAAAAATAAAATCGAAGCAAGGAGTGAGTTTCATCTGGTTGCAGAGTCCTGCTGTGATTGCGTTCTGTTGGAGGATCAACTTTTGCCTTGCTGGTTGTAGACCATCAGAACAGCCCACCCTCTGGTGAGGTCATTAAGGGATAGCTGAGACACTACTTTAGACTGCACAGCCCTTCTGCAGCCCGTGGTCACATGCCTTTGGTGCCACTGTGGGGTTTCGACCTCCAATTAGCTGCTGAATATGTCTTGTAGGGGTGGAAAAAGGAAGATTAAGTTCAAGCCAGCACAGAAGATGAGTGTGGCAGGAACATCTATGCCTAATGTATCATCTGGGCCTATTGATCAGTTTGTGAGTACCAGGATGGACTCTAAGGTGGAGTATAATAGGTTGGTGCAGGACTCTTCTTCCTCAACATCCTCTGGAGCATCCATCAGCCCTATAGCTAGGACTCCACCTCCCAATCCAGGAATGGCACAGGTGATAACGGATGAGAGCCATGAGGCTCTATTAATGGGCCCAGGTGCAGGCAGGGAAGTGCCTCTGCCAGTGGGCTCACCGCTTGCTCTTCCTGGGAGTTCTCCAGGGGGTCTAAGTTCTTTAAAGTCCTTGGCTCACTTTGCACTTCCTACTGAAGTTCTCACTGGAGAGGTTATATTGGTAGATATCTGGAAAGAAGTCACTAAAACTCCCTATTGCAGGGTTTTATGGATCAAACTATAGCTTTTTCTGAGCAGATAGTATGTAAGAGTCAAATTGTAGATGGAAAAATTTCCTTAGTTACCCAGTGGGTCAACAAACTGGAGGAGAAGTTGGGTCTCTCCAGGCTGCTGGCTTGCTGAGCCTGAAAGTTTCCTATCTTTTATATAATCGTATTGAGGCATTAGAAAACATTCTTCATGCTAAAAATCTTTGATTGTTAAATTTTCTGTTAACTCGTCTGTTGTCCTCTTTAATCTTGTTCCATAGTTACTGCAAGGAGGAGTTGATATCAGAGCCTGAGAAGATTTTAATCTCTCAGTTATATTACCTGCCAGTCCATTCTGTCGTTTGGAGCAGGTGGATGACGTTCAATCAGAATTAAATTTCCTGGAAACATTGGATGATGTCATCAAAACCCATACCACCTGGGTCACCTGACTTCAGAGGTGGATAAAATTGCCTTTTAAAGTCTTATTTTTGCAGAAGTGATTTTCCCTTCTGCGGTCTAAAGGTTGCTGTCTTCCCAGATTGTCTAGATGTATGCAAAAGTGGAGGAAGGGGTTTTGGCTGCAGGGGTCTTACTTTCTTCAATTTCCTTGTAAGTGTTTAGTTTCCTTTGATGGGAATAGGTATGTGTATACTGACCCTGCATAATTGGAGAACTTCCTTAACAGCAGATAGAGCATGGTTTCCGAACTTGTTTGGAAAGTTAATATCCTCTTTTTTTAAAAATTTAATTTGGAAGCGTTCAAACTGCTGTGGTATGCCATATTGTTTCTTATGTGAACTCTGCAGCCTTAGTGGAGACACTCCTCATACCGTGGGCTACAGAACAGGATTGGCTGAGTTTTTATGACATAATTATTGAACTGGATTTGTATGCTCCTGTAATTTTTCTTCACGTTCTTCGTTAAAATTTGTGTTTTCTCCTTGGATGTGATATGTTGTATTTTTGGTGAATGTATAAGTGAAAATTTCAATAAACATAAAAGTAAAAATAATATCAAAGCTATAGAATTACAGGGCTTAAAAGGGAGCGAGGAGGCACTGTGGGTTAAACTAGAAAGGGGGAAAGGGAAATCCCTTTGCATTGGTGTGATATACAGATGACCCTCACAGGGGGAAGTGGACAGAGATTTAATAGAAAACATACCCAGTGTTGCCATGAATGAAGTGCTACTGATAGGTGAGTTCAATATGCCCGATGTGGATTGGCACATTAGTGCTGTGGTGTCATCTAGAAGTAAGGAGATCCTAGATTTTTCTCTGTCTCACCGTCTGCTGGCAGTGGGACATAACCACTAGTCTAGACTAGTCTAGCAGGATTCCAGGAAAGGAAAGTATCAATAAACTTTAGGGATAGACCCTAAAGTGACTGACTGGTTTAAAAATTGTGTTATGAAATAGTGGGAGGTGACAAAGAGTACAGGAAAATGGAGCTCACTCTGAGGAGAAGGAAGTTATCAGTGGTGTGCCACAGAGATCTGTCCTTGCTTCGTTTCTTTTTAACATATTTGCAGTGATATTGCAGAAGGGCTGTCGGGTAAGGTTTGCTTGTTTGCGGATGATACCAAAATCTGCATTAGAGTAGACATCCTGGAAGGAGTAGATAACTTGAGGAGGGATCTATCTAAGCTTGAAGAATGGTCTAGAATTTGGCAGCTGAAATGTAATGCTAAAAAATGCAGTGGGGGTGTAGCGGGTGAGATACTTCTGTCCACAAAAGAAGAGTGGGACCTGGGAGTAATTGTGTCTGATGATCTTAAAGTAGCTAAACAGGCAACTGTGAAAGCTAGAAGGATGCTGAGGTGTATAGGGAGAGGAATGGCCATCAGGAAAAAGGAGGTGATAATGCCTCTGTATAAGTCTCTGATGTGACCTCATTTGGAGTACTGTGTGCAATTCTGGAGACCACATCTTCAAAAAGATATAAGTAAGTTGGAGTCAGTGCAGAGTGGCTACTAAAAAGGTTAGTGCTCTTCGTTATGTAGCATATGAGGACAGACTTAAAGATCTTAATATGTATACTTTAGAGAAAAGGCAGCATAGGGGTGATATGATAGGGACATTTAAATACCTCCGTGTCATAAATGCACAGGAGGATCTCTTTTAGTTGAAGGCAAGCTCTGCTATGAGGGGACATAGGATGAGAGTGAAAGGGGATAGACTCAGGAGTAATATGTAGAAATATTTCTTTATGGAAAGAGTGGTAGATGCGTGGAATAGTCTCCCAGTGGAGGTGGTGGACATAAAAAACGTATCTGAATTGAAAAAAGCATGGGACAAACACAGAGGATCTCTAAAGGTAAAAAGGGGACTATTGTAGTTGATCTAGAAGGGCAGACTAGATAGGCCATACAGATGTTTTCTGCCATCATGTTTCTATGTAATTAAAAAAATTGCCCTGAAACAAAATTTATAAAAGGAAAAGAAAATAAGTGAATATCCCGATTTGAGGCATTTACTTGGTTTACTGGGCTGCAAACTGTGTAAATGACTTTCGAAAATTGGTCCCTATGTTACCTTGAGTTAGTGGTGGAGCTGCTGTAAATGCTTTTCCTATAGAAAAGCACAAGGCTTTTTTTTGGGGGGGGGGGGGGGGACTAGACTGTGGCTTAATTTCTCCTCTATCTCCCATCACATGCAGAAACTAAACTTGTACATCATGTGCATTCATCCCAGTGGAGGAGTAGCCTAATGGTTAGAGCAGTGGGCTAAAAACAGGGTATCCAGGGCAGGACCGTACCAAGCTAGAAATGCACCCTGTGCAACTAATAAATCTGGTGCCCCCCTCTTCTCTAGAAACATGTAGTAATGCACTCTTTTTAAGCTTCCTCGAAGCCCAATGATGATATCGGTGCCCTTTCTGTGCTTGCGCCCTCTGCAACTGCACTGTTCGCACAGCCCTTGGTACGGTCCTGATCCAGGATTTGTATCCCACTGTGGCTTTTTGTGATCTTGAACAAGTTACGTAACCCTCAATTGCCTTAGGTACAAACTTAGACTGTAAACTCTCCAGCGGAAGGAAAATACCTCTGTACCTGAGTGTACCTCACCTTGAATTTCTGAGAAAAGGTGTGAGCTAAATTCATTTCCTTCCTCCCCCTCCTTCCCCTTCTTGTGACTAGAGCAGCAGTCCAGTGCTCTACCCCCATTGGCTGGATCCTACCCACATTGGGGGCAGGCTAACTCAAACAAGGGGGAAGATTAGAGAACTGCAGATAGAGGGTTTAAATTCTGAAAAATGTCCAAACATGTTAGTCTTCCTTCCAACTTCTTGACATTAATGTAAAAATCATTAGAATCATGAAAAAAGCCAGACATTTGTCAATTCCAATCAGGGGCGGCTCAAGGCAATATGCTGCCTGAGACAAGGGATGAGTTGGTGTTCCCTCCCCACTCCAGAGTGGGGAGGTAGGGGGCCTTCTTAAAACTCCAGTCAGGGACTGAACCAAACCAAAAAAGCTGATTAGATAATGTGGAGGAAATGCAAGATGTTTGCACATCAAGGAACTAAAAGAAAGAGGGAGAACCACAGCATTGTTTATAACACCAAATTATAATTCATTTTTATTTTGTTGTTATAAACTGCATTATGGTTCTTGCTTTTTCTTTTTGAACATATATTTTGCATTCACAGAACCCCCTTCCTCATCAATGGCGCAGAGCAGAACTAGGACATTCACCCACAGAACTCAATATCATCGGGGATGGAAGCGGGAGAACTAGCACCTCCCGCTCCCCCTACCAAGGCCAATCGAGCCCAGGAGAAGCAGCCAGCGAAAACGTTTAAAAAAGAAGTGCCAGCAGGCACGTCCATGCATAGTGGGCCCGCACCTGAGGGCCTCGCCAGAGGGCCCTTTGGCGAGGCCCTTAGGCGAGGACCAAAGAAGACAATCAAAGCCAACGCAGCAACTCCATAACCGGTCACTCCAGCTCCAGAGGATACCTCCTCTTCAAGGATTCCAACACCCAAAATCATTCACTAGAATCAAGGTAACAATCATTCACCTTTCCATCACATAGCAAAATGATACTCTCATTTTACCACCTGATTATCCTGAGCATCATCCTCCTCTCTTTTTCTCATACCAATGCGCACATATTCCATCAATCTCCCAATTGCCTAATTTACATTCCTATTAACATCCCAGCAAACATATGGCATCCAGTACTCATCATGACAGAAAATACAGTCGATTGATTAAAATTTACACAGCTATTTCAAGCGAGCCTACAGCCAAGCACAAAAATCCCATACAGCAGCTCAGTCCCATAAGATGTGCCCTCATCAATTCTCTATCCACTCGCAACAAGATTCAAACCCTAGCTGACTACATAAGACAACAAGATCGATGTGCTATGTAACACTGAAAACTGGTTCACTGAGAACGACCACGTACTGATCAACCAGCTTAATACATCCATTCACAATATCCATAACTGTCCTTGGACATCCAGTAGAGGTGGTGGAGTCTGCATACTCACAAGGAAGAGCCTTCAAACCATGCATCTACCTCCTACCTCGACACCATCACAATCTCCAACCGTTTCTTCTCCATCTGCCTTGCCTACAGACCCCCTCATACCAACGCTGAAGATCTCACCACCTTACTGGAAGAAATCTTCTCATACTCATCCACCCACAAAGACTTCATCCTACTCATAGATATGAACCCACCATCTACATTATTCATCCACTCATTGGCCTTCCTTAAAGCCATAACAGAGCTACGTATAATTCACACAGATCATATCCGCCCCTACTTATGTTAAGGGTGGCATTCTGGATATGATTTTTTTCTTAAACCGACTCCGAAATGCCCACGGATTTACCCCACCATTAATGCTTCCAGTCCCCTGGTCTGATCACAACCTAATCTCATTCATCATACCGAATTCAAGCCTACAAACCACACTTCTTAGCTCCCCTCCAACAACTCTCAAATTCATTTCATTCAATGAACAAGTCTTCATCCAAAACACCATCCCAGCCTTAAGCTCTTTACGAGCTCAGACAGACCTTGGAACCAAAGTATGCTCATGGACCATCTCAGCCACTGCCATAGCCCCACCAGAAGTCTCCACTAAAACCAGACGATCAAACCCCCTGGTACTCATCAGACTTAAAAACACAGAAACTCAACTTATGCCGTCTTGAACATCTATGGAGAAAGACCCAAAGTTCACAACTCAAATCCCAATACCTATAGGATCTCAAACTATACCATGAATCCACCATCCAGACCAAACAAGAATTCTACAACAATTTCCTCATGTGCTCCATCAACAAACCCAAAGATCTCTTTGAAATGGTCAAATCACTCACCAAAGACCCATCTCAATCAAACCAAGACCACTCTCTCAGTTCTCAAGATATGGCCCCCAAGCAAACCTATTCTGTCTACCAGCTTCCATATTCCCACCTCAAATGATAAAACTACCTAAGATCACCACTGGACTGCCTTCAACATTCTTTCACATGCTGAGCTCCACAAAATCATCAGCAACCCCAACACTACAACCTCCTCACTCGACCCATGTCCAGTCTCCTGGCTGAAAGTTACACAGGACCAATTCTTACCTTTAATATCTGACATCATCCATTACTCCCTCACAAAAGCATACTTCTTCCCTCCCTCAAACACACATCAATCAGACTGCTCCTGAAGAAACCAAACCTGAACCCACACTCCCCATCCTTCTACAGACCCATAACCAGTATACCCTTCATCTCTAAAATCATTGAAAAAGCCATGCAAACACAACTCCAAGATCATATAGACATACATTCACCATTAAACCCATAGCAACATGGATTCCGACCCAATCGTGGCACAGAAACCCTCATGACCTCCCTCTTAAACTCACTTATAAAAGGCATTGAATCACTCTCCCAAGGCTTCCTCCTACTCTTCGTGGACATCTCTGCCACCTTTGACACTGTATCCCACCAGCTACTCATCAACAAGCTTCATCATATTGGAGTCTGCGGCATCTCCCTCAAATGATTCCATTCCTATCTTACCAACTGAAATCAGCACATAAGGATTCAAACACACACCTCAACTCCTTTCACCCTTAACTAACTCCTACCCATACCTAGTAAGCAGTCTTGTTTTATAGGGCACCTCCCCAATTAACAAAACACAGGGACTTGGAACAGCACATTTTGAATATAATTAAAGAGATTAAACTGCTTTTCTCTGAAAGAACAGCTGGGAAACCGGCTGGTACTTTCGTAGATCTCACTCTTTTGCTTTAACAGATACCTTAGCTCCCAGAACAATGGCTGGGAAAAATCATATCGCTAAATCTGTTGCCCCTGTTACAGCTTCTGCCTCTGTCCAGACAGATGTCCCAATGCCAGTTGAAGGACTGGTTCGATGTGCAGTGTGCCTGCATGCTGAAGCTCTGAGGAAACAAGTGGAGGAAATCAGAGAGGAGGTGGCGAGGCTGAGGAGCATTCAAGAGAGTGAGAAGTACATTTATGAGATGCTTCTTGCAACAACCAAGCTCTCCAGCAGAGGAGAAGATGGGTGCCTACAGGATGACGAACGTTGGACACAAGTCACCAGGACCCGCAGAATCACCAATCCAACTTCTCCAACCCTTGTATTGAAGAACTTTTATGCAGCCCTGGAAGTGGAGGAGGTGAAAGCATACCTGGAAAGGGAAGAACCAGAGCTCAATTACCACAAAGTTGTAGAATCAGTGACCACAAGGAAGCGAAGGGTAGTGGTGGTTGGTGACTCTCTTCTGAGGGGTACTGAGGCATCCATCTGCCAACCAGACTTGATGTCCAGAGAGGTATGCTGTCTGCCTGGTGCCAAAATCCAAGATGTTACAGAGAGCTTGCCGAGACTCATCAAGCCCACTGACTATTACCCAATGTTGCTAATCCATGTCAGAACAAATGATACTGCCAGGTATCCCTTTGAGCATATCAAAAGTGACTTCATGACTCTGGGACAGAGGGCGAAGCAGATAGGTGCACAGGTGGTGTTCTCTTCAATCCTCCCTGTTGAGGGTAAAGGCAAGGCAGAGAGGCTCGCATCCTGGAGGTGAATGCATGGCTGCGTGGATGGTGTCATCGACAGCGTTTTGGTTTCCTGGACCATAGGATGCTGTTCCAAGGGTTGCAGAGCAGAGATGGGATCCATCTGTCCAAGAAAGGTTGACACGTCTTCAGTAGTAGACTGGCTAATCTACTGAAGAAGGCTTTAAACTAAATTTGTAGGGGATGGGTGAAGAAAGCCCCCAGGTAAGTGAAACATTACATACCTTTATGGAAATGGGTAAAAGGGGTAACATATTGAAAGCAGTATGTATAAATGCCCATAGATGGGAAATAAGATCCCTGAAGTTGAAGCTTCGGTGGGAGTGGCTGATTTGGATTTAGGGGCAATAGTTATAGAAACTTGGTTCACAGAAAACCATGACTGGGATGTAACTATACCAGGCTATACTTTATTCAGAAAGGACAGCATAAAAAGAAGGGGAGGAGGAGTGGCACTATATGTAAAAAATAATATTAAAGCTATGGAATTACAGAGCTTAAAAGGGAGAGAGGAGGCACTGTGGGTTAAACTAGAAAGAGGGAAAGAGAAATCTATTTGCATTGGCGTGATATAAAGACCTCCCTCACAAGAGGAAGAGGTGGACAGAGATTTAATTGAAGACAATGTTAGGAATGGGGAAGTGCTACTGATAGGGGATTTCAATATGCCAGATGTTGATTGGCACATTCCTGCTGCAGCATCATCTAGAAGTAAGGAGATCCTGGATTCTCTACAGGGAGAACTATTCAGGCAATTGGTAACATGTGAAGGGGCCATACTGGACTTGGTGCTTACCAATGGTAAAAGAGTTTCTGATGTTATAGTGGGAGATCATTTTGCATCCAGTGATCACCAGATGGTGTGGTTCAGTATTAGGACTAGGACTGTTAGAATCCATTCAAAAGCGAGGGTCTTAGACTTTAGGAAAATTAACTTTGCCAAGATGGGCCAATACCTCAGGGAGTCGTTAGCAGGATGGAAACAGCTGGGGGATGTAGAAAATAGTGGGCAAAACTGAAAGGGGATATTTTAAGGGCAACCAACCTTTTTGATAAAATGGTAAATAAAGGTAAAAGGAAAAAGGAGACTGCTATGGCTTTCGAAAGAAGTAGCTGAAAAGGTGAAGAAAAAGAGGGAGGCCTTCATGAAATACAAGAGATCACAGAGAGAGGAAGACAGGCATCTATATTTAGAAAAAATTAGAGAAGCTAGCAAAGTAGTCATGAAAGCAAAGATTCAAAAAGAGGAGGAAATAGCCAATGCAATGAAATGGGGGGATAAGACATTTTTCAGATATGTTAGTGAGATGAGGAAGGGCAAAAGTGGTATTGTCAGACTCAAGGGTGAAGGGGAAGAATATGTAGAAGCAGATGAGGATAAAGCGGAATTGCTTAACAAATATTTCTGTTCTGTCTTCACAGATGAAGAACCAGGAATAGGTCCTCAGAAAACACCCACAAACAGAAACAGAAGAGAGGGGCATCTTGAACAATTTTCAGAAGACTGTGTTTGTGGGAAACTAGCTAAACTTAAAGTAGACAAAGCGATGTGACCGGATGGGATACACCCTAGAATACTGAGGGAACTTGGGGATGTTCTAGCAGCTCCACTGACTGACCTTTTTAATGCCTCGTTGGAGTCGGAAGTGGTGCCAAAGGACTGGAGAGAGGCTCATGTGGTTCCTTTACACAAAAGTGGAAGTAAGGATGTGGCTGAAAACTACAGGCCGGTTAATTTAACTTCGGTGCTGAGTAAATTATTGGAAACGCTGCTGAAAGAGAAAATAGTGAGGTTTCTGGAGTCCAGCGGATTACAGGATCCGAGGCAGCCTGGATTCACCAGAGGCAGGTCATGTCAGACAAATCTAATTGATTTCTTTGAATGGGTTACCAGGGAGATGGACCAAGGGAACGCCCTAGATGTGGTGTATTTCAATTTCAGTAAAGCCTTTGGGTTCCTCACAGGCGACTTATAAAAAAAACTGAGCACCCTAGGGATGGACCCTAAAGTTACTTCTTGGATTAGAAATTGGTTGAGTGGGAGGCGACAAAGAATACAGGTAAAAGGGGCTCACTCTGAGGAGAAGGAAGTTACCAGTGGTGTGCCCCAGGGATCTGTCCTTGGTCTGATTCTTTTTAACATCTTTGTTAGTGATATAGCGGGAGGGCTGTTGGGTACGGTTTGCTTCTTTGCGGATGATAAAAAAATCTGCAATAGAGTAGACACCCAGGAAGGTGTAGATAACATGAGGAGGGATCTAGCTAAGCTTGAAGAATGGTCTAGAATTTGGCAGCTGGGATTTAATGCTAAAAATGCAAGGTCATGCATTTGCTCTGCAGCAATCCAAGGGAGCAATATAGTATATGGGGGGAAGTATTTTTGCCCACTAAAGAAGAACGGGACCTAGGAGTGGTTGTGTCTGATGATCTTAAAGTAGCCAAACAGGTAGAAAAGGTGACAGCAAAAGCTAGAAGGATGCTTGGGTGCATACAGAGTGGAATGGCTAGCAGAAAAAAAGGAGGTCATAGTGCCTCTGTATAAGTCTTTGGTGCGATCTCATTTGGAGTATTGTGTGCAGTTCTGGAGACTGCACCTTCAAAAGGATATAAACAGGATGGAGTCAGTACAGAGGGTGGTTACTAAAATGGTTAGTGGTCTTCATTATACAGGATATGAGGACAGACTTAAGGATCTTAATATGTACAACTTAGAGGAAAGGCAGGATAGAGGTGATATGATTGAGACATTTAATTACCTCTGTGACATAGATGCACAGGGGGAGCAAGTTGTGCTACGAGGGGACATGTGATGGAGGTGAAAGGGGATAGATTCAGGAGTGATATGCGGAAATATTTCTTTATGGAAAGAGTGGTGGATCCGTGGAATAGTCTCCCAGTGGAGGTGGTAGAGATGAGGACAGTAATTGAATTCAAAAAGCATGGGGCAAACACAGAGGATCTCTAAAGGGGACTGTTGTAGTTGTTGATATCGAAGGACAGACTAGATAGGCCATGTGGTCATAAGAACATAAGATATGCCATACTGGATCAGACCAAGGTCCATCAAGCCCAGTATCCTGTTTCCAACAGTGGCCAATCTAGGTCATACGTATCTAGCAGTTTCCCCAAAAGACAGAGGTTCCGCAATGCTTGTACTGGGTCAAGCATTGATATCCTGGGTCCCTTCTTAATAATGGTTTATGGACTTTTCCTCCAGGAACTTGTCCAAACCTTTTTTAAACCCAGCTACACTAACAGCCTTTACTACATCCTCCGGTAACAAATTCCAGAGTTTGATTACATGTTGAGTGAAAAAATATTTTCTTTTATTAGTCTTAAATAGTTTACCCTGTAGCTTCATTGCATGTCCCCTAGTCTTTCTATTTTCTGATAATGTAAACATTCGATCTATGTTTACCCGTTCCACTCCGTTCATTAATTTATAGACTTCTATCATATCTCCCCTCAGCTGTCTCTTTTCCAGGTTAAAAAGCCCTAACCTTTTTAACCTTTCTTCATAGGAGTATCCTTCCATCCCCTTTACCATTTTGGTGGCTCTTCTCTGAACCTTTTCTAATAACGCTATATCCTTTTTAAGTTACGGCGACCAGAATTGCACACAATATTCAAGGTGCGGTCTCACCATGGAACGATATAAAGGCATTATAATATATTTTGTTTTATTTTCCATTCCTTTCCTTATGATACCTAGCATTCTATTTGCTCTCTTGGCCGCTGCTGCACACTGGGCCGAGGGTTTTAACATGTTATCCACAATGACACCTAAATCTTTTTCCCGGGTGGTGGTTCCTAATGTGGAACCTTGCATCGTGTAACCATAGTTTGGGTTGTTCTTTCCTAGGTGCATAACTTTGCACTTGTCCACATTAAATTTCATCTGCCATTTTGATGCCCAGTCTTCCAATTTATCAAGATCCTCTTGCAATTTTCCACAATCCTCTTGGGTTTTTGCAACTTTAAATAAATGATTATTTTTTCCTTTCAGCTTTCTTCCATTTATTTTTCTCTCTCTCTCTGTCCACCCTGATTTCACTACTCCTTACTATTCAGTTCTCAATCTCCCTCTTTTTTACGCCATCTACCTACCGCTTTTCAACCTTCACTCCATTCCTTCCATTCCCCAGCTCTTCTTCCCTAGTCCATTATTCCCTAGTCTTTTGCTTACTCTCTCTCCCCTCCATGTCTAACATCTCTCCCCCCCATAATCAACTATCTCTCTCTCTGGCTTTCTCATTCCCTCCATCCAAGAACTCTGCTCTCTATACTTCCAGGTCTGCCCTCTCCCTTCCTATCCCCCTGCACTCCCCTCCACTGACATCTACCCCATCTCCATCCCATCCCCTTCTTATTACTCCCATGTCCAATATCTCTCCATCTCTTTCTCAGCCTATTTATCCAATGTCCATCTTCCCCTCCTATTAACCCCATGTCCTGCATTTCCTTCTCCCCTTATTACCTCATGTCCAGAATCTCCCCTCTGTCCCCCCTCCCCAAGTCCAGCATTTTAACATAGTCTCCCTATAACCCCCGGCCAACATCATCACTTCATCTCCCCTCCTTGCTTCTCCCTATGCTCCTTTCTATGTCTAATATCTCCCTGGCCCCCCACTTCACTCTTATCTCTGCTGCCTTCCTATTCCCCCCCTGCACCCAGCATCTCTCTTCTGATTCCATGTGCCCATCCACATCCACCTCCCAATGCTCCCTCATGTCCACTCCCCCCTTCCCAATGCCCCCCCCCCCATGTTCACCTCCCCATCCCCCAAGCACATACCCATAGCTCTCTGCCCCTATGGTACACATGCCCAAATAGCTGCACATTGGGCCATGTCTTCCTCCTCTGCCATCCAGCTTTCGACTGCAGGTTTACTGTAAATGACATGGCTCCAGGATTGTTTTTGTACATTTCAAGGCACTTTATTATCCAAGAATAAAAAGATGCTACTAAAGACTTTCTTATAGTCAATCCATGCTATACTATGGGGCCCTTTTACTAAAGTGTATTGTGATTGACACTTAGCTCTTCTGCCAGTGAATCCTATAGCCTGGGACCTGCCACAGAAAAAGCCATCAAGCGAGTGATGGTTAACTTAATACTATTTTTGTAGCTCACATATTATTATTATTATTAAACAGTCTTTTCAAAAGAAAAGAGAAACATAATCAACACCCACAACAAATATACAGTGCACAATCATTAGTTATCAACGAACTGAGTAACAAAGAAGAAGCAAAAGCCTCTAGTGGTCCCCAAATTTCGCTACATCACTTAGTGCTGCTTCTCTTCTCCGCTGCCATCTTTCATACTTATGCACTAAACAAGCTAAATTCCACATACGTTCATACAAAGTGGAGAATTATCTTTCCAAACCAGAATATGTCCAAGTCTTGCTTGATCTTAGGTCAACTAGACTTGAGCTCAGTCAACTTCCATATTAAAATCTCGTACAGTATGGGCATATTACAACCCAATGTTAAACAGATATGCTGCCACACCTCTACCAAAACTGTGCCAGCATTGGACAGTAAGATAACAGGTTGCCATTGAACCTACTTCAACCTTATAGGACCAACATTTAGAGCTATTGGCTCCCATAGAGCACAATGCCCAATAAAAAATACTAAAAATATCAAAAAGTAGAAAAAATCACTCCATACAAAACAAGACACTAGGGTAAATAGAGCCCACACAGAACAGAGAAGGGAGAAGGTCTCAAAATCAGCGGGCCAGAGAACGGCATTCAGAAACCTGTATATGCCACTGCCCTTGTACATCAGCGACCATTCCACTCCACTCGGACAAAAATACTTCAATATAATACTTTTCAAAATGACAAACTAGCAGATCAGATTGTTTTCAACTTAGCTTGAACAAAAGGGGAAATGATGTCACATCCCGGTGAATAATCAGATCTGCTGTGCCCCAATGCCTATCTCCGGCGCCCAAAGAGCATTTCACTAAAAAGCTGCTTCAGGGGGATTTAATCACTGCCACAAGAAAAGAAAGAGAAACCCATCAATACTTCACTCTCAGTAATACCCATCAAGGCATATAACTACCAAAAGAAAAAAAGAAAGAAAGAACAAACAAACCTCCACTTACCACTCCACAGCACGTACCCACAAATAAATTCAGGACCGGCCAACCTTCACCATGGCCCAACAAAAACGCCATGCATGCGGTTGGGCACCAGGTCCACCCCTTATGTACTCCAAGGAACTTAACAGACAACAGAGAATAGCGAATCAGCAAAGGAACCTCCTACTGCCTAACAACATGCGCCCCAGTCTATCTGCAGATTTAAACCACCCGGGATCACAGTCTGTAGGCGGAAAATCCACTGCGGCTCACAGACGATCAGAGCTTGCTCCCTAGTTCGTCCTCTATTTCCCTCTCCTACAGCATCAATACAGAAACAGCTTATATCACTAAAAATATGCCCTACCTCAAGGTAGTGCTGCACAATAGGGGCTTCCTGTACTCTACAGTTTAACCTTCTTCTATGGTCACATATCCTTGTTCGGAAGGGCCTCACGGTCTTACCTACATAGAGCAAACCACAAGGGCACAAAATGCCACACACTGCATAAGAAGATCCACACAAGATCTCCCTTCTGAGTACATAGTTCTTCCCGTGGTAAGTAAAAGTTAACATGTCACAAGACATTGAGCAGATGGAACAACCAACACACTTCCTATGTCCAGCCTTGTCATTTATATGGGGAATCAGTGGACGCAAACAAGCAGGGCTTAATCGCTCCTTTAAATTCTGATCCTGCAACCACACACATCTGGTCCGTTTACCCGACAGACCAGGAATTGCCCTTAAGACATAAGCATGTTTCCCTACAATCCACTGAATACGTGTGCTAAACGGAGAATACTTAGAAATAAAGTTCACAAATTCCTCATCTCTCTCAGCACACTCCTTTTGCAGTGCACTTAACAAAAGTCCAGATGGGGGATTACAGGTTGGGTCACTTCTGTGTATCGGAAGGTGACTGTTAGAAACACTTTTCTTCACTATTCTAGTGCACATCCATTACGTTTATGTGATGGGCTCCCTTTTTCTCAGTTTATCAGATTCTGTAGAAACTGTTCGGATGTTGTGGATTTTAAGGATAAGTCCAGATCTCTGATAGGGATAGAGGTTATCCTGGAAAAGTGATTAATCAGGCGTATCGTCGGGCTCTGTTTAATAACAGAGCCCTTTTGTTAAGTCCACAGCAAAAGGAGTGTGCTGAGGGAGATGAGGAATTTGTGAACTTTATTTCTAAATATTCTCCGTTTAGCACACGTATTCAGCGGATTGTAGGGAAACATGCTAACGTCTTAAGGGCAATTCCTGGTCTGTCAGGTAAACGGACTGGCACTAAATATCGCCGTTCTCTGAATATTGTCCACATTAGGGGGCAGATTCAAGAATGATATGCGGAAATATTTCTTTACGGAAAGAGTGGTGGATCCGTGGAATAGTCTCCCAGTGGAGGTGGTAGAGATGAGCACAGTATCTGAATTCAAAAAAGCATGGGATAAAAACAGAGGATCTCTAAAGGAAAAAAGGGGACTGTTGTAGTGGTTGATATGGAAGGACAGACTAGATAGGCCATGTGCTCTGCTAGAGAGGTGAATATTTAGCTCCTGTGAGTGAATTTGCTGTGAGTTCTGTCTGTCTGTCTCCACACCATTTATTTGTTTGTTTGTCTTTATTAGTGTGCTCCGTAACCTCTCTGCCCCCTTTATTTATTGTTGCACTTTTTGTTCAGCTTCCTCAGCTGTATAGGTTATACACCCCCCCCCCCCTCTAACCACCCACCCCGTGACTCACTGTCTCTTATAGCTGTCATCTGCTCATTACCGACCTCACACACAGGTGCGGCCAATCTTTGTCTCGCCCACATTCTCTATCCTCTGGCATTTGTTTTCCTCTCTATTCCTCTACTATAGCTCCTCATCACATTGTCTTCCTCTTTTTTATACTCCCTAACTGTCTCCCTTCCTACCAGCACCTTCACTCCTCCCCTCCTTTTCTCCCATTTACCATCCTCACTTCCCCATCCATTCTGTCTTCTACCCTATCATCAGCTCTTGAGCTGCACTGCTTTCTCCTTCTAATTCATCCATCTCCCCCCTCTCTAAGGCAGCCTCACCCTCGTTTCCGCCGTACTGTCTCCTCTCTGCCCTGTACTCTGCTACTCCTTCTCCTTCTCTCATCTGGAGATATCAACCCCAACCCTGACCCCGCTAGACTTCTGTCTCACTCTGAGAAGAGATCTTCATGCAACATCTCTAATCTTATCCATATCCCTCTCCTTTCCCCTTCCACTCTGCCTTTCCATGTGCCTTGTGGAACGCACACTAATAAACTCTCTAATAAACTTGCTTTTACTCATGATCTCTTTATCTCTAATGCTCTACATCTTCTTGCTCTAACTGAGACCTGGCTCCTCCCAGATGATACCGTATCTACTGCTGCTCTCTGTCATGGAGGCTATCAGTTCTCCCAGACGCCTCGTCCCACTGGCCGTGGTGGTGGTGTTGGGCTCCTACTTTCTCCCTCCTGCCAATTCCAACCCCTCTTGCTGCCTCATTCTCACTCCTTTCCCTCTTTTGAAGTTCATTCCATCTGTCTTTTCACTCTACTTTCTCTCCAGGTAGCTGTTGTTTATTGACCTCCTGACAAGTCTGCTTCTACTTTTCTCACTGACTTTGACTCGTGGCTTTCCTTCTTTCTGGATTCCTCTTCCCCCACTTTATTCTTGGGTATTTTAACATTCATGTTGATAACCCCTCTGATCCCTATGCTTTAAAGCTGTCCTCCCTCCATCTTTGACCTCCAGCTTTGTTCCACTGCTCCCACTCACCAGCATGGCCACTGCCTTGACCTGGTATTTTTCTCTAGTTATGGTTATGGTTATGGTTTTAGGCATTTGATATACCGCCCTTTACTTACGCATCAGAGCGGTTTACATGTATACTTACAGGTACTTTTTATTCCCTTGTCCCCGCAGGGCTCACAATCTAAGTGTACCTGAGGCAATGGAGGGTTATGCTTACTCTCAAACTTCTGTAGCTCAGTTCTTCCCTTATCTGACCATCACCTTTTAAGCTTCAATCTTCATCACCCGCTGCCTCAATTTCATCCTATCTCCTCCAACCTATTCAGAAATCTTCATGCTATTGATCCTTTGGTTCTCTCTTCTACTGTTTCTTCATCTCTTTCTTCAACTATGTCATCTAAGTCTGTTGACGAGGCAGTAACTTCCTAAAACACTGCACTCTCCTCTGCTCTGGATGCTCTCGCTCTGCCCATGCCACATCCTGTGAGGCATTCTGCACCCCAGCCCTGGCTTTCATCCACTACCTATGTTCCTGTGCTCGTTCTGCTGAGCGTGCTTGGCTCAAATCCCGCTCCCTTGAAGACTTTCTACACTTCAAATTCATGCTTGTCTCTTTCCAGTCAGCCATAGCTCTTGCCAAACAAGACTATTATGTCCATCTGACTAACTCTCTTGCTTCTGACCCTCGCCGTCTCTTTACTACTCTCAGCTCTCTCCTCAAAATGCCACTGCCTCTGATCCCTCCCTCCCTTTCTGCCCAAACCCTGGCTGACTATTTCCATGACAAAATCGACAAGATCACCCTCCAATTCCCCACAAGGTCAGCTACGTCTCTTCCTCCCCCTCTTCACTCCCAACTTTCCTCCCCTACCTCTGCAACCCTCTCTTCCTTTCCTGTGATCTCTGAAGAGGAAACTGAACACCTTCTTTCTTCCTCCAAACTCACCACCTGATCCTCTGATCCTATCCCCACCTGCCCCATCTCCTCCACTGTTGTCCCTTTCATTTCTCATATTCTCAACCTTTCGCTCTCCACGGCAACTGCTCTTGCAGCCTTCAAACATGCATTGATCACACCTCTCCTCAAGAAACCCTCACCTGATCCCACCTGTCCTTCTAATTATCAACCCATCTCTCTCCTTCCCTTTGTTTCTAAACTACTTGAATGTGTTATTCACCACCGCTGCCTCAACTTCCTCTCCTCTCATGCCCTCCTGGATCCTTTACAGTCTGGCTTTTGTCCTTTACACGCTACTGAAACGGCTCTTGCCAAAATCTCCAGTGACTTGCTCCTGGCAAAATCCAAGGGCCTTTACTCTGTCCTCATCCTTCTTGACCTCTCTGCTGCTTTTGACACTGTCGACCACAATCTTCTCCTAAATACCCTGTCCTCGCTTGGTTTTAAGGACTCTGGTTCACCTCCTATCTCTCCCATCTTTCAGTGTGTGTTCTGGTGGCTCCTCCTCCTCTGCTATCCTGCTCCCAGTTGGTGTACCCCAAGGATCTGTCTTGGGTCCGCTCCTTTTCTCTCTATATACCCAGTCCCTCGGTGTGCTTATCTCTTCCCATTGTTTTCAGTACCATCTTTATGCTGATGACTCCCAGATCTACCTCTCTACGTCTGAAATCTCTCTGGCTATCCAGACCCGGATCTCTGCCTGCTTTTCTGACATTGCTGCCTGGATGTCTCACCGCTGCTTGAAATTGAATATGGCCAAGACTGAACTTCTTATCTTTCCCCCTAAAACCTCCCCCCCCCCCTTCCTCCTTTCTCAGTCTCTATGGATAACTCTGTACTCCTTCCTGTTTCCTCGGCTCGCAATCTTGGGGTTGTCTTCAACTCTTCTCTCTCCTTCTCCACACACATTAGTCTGATAGATAAGACCTGCTGTTTCTTTCTCTATAATATCAGCAAATCCGTCCTTTCCGTTCTGAACACACTACTAAGACGCTTATCCACTCCTTAATCACCTCCCGTCTTGACTACAGTAACCTACTCCTTGCTGGTCTCCCTTTGAATCTTCTCTCTCCCCTTCAATCTGTTCAACACTCTGCTGTGCGGCTACTATTCTGCCAGCCTTGTCATGCCCATATTACTCCTCTTCTCAAGTCACTCCACTGACTCCCTATCCGTTTCTGCAACCAGTTCAAACTTCTCCTGCTGACCTATAAATGCATTCACTCTGCAGCTCCTCACTATCTTTCTTCTCTTATCTCTCCTCACAACCCCCCTCGGGAACTCGGGTACAGATGAATTTTGACTATTGATTATGCTGTTACCAGTATCTTATGTTTATGTTTATGTTTATTTAGATTTGATATACCGCTCAGGCCCAAAGGCATTAGAGCGGTTTACAATACTATATCATTCAAGGAAATAGGAAAAGAACGCCATTTATATGATAGGACAGAATAAAGGACAGAGACAGTCATACAGGTAAGAGAAGGAGAAATACACGGAACAGCAAGTTACCATAATAAATAAGCACGAACAATCCAGCCGAAGCCATCAGTGTAACTTCCAGCAACAGACGCCACGGACCAATGCCTAAGGGCCACGCCAAAGGGCCCTCTGGCGGGGCCCACAAGGCGTGGGCGCGCCTCCGCAATGGCAGATTTTGTGCTGTTCCTCATGGCTGCTGATTGGCGGCTTGGGGAGGAAGGGAGAGCTCCTGCTCTCACCCCTGACGAGATTGCTGCTCTCCTCGCGCCTCTGCAACGGCTGAATTTTGACTATTGATTATGCCACTATTGAATATGTCTCAGCAGTGAGTATGCCTCAACAGTAACTATAGGGGTATTTGAAACTGTTGAAACAATTTACATAACTACAGGAAGATGCTGGGAGATTAGGGAGGAGTCCTTCTCCTAGCAAACAAATGGAGACCCATTAGAGAGGACAAAAGAACACTTCACCTAGGAGTCCTTCTCCTAGCAAACAAATGGAGACCCATTAGAGAGGACAAAAGAAGCCTGCCCGGAAGCCAAAGTTTGGAGAGGGACTGGTCAAGCAAAGGTGGATGGGATGGAGAGTGTCTGTGGGGAGAAGCTCATGTGTGAGGGCTAGCTGCAACACACTTGTGCCTATATAGGTACAGAGGGAGTCCAGAGCAGACAGAGCGTAGATCTGCTTGGCCATGCATGAAGAATCCCAGACTGTCCCCAGCTTTCGCTGAGCGCTCCCAGCTGATGTGTAAAGGGGTGTCATGATACAGTTTGGTGAAGTATTCTTTGTAAATAGCTGCACTATCTCATAACTCTTTCAGTGAAGTATTATTCTTCTGTAATTAAGTGCTTTTAGTTATTATTCTAATTGCTTTCTAATTATCTTTTCTAACTACTCATGTGTAACTAAGAGAATTACTTGCCTTTCTGAATAAGTATCCTTGCTTTGTTTGTAAATAAACTGCACGTCTTCATTAACAAGGTGTGTTAGCCTTTGATGTAGTAAGACAGTACGCCAGGCACCTTCTCTGACCCTCTTCAAATCCAGGCTGAAAACTCACCTCTTCGCTGCTGCTTTTGGATCTTGACTCACCTGATCTCCTTTTTCTTTTCCTTTCCCCCTTGTTTTATCCCTGCCTACACCTTCTGTGTTGTCTGTCTTGACTAGATTGTAAGCTCTGATGAGCAGGGACTGTCTCTTACATGTCTGTGCAGCGCTATGTACGACTTGTACTGCTATACAAATGCTCAGTAGTAGTAGTAGTAGTAGTAGTATGTGGTCTTTATCTGTCGTCATGTTTCTATATTTCTATAACCTTGGGGGCTTCATCCCCACTGAACATCAGCGTTCAGACTTGTTGCTGTCTGTGCCTATGGGGGTGCTTCTGCTGCATACTCTACCCCTCCCTCAATGCCTCTGGGTCTCATTGACACCACTGCTGCTATTTCTCGGCCCCTCTCATGAGGCCTTGGTGTGCTGTTTCCTCTGTTGTGCCCCATGGGTAGTTAATGCAGCATCCTTCATGCCGCCTCTGCTGTTTGCTATGCCCACAGTGATCAGTAGGGAAGGACTTCTGGCTTGGTAACCAAGAGACCCAGGGTTCAAGCTGAGAAGTTTCAGAAAAATTAAATAGAAATCCACATTGTTAGGCAACGTTGCTTCCCCTAGTGGTTTTAATGGGAATTACACAAACAGTAATAAAAGGACACACATTTTTTCCTGCACATTCCTATGATAAACATTATATATAAACGAATTCAGGAAATGAGAAATCTTTAGGTATATTATGTGATGACATGCTCCATTACACTATCAGCGTGCTGTACTTTGACATGGTTGTCTTCTCTTTCTGCAAATGGTCATACTTCAATACACAGTACATTCACTCCAGGTGGCTGAGGACATAGTCATGAGCGTATGTTACCCTCTAGCTTCAGGTGCTACATCGCAACTTGATTTAATAAGGTATTAATGGGTGATGGTCCGGTCTATTTGAAGGATTGTCTAGTACCATATGCGTTCCCTGCCTTTGGCGGGGACCCATAATATCGGTGGTCCCTTTTGGTCAGGGCTGTTCAATTGGCAACATTGTCAGTTACAGGGCCTGCACTCCTTGCTACCGCCATTATTAGGGAAACATGATGTTCTGGTTTTCCAGAAGTTACTTAAAGCTGAAATATTTTGTGGAGTATATGGACTGTAATAGCCATGCTGGTGGTTTTTGGAGGGATTTTCTAGGGTGGTTTATTTTTGCTTTTGTTTTCAAGATCTGTGATGTGCTGTCCTGCCTTTTTCTTTTTTGATTATGTACATTGTGATGGGATCCATTTTGAACAGTCCTGTGGACTGATTTGAAGGAATATCTATTTAACTACTAAATAAACTAACACAGGGCTTGATTTTCCATGTTACTTATCAATATACAGTCGTGTATCAGAATATATGCCTTTTCTTTGAAATTCATTGAACCTTCTCCCTTTAAGAAAATTATGACTTGTGCTTTTCACTGTTTCATTAGAACAATACATTCTGTTGATATTGGAGCCTCTCCCATTTGAGTTCAAATTGACCTGTTTGGGAACAGAACCATAGCTGGTAATTGTGACATTCCCCCAGATCCTCACTGATGTTGAACTTCCCCTTCACTCACAATCTGATTAGACACGTTCATGACCAATGCAATGCCCTGACTATCCTCCCTGCACATCATTTGCAGAGAGATATATTATAAACACTGGAATGGAAAGCATAAGGCAAATACTGCTCACTATAGCTTATCAGATAAGAACCAAAGGATATCCGATGACGTGATGGGGTAAGAGGCTTAACACTAATGGGACTACTTCTTCCTGAAATGCATAGTTAACCTGGGGAGCCCACTGCCACAGGTCACTATGAATGCAAACATATTTATTTCACAAGTCTATGGCAGATGCTGTGAATCAGATGTTAAATACAACAGACTGGACAGTTGCCTCAGATTAGGACACCTTTAGAGCATAACTACTGGCACTTGAAAGGATGTGAGGTCAGATGAAACTCTCTACACATGATCCACTCCCACTAAGCCCCTATGCATCCAGCTTGGTACTGTCAGACAGGATGCGGAGCAAGGGCAAACTTTGCTTCAAGGCAGGATAGTCATATTTATATGTCACAGTCGCTATGCAGTGATGCCAGTTAATTGTTTGAGATTAGCCATGGTAAGAACAAATCTTCACCTTATTACCGCACTTACAGTATGGAGTAAATAAATGTAGAAATGCTTTTAATTATCTAGTAAGCTGTGAGTCACAGAATAGCTACACAGAGACAGCAGAAAGGCCTCATTTTTCCAGAAGAGGATCCATAGGACTATAATCGACGTCAATGGACTATCTACTCCCTGTTTCTGAAATGGGTGGAACCAAAGCACCTGGTGCCAGTTCGTTTCTCAATCGATAGGAAGCAAATGAAGTTCTTTATTATCCCTTGAATGTCAGCTGATGTGTCCCAGCGAGGCATAATGCACCTTAATGACACATATAGCTTTCTGAGCACATACTATTTCTGGCCCAGGCGAATTCACAGCATTATAATCACAGGACAGGCAGCCAAGTGGCACACCATAAACACACCTCTGACCTGCAAGTGACCCTCTAATTAGTAGATATTTTGATGGGGGTTAAGGAAAAGGAGTGTCGTGTGTGGTGAGGCATGTTCCAAAGAGTCACCTTGCTCCCAGTAAATTGGAAAATCTGTTCCACAAAGTGCTTTCCCATACATTAGCTGTGCTGACTGTACCAAAAAATCTTCCCCTCCGCACCCCCATAAGCTGAATATTACGCATCAAAGGATACAGGCTACTGTTGTCTGCAACTTGTAATTATTCTTGAAGGTGAATTTTAACTATAGAATTAGCTCCTACTAGAACAAAAGCATTAAATTAGCTCTTACACAGTATTCAGCATGGAGTCTTTACCAGGCTTCATCAAAGCCCCCATCATTCATCTTCAAATGGTATCAAGTCTAATATGAAGTTTGTGTTAATCTGATGCAAGCATGCTATTGATTTTGCTTGCAAGCCTTTGGTGTTATGTCTTCTGAATTGTTCTGGTCAAAGAGCTAAGCATAGTTTTCAGCACTATGGAAGCCAGAAGCACCTCATTCCTTTACAACGGTTTCCCATCTGCAGGCTTGACATTCCTGTTTGCTAGGTAACCTGGGTCACGCACTTTCAGCAGGCGCATCCACTTGCTTCCTGTACATGTCCTGTCAGAACACAGAGCTGTAACTACCTCAGAGGCTCGTAAATCCTAGAGGGCTATACTTTCATCTCAGCAGCATCGCAGTTTGCGCTTTCCAAACTGCTTTTTGTTTAAAAATAAAATCAGAATGACAAATATTGTGTGAACGTTTTCAGGGTTATTTTGGCTGTGGAACTTTTACAGCAAAAATATCAAAACGAAGCCTCAAAATGTGTGTGAGTTGTGTTGGACTCCAGCTATGGAGAAAACGGTCCTTCCTAATCTGTAATGTACATTCAACAAACAGGACAGTAGTATAAATTAATGATTCTCAAAAGGCATTTACTGTACTGTCAGGTATCAAACAGAAGACACATTAAAAGAGGTAAAAAATACACAGGCATTAAGGGGTCTTTTACTAGCGAGCATTTAGGTGTTGCACGTAGCGTCCCAGTAATGCCAAAACTGGTGCGTCAGGTGCAACACCACCGTGTTAACTGTTGGGGTGTGGAAAGCATTTCCTCAGCCGTTAACGCAGAGCGCTGTCCCATAGTGCGCACTGCATTAGCGCAGATACCCTTAACTCCACCTATCAATGTGGCATTAGGTGAATCCATGCTAATGCAGTTAGCGCAAGGCGCAAACACAGCGCTGAGCTCATCGTACCCGCTCTTTGCCCTAACCTGCCCACTCGCGACCGTAATGTGGGTTGCACAGTTAGCATGGGAATCATCCCTCACTGTCATGGTTCTGAACTATCTGGGAACATGTGTCCCAGCGCACCTTTAGCGCATGCCAGAACACGCACGGCCGGCACCCATTAGTACAAGACCCTCGAAGTTTCGCCGAAGATGATACTTGACTACAAACAGGTACTAAAAGGCAAGGTTTACGGTCAGTTTTTCATTTTGCATTAAGCTTGTTGAGACAAATGAAAATAAATGGAACAAGCTATAGTTTTCACAGAAATCTATACTAGAAGAGTGGTTTCAGTAGATAAATTAACAAAGAAACAGAAGAAAATCATCTTGTCTTGAAAATCTGAGTTTTATTTTTTATTTGCTTCATCATTTTGACTTGGGGTTATTTCATAAAAGGGTGCCTAAAAAGAAGAGTACAAAAGGTGCCTATTTTATGCTTTTATATAAAAGTAACACAGGCAATATAACATGGCTAATTCAGGTACCTCTGCCTCTGCCTGTATCCATAAGCAGGATCTACTTGGGCTAGTGCTTGGATAGACCACTTGTAATAGCACAAAAAAACTATAATAAAGGAAGAAAGTAGGGAAAGCATGCGGAGCATGGCTCATCGAATTCTTTCAAATCCCTTTGTGTGTCTCTATTTTATGTGCGTGTGTGTTTGTGTATGTGTGAGTGTGTGTGTGCATTTTTGTCACTGATATGTATGTCCACAAGACTGCCTGACTGCTGCTCAATCTTTGTATTAGTGAGTTTAGTTTTTTAGAGTAGTTAAAGGAGTAGGGATACTCAGGATCATTTGGTATATTTTATGCTATTATTTTTGTTTGCTTCTCAATGAATTGCTAATTATCAGCAGTCCAGGAATGAGATGGGGTCTATCCAGTCTTTTGCATTGAGTGCCACATGTATGATTATCTCCTAGCTGGTGAGAGATCATATGTATGTATATCAGTGCAAAGAATTCCTGGCTCTCAGAGAACTAATCCAATTTCTGGAAGCTAGAGTAGCAGATTTGCAGGCACAAAGGAAGACAGAGAGGTATATAGAGGAGACCTATAGGGACATAGCTGGAAAGTCCCACCTCCAGTCTGGTAACCTTGGTGTTACCTTGGAGGAGAGAGGTCACTTGGAAGGACAGCATCACCTTGGTGTGGCAGGAAATGATCCTGCAGCCAGGACACACTCTCCAGGAGATGTAATATCCTCTTTCACCAAGGATGTGTCTCCTGAGGCATATAGATAGCTGAGTGGCTGCTGGGTATGAGGATCGCTTGGTCACTTGCCTGCCTGGTATGAAGGTGGTGGACCTCAAGCATTACCTAGGTAGGATTTTGATTTTTAGATAGAAAGTTGAAATCCAGGTCCACTAGGGTAGCATTCTAAGAAATGCTCCCTGTTCCACATGCAGGACTCAGAGGGCGGCAGAGTTTCAATGTGTGGATGAGACAATGGTGCAGGGCAAAGAGCTTTAGATTGGTCAGGACTTGGGCAACATTCCAGAGAAGAGGGGGGCTTTTTCCAGAAGGATTTTGGTCTGAGCGGTATATCAAATTCAAATAAACATAAACATAAACATAAACATGAGTTCCACCTTAACCAGGGTGGGAACAGGCTGCTGGCACTAGCTTAAAAATGAGATAGAATAGCTTTCAAACTAGATATTGGGGGAAAGCTAACAGCCCCCCCCCCAGAGCACATAGTTTAGAATAATATATCTTTGAAGGATACTACCAAAACACAGTGGTCAGGGCATTCAGATAAAGAGTTTGCAATAAAGGGAAAAAGATTGGATTTAGCTAGTCTTTTCTCAGGAGTTGGAGGACCAGGTACAGTGGTAATTTCCTATCTCTGGATGGCTTATAATGTAATATGTACTTGGGGCAATGAAGAGTTAGGTAACTTGCTTACGATCACAAGAAGCAGCAGTGGGATTTAAACCCTTGGCTTCCCTGATGCTAGTTGGCTGCTCTAACCATTACGTTATTCCTACACTCTATGCCAATATAAAAATGCCCCAAGTGCCCTTGAGTAAAGAGCAGACAGAGCTGAAAGAGTCCAAATTACCCCTGTCATCTCATAAGCAGGTTGTCAATATGAACACAAAACTTACTTTGAAATGCCTGTATACAAATGCTAGGAGTCAAAAAATATGCACAGAATGAAGACGTAAATATAACCAGCAGCTCTAAGACTTCGTGGAAGGAAGATAAGCAATTCGACGCTATGATACCAGGGTACAAATTTTAATTGCAATGATAGGGAAGATCAAAGTGGTGGAAGAGTGGCACTATACGTTAACAAGGGCTTTGAGTCAAACAAGATACAGGATAAACGTTTTGCAGAAAAAAAAAAACATGGATAGAAATTCCATGTGAGAAGGGGAAGGGAAATAGCAATGCGAGTGTATTATTGTCCACTTGGCCAGAATGAATACATTGATGACTAAATGCTGCTGCGTTCTGCCATCCTTCTGGATCCTTCCAGTTTTCTGGCCGCTCATCAGGCTCTTGTTCGGGGTGGGAGCATGGAGCTGAACCTGTTTTCCCTCCTCCTGTGGCTACCAAGGGGACCGCAGTCTAGTGGAGCCTCCCATATCGTGCTCAATAGAGGTTCTAGACACACCAGCTCCTGATGCCGATAAACAGCCGGTTCACTCAATCCAGAGAAAGAATTGACAGATGAGATTGAGTCACCAATGGCAGAGAAGGAAATTATAAATACTCACAAACTAAGGACGACAAATAAGTATAGAAAACAAATTTTCAGCGCCAAGATCCACAGCTTCAATGGCTGCGTGAAGATCCACCCTAGTGGCAGCAGAGCCATCAACCAGCAATTATCCATTCTGCAGGGTATCTCAGGAGGCTGCCAAAGTGTAGGAGTCAGGGACATAGCCCTAAATTGGGGATGTCTGGCTGCCTATGTGAGAAATCCATAAGATGCCTGCGCATAATCCATTGATGTGTACGAATTCCTAAAGCAAGGATAAAAC
This sequence comes from Ichthyophis bannanicus, assembly GCA_033557465.1. Taxonomy (NCBI): domain Eukaryota; kingdom Metazoa; phylum Chordata; class Amphibia; order Gymnophiona; family Ichthyophiidae; genus Ichthyophis; species Ichthyophis bannanicus. The sequence goes on along the minus strand of CM066041.1, from coordinate 248,075,061 downwards.
AAGGAACTGGCGAGAAAATGCTCTAGCTAAAGAGAGAGCCTACAATCACCGATCTCCACAGACAATTTCCGACAATTTTCAATCTATTAATTGTCTAAACAGCGGCAATAACAACAGCAAATGACCCACTTTTGTTTCACTGCCTTCTGGTTACTATAACACAACACCGAACAGTGAGTTACAAGAACGAGGGGGTAAAAAATCAAAGTTTGTTGCTTTTGCTGGGCCACTAGCTCCGCAGCACTGCCTGCTCTGGTGTGAAAATAAAAACTAGTAAATGGTTCTTCGAGGAGAATATTTTCAATTGGGTGTTTTGAAGTGAAGTGGCAATGTCTCAATTGCATATTTGAAGGCCCCAGAGACTCACCAGAGTGACTGCAGATCCTGCCCCTCTCCGCCACGCCGGAGAGGGGTGCAAACAGAGTCAGTAAAATACGTCACCATCTCTTCAGCCCCTGCTGCTCCTAACAGCACCGAATCTAGTGCTAGAATCAGAGTTTATACTGAAATGGAATAGATCTGATGGTTTTAATAGTAGATGCTTTAAAACTGGTCTTGGAGAAAATAACTGATGAGATACAGATTATTCAAACTGAATTAAAAACGAAAGAGACTGAGGAAGTTTATAATAAAAAAACTGGCTGAAGTGGAACAAAAAGTGCAAACGGTGCAACAGGAAACTATGGCCAAGAAATTAAAGAAATTACAGAGAGATGCTACAGATTATAAGACAGGCTATGTATATCCCTGGATGGATACGAAACGAAAATCACAGAAAACTAAGAAAACGGTTACTTTTGATGATTCGTCGGAAGATTCCACTCAAACAGAGTCCAGTGCCTCCTCTAGGGAGGATTTTTTGGAAGAAGCCCAAGGGAAACAAAAGAAAAAGAAAACCAACTCAGACTGCACAACACGCAGTCGTGCCGGTCAGAAGAAGAAATGATTCAATTTTGTCTAGTACAAGAGACTCTAGTAGAGAATATCTCCGGTTTTGACTTACCGAATGCATCTTTGGACTTGCTTAATAAGGGTTTATCATTCGTCCCCACAATCAGCTTTGATCCTTTCCAATTCCGGGTGGATTTTGCAAATCTCATACGGAAATTACATCTTAAACATTTTTTCCATTCCCAAGACATAGTAACAGCTGAAGTAAATGTTTTGCCAAACCCAGAGGTGAATTCTCAGCGGATCTCATTACCATTAGCTTCTAAATGATCACCCCCCACTCCATTGCCGACCACGATAATCATCTTTAGGGATCTAGTGTTGCAGGATATCGCAAAGTTGGAACGCGAAACCTGATTACACAATACTGCCCTAACAAAAGTAGAAGGGCGAGCCTTAAAAGAATTACGTAATAGAACAGATTTGGTCATAAAACGAGCTGACAAGGGAGGGGCAATTGTGGTGATGACTCGGGCGGATTATTTGAGAGAGGCAGAACGCCAACTGCAAGATCGAACTACCTACATACCAATGTTAGAAGATCCGCAGCAGGAGTTACAGTTTAAGATAAAAACAGCTGACACAAGCAGCTTTACAGAATAAGTTGATTTCGCAAAAAGAGTTTCAATTTTTAAATGTTTCAACTCCAACAATAGCGAAACTATACTTAGTCCCAAAAATACATAAAAATGTACAACAACCTCCGGGACGACCGATAGTGTCAACAAAAGGAAGCATTTTAGAACCATTGTCCATATATCTTGATTCTTTTTTGCGCTCTCTGTTGCCCACAATACCATCTTATCTGCGTGATACTACACAATTTTTGAGACTAGTGGAGGATATGACCGAATGGTCAAAGGATCTAGATACTTTGTTGGTCACCATGGATGTGGTATCTTTATATACAAATATACCACAATGTGCTGCTATTTCCACAATTCAATCTACCCTTTCATTGAGGACGGATCTTACTGATCCACACACTGAATTTTTGCTAGCAATAGCACGATTGGCTATTTTTCATAATTATTTTGAATTTGAAGGATCATTATATAAACAAATAGCAGGGGTTGCGATGGGAGCAACCTGTGCTCCATCCATAGCCAACTTTTATATGAGTCATTTTGAATCTCACTGGCTATCAAATTCTCCGTATAAGACCAATGTACTAGTGTGGAAAAGATACATTGACGACGTGTTTTTGTTATGGAAGGGCACAGAAGATACCTTTTTGCAGTTTGTACAGTGGATCAATGGATGTGATGTAAATATAAAATTTACATACACATACCATAAACACAAGATTACATACTTGGATGTTCAGATGGAACGGGGAGTCAATATCTGGAAGACCACTGTTTTTAGAAAACCGACGGATCGGAATGCCCTGCTACATTTTACGAGTAAGCATCCGAGAAAATTGAAAGAAGGGCTTCCTTTCTCACAATTTCTCCAGTTTCGCAGAAATTGTTCTGAATCAGAAGAATTTAAGCGACAGGCAAAACATCTCACCATGAATTTTCTGAATAGAGGTTATCCGTATAAAGTAGTGTCGCGAGCCTATAAGAGAGCTTTATACAATCATAGGTCCCTATTGCTTAGTGATACTTCTAGTAAGAAGCAGGTATTACAAGATCCGACTCATATTAATCTGGTGACAGGCTTTTCCCCACTTAGCAATTCCATACAAAAAAATTTTAAATAAGCATAAGAATGTTTTAAGAATTGTTCCTGGATTGACAGATAAATACATCAGATGTGTATGGCGGAGAGGACGCACATTAAAAGATAGGTTGAATCCGGTGACTCTTCCCCCTCTAGTACCACAGGTTACGACTGGTAGTCATAAGAAATGTGGTCATTGTGAAATGTGCCCAATGATGCTAGAATCTGATATGTTTGAATATAGAAGAATTAAGTATCATCTCAGGTCACATACTAATTGCGAGTCAAGAGCAGTAGTGTATGGAATCCGATGCCCCTGTAGCCTCTGGTACATTGGAAAAACAGTATGCTCACTGAAAACAAGGCTGAGAGAACATAAAAGCCGCATCAAATGTGCAAGAATGGAAGCACCAATGGTTTCACATTGTATGGAGAAGGGTCATATATGTTCCCAATTGAGTTGTATTGTAATTGAACAAGTGACAGGAGGTTCAAGAGGTAGGACGTTGGATGAAATTCTTTTAAAGAAAGAACAACAATGAATTTTTAAACTTGATACAGTAACTCCTTTGGGAATGAATATTGAAATAGATTGGAAGGCCTGTATATGAATTTCATCGAGTGTCTATGGACGTACTTTCCAGTAACATCTGAATGGCAGGTTAACAATTTCATTACTAATTGTTTGAAATTTAGAGCGCCACGTGGGACACAACTGGGATCACGAAGAACAGGTGAAGTTAGTAGCTATAAGAGGTAGAGTGTCGAGGTAGCCCGCATGCGCGGCGTTTTTCTGTGAAGGTTGATCAGTCCACCATGAATGCATTCTAAAGAATATCAGAACACGGGCAGCATCAATATATAGTAGGTGAATTAATAAGAATGATTTTATTGTTTTTTCAGTGTAATGAGAGTTTTTAGAGTATAGAGCACAGGATGAAGAGTTGTCACTTTTGTTTTTGTAGAGCACTAATAAGGGAAGGAGAATATGATCCCCTGAAGAAACTGTAGGCAGTGAAACGCCTCAGAGGTGCCCCGTAAGAGCGTCGGGATCTGGGATCTATGCTATTGAAGATACACACGGCGGTGAATTTTGGAAGTTACAAAAGCGTGCAGCTAAGTGACAGAGCATTTATAATAATAGTTTTCTATTTTTTTTATTTTTTAATTGTTACTGAATGCGTCACGAAGCAGAAATATAGCTGGGAGCAAGCGATACATTAGCTGTGTGCAAGTAAAACACTAGCCGGTTTCCAGTATTAAGGTCATTGATGCGAGCAAGCACTAATGGCTAGACTTTAGTCAGCCAATTGTGCTACAAGAAGTCTGAGACCTTTGGAAACAGGTTTATGTTCTATATTCACAATAGTGACACAAAAAAGTTATTTTTGAATACTGTTTAAGTTGAACGCATCATAGCAAATTTTTGACTAAATCCAGAATGGCAGTCCAAGTCAAAGCACAGACGTCGTCTATTCCTCTTGGAATTAGGAAAACAGCTGCTTCAGAGTAATTGCAGCGAGGCCAGCAGAAAGGAAGAGGTACTAATGCCACTTTATAAGTCACTGGTGAGGCCTCACTTGGAATACTGTGTTCAGTTTTGGAGACCATATCTTGCAAAAGATGTAAAAAGACTGGAAACTGTTCAGAGGAAGGCGACCAAAATGATTTGGAGCCTGCGTCAGAAGCCTTATGAGAAGAGACTTGAAGACCTAAATATGTACACTTTGGAGGAGAGGAGGGACAGGGGAGATATGATTCAGACCTTTAAATACTTAAAGAGAAATGATGAACAAACAAACCTCTTCCAAAGACGGGGAAGCTGTAAAACTAGAGGGCATAACATGAAGCTGCAAGGGGGTAAATTGAAAGGCAATGTCAGGAAATATTTTTTCACTGAAAGGGTGGTGGATGCTTGGAATGCCCTCCCGATGGAAGTGGTGGGGGCAAACACGGTGACGGAATTCAAAAAGGCATGGGACAAACACAGAGGATCCCTTTACAGCAATAGGATAAAACCAAAATAAACGGTACCATCTAACTTTTGAACCATATAACGTCTCAACAAATATATAACGTCTCAACAAATAGGGGTGTCCTACATGGAGTGGTGGGTTTACCCCTAAACAAAGGGGTGGCCTGCACAGAGAGACAGGTGCACCTACTCTTGCCATCTTGCTGGGCAGACTAGATGGACCATGCTGGTCTTTATCTGCCGTCATTTACTATGTTACTATGTTACTTCTTCCAGCATTAAAGAAGCCACTGATGCTGTTTGCAATGTCAGGATCCCAAAGAAAAGGGCAAGGTGTCACTGCTGTTCCAGAGAAAAAGACAAGAAAAGCAACATAGTTTGCATCTCCTGCAAGCGCAATGTTTGCAAAGAACATTCAGAAATTGTGTCTCATGCAAATAACTGTAGTACATTACTGTGTTCATCAAGTGCATGCAAAAACTGCTTTCATGGCAACTCTTCTTCATGTAATTTTATGATAAAGCATTAAATTTCAAAACATTTAACCTTCATATAATAAATAATTAATTTGGAATAATATTTTGCCTGTTTAGTTTAAATTTTTCAGGGTTAACAATTAAAATTCATCATGGGGTCATTTATGACCCCAACGGTATTCAGCGTGTGCAAAAAATCTCGGTAATTCCAGGGTTAAAATATCTGCTGCTATACATCTCTTACTGCCTTTTTAAAACTGACAGCTATCATTTTCTCTCTTTTAAAACTTCAAGACTATTTTTTTCCTTTCTGATCCTCAAACCCCCTGAAACAAGCAAGGCAGAAAACAAACGCTTGCTGTGCAAAGGCTAAAGCGCCACACCCAAAAATTCTGAGGAACTTCTGAAGAAATTTTCCCCCTCCTCTCTTTTTCTCTTACCTACCCCATTCTTAAAAAGGAAGCCTGAAAAGCTAATAAAGCTGTGAAGCTAATAATGCGTAGGAATAGCATAAAGGTGAGGTAGAAGAATATAAAAAAATAGAAATAGCATAAGCATTAGAATTTAAGCTAGATATATAGATATATGAATATATATGTGTGTGAAGACTTAGAAAAAAGACTGTTAAAGAATTTGAAAAATATATTGTAATAACCCTACTTCCTCTTTTTCTGCACCTAGATTGCCCCCCCCCCCCTCGGGAGAGGGCAGGGCACACAGTTCTAAAGAAAAGAGAGATAACCCCAAATAAGGGGGTACGCAGGTGAAGAAAGAGGAAAGGGGTGGGCTTGTGGTAAGGGGATAAAAGTATGGTACCCCCAGACTGGGGCGTGCCTACGCTTAAGCTTTGAAGCTGTGCTGACGGTTACCCGCTGTCTAGACAACGTATTGAGCAATAATAAATCTGCTTCACCATATTTTCCTCTCTGAGTCTCATTGGTCGTATTGGCCATAGGCAAATTGGCCACAGGTAAAGGTAATTCCAACACCATATGACTTTATTCAGCCCATGAGTGATGATTCTAATGTTTTGAACATTTTAGACTTATAGCTTACTTGAAATAAGGTTTGCCTATGTTTGCATCACTGATTATTTCCGTTACTAATATGTTCCTTTCCTTTGGTAGCTCACTGTCTATTATGCGGTTTACTTCGTAATTTTTATTCGATTTTATTTAATTTATTTTAACTTTAGTGGAGGAGTAGCCTAGTGGTTAGAGTCACTTTACCCTCCATTATCTCAAAAGAAAAGGCCTCGCAATCTACTTCCGGTGATACATTGCCAAGAAAACCGAGAGGCAACTGGGTCACCAGGAGTCAGCACTGATTTGAGAGCACTAAAAAAAATACTGACTTATTATCCTTCTCCTTCTTCTGCCATTTCTCATGGCCCCACATCGCTCTTTATTCCTTTTTCTGATCCTCCCTAACCTCTTTCCCTCATTCCGTCAACCCAATATGCCTCCTCTCTCTGCCTTCCCTGTTTCCTCCCCCATCTTATCCACCATCCTTTCCTTAACTCTTCAGCTTCACCTTCTCCATCCTCTCTAAAACAACCTCACTCCATTTCCACTGTACTGTTCCTCACCTCGTCTTCTCCTTCCAAAAGGACTTCCAATCTCTGGGAGAGAAACTCAAGCCCGTTGTTAACACTGTTGCATTCTCAGAGGTTCTGCCTGTTCTTGGTAAGGGGACAAAAAGGCTGCATCGCATTAACACCTTTAATACATGGCTCCAGACCTGGTGCAAACAAGAAGGATTCAGATTTATTGGCGACTGGGACAACATATGGACCAACAAGAGAGTACACTGTGCTGATGGACTACATCTCTCTGTCGCAGGGAAAAGAATCCTAAGTGAAAAATTCAGGCAGTATGTAGATATGCATTTAAACTCGGAAAAGGGGGTGACGGATGTGGAAGGTCAAGATCTGCATGCCACTCCCTGCAAAAGCAGAACAACATCAGAAACAGCTACACTTTTAAACCACACATCAAATACAAGTGGGAAGAAGTGGGCAGAACAAAATCAATGCAAAATACACACAAGCCAGGTAAATGCTGGAAAGCAATGAGCACAAATGCTCGAAGCTTAGCCAACAAAATTCCAGACCTGGAAGCCCTAATGGTTGAAACGGATTTGGACATTGTCACCATTACAGAAACATGGTTTAATGAATCGCATGATTGGGATATAGCCATAGCTGGCTATAATTTATTTATTTATTTATTTATTTATTTATTTAGTAGATACTTATATACCGCTACTTCCAGCGATCAGAAGCGGTTCGATTATAATTTTGGGATTTGTCACAAAATCAAGACAGAATATATGGGGCATAGATAGCAAGGGGTATTACACAGCACACATAGTAGGGTCTACAGATCGACCTTAATGAACTTAATGATCTATCATACAGAAGAGACAGAGAAAATGAAAAAGGAGGAGGAGTAGCCTTGTATGTCAAAAAACCACACCAGAAGATAAGGTGTTAGAACAACTTGCTAAACTGAAAGTGGACAAAGCCATGGGACTGGATGGGATACATCCCAGGATACTGAAAGAGCTCAGAGAGGTTCTTGCAGGACCGTTAAAGGATGTCTTCAACAGACCCTTGGAAACAGGAGAAGTTCCTCAGGACTGGAGAATGGCTGATGTCGTACCTCTACACAAAAATTGTAACAGGGAAGAAGTGTCAAACTACAGGCCCGTGAGCCTTACCTCGGTGGTGGGAAACGTAATGGAGGCAATTCTGAAAGAGCGAATAGTGAACTTTCTCAAAACCAACAGGTTGCAAGATCCGAGGCAACATGGTTTTACTGAAGGACGGTCTTGCCAAACAAATCTTATTGAGTTCTTTGACTGGGTGACCAAGGAACTAGATCAGGGGCATGCGCTGGATGTCATCTACCTGGATTTCAGCAAAGCCTTTGATACTGTTCCTCAGAGGAGGTTTGTCAATAAACTCAATAGCTTGGGGAAGGGTCCAAAGATGGTAAACTGTATTAGAAATTGATTGACTGACAGACAACAGAAGGTGATGGTACATGGAGCTCATTCGGATGAAAGGAAGGTGATTTGTGGGGTGCCCCAGGGTTCGATTCTGGGCCCGACACTGTTCAATGTATTTGTGAGTGATATTGCTGAAGGACTGAATGGAAAAGTCTGTCTTTTTGCAGATGACACAAACATTTGCAACAGAGTGGACTCCCCCGAGGGAGTGGTTAACATGAGGAAAGATCTACAAAAGCTGGAAGAATGGTCTAATGCTTCGCAACTATGATTTAATGCAAAAATGTGCAGTGTCATGCACTTGGCTAGCAGAAATCCAATGGAAATGTACGCGATAGGGGGCGAGAGGTTGGTGTACATGGTTCAGGAGAAAGTCCTTAGTGTGATTATCTCTGATGATCTCAAGGTGGCAAAACAGTGCGACAAGGAGGTGGCAAAAGCCAGGAGGATGTTGGGCTGCATACAAAGAGGGATTACCAGCAGAAAGGAAGAGGTACTTATGCCACTGTATAAGTCACTGGTGAGGCCTCACTTGGAATACTGTGTTCAGTTTTGGAGACCATATCTTGCAAAAGATGTAAAAAGACTGGAAACTGTTCAGAGGAAGGCGACCAAAATGATTTGGAGCCTGCATCAGAAGCCTTATGAAAAGAGACTTGAAGACCTAAATATGTACACTTCGGAGGAGAGGAGTGACAGGGGAGATATGATTCAGACCTTTAAATACTTAAAAAGAAATGATGAACAAACAAACCTCTTCCAAAGACGGGGAAGCTGTAAAACTACAGGGCATAACATGAAGCTGCAAGGGGGTAAATTGAAAGGCAATGTCAGGAAATATTTTTTCACTGAAAGGGTGGTGGATGCATGGAATGCCCTCTCGATGGAAATGGTGGGGGCAAACACTGTGACGGAATTCAAAACGGCATGGGACAAACACAGTGGATCCCTTTACAGCAACAGGATAAAAACAAAATTAACGGTACCATCTAACTTCTGAACCATCTAACGTCTCAACAAATAGGGGTGTCCTACATAGAGTGGTGGGTTTACCCCTGAACAAAGACATGGGGAGGGGTGGCCTGCACAGAGCGACAGGTGCACCTACTCTTGCTATCTTGCTGGGCAGACTAGATGGATCATGCTGGTCTTTATCTGCCGTCATTTACTATGTTACTATATTACTATGATACAGCGACTTCAAGAAATCGGCCTATGCAGCAATATTTTAAGGTTGTTCCAATCATACCTCAGCAACCGAACCCAACAGGTCAAATGCGGCGAAGGCAAATCTAAAGAATTTGACGTACCACAAGGCAATCCTCAAGGGTCCGTGTTGTCCAGCATCCTCTTCAACATATACAAACAGCACATATGCAACATCATCAAACACCATAAAATGCACTACCACCTTTACATGGATGATATCATGGTCTACGCCCCCATTGACATACACACACCAAACCTTTCTCCCATAACCAAGTGGCTAGAGGATATGATCGTAAGGCTCACCAGCAACTCGCTCTCAGTGAATTGTGACAAGACGGAAGCAATGTTCATTACCAGAAGCACAACCTTCACTCCACCAAATGCTATCAATATCGACAACAAACCCATATCAGTGAAAGAAGTATAGAAACCTAGAAAAATGACAACAGAAAAAGACCACATAGCCTATCTAGTCTGTCCTTCCATATCAACAACTACAACAGCCCCTTTTTTTCCTTTAGAGATCTTCCCATGCTTTTAATCCCATGCTTTTTTGAATTCAGATACTGTCCTCATCTCTACCACCTCCACTGGGAGACTATTCCATGGATCCACCACTATTTCTGTAAAGAAATATTTCTGCATATCACTTCTGAATCTATCCCCTTTCACCCTCATCCCATGTCATCTCATAGCAGAATTTGCTTTTAATCAAAAGAGGCTCTCCCCCTGTGCATTTATGCCATGGAGGTATTTAAATGTCTCAATAATATCACCTCTATCCCGCCTTTTCTCTAAGGTGTACAAATTAAGATCCTTGTCTGTCCTCATATGCTTTATAATGAAGACCACTAACCATTTTAGTAGCCACCCTTTGTACTGACTCCATCCTGTTTATATCCTTTTGAAGGTGCAGTCTCCAGAATTGCACACAATACTCCAAATGAGGATGCACCAAAGACTTACACAGATGCACCATCACCTCCTTTTTTCTGCTAGCCATTTCTCTCCGTATGCTCCCAAGCATGCTTCTAGCTTTTGCCGTCACCTTTTCTACCTGTTTAGCTACTTTAAGATCATCAGACAAAACCATGCCTAGGTCCCGCTCTTCTTTAGTGGACAAAAGTACTTCACCCCTATACTATTTATTTATTTAATGGTATTTGTATACCGCCTTATCATTCAATCAAAGCGGTTTCCACGGCAAACAATCAGGGGGCAAATGTTTTCATGCAGTGTACAGAGTGGTGTGTATGTGTTGGCGGGGATGTGATTAGATTTGGTTTATCTACATAGTGCGCTATTATACATCATGAGCTATTATACAGTCTTATATACATCTTGGGGTGGTGGTGGGGGGGGGGTTGATGATCTGACTTGTATGCTGGTTCAGGGGGTATGTCCATAGTAATCGATGAACAGCTATATTGCTCCCTTGGTTTGCTGCAGCCCAAATGCATGCCTTGCATTTTTTAACATTAAATCCCAGAAGTAAAGTACCTGGGCATCACTCTAGACTGCAAACTGTCACTCCAGGCCCACATCAACAAAACTGCCACCAAAGCACACCACAAACTGAAGCTCATCAGAAGACTCAAATCCATCCTAGACAATAATCACTTCTATGCAGTATGAAAATCAATAATCAAGCTTATACTTGACTATGCAAACTCGCTCTACCAAGGATTACCTAAACAATACCTCCATCCTCTCCAACTGGTACAGAACACGGTGGCCTGCATCATCACAAATACGGCAAGAAACGAGCACATTACCCCAATTCTGCAACAGCTGCACTGGCTGCCCATCACTCATGGGTAAGATACAAAGCAACCTTAAATATCTTCAAAATCTTCCATGATCTGTTGGCCACTGCTCTTCAAAGCATATTAACCAAGGACTCCGGCAGAAGATCCAGGTGAAGCATCATGGTGAACAAACTCATCACACCTTCCAAATATCAACGATCCAACCAATCCACCACCAAAAGAGCTCCTTCACTGGCTGCACCCGCATTATCGAATGCATTTTCTGAACCAATGAGAATCACAACTGACATCAAGGACTTTCGGAAGATGCTAAAGACTCTACTCTTCTCCAAACACTATGGACGCACCCAAAGCACATAGCCATCCAATGTCTCCTTACAAGTATTGTTCTTATATGTACCCATCCCTCCCCTCCTACTCCAATATGTACTTAACTCACTCTGTAACCACTTTGATTGAAAGAAGAGGTAGTATATAAAACTCGTTAAAAAAATAAATTAGCAAGCAAAACTATTTTATCCCTCTCTCTAACTGTCTTGCCTCTAACCCCTGCTGTCTCTTCTCTACTCTCAATTCCCTTCTTAAGGCACCACCGCTTCCAATCCCTCCTTTTCTCTCTGCCCAAACCCTACCTGACTATTTCCACGACAAAGTCCATAAGATTACTCTTCAATTCCCTACTAATTCTTCTTCTCCCCCTCTTCCACCTCTCCAATACCAACTTTTCCCATCAACTTCTACCACCCTCTCATCCTTTTCTAAAATCTATGAAGAGGAAACCTCTCTTCTTTCCTCCTCTAAACTCACTACTTGTTCTACTGATCCTATCCCCATCCATCTCCTCAACTCCATCTCCTCCTCTGTCATCCCTTCTATCTCACATATTCTCAACCTTTCACTCTCCACCACAACCTTCTCTGCAGCCTTCAAGCATGCTGTGATCACTCCTCCCCTCAAAAAACCCTCACTTGACCCTACTTGTCTTTCTAATTACCGACCCATCTCCCTTCTCCCATTTATTTTCAAACTTCTTGAATGTGCAGTTCTCCACCACTGCCTCAATTTTTTCTCCTCTTATGCCCTCCTTGATCCACCCCAATATGGTTTTCATCCCTTTCATTCTACTGAAACAGCTCTTGCCAAAGTCTCTAGTGACTTGTTCCTGGATAAGTCCAAATAATTTTACTCAGTTCTCATTCTTCTTGACCTTTCTGCTGCTTTTGATATTGTTAACCACCTCTTCCTCCTCAACACATTTATCCTCTCTTGGTTTTAGGGGCTCTGTGCAGTCTTGGTTCTCTTCTTATCTCTCCAATCACTCTTTCAGCGTTTGTTCTGGTGGATCCTCCTCTACTGTCATCCCTCTTTTAGTTGGTATACCCCAAAGGTCTATTCTAGGCCCTCTTCTTTTCTCTCTCTACACCCAGTCCCTTAGTACCCTCATTTCTTCCCATGGCTTTCAGTATCATTTTGATGACTCTCATATCTATCTATCTTTACCTGACATTCATCTTACACTCCAAGTTCATATCTCTGCCTGCTTATTTGACGTTGAGGCCTGGATGTCTCACCGCCATCTGAAATTGAACATGGCTAAGACAGAACTTCTTATCTTTCCCCCCAAACTTTCCTCCCCCTTCCTCCTTTCTCTATCACTGTTTACAATACTCTTCTTCCTGTTTCCTCAGCCTGCAACCTTCGGCTCATCTTTGACTCCTCCCTTTCCTTCTCCACACATATTCAACAGATTGCTGAAACCTGTTGTTTCTTTCTGTATAACATTAACACACTTCTAAAACTCTTGTCCACTCTTTAGTTACCTCCCGTTTTAACTATTACAACCTCCTCCTTACAGGTCTCCTTCAGAGTTATCTCTCACCTCTTCTTTTTTTTTTTTTTTTAACATTTTTATTTTGCATTTCAACACACAGACATGTACATAATCCAGAGGAAGACAGTTGCAGCTGGACATGTCAGTAATTATCTAAAGACTATAAACAAACACTGTCCCATTCCCCTCTCATCAAGTACAGTGTTCAACGATTCCATGTCATAAACGAATACATCAATCTCTTGGTTACTTTACCACTGATATTTAAACTAGTAGTCCATTCTTCATTTAACTGAACAACCTTACCTAAGTAACATAACTAGAACAAACCTAATTTTACAATACAATGTGGAAGATTTGCCACTGACCAATCACTAGTCAGCATATTTTCTCTTCACGGGTGACGGGTGCTATGTCTGGAGCAACGAGAACTTCCCTACAGCAGTTGTTGATCTAGGGTATCCCATTTTTTAAGTAGATTACGGTATGAGGGTTGCCGGCTCACGTAAGCTTTTTCACAGGATTTATGGTAGCACACCAGACTCCACCACCATTCCACCTTCAGGGCTGCAAAGTTTTTCCAGTGACTTAGGATCGCTTTAAGCGCTAGACTGAGCAACAGATCCAGCATGGCATGCGCACTTTTCTCCAGCATCAGTAAGCCAGCCTGTGATTTATATATCACTATACGAAATGTTAAAGGAGTCTTTATGTTTAATAATTTTGTTATCCGCCTCCAGACCTGTTGCCAGAAGTCCTGTACCAGCACACAATAGTATAGCATGTGTGCCAATGTGCCTTCCGCCGATCCACATGACCAGCATTTACTCCCTTGCTGCCCTTGCCATCTAGCTACCTTTACTGGCGTCAAATATGCACGATGCGCCAGAAAGTATAAAGTCTGAGTGAGAGAGGCTGCTCTCGTAATCCTTATCTTCGAATTCCAAAAAGTATCCCACTTTAGCGGGTCCTCAAGCTCCCCCACTTCATTTTCCCATACTAGTTGGGATCCTCTACATCTTCTCTTTTCACCGTCTCGAATGAGGGCCACATACTTTGATATCAGCCTGGGTTCTTCCGACATCTCTTTGACTTTATGGTATAGTGTCCGGCTAGTTCCTATTGCCAAAGGCAACACGCCAGCTTTAGCTAAACAGTGTCTTAACTGGCACCATTGATAGAAGCATGAAGACGGTAGATCATATTCCTGTCTTATGTCAGCAAAGGGCTTAAAGGCTTTATTATGAATAAGGTGCCCCAAGTTGAATATACCTCTCTTCAACCATGGGATCCATAGGAAACCATGACCATCAATCTTAAACTTTGCATTTAACCAGAAGATGGTGGAGTCTGTGAGTACCTGTCCATCCTCAATTGTCGCTGAAAGTATTCGGTACGCATTCTGGGTGTTCCGGATAATCTCCTCATCTTTCGCAGTAGAGGAGGGTTCCGCACTTATTCGGAGCCATAATGGGACCGGTTCACTCATCAAGGTCTCAATCTTAAACCATGTTGGCTGGTTGGGTGAATCCTCCTCTGCACACCACCATATTCCTTGCTTCAATAATGCCGCAACATGGTACTGAAAAAAATCCGGAAAATGAACTCCCCCCCTGTACTTAGAGAGTTTTAATTTCCAGAGCGCAATTCTTGGTGTTTTGTTTTGCCATAAGAACCGACACAGTACCTTCTCCATCCTAGCATAAAACTTCCTCTCATAAAGCAGCGGAACCATACTAAGAATATAATTTATCTTGGGCATGATGACCATTTTGATGGTTTCCAATCTACCCCACCAGGACAAATTCAACGGAGACCATTTGTGTACATAGTCCTGTAGAATGAGGTCACATGTCTCCATATTTTGCCTCATGGTGTCTTGTAGTGTAAGTCCATAATTCACCCCCAGGTATCTGAAGGACTTACTTTCCACCTTAAACGGATATTGATCCAGAGTCAGATGCGACCCCTTTGAGTTAAGGATGATAGCCGTCGTTTTTGACAAGTTTAATTTGTACCCTGAAACCTGGGAGTACAAGGTGATAGCTTCCAGAGCTGCCTCCAACGAACTAGGTTCGAGAATTAAAAATAGGTCATCCGCGTATGCGGACACTTTACATTGGGTATCTTTAATTCTGAGACCAGTGATATTATCCTGTTGTCGTAATCTTATCAGCAGGGGCTCTAATGCCAGGTTGAATAACATAGGTGACAGCGGGCACCCTTGCCGTGTTCCCCTGGTGAGTTTGAATTCTGAAGTTAGCGTGCCATTCACCGCCACTCTAGCAGTAGGCTTAACATAAAGCAGCTCAATTCTCTTGATATAGATTTCCGGGATAGCAAACCATCTCATTGCGGCGAATAGATATGATAATTCTACTCTATCAAATGCCTTTTCGGCATCCAATGCAAGGCCAACAATCGGATCTGTAAGCTTTTGTGATTTCTCCAGAATATGGGCCATTAATCGCCCGTTATCCGTAGTCGAGCGGCTGGGCATAAAGCCACACTGATCTGGGTGGATTAACTTCTCAATCACTTGTACTAACCGATTTGCAAGAATTTTGGCATATATTTTATAATCTGCATTTAGCAAGGAGATGGGTCTGTAATTTTCCACCATCTGCGGGTCCCTTCCAGGCTTAGGATGTATAACTATCGTGGCGGCTGCAAAGGCCCCCACCGACGGGCTCTCTTCATTAAGTCTAGTATAATAATGCTGAATCTCTGGAATCAACGATTTTGCAAAAGTGGCGTAAAATTCAACGGGCAAACCATCCGGTCCGCTAGCTTTACCTTTAGCTAATTGCGTCATTGCTCGTTCAATTTCTGGACCAGTGATGTCTTCCGCCAGCAGTAGTTTCTGAGACTCAGATAGCTTGGGACCATCCAGCGTGGAAACAAAATTGGAGAATGTTTCCTCATTGAATGTTTCTTCCGATTGGTATAGCTTAGCATAAAATGCCTCGCATAGTATTCTGATCTCATCATCTTTTAGTTGCAATTTGCCCGCTTTATCCTTCAAGCCCGTTATCCTGACCACCGCCTTTTTGGCTCTTAACTTGCGGGCCAGCAACGCACTTGCTCGATTGTGTTCGTGATAATACACACCCCGCTGCGCCTTAATCTGTAGATCCGCTTCGGCATTCAATATTGAGTTATATTGGTATCTCAACTTTTGTAGGCGGAGTAGCACCAATGGATCTGATCCTTTAACCAGCAGCCGTTCCCCAGCTCTTATTTCTTGATCAATTTCTGTCAATTTTTGCATAGCGATTTTCTTCTTTTGAATCTTAAATGTGGTCATACGTCCCCGCATATAGGCTTTAAAAGCCTCCCACCAGGCCCGAATTGATGTATCCGTGGCTTGATTATTCAGGAAATACTCTGCTATAGCTTGCTCCATTTGGGTACGAAATTCCATATCTATTAGCCATGCCCGATCAAAATGCCATCTCATCTGCGATCTCTTGATCCCGCCTGAGTCTAAATCTAGCATCACTGCCGCGTGATCTGAGACAGCTTTAGTTAGATGTCGTGCATCAGTTACTTTGTCCACAAGAGTCTTAGATATTAAAAAGTAATCTATACGCGTTTGTGTATTGTGAGGCAGAGAATAGAAAGTGTACTCTCTCTCCTTGGGAAATAATAGTCTCCAGGGGTCTATTAATCCCAAGGATTTCATCATACTAAGTAACACTTTACTTGATTTGGGTTTATGTTGCTGTTTATATGGACTACGGTCTAGCAGCGGGTCTTGGATGAGATTGAAATCTCCCCCTATTATAATAGAGGTAGATCCTGTCAACATGAGCTCTTGTGCGACCCCTTCAAAAAATTGTTGGTCATCAGAGTTCGGTCCATAGATTGCCATCAAGGTATACTGGACTTCTCTTATCTTGACTTGAGCTCTAGCCCATCTTCCACAAGGATCTATTGCCGTTTCTTCTATAACCGGTAGTAAAGCTTTCCGAACTAGTATAATTACCCCACCCTTTTTCTTTTGTGCGGGAGCTGATACCACATTCTGATACTGTTCCCCACTGATTTTATACGACTCAGATAAGGAGAGATGTGTTTCTTGGAGGTATACAACATCAGCTTCTTGTCGCTTGCAATAATTCAATATCTTTTTTCTTTTGATAGGATTATTGATACCCTGAACATTGAGAGTCATCAGTTTTAATCTAGAAGTAGCCATATAGACTGATACTCCTGCTCCATAGCACTCGTCACCCTCTTCTTTGCCTGATCTTGTAGCTGAATGACAACTTTCTTGTTATAGTATACCATCCACATTGTATAACTAACAACAACTTGCACGGTGAAGCCCATCCCACCCCTTCGAGTCATGAGCTGCCTATACCCTCCCCCATCCCACAACCCATTAACAATCATCTAAGACATCTTATCAGATCTCTCCCCCCCAATCCGCTAATAACCGCGGCTAACTATGTTAATACATCTGAACAGACTCTTCTGGTATATCAACACATCTCTATTAATACAGAACTAAATTTACCCAACATGTAGGTATTCAGTAGTCACCCACTGCATTCATGATCCGACGTCCATTCCAGCCTGCTCTTGAAGAAAAGATTTTAAAGCCGCACTAGTATCAAAAGTTCTCGTGGTATTATTCATCGTGACCCTCATCCGCGCTGGGTAGAATAGGCCATAGCGCGCGTTTACTTTCTGGAGCAAGGGCCTGCACGCGAGTAGTTCCTTGCGTCTGTCCACGGTCTTTTTACACAGATCAGGAAAGAAAGCAATCTTGTGGCCATCCATCTGAAGTGTCGATTTTGATTTTGCTGCTTGCAAGATTTGTAATCCCTGTTGATAACGCAGGATTTTCAGCACAAAAGGCCTCGGACGCTGAGATCTATTGGTGATATGCTGTGGAACTCGGTGAGCCCGTTCAATTTCAAAGGGCATAGAGAAAACAACTTGTAGTAATTCTGGGATCAGTTTTTCTAAGTATCCTATGGAGTCCGACCCCTCCCGGCCTTCAGGAATACCAGTGATTCTCAGGTTGTTCCGTCTGGATCGGTTACTTTGATCTTCCATCATGTTTTCCAATGCTATCACACGGTTTGCAAGAGGGCCCATCTGCGACAATAAATTTCCATGTTGCTCTGTAACCGCTTCCACGGCGTTCAGACGTCCGACTACCTCTGAAAGCGTAACTTTGACTTCTTGCATGTCTGCTTGCATCTGAGTGAGTGCAGAAGTATTGTTAGTGACAAGCTCTTTGATAGCTCTTAGCTCGCGTAGGATTTCTTTTTCCCCTGCCGAGATCTCTTTTTCCCCGGACGCCATCTTTTGTGGGGAGGCCGCTTCTTGTTTTGCGCGTTTGACCGCTTGTCCCGGTGCTGGTGTAAATTCCAGTCTCGCTGGCTTTAAGGACGCCATCTCCTATGTGCGCTCCGATCACTTTCAGTCTGTACAACTCGTCAATTTCATGGGGGAGAGACAGGATTCTCAAGATTGGGTCGGAGCAGCGCCTTCAGGCAGCCATTTCTCGTCGCAGGCAAGCTCCGCCCCCGCTCTATCTCTCACCTCTTCAATCTATTCAGAACTCTGCTGCATGGCTAATCTTCTGACAGCCCCAACACACTCAACCCAGCTTCTGAAATCACTTCATTGGTCGCCTTCTGTTTCTGTATCCATTTCAAACTTCTCCTTCTAACCTTTACATTTATTCACTCTACTGCCCCTCATTATCTTTCCTCTCTCCCTACACCCCTCCTCGTGAACTCCGCTCCTCTTCTGTCTTTCTTCTCTCTATGCCCTTTTCTTTTATGCCAACTCCAGACCTCGATCTTTTCACCTTGCTGCCCCTTATGCCTGGAACAAACTTCCTGTATCTTTACGTCAAGTCTCATCTCTCTCCCTCTTCAAATCCATGCTAAAGGCTCACCTCTTTGAGGCCACTTTTGAATCCTAATCTCCTCTTCCCTTTGTGTCTCCTCTCCCTATTGAACCCCCTATTTCTATTGTATTGTGCTGTGTGTCTTAACTAGATTGTAAGCTCTACAAGCAGGGACTGTCTTTTATATGTGTGTTTGTACAGTGCTGCATAGGCCTTGTAGTGCTATATAAATGATTAATAGTAGTAGTAGTAGTAGTAGTAGAAATTAGGGAAGCTAAATTGGTCAAACAGAAATAATGGGTGATTTTAATTACGCCAGTGTCAGTCCAGTGAATGTCACATCAGGACTTGCTAGGGTGATGGAGTTTATAGATGAAATAAATATTTTATGGAGAAGCTGGTTCAGGACCTTGCATGAGGGGAACTATTTTGGACCTAATCCTTAGTGAAACATAGGGTCTAGTATCAGGGGTGATGGTATTTGGGATCACTTGGCAATAGTGATAAAATCTGGTTTAATAAATGGAGGGAGAACAGACAGCAAATCTATAGTGCTAGTATTTAACTTTCAAAAGGGAGAATATCATAAAATGAAGAAAATGGTTAAGGAATAAAAAAGGTTAAAGGTTTATACTAAGCCTGGATATTGTTTAAGAATACCATCTTGGAAACCCAGACCAGTTGTATTCCATGCTTTGAACAAGGTGGAAGAAGTCTAAACTATTGCTGACATGGTGTCTTTCTAAGAACAGAAAAAGTTTTGAATACAGAAAACAGGAAACAGCATAAACACTGGCAAGTTAGATGCAAAGCACTAATAAGGAAGGCAAGAGAGAATTTGAAAAGAAGATTGTCGTGGAAGAAAAATCTGTTAATATAAACGTTTTCAGGTACATTTGAAGCCAAAAGCCTGTGAGGGAGTAATTTGGATCATTAATTGATGGAGCAGTAAAAAGCACACTAAGGAAGAGCAAGGTTACTACAAAGAGACTAAGGCCTCGATTCTATAAAGCGAATAGCGGAGCTGCATGTCCCACCAGGACATACAGCACCACTATCCACCTTTGCCATAAGCTGTCTCCCATCCCCCCTGCAAGCACAGGGCTGCTGTGCGTGCTGTAGGGGATGGGGTGGCATGGGGATAGAGAGTGGGAGAAGCATGGGCAGAACTGACACTAGAACATACAGGGCCAATTCCGCTCATGGCTCTGTACATCCTGGGGGCATCGGGGGGATGGCGAGACTATTCCACCTCGGAAGCCCTCCATGGGTGCTCTAAGGCAGCAGATGGGTCTCTGCCACCCATCGGGCTTGTGAGGCAGAGGTGCAGTGCTGCAGGGAAGACATCCCTGTGGCGATAATGAGGCAGCTGGGCCATCTCCCTGCGCCTGATCTTGCACCCATGGGAGCGAATTGCTTCCGTGGTGTGGAATCAGGCGCTGATGGCCCCGTCTTGGTTGGGGCCATCCAGATGGCCCAGAAGTGCCCCATAGAGGATCGGGCTCGACATAAATTCTTTGTTTTTTTTCTTTACTGAAGATGTAACATCTTTCTAACATCTTTGTTAGTGATACAGTGGAAGGGCTGTCGGGTAAGGTTTGCCTCTTTGCGGATGATACCAAAATCTGCAATAGAGTAGACACCCAGGAAGGTGTAGATAACATGAGGAGGGATCTAGCTAAGCTTGAAGAATGGTCTAGAATTTAGCAGCTGGGATTTAATGTTAAAAAATGTAAGGTCATGCATTTGGGCTGCAGCAATCCAAGGGAGCAATATAGTATAGGGGGTGAAGTACTTTTGTCCACTAAAGAAGAGCGGGACCTAGGCGTGGTGGTGTCTGATGATCTTAAAGTAGCTAAACAGGTAGAAAAGGCGACGGCAAAAGCTAGAGGGATGCTTGGGTGCATACAGAGAGGAATGGCTAGCAGAAAAAAGGAGGTGATAATGCCTCTGTATAAGTCTTTGGTGCGACCTCATTTGGAGTATAGTGTGCAATTCTGGAGACCGCACCTTCAAAAGGATGTGAACAGGATGGAGTCGGTGCAGAGGGTTGCTACTAAAATGATTAGTGGGCTTCATTATAAAGCATATGAGGACAGACTTAAGAATCTTAATATGTACACCTTAGAGGAAAGGCGGGATAATAGTCTCCCAGTGGAGGTGGTAGAGATGAGGACAGTAACTGAATTCAAAAAAGCATGGGACCAACACAGAGGATCTCTAAAGGTAAAAAGTGGACTGTTGTAGTTGTTGATTTGGAAGGACAGACTAGATAGGCCATGTGGTCTTTTTCTGTCATGATGTTTCTATGTTTAAATATGTAGGGGAGATACCCATGCCAGAAATGATATTTAAAGGTAATGAATCAGAAGGATTGAAACAAATCTCAGTGAACCTGGAAGATACAGTAGGGCAATTTGACAAGCTAAAGAATAACAAATCATCTAGACTGGATGGCATACTTCCCAGGGTGCTGAAGGAACTCAAATATGAAATTGTAGACTTACTATTAGTAATTTGACTATAGTGCCTGAAGTCTGGAGATGAGCCAATGTAACAACAATTTTTAAGAAAGGTTTCAGCTGTGATTCAGGAAACTGCAGGCTGGTGAGTCTGGCATCAATGCTATGCAAAATGGTAGAAACGATAAAGAACAGAATTACTAAACATATAAATATTCATGGTTTAATGGGACAAAGACAACCTGGATTTAGGCAAGAGAAGTCTTGTCTTTTCAATATACTACATTTTTTGAAGGTGTGAATAAAGGTGAGTAAGATATAGTATATCTGGATTTTCAGAAAGCCTTTGACAAGGTTCTTCATGAGACACTCTTGAGGAAATTAAAAGGTCATGGGATAGAAGGCAGTGTACTATTGTGGTTTGGGAAATGGTTAAAAGATAGAAAATAGACCAAAGAGAAAGATAAATAGTGGAGTACCTCATGGTTATGTTCTGGGTTTACTACTTTTTAATATATAAATGATTTGGTAATGGGAACAATGAGTGAGGTGATCAGATTTACAGACGGCATAAAATTATTTGAAGCTGTTAAATCACAAGAGGATTGTGAAAAGTTGCAAGAGGACCTTTAGAAATTGGGAGACTGGCATCACAATTGGCAGATGAAGTTTAGGATGTTATTTTAAAAGTGCTGTTTGTGATTTGGGCATCTGCAGATGGGTATGCAGAAGTCCAAATCACAGATATGTCCCAGGAGCCATTTTAGAATCTGTGTCTGTTGATGCCCCCAATGAAAGGAATTCAAGTCAGAATAAGGGCATGGTGGAGGTGGGGCCAGGGCGTTCCAAAGAATCTGGAATTCCTCGCCTGATCTCAGAACATCCCGAATCATGCCTAAAGCTAAATATGATCCAGGCACAAATAAGCATCTGAGAAGTGCTCATTTTGTCAGGGAACATCTGGAAGATGTGAAGAAGGAGCTACACTACTACCCCCTGTACTTTACACTATGTCAATAAACACTGACGGGGAACGGGGCTCATGTTTTCACTTTGCTATGTTGTTGGATGTCCCCATATGCTAGTTTGCCCAAGATGGACTTTCCCAATCTAAGCGTCTCTAATGGAGATGTCCGTGTGATCACCCGCATCTATGTTCCTGAAATCGGCCGGAGAGATAGATGTCCCTGATGTGCTTCTGCATGTTTGCCATGGATGTCCCTGATTTAACTTGGACGCCCTTTCTAAAATCCTCCTCTTAATGTTGCAAGTGTAAAGTTATGCACGTTAGGAAAAACATTGCAAACAATAGTTCCGCATTAGGAATCACCACACAGGAAACGGATCTAGGGGGTCATGTGGATAATTTGTTGAAACCCTCAGTTCAGTGGCAGCCAAGAAAATTAATAGTATGAGAGCAATTGTAAATCCACCTAAGTCCATTGCGCTGCCCTAGCCACGCCTTTACCCAGCCCTGCCCCCTGGTTTCTTGGACAACCCCGTACTGCAAACATCTTTAAAAGCTATTTGTAAAATGTTTCCAAGGACTTCGTGATTTGAACAAACATGGGTACTTCCCCATGCAAACAGGAAGTCTGCATTAGAGGGGGCAGAAGCAGCAGGTCCCAGAGCGCAGGAACAGCAATGCAGTGCCAGAGAGCTCGGGTAAGCATTGCATTGCTGCTGCTACTGCAGGACCTAGTGAGGAGCACCAGCTACTGTGCTTCATATTCTTGCACCAGCCCTGCCCACAACCACTCTCAAAATCGGTAATTTGTGTATTTAAGACTTACATAAATAAATATGCCTTTGTGTCACGTTTTTAGGTTGCAGTTTCCAGGTTGCTATTTTTCTATGGGAAAAGAATTTCACAGCATAATGAAATTATGGTCAAATTTCACGCACTTTCTGTTCTCTGCAACTGTGTATCAACATGTTTGCTTTGCCTAAAATAGATACAGTACCATGGAGTGTTAAGATAAAACATTATAATTCAAAAATGTTTTGCCCTTTCTGAAATACTCCCTCTGACCCTTTTGGCCAAAGATAAAGGGGAAACTTTGAGGGATGCATATTTGCTAGCACATATTCAGTACATTAGTGCATCTTTAAAAAATATAGTGCATACAAAATAGATTTAACACAATTAATGTGCATTCAGATTTGCACATATTAAGCTCTAATGTACATTTACAAACATTTTCAGTAAACAAAATAGATTAAAATAAACCAAAAAAATGTCTGATAATGAGGAGAAAACTTAAAAAATGATCTACAAATGAACCAAAGGTATTTTAGGTACACCTTTTAGTGACTATTTAACAGGCTTGCGACTCATCTAATTGCTATACTTCAAGACAAAGTACATAATATGACATGCAACAGACATTATAAGCAATTCACAAGTGCATTTACAGAGTACATATAAATGTAGTCACAAGACAGCATTACACGCTTCATTGGCTCCCTATCCATTTTCGTATCCAGTTCAAACTTCTCCTACTGACCTATAAGCTCTTTCTGCTGCTCCTCTCTCCCTACACTCCTCCTCAGTTACTCTGCTCTTCCAGCAGATCGCTTCTATCTTTGCCCTTCTCTTCTACTGCCAACTCCAGACTTCAGTCTTTCCACCTTGCCGTCGCTTACGCCTGGAACAAACTACCTGATTTGGTACACCGTATTTCTTCTCTGGCCTTTTCCAAATCCAAGCTAAAGCTCAGCTCTTCGAGGCCGCTTTTGGATCCTGATGGGCATCATCTCTTGCTTTCCAACTATGTGTTTCCTTGCCATTCCCCTAGACATATCCTTGTTCCCAGCTGTTGTGTTGTCTGCCTTGACTAGATTGTAAGCTCTGAAGAGCAGGGACCGTCTCTTACATGTCTCTGTACAGCGCTGCTTGCCTTGTAGCACTATACAAATGATCAGTAGTAGGAGAAATAGTAGTAGTAGTACATGTCATATATATATTTCCTCATCATCCTGCTAGACTAGTCCAGATGAGTGGGCTATGCTCCCTTGCCAGCAGGTAGAGGCAGATGTGAATACCTTTCAGTGATGTCATCAGTAGTTATATCTGCTGGTGCAGCACTGAGAAAAACTGGTATTGTCTGCCTGGAGCAGGTGACAAGGTGTGTGGGGTGGTGCAGAGTCCAGTGGGCCCAACAGTGTTTGGAGCTCAGGTACACCCCTGCCTGCTCGAACCGAGAGCTTGCCCTAAGTCCAGTGCTGCTGCTCACAGGTTTCCAGTACTTGCTGGCCAGAGAACGGACAGGAGGTCCCCATGGAGCCCCTGAGGGGATTGATAAGTTTAGACTCAAGCTCCCCTTCTCTCTTGCTGTCCTATATCCGTTTAAACTTGTAAACACTCACTCCAGATACATCTCTAAATTGTTATGTTCTTATCTTCAAGGGTATATACTCTGTTATACGAGCATACCACAAGTATATATGAAGGAGGTCTCAGACTTATTCGGCACTAAACTTGAGACTTATATTAGTCTAGATATTGGTGCCTTTTCGCATCAATGACCATCCTTTAGAAACAGCTTGTTAATTACAACACATTCGGACAAAAGGTAATCAATTTATCAGTTTGTTCTTTTCCCCAACACCTCACTATGGCGCCCTTTCCGCGTTTCGCTTCATAAGCTTCATCAGGGGTTTAAAGAAAACTGTCGACATAAACATATACAAAAAGCTCATTAAAATTAACCCATACATTTTCCATAACAATATGAAACTAACCTTATCAATTAAAAAACATACTCCCTAATATACCTTCCTAAAGATTCACTAAAACTAACTTATCTAAATACTCCTTACTTTTTACTTATTTTGCCATAATCTCCTGTTTATAAATATTTTTAAGAAATACTTATACAGTCAAACCTCGGTTTTCATGATTAATCCGTTCCAAAAAGTCTGACTAAAACCGAAACGGACTAAAACCGAAGCAAGATTTCCCATAGGAAATAATGTAAATTCAATTAATCCGTTCCAGACACCCAAAAATATTGACAAAAAGTACATTTTATAGAGAATAACTATATTTTTACATACAGAAAACAATGAGAAATACATATAAATGACTAATGAAATGGATAAATGAACATTTAACATCACATTTAACTTTATTGAAGACTCTTGTTGAGGGGAGAGGGAGGAGGAGAGGTTATTGTTTGGAAGGGGAATCCCCCTCCATAAGGACCTCAGGTATCAAGGCCCTATCCGGGGTTACTTCCCTTCTTTGTCTTTTACTGGCACTAGGACCAGCTTGAGAGTCACTGGACCCCTGTCGCACAAAAAATCTGTCCAGAGAGGTCTGTTTCTGGCGTCTCTTTAAGATTTGCCTAAAATGGAACAAGGCATTGTCATTGAACATGTTGCAGACACGGCTTGCAACAGCTTTGTTAGGGTGAAATTTCTCCACAAAACTTTGCAATTCACTCCACTTTGCACACATGTCCTTAATCACTGAAGAAGGCACCTTCTCTTCTCTCTCTTCTTCCTCCTCCTCTGAAGCAATTTCCTCAGCTACCATCTGTTGCTGTTCCACTTGAAGGTCTTGCAGCTCTTCAGTGGTTAGCTCTTCCCTGTGGTCCTCCACCAACTCTTCCACATCCTGGCCACTCACATCCAACCCCATGGACTGCGCCAAAGACACAATAGATTGCACAACAGGCGTAGGGTCATCAGGGTGAGCCTCAAACCCTTCTTCAAAATTCTTCTCGAGGACACATTCTGGCCACAATTTTCTCCAAGCACAGTTCAACGTCCTGGAAGTTACCCCCTGCCAAGCCTTATCTATAAGGCTTATGCAATTGAGGATATTGAAGTGATCCCTCCAGAACTCTCTTAGGGTCAATTCAGTGTCCGAGGTCACTTCAAAGCACCTTTGAAACAGTGCTTTGGTGTAGAGTTTTTTGAAGTTTGAAATGACCTGCTGATCCATGGGCTGGATGAGAGGAGTGGTATTAGGGGGCAGGAACTTCACTGTGATGAAACTAAACTCCTCCAACAATTGGTCTTCCAAGCCTGGAGGATGAGCAGGAGCATTGTCCATTAGCAGGAGGCACTTGAGTGGCAATTGATTTTCCAGGAGGTATTTCTTCACACTCGGGCCAAACACTTCATTGACCCACTCAATGAAAATTAGCCTCGTGACCCATGCCTTACTGTTAGCCCTCCACATGACACACAATTTACTCTTGATAACATTGTTTCTCTTGAACACTCGGGGATTTTCAGAGTGATACACCAGTAAAGGCTTCACTTTGAAATCCCCACTAGCATTACCACACAACAAAAGAGTTAGCCTATCCTTCATAGGCTTGTGTCCTGGCAGTGCCTTTTCCTCCTGCATGATGTAGGTCCTCTTTGGCATTTTCTTCCAAAAGAGGCCTGTTTCATCACAATTGAAGACTTGTTGGGGGAGGAATCCTTCAGCCTCTACGTACTCCTTGAATTCATCAACAAATTCTGCGGCCCCAAGTTTGTCCGAACTTGCAGCCTCGCCATGCCTTACCACACTGTGTATGCCAGTTCGCTTCTTAAATTTCTCAAACCAGCCTCTGCTGGCCATAAATTCAGTAACATCAGCACTCGTTCCAGGCATTTTCTTTGCAAGATCTGCATGCAACAGCCTTGCCTTTTCACAAATTATCGCCTCTGAAACACTATCTCCCGCTAACTGTTTTTCGTTGATCCACACCAACAACAACTTCTCGACATCTTCGATTGTTTGCGATCTCTGTTTCGTTAGCGCATTCACTCCTTTCGCAACATCAGCTTCCTTAATTTCGTTATTCTTCAGCAGCATGGAACTGATCGTTGATGCAGACTTCCTGTACATCCTGGCGAGATCGGCCACGCGTACGCCACTTTCATACTTTGCTATGACTTCTTTCTTGAATTCTATCGTGTTTCTCACCTTCTTTATCAAAGGGTTGGCATTCGGAACTTTCTTTGGCCCCATGGTGGCTTATTTAGCAGTCACACTCAATGAATGCGGGGTGATGCTCACTCAACGAGAAACAAAGGCAGACTGAATCACAAACGCACTTTGTATGGGCGCTGGATTCCGGGAAATGAGTGGCCGAGTCACGCAAGCAGGCGGACGAGTTTGATACAGACCATTTTCGGATCACTGCTCCCCTCAAAGTCTGTGTCAAGGCACAATGTGAACTTTTAGCAATTTGCAATCAGGAAGAGAGTCAATCCCACTTCTGGCCACAAGATGGTGCTGCAGAGGTATTTTTGGCAGACAAATTCTTTAAACTCCTGTGAAGGGAGAAAGGTTAACAGCACAGTCAAGATTGTTCAGCAAAAAAACATCCTCAAATTTTTAAAGACAACAGAAAAAAAAAAGAAGGATCAACAAAAAAAAAAGGCACCAGCCATAGCCACCGGAAACACCACTCTCCCGCTCAGCATGCGTTCCAGAGCCATGTGGCAATGGCTGCAGCAGCACGAGCTCCCGAAGTCTGAGCCAGTAGAACAGCTCCTGTCACTTCTCTCAGCAAACACACAGATACAGTACCTTAGGACACCAATGTGATCGCTGACTCCGTCTCAACAGCATACCCCGCAAGAGAAAGCCACATTCATTCAACATCTCCTGCTACCTCCGAGCCTGAGGGGGCGCTCCAGAGAACAGGCAGGCGGTGGAGAGATCGGGGCCTTCCTCTCTGCAATCCTTCCATTGTACCACACCATGTCTGGCTCGAGGATGTTGCTCACCTGGGCAGGCACACGCAACAGCTGGGTTTGAAGTCTGCCCCTCCAGATCTTCACGCACACGCGATCGGTGAGTCCGGGGGGGGGGGGTAATGCTGCCGGGACTGGGCAGGCAGTGTACAGTACTCTGCAGGCACACGCGATCGGTGAATCGGGGGGGGGGGGGGTGGGAGGCTGTACGAAAACCGAGGCTATCGACGAAAACCGAGACAACATCTGAGTGGGGAAAAGACGTCGAAAACCGAAACCGACGAAAACCGGGGCAACCGATAACCGAGGTTTGACTGTATAAAGGTCTCATTAGTGCTGCAAACGTTCTTTACAATCGCATGTCCTCTCACTACAACCAGTTGGCTCTACAAAAACGCTGCACATACAAGCTCTTGCTAGAAAGCCACAATTGTACTATGACATTCGGGTAACGTCACTATACTATATTACATGTTCTTTCTATTCCAAAATCACCCTTCTAAAGGAAAAACCAAATCTATATACTTTAGCGACTATCTTTCCATGCCTCTGTTAAACCAATTCTTATTCATGAAACAACCTTGCTTCCTAATGCGCCTTTCTATACTTCATTATCACAAAACCAATATGTCCATATTATCCATACTATTTATAACTTACTTTATCTTCATCTCTCTTTTATAAATATTTTTTGAGCTCTTAAGAGTCTCTCATCGATGCTGTATACGTTCTTTACAACTGCGTGTTTTCTCACTATGGCCTTCGGCTCTACTAAAAAACACCGTGCATGCGAACTCTTACTGGGAATCCTCGATTATACTCTAGCCGTATAGTGACGTCAATACTCTAGACTGCCCGTTCTCTCCAATCAAAGTACCAATATGCTAAACCCAACATTCCAAACTTTTATATCTAAATCTAATCATACTCCATTCTAATCAAACACAGACCCCACAATCAATCTGTGCATTAAGTCCTCCCAGAATTACTGTTTTTAAATTAAAAAGCCATCTTTGTTCACTTATTAACAGGGATTGTTCCCGTGATTTTCCTGCCCATCCTCTTTGTATATTGTCAATACAGAAACATCTTAACTCTTCAAAAAGATGTCTGTGATCCATACAATGCTGTACTATTGGAGCATCACGTGATCTACATTTTAGTCTACTTCGGTGTCTGCCTACACCAGCTGGCAAGGAAGCATAATTCACATGTCTGGACTAGTCTAGCAGGATTCAAGGAAAGAAAATTATCAGGTATGTACAATTTCTCCATATAGACAGAGAGATACTTTAAGGACTTTTAAAATTCCAGTTGACTATGCACATCCTGTCTTTCATTTGTTTTACAATACATGGAATGCAAAATGTTTGCTGGTGTATTGGTCCCAGTAGAATACAAAGAAATGGATTTCATAGACAAATGTTGCTATATATTAGCTTTCAGAGATCACATCTGGTAAAGATAATGCATAACATCTCCATAAAAAAATCTTGCCGTTGATCCAAAAAGATGTATCACAAGCTCTTAATCATTCCATTTTGTCTAAATACACACATCTTAGAAATGGTCTGGACCCATTGTGCAAGGATATTATTTCATTTCATTTTCATTTTATTAAATGTATAGACCAGGGGTATAGAATACAAATTGCAAGGTGGTTTACAATGAGCACAAAATACGAAAAAAGGGCTGGATTTACTAAGGTATGTTACCACATTAACACAAGGAATTAGTAAATAGGCACCACTGCATAAAATGCAACCTGTGGTAAATAATATCATTAATACGTGCTAGTGTGCAGTGATGCGCTACTGCGCTTTAGTAAATGTAGCACATCACAACGAAGCAGACTTTTTACTAAAAGCCCACTAAATAAGTTTCAGTGGTTCAATCCATCCAATCCATCTCTTAATAAAGTCCAATGTCTGATTCGCCAGCCAGGTTTTACATTTTTCCTGACTTTACTCAGATCAGGGCATTCCAGAATCATGGGGTCGCCACAGAAGAGGAACAGCTTCTTCTCCTAACTAAACATGCCTGCAAAGGTTCAGGAATAAATAGCAATTCCTCCTGAGAGGTCCTCAGACAATGCAATGATATGTAGGACTGAATGTTTTTTCCTGCAAATAACCTGGGACTAGTCATCTTGGTATTCTAGGAAGAGGTTTTAGCCTCATGCTTCACCCACAACCCCCATGCCTGACCAGCAGCAGTTCCAGCAGAGCTCCCCCTTCTGCCTGCAGTGATAGAAACCCAAAAAATGATGGCAGATAAAGACCATTCAGTCTACCCGTCCATGTCACTACTCAGCTCTATGGGGGATGGGGGGGGGGCATATTCAGTGGTGGTGGCCAATGTTGCCCATCACCGCTCTAGGTTATGCCCAGATCAATGCTGAATTTGTATCTGGCCAGTGGTACTGAATATCTGGTCTGGCCAGAAAGCATTTTAGCTAGCCAGTCAGTGGTGATACTCGGCTGCTGGCTGGAGAACTAAAATGGTTAAGAGAGCCTTTTTTTTCTGTCTGATTTTAGCTGTTTTAGCCAGCTAGATGTTGAATATTGCTGCTACCAGCTAACATGTCGCTGCCCCCTCTCCATCTCTGGAACACCCCAATACTAGCCGGTTAGCATCAGGTCACTCAGATCGTCTGGGAGGGGATATGCAGAAGCAGAAACCGGGTATGCGATGCTGAAAATTAACGTGGTTGGCAGGTCTGCAAACTGCTTTAATTCTTTTGAATAAGCCTCCTACAGTCTTTTTCTCAAACCTCAAAGATCCTCTGTGCTTGTCCCAGGCTTTTTGGCATTCTGATACAGCACTTCCACCGAGTGGCTGTTCCTTGTTTCGACCAGCCTTTCTATAATGAAATATTTCCTTAGATTACTCTTCAATCTGCCCCCTTTCACCCTCATCTCCAGAGCACAGGGACAGAAGGATACTGAATGGTTTTGTCTATGACCCCTCGTTCCAGAGTTTCCTTTCAACTGAAAGGGCCACCTTCTGTGCAAGGTATTTAAATGTCTCTATCATATTCCCCTCTTCCAAAGTATACATACTGAGTTCTAAGTCTTTCCCCTTAAGTTTTATGATGAAAATCACTGATCATTTTTGTAGCTGTCCTCTGGACCAACTGCATGCAGTCTATATCTTTTTGAAAATGAGGTCTTCTGGATTGCACACGATGATCTTTTCAAGGACAGCACAGAAGAATCTTGGTCTCCCATAAAACAGAAACTCAGCGTCAATTTATCATTTCCTCCAAAGCCTTTTGAAAGAAATAGTATGTGGTTCCTCTCACCTGAAGCTAAGACCAAAGCTCTTGTGTTTCCCGGTCTCCCTTCTTCATCATGTCCATCGGTAGTTGGCGCGTCTGCTGATGTAGAAAGTGACCTGGGCACTCTGCCAGCAGGAAGTGCAGTGGTGGCCCCAGTACAACACTCATCCTCCCTTCCTCTCTTCAGTATCTCCCCCATCGTTTAGCACTTCTTCTCTGCCCATGACATCCCCTTCGCCCCTTTACTGCTCTACAGCACCCCATTCTCTTGTACCCGCTTTTCAGAGGGCCCAGCATTTTCCCTCTTTTTTCCCACCTCTCCTTCACCTACCTTTTTTTTCCCTTTCCTTCTTTTGCCAGTCTGCCAGTTGCACGGCGCACTCTCTCTTAAAAGCAAAGTCTGCTCAGTACCGTCTCCTCCTCCCTCCAGCAGCTCTGCACATCCTCTCCACTTCCACACCAAGAGCACCTTCTCTTTCCCAGCCCCACTTCCTCTGCACATTTTTTACACCACTTTCAATCCATCCAGTACCCACTGTCTCTCTTTCCACCCGCCACCAACAATTCAGCATTTATAGCCGTCTTTCTCTCCCCTTCTAATCGCAGCAGCTGTAGGCTTTCTCCTGCAACTCAGGTCTACCATGTCAGCATGGTGAGCATTTTTTAAATTCACAAGGCAGCACATCTGGACGGTAATTCTGTCATCTCATGCGTTGGCAAAGTATGTTACTATGCATGTATTTGGGGCCTGTTTCATAAAGTAAAGAACGCATGGGCTTTACTTTATAGAAGAGGCACGTATGGATGTGCCTGAGTCTAGTCCTGGTAGTTATGTCTGTTGTAGAGCAAGCATAACTGCCTGTGCCTGATCGTTGCAATGACACATCTAAGTCATAGTTTCTATAACTTATGCACTCATACTCCATCCACGCTCTGCCCCCATGCACACCCTAACTGAAAATATGTGCTATGGGACTTAAGATGCATGCTTGCAGAATAGTCACCACCCAAATCGCATGCAAAAATGCCCATTCCCGTGTGTAAGTCCTTTATAATAGGGACTTATGTGCATGCGCAATTGCGCATCCTATATAAACTCAGCCTCTAATGTCCTGACTGCTGTTCTCTCAGTGCAGGAGATAGCAATCAGGAAGTGCCAACCAGCATGTTTTATAAATTGTTTTTGGTGCCGTCCTTAAAACTGGACAGGTGGCAGTGGGATTTCCAGGATTTTGATTTCTCCCAGCCCCCGCCCTAAATTTCAGCAAGTTCACTTAATGCAAGAGCTGGCTGTGCCATGCTAGATTCCCAAGGTCTTGCCAATCCACTTACCAAATCTTGAGGGAAGTCTCATCCTTCAAGGATCTGACCAGATTCTAACATATTCTTGGAATGGAAGCCAAATACTAATCTTCTACCCCAGAAACATTGTAAGAAATTCTTCTGTTGATAAGCCATATGGAAGATAACCGAGCTTCTACTTGTGAACCAGAAGGAGGCACTTGGCTTAACCAATGAGATCATCTGTTGCCTTTTCACCAAAGCTTGCTGGTCTGTGTCCCAATTGAATTATAATATCAGAGTTATTGAAAACAAAGGATGGATTGGATGAAGGTTTTTGGGCTCTGAAAGCTGTAGAAGGGGTAATTTAAACTCCTCTGAAAAGATCCATAAGAATTCTCAATTTTTTCATATAACTCAAAACAAATGAAATCACGGTGGTCCCGATCAAATCCAAACCAGAAAGACTTTCATCCTCATGTATAGAGGGTACAACTGAGTCAGTTTACCATCCTTAAAAGTTTTATCTGTCTGTCGCTTGCTGTGAGCCCACTCCCACAGCCAAACCACACAGACATTGTTTCAGTACAGTAAACAGAGAGTGCCGTCTGCTAACAATTACCCATCATGCGAGCTCAGTCTGGGTTGCAACAACCTATGCTGGGCATCTATGAACCTTTGGCAGTCTGCTCAAGAAAGACAAGACTCGTTAGGTGAAGACAACACATTCTGCTTCTGCTACTCTAGATTGTGGTCCCAGAATTGGGGCTGAGGTCGTTGCTAGGACAACATAAACAACACAACATCGGGCTTACCACACCTGGCCCGCACACACACCGGCACACTTGGAGGATTTTCTTTTTTGGAGCATGAAGTCCCTAAGCACTCAGGAGCACAAATGTTTGTTAACCATCTTCTGTTTCCTACTTTTCAGCACCACAAAGTCTTGATGTATAACTTACTGCCCAATTTAGTTTCTGGATTTCAATTCACCAAGGAGGAGTACAATATACCCAGAGAGATACAAAACAATGCCTGGAATGCAATGCATGCTGTAGCATAACTTCTAGACCTGCCATCCGTGTTCAAGCGATATAAAGAATGATCAGTCCCGTCTATGCCTGAACATTGTCTGACGCTATGATACAAGTTCATTTAAAAGCAGTATAATATAACTTGTTTTTTGAGAAGGAAATGAGATTTCAGTGTTTTGACAGTGGCCTAAACCAGAGTATTGCACAAGAAATTACATATAGGTATAATGAGTCCCTGCCCCAAAGGGCTAGCAATTTAAATAGGTACCTCAAGCAATGGGAGATAAAATGACTTGCCTATGTAACCCCTTTCTGGGTATTCCCTATGGATAGAGGGTTTCACGTGGTTCCAAGCTCCTTCTCCCTTAGACTTCTGGAAAAACCTACCACAAAGCCTGTGGATCCAGGGAGGATTAATCCACTCTAATACCCAAGGCATAGCAATTCCTAGTGAATAAAGGTAGTGTAAGACTTGGGTGGCATGTTGCAAAAATAAAAGCCTTTATTTAAATACAGTTTATTCAACAGAAATAGGTAAGTTGCTGCAGTTTCAATAAGGAATTATAGACACTAAATTCCCTTCTTTCACATTCTCCTGGGGTATCCTCCTTCCCTTCTTTTAGGCTCTGGGCTCCCTGCCTGTCCAAGGACTCTTTATTGTACCTGATACTCCAAAACGTGAATCTCCCTCTGAAATTCTTCTCCTCGCCTCCTTCCAGAATCCACTTACGTTATGGATCAGCACCAGTGAAGAAGCTTTGTCCTTTCTCTTCTCAGGATGTAACAACAGTAACTCTTCAACTGGATAATCAGAAGCACCTCCATAGGCTCACCAAGGCTCTCTCTGGATCCAGAACAGCTGGGACTTTCCTTCTCAGGCCCATTTTCCCTCAAGATTGACTCCTCAGGGAAAAAACAAGTAGAACTGCTGCCTTGCTCCAGAGGCACCAAGACCAGGAATAGAGAAACACTAGCTCTAATTCTGTCACTCTCAAGCACTCTGGCATGAAGGAATGAAAGCACTCCTTCCAGCATCCCCCTGGCTAAACTTTCAGTGGGCTCTACTCATATTTATATCCTCAGGCCTACTAATACAGAGATGTTAAAGCCAGAAGAGAAAGAGAGGTAATCACAGAACTTAACAGAAACTCCCAATGTGCTGCAAGATGAGACAAGGGGAAGAATTACAAGGGGATGTAGAAAAACAGTGGCAAAACTGAAAGGGGATATTTTAAGGGCAACCAACTTTTTTGTTAGAATGGTAAATAAAGGTAAAAGAAAAAGGAGACTGCTATGCTCTCAAAAGAGGTAGCTGAAAAGGTAAAGAAAAAGAGGGAGGACTTCAGGAAATACCAGACATCACAGAGAGAGGAAGGCAGGCATCTATATTTGGAAAAACTTAGAGAAGCTAGCAAAGTAGTCAGGAAAGCAAAGATTCAAAAAGAAGAGGAAATAACCAGTGCAGTAAAATGGGGGGATAAGACATTTTTCAGACATGTTAGTGAGAAGAGGAAGGGCTAAAGTGGTATTGTCAGACTCAAGGGTGAAGGGGAGGAATATGTAGAAGCTGATGAAGATAAAACGGAATTGCTTAACAAATATTTCTGTTCTGTGTTCACAGATGAAGGGCCAAGAGCAGGACCTCAGACAACACCCACAAACAGGAACAAAAAGTGAAGGACATCTCAAATGATTTTCAGAAGACAATGCTCGTGAGGAACTAGTGAAGCTAAAAGTGGACAAAGCGATGGGACCAGATGGGATACATTCAAAAATACTGAAGGAACTTGGGGACGTTTTAGCAGCTCCACTTACTGACCTTTTCAATGCCTCTTTGGAGTCGGGGTGGTGCCAGAGGACTGGAGAGAGGCACATGTGGTCCCTTTATACAAAAATGGAAGTAAGGATGTGGTTGAAAACTACAGGCTAGTTAGTTTAACCTTGGTGGTGAGTAAATTATGGGAAATGCTGCTGAAAGAGAAAATAGTGAGGTTTCCGGAGTCCAACAGATTAGCGGATCCGAGGCAGCATGGATTCACCAGGAGCAGGTAGACAAATCTGATTGATTTCTTTGATTGATTGACCAGGGAGTTGGACTGAGGGAGAGCCCTACATATGGTGTATTTAGATTTCAGTAAAGCATTTGACACTGTTCCGCACAGGCGACTTATAAACAAACTGAGCACCCTAGGGATAGGCACTGAAGTTACTGCTTGGGTTAGAAATTGGTTGAATGGGAGGCGACAAAAGATACAGGTAAATGGAGTTCACTCTGAGGAGAAGGAGGTTAACAGTGCCTCTTTGGAGTGGAGGAGTAGCCTAGTGGTTGGGGCAAGGTACTTCGGGCCGGAAGGTCGGGGGTTCAAATCCCACTAGAGGACAGCAACCTTGGGCCGGAAGGACTGGGGTTTCTAGTCCCACAGGTGCTCCTTGTGGTCTTGGGCAAGCCACTTAACCCTCCATAGCCCATGTTCCCTGTAAAATAGTTCTCTGTGTGCTGTGCTTTCCTGTCTAATCAATGTGTTTATACCTCAAATATTTCCTGTCATGATTTGACAATTTCCAATCTGTAATCAAAAACCGCTGCTGATCGCTGGAAGTAGCGGTATACAAAATGTATACTAAATAAAATAAATAAAATAAATAAACAGTGGTGTGCCACAGGGATCTGTCCTTGGTCCGATTATTTTTTAACATCTTTTTTAGTGATATTGAGGAAGGGCTGTCGGGTAAGGTTTGCCTCTTTGCAGATGACACCAACATCTGCAACAGAGTAGACACCCAGAAAGGTGTAGATAACAAGAGGAGGGATCTAGCTAAGCTTGAAGAATGGTCTAGAATTTTGCAGTTGAGATTTAATGCTAAAAAAACATAGTGTGATGTATTTGGGCTGCAACAATCCAAGGGAGCAGTACAGTATAGCATAGTTACTCACCTGTAACAGGTAATCTCTGGGAACAGCAGGAATTTAGTCTTCACATATGGGTATCGTTGGCACCGATGGAGCCCACGTGGGAACACTCCCCAGTGTCCAATAGAAAAGCCTTTGGGAGCATCCCATAGCGCCTGCGTGCTGCCTTCCCGCCTTTCCAACTTTATAGCTGAGACAAAAGAGAGAGGGAGAGAGAGAGAGAAAGAGATACAGCTCCTAGGGGAGGTGGGCGGGTTGTGAAGACTAAATTCCTGCTGTTCCCGGAGATCACCTGTTACAGGTGAGTAACTATGCTATCTCCAGGAACAAGCAGAATGTAGTCTTCACATATGGGGACTCCCTAGCTGCAGATGCCAGGGAGATGACCCCAGGAAGTTGTCAGCCCTTGCAAAGAGGCCCCACTTCCTCCCATGGATCTCTGGCATCCTACCAGGGATGGTGGGTAGGAGTTGATTAAGTCTGAATAAGGTGTTGAAGAACAGCTTGGCCAAACAAGGCATCCTGGCAGGAGTCCTTGTCTAAGCAGTAGTGGGCTGTGAAGGTATATACCGAAGACCAAGTAGCTGCTCGACAGATGTCATCGATAGACACAGAGTGAAGATGAGCCATTAAGGCTGCCATGGCTCTCACATGGTGAGCGGTGACATGGTCTTCAAGAGGAAGGTTCTTACTCTCATAGGCAAAGGATATGCACTGTGTGATCCAGTTGGACAGTGTTCTTTTGGAAACTGGAAGTCCCAAATGACTAGGATCAAAATTAAAAAAGAGTTGAGAAGATTTTCTATGTTGCTGTGTTCTTTGCAAGTAAAAAGCTAAAGCTCTTTTACAGTCCAAGGTATGAAGGTTCCTTTCTGCACTGGAGGCATGAGGCCTCAGAAAGGATACAGGAAGGTAAACCGCTTGGTTTAAATGGAAAGGCAAAACCACCTTTGGCATAAAGTGTGGATGAGTCCTAAGAACTACCTTATCATGGTGGAACCTTGTATAAGGAGGATCAGCCACGAACGCTTGCAATTCACTGATGCGACGTGCCGATGTGATTGCAATGAGGAAGATGACTTTCCAGGAAAGGAATTTCAAAGATGTAGTGGCTAATGGTTCAAAGGGTGGTTTCATGAGCTGCCCGAGCACCAGATTTAAGTCCCATGCCACCGGTGGTGGCTTAATGGGAGGCTTTGTTAAAAGAAGGCCTCTCATAAATCTCGCTATGAGAGGATGAAAGGAAATAGGTTGTCCACTTAGAGGCTTGTAAGAAGCTGCAATAGCACTAAGATGGACTCTTACTGAATTTGTCTTGAGACCCGCATTTGACAAATGAAGGAGATACTCCAGTATCGATTCCAGAGGTATCGCAAGAGGGTTAAGACCCTTCTGCGAGCACCATATGGTAAACCTTTTCCACTTAAAGGCATACGAGTGTCTTGTGGAGGGTTTCCTAGAAACATGAAGGATATCCTTTACCTGTTGGGAAAGGTTAAGATCCTGAAGTTCTAGGCTTTCAGCAAACAGGCCCTGAGATGCAAAGACTGGGGATTGGGATGCCACAGCATACCGTCCTCTTGGGAGAGAAGATTTGGAGTGGATCCCAACTCCAGAGACGGAGCTTGAGAGATGTAGGAGTAGAGGGTACCATGTTTGCCATGGCCAACATGGAGCTATGAGGATCATATGACCTCTGTCTCTCTGAAGCTTGAATAGGGTTTTGGGGATGAGGGGAATGGGTGGGAAGGCATATAGGAAGTCCTGACCCCAGTGAAGGAGGAAGGCGTCCCTTGCCTGACAACATCGAGCCAGAATTCTGGAACAGAACTGGGGAAGTTTGGCATTCAGCGAACTTGCAAAGAGGTCTATGTTCGGGGTTCCCCAAATCTGAAATATTTGGGCAACCTCGTCTGCATGGAGAGACCATTCGTGTGGAAGCAGAACTTGACTGAGTTTGTCTGCCCTAGAGTTTTGAATGCCTGGAAGATACACCGCAAGGAGATGAATCTGATGCTCTCTGGCGAGGGCCCATAGTCGCAAACCTTTGTTGCATAGTGACAGAGAGCCTGTTCCGCCCTGCTTGTTCACATAGAACATGGCTACCTGATTGTCCGTTTGAACTAGGACTGTCTTGTAGCTGAGCTGGGCGTGAAATAATCAAGGAAGATTGCACTGAGCTCCAGGAGGTTGATGTGAAGACAGGACTCCTGTGGAGTCCAGGTACCCTGGGTAGACAGACCATGCAGGTGGGCTCTCCATCCCACCTGTGAAGCATCTGTTGTTAGGTGGCTTGGGATATGGGGTTGCTGGAAAGGAGACCCCCACCAGAAGGTTTCTGGGTGATTGCCACCATTGGAGGGATGAAATAAGACGGTCTGAGTTTGTTATTTTGTCCGACAGGCAACCTGAGGCCTGTGTCCACGGAGTGGATAAAGTCCACTGGGCTGCGAGCATATGGAGGCGAGCATAAGGAACCACATGCACGGTAGATGCCATGTGGCCTAGCAAGTGTAGCATTTCCCAAGCAGTGAGACAAGGTTTGAGCACTGCTTGGGAAGCTAGTTGTATTATGTGAAGACAGCGGAGCTGCGGAAGGAAAGCCCTTGTCTGTCTGGTATCCAGATGAGCTCCTATGAATTCTAGAGACTGAGTGGGAGTAAGATTGGATTTTGGGAGGTTTATGACCAGTCCCAAATACTGAAGGATTCGCATTGTGCGAGAGAGAGCAACCCTGGCTTCTGGCACTGTAGGGGCTCGAATGAGCCAGTCATCTAAGTAAGGGAAGACGAATATTGCCAGAGTGCGGAGAAATGCTGCTACCACAGTCATGCATTTTGTGAACACAATTGGCACAGAAGCCAGGCCAAAGGGAAGAACTTTGTATTGGTAGTGCTTTCCTTGAAACAGGAATCGGAGGAATCTCCTGTGATTTGGATGGATTCGAATATGAGTATATGCATCCTTGAGATCTAGAGAACAAAGCCAATCCTGACTTTGAAGGTATGGCAGCAGAGTTCCTAAAGAGACCATTTTGAACTTCTCTCGGAACAGATATTTGTTCAATTCTCTGAGATCTAAAATGGGTCTGTGTCCATCTGTTTTCTTTGGAATAAGGAAATAGGGGGAGTAGAACCCTGTACTCTGATGGGGAATGGGTACTTCCTCTATTGTTCCTTGAGCAAGGAGCATTGTGACTTCTTGACCTAAGAGATTGTCGAGAGAAGTCTGAGAATTGAACTGTCTTATAATTGTAGGAGGGGGCAGGCTGTGAAAATGAAGCTTTTACGCCTCTCTTACAATGGACAGAGTCCAATTTTCTGCTGTTATTTGGTACCATCTGTGGGCAAAATGGCATAACCTGCCTGGGATGGTTAAGGGTTCTGGACCCTTCAGAGGCAGGAAGGCAAAGTTCTCTAGAAAGGAGTCGAAGCCCCTGAGGAGGCTGAGCCTGCTGAGGTGGCTGAGGTTTTGCAGCTTTTGGCTTCTTTTGTTGTCTAGATTGTTGCTGCTGTCCCTTTTGGGCAGTCTGACCTGGACGGTGTCCCTGTTAGGTAAAGGAAGGATAAAACTTCTTTTTCTTATTGAAAAATGTTTTTTTAGAGGATCTTTTCTTTGCAGGATCGGCTGTAGATTTGGATAATCTATCCAATGTGATATTGTCAGCATCTATTTCATTAGCCTTCTCCTGCCAATTCTTGCCAAAGAGATTTTCTCCTGTGCAAGGAATGTTTCCTAATTTATCCTGTACTCAAATTTCCAAGTCAGATGCCTGAAGCCAGGTGATCCGACGTGCACCAAAGGTAATAGCAGAGGTTCTGCTTTTGCACTCAAAACAGTCAAAGGATGCACAATTAACAAACTTGGAAACATCCTGAGCATGTTTGACAAGAGTGAGATAGTCTTGTCTTTTGTCATCAGGATGAAGGGGGCTCATAAGCTCCAAGTCCCCTGTGACCTCTTTAAGGAACATTCCCATATACAAGATATAGGAACTGATCCTAGCTGAGAGCATGGAAGCTTGGAAGCATCGATGCCCAAAGGCATCGAGAGTCCTACATTCACAACCTGGAGGATTGGATGCATGTCTCTTTGCACTTTTCATCCTTCTCATGGCTGATTCCACCACCATTGAATGGTGTGGGAATTGAGTTTTTTGAAAGCCAGGACAAGGTGGAACTCAATACATGGTATCCGGTCTTCGAGAATGAGGAGATGTGGTTAAAGGTGTTTCCCACATCCTTAGCATAAGATCATGTAAGATCTCATGAATAGGCAGAGTAGCTGCCTCTTTGGGAGCCTTACAGTATTGGAGGATTTCCAAATCCTTTGCCCTAGGCTCTTTTTCAGGAGCTAGTGTGATGGAAAGGCCTCGGGCCACATCACGGATAAAGTCCTGAAAGGACATATCCTCTGGTGGAGACATTCTGTGCTGAGGAAAAGAGGAATCCTCGGGGAGAAGTACTCTGGTATCGGCAGAGTCTTCAGACTCATTCGAGGATTCAAAATATCTCCGATCCCGGTGATCATGCAAAGCATGGTACCAGTATCGATCGAAGTCGGTATTGGGTTGTTCAGGTACCGATCTGTCAATGCCGGAGACAGACGCATGACTCGGTACAGGTGGCATACCCGCCGATGTCGATGCAGTCGGTACCGATACCGGTGTCGGTACCGGTATCGGTTGAGGTGTCTGAAGTGGTTTCAACGGTACCAAAGCCATGAGAAGAGCCACTAGAATGTGTTCAATAGCAAGGAATCTCTGGTCTATCAATGCTGCCAATGCATGGGTATCGGTACCGGTAGAAGTGGCCGGAACCCCAGAGCATGGCGCCAGTAGTTCTGCCGAGGTTGAGGCCACGAGAACATCCTGGAGCCCTATTAATGCTTTGGAAGCCGAAGCCTCCTGCCGGGGCAGTTTTGCCGGTGAAAATTCCTCAAGGGCAACACTAGGGGCATCTTGATACTTAGAAGGAGATCTTCCCTTTGAGGACTGGCTAGATTTATGTTTAGTTACCTGAGATCCATGGGAGGAAGATGAAGCCCTGGAGGACGTCGATGCAACAGACACCGCATCTGAGGGAAAAACGTGCTAAGTTTAGCAGCTCGGTTCTGTTGGCCCCTTTTTGACATCATTCCACAGGAGAGGCACTCTGAAATAGAGTGGTCAGGACCTAAACATTTGAGATACCAATTATGGGTGTCGGTGACGGAAATGGTACCGACACATTTAGAACATTTCTTAAAACCTGAAGTAGGCTTTTCCATTTTTAAGGAAAAATTGGGCCTAGTGACCAAAATGGTGCCTAGCACCAAGGAAAAAAAGTTCCTGAAGTAAACCACTTCAGAAACTATAGATTTTTTTTTTTAGAAGAAGAACAAAGAAAGAACTGGCAGTACTGGTTACAGTGTCGAGGGAAGGCAGACGCGACCACAAAAACAAAGATTAAAGACAAAATTTTCTGCGGTGACAGAGTATACGACCTGTCGGCTCCGCGGAAAACTGGAGAACTGGAGAGGGACAGTTGGAAAGGCGGGAAGGCAGCACGAACGCGCTGTGGGATGCTCCCAAAGGC
Source organism: Ichthyophis bannanicus (assembly GCA_033557465.1). Taxonomy (NCBI): domain Eukaryota; kingdom Metazoa; phylum Chordata; class Amphibia; order Gymnophiona; family Ichthyophiidae; genus Ichthyophis; species Ichthyophis bannanicus. Next base: position 248,033,049 of record CM066041.1, on the reverse strand, counting down.
GTTCCTGCGCGGGCTCCATTGGTGCCAATGATATCCATATATGAAGACTACATTCATGCTTGTTCCTGGAGATAGGGGTGATATACATCTGTCCACGAAAGAAGAATGGGACATAGTAACAAAGTAAGTGTCGGCAGATAAAGACCAGTATGGTCCAACTAGTCTGCCCAGTAAGATGGCAAGAGTAGGTGCACCTGCCGCTCTGTGCAGGCTTAAGTTTATTTTGATTTTATCCTGTTGCTGTAAAGGGTTACACTGTGTCTGTCCCATGCCATTTTGAATTCTGTCACTGTTTCTGTCCCTATCACTTCCATCAGGAGGGCATTCCAAGCATCCACCACCCTTTCAGTGAAAAAGTATTTCCTGACAATGCCTTTCAATTTACCCCCTTGCAGCTTCCTGTTATGCCCTCTAGTTTTACAGCTTCCCCGTCTTTGGAAGAGGTTTGTTTGTTCATTATTTCTCTTTAAGTATTTAAAGGTCTGAATCATATCTCCCCTATCCCTCATCTCCTCCAGAGTGTACATATTTAGGTCTTCAAATCTCTTCTCATAAGCCTTCCGACGCAGGTTCCAAATCATTTTGGTCGCCTTCCTCTGAACAGTTTCCAGTGTTTTACATCCTTTGCAAGATATGGTCTCCAAAACTGAACACAGTATTCCAAGTGAGGCCTCACCAGTGACTTATACAATGGTATTAGAACCTCTTTCTTTCTGCTAGTAATTCCTCTTTATATGCAGCCCAACATCCTCCTGGCTTTTGCCACCGCCTTGTCGCACTGTTTTGCTACCTTGAGATCCTCAGAAACAATCACACCAAGGTCCTTCTCCTGGTCCGTGCACACCAACCTCTCGCCCCCTATCGCATACATTTCCCTTGGATTTCTGCTTCCCAAGTGCATGACACTGCACTTCTTCGGATTAAATCTTAACTGCCAAGCATTGGACCATTCTTCCAGCTTTTGAAGATCTTTCCTCATGTTATCCACTCCCTCAGGGGAGTCCACACTCTTGCAAATTTTCATGTCATCTGCAAAAAGACAGACTTTTCCATTCAGTCCTTCAGCAATATCACTCACAAATACATTGAACAGTGCCGGGCCCAGGACCAAACCATGGGGCACCCCGCTAATCACCCTCCTTTCATCCGAGTGAGCTCCATTCACCACCACCTTCTGTCGTCTGTCAGTCAACCAATTTCTGATCCAGTTCACCACCTTGGGACCCATCCCCAAACTACTGAGTTTATTGATAAGCCTCCTATGAGGGACAGTATCAAAGGCTTTGCTGAAATCCAGGTAGATGACATCCATCGCATGCCTCTGATCTAGTTCTCTGGTCACCCAGTCAAAGAACTCAATCAGATTTGTTTGGCAAGATCGTCCTTCGGTAAAACCATGCTGCCTCGGATCATGCAAACAGTCGGTCTGAGAAAGTCCACTATTCGCTCTTTCACGAGCACCTCCATTACTTTTCCCGTCCCCGAGGTAAGGCTCACAGGCCTGTAGTTTGTCACTAATTCCCTGTCACCACTTTTGTGAAGAGGTATCACATCAGCCATTTTCCAGTCCTGAGGAACTTCTCCTGTTTCCAAGGATCTGTTGAAAACATCCTTTAACGGCCCTGCAAGAACCTGAGCTCATTAAGTTTCCTGGGATGTATCTCATCCGGTCCCATGGCCTTGTCCACTTTCATTTTTTTAAGTTGTTCTAACACATCATCTTCTGTGAATGGTGTGGTATCTACTTCATTACCATTTTTATATTTCGGAGTCACAGGTGGTCCTTCTCCAGGATTTTCTTTAGTAAAAACAGAGCAGAAGTATTTGTTTAGTAATTTCGCTTTTTCAATGTCACTTTCCACGAGTCCGTTCCCAGCACTTCTGAGTCCTGCAATTCCACCTCTGATTTTCCTCCTCTCCCAAATATACCTGAAGAAAGTTTTGTCGCCACACTTCACATCTTTAGCCCTCTTTTCCTCTGCCTTTGATTTTGCTTTCTATTTTTGACTCTTTTAGTTTGATCCTGTATTCCTTTCTGTGTTCCTCTGTTTGCAAGTTTTTGAATTTTGTGAAAGCTGTGTTTTTTGCCTTTATTTGAGCAGCCACCTCTTTGGAAAACCAAATAGGTTTCCTTCTCCTCTTGTTTTTATTTACTTTCCTTATATATTTATCTGTTGCCCCTTTTATTGCCACCTTCAATGTAGCCCATTGCATTTCCACTTCCCTTATCCCCTCCCACCCTGCCAACTCCTCCTTCAGGTACTTGGCCATTTTACTGAAGTCAGTGTTTTTGAAGTTTAGGACTTTGAGCTAGCTATGATTGGACTGCACCTTGGCTTTTATCTCAAACCACACCGTGTGATGATCGCTGCTGCTCACAGGGGCACCCACCCAGATATTCGACACACTATCACCATTGGTGAGCACTAAATCCAGCATTGAGCTTTCCCTGGTTGGTTCCATCACCATTTGTCTAAGTAACACATACCCACGGTTTACTAGAATAAATAACTCCATGTAAATACTTGTATATACCATGTGAATAGTTTTCCCTGTTATCCCAGTTTGTTTATGCCATTGCTCTATGTAAGCACATGTTCTATGTAAGCCATGTTCTATGTAAGCACATTGTGATATTTATGCATTGTTGCTCTGTTCAGTTTTAATGTAAACCGCGCTGATTTCAATAGCGCGGTATATAAAAAATAAAAATAAAATAAAAATAAATAAATAAATCTTGGAAAGCATCCACAATTTTTTTGCTTCTTTCCAGATTTGCAGAAGGAGTAATCCAATCCACATTGGGTAGATTAAAGTCACCCAATATGATCACTTCCCCCTTTGTGGCTATCTTGGCAATATCTATAATCAATTTGTAATCTATTTCTTTGATTTGAGTCGGAGGTCTGTAGACTACAGCAGTATGGATGACAGTGCCATCTCCTCTTTCCAACACAATCCAGAGCACTTCTTCTTTTCCCCATGCCCCCTGCATTTCAGTAGCTTTAATATTGCTTTTGACATACAAGGCTACTCCTCCTCCTCTTCCATTTTCTCTGTCTCTTCTGAATAGATTATAGCCAGCTATAGCTATATCCCAATCATACGATTCATTAAACCATGTTTCTGTAATGGCCACAAAGTCCAAGTCCATTTCCACCATTACGGCTTCCAGGACCGGAACTTTGTTGGCTAAGCTTCGAGCATTTGTGCTCATTGCTTTCCAGCATTTAACTGGCTTGCATGTATTTTGCATTGATTTTGTTCTGCCCACTTCTTCCCACTTGTCCTTGATGTGTGGTTTAAAAATGTGGCTGTTTCTGATGTTATTCTGCTTTTGCTGGGAGTGACGTCCTGAACCTGTCCTTCCCCATCCGTCACCCCCTTTTTCTAGTTTAAATGCATATCCACATACTGCCTGAATTTTTCACTTAGGATTCTTTTCCCTGTGACAGAGAGATGTAGTCCATCAGCACAGTATAGTCTCTTGTTGGTCCATCTGTTTCCCCAGTCGCCTATAAATCTGAATCCTTCTTGTTTGCACCAGGTCTGGAGCCAAGCGTGATTCTGTCTGATAATCTCAAAGTAGCTAAACCGGTATAAAAGGCAACAGTGAAAGCTAGAAGGATGATTAGGTGCATAGGGGAGGAAAGCACAGTTACTTATCTGTAACAGGTGATCTCTGGGAACAGCAGGAATAAGTCTTCACATATGGGTACGTCGGTACCGACGGAGTCTGCGCGGGAACGCTTCCCAGCGTCCAATCAGAAAGCCTTTGGAAGCATCCCACCACGCCTGCGTGCTGCCCTCCCGCCTTCCCAACTGTCTCTCCTCAGTTAAGTTTGAAAGCTGAGACAAAGAGAGAGAGAGAGCAAGGAAGGGAAAGATAGAGATAGAGAAAAAGCAACTCCTAGGGGAGGTGGGTGGGTTGTGAAGACTTATTCCTGCTGTTCCCAGAGATCACCTGTTACAGGTAAGTAACTGTGCTATCTCCAGGAACAAGCAGGAATGAGTCTTCACATATGGGGACTCCCAAGCTCAGATGCCTAGAGGGAGTCCTAGCATGTTGCAAGTCTAGAACGAGCCATGCTATTGCTTAAAACCTCAGGCATCCTAGGGATGGAGGGTAGGAGTTGAAAACAGAAGAGGAGCTGTGAAACAGCTGGCAGAACAGGGTTCCTAAAGAAAAAGACCCTGTATAGAGAATATTTTGTAATCTGGGCCTCCTTTGTTGATCTTGCACAAGTTCACTGAGGTACATATGGATCTGTTAAAAGAGCCAGTTAATGTGCTAAAGGGGTACCTCACTGAGAAGTGGAGGTAGTACAATTAGAGAAAAACAGTGGAGGTCAGAACTATTTAGGGTGAGAAATAGCCCCAGGGGAAAAACTGGGGTAGTATAAGAGGTAGAACTTCAGCGGAGACGCAGAAGGTAGAATGACAGAAAGCTTAAGCTGATCAGGTCCAAAAACAGTACAAATTTAGGACCAACAGGAAAATTGAGTCTGACTTAACTGGACTGGGAATGGAATCAGTCCATGTAGGAAGAAAAGGGTATGAAGACCCCTGTTTCTGACAAGAAGTAAGGACAGACTCAGGAGCGCTAAGCTTTAGATTGATTGAAGCTCCACAATGTCTTTCCTAAATGGGGTCAATTAGGAAAGAAGAAAGGTATATGGAGAGCTTCAGGGTACCTAACCTACATGGCAGGTGTTAACTACCACAGGAAGTGGTTATAAGTGTAGACCCCTAAGAATGCTGGCATAACATTGATAGGGGTATTGCCAATCTGTCAGGATCATATAGGAATGAAAGGCCATTTGAACCTGACAGGACAGATAGATAAGTATATGGATACATATCTATCTGAAAATATGTCTCAGTAGATGTAAAAATATATCTATGTATATATATATATATATATATATATATATATTGAATATATACACATATAGGATGTATATGCATATATCTACAGGAGATATGTATGGGCAGAAAACACACAGATAGATATAGATGAAAAAAAAAATATATATATATGAATATGTAGACCTATAGACACATATCTCCAGGTATGTTGAGGGAGAGAGGTCTATAGAAACTGATCCCCCCTAGGAGGAAGATTCATCTAACAGCAAGAAGGTAAATACCTGCTTGAATAGATATACAGAGAATTCTCTTTTCCTGGTTATGATTGGCAGAGTCAGAGGAGAGGCCTCCCTGACAAGAAGAAGCTTTGAATAACCAGGATGGCCTACGTGAAAAAGGCAGAGGATAATTTCAGTCTGTAGGCAGGATGGCCAGATTTCTCCAGAATTGCCATATGGAGAATGGATAGAGGACGTCACTGGAGGAAGATACCCTAGTGACTTGCCCTTGAGGGCAAGAAGGGTATTGGGCATTCCCTAACCGCCAGTGAAGAAAATTATCTCTGAGGAGAAGACCAGAGGGGATGTGGCTAGGGAACTGGCCCTTCTTTAGGTTTTCACGTAATGAAAGACCCGAGACTGATGTCTCAAAAGAGATTTAAGATGAGATGGTAAGGGTAGGAATACCTACCAGTAATGGAAACATGACTGGGGGAATCCTGTTAACCATCTGGGGTCATCTGTTAGGAAAGATACTGATGATATCTAGGAAGGGCCCATAGTGCAAAGCTACATTGTAGAGTTGCAGAGAGCATGCTGCAGGTTGGTTAGAAGAAAAAGTGGCTGTGGGAAGCCAGCAGAGAACCAACTATTCTGCCCAGGACAAGGGGGCGAAGAATAGAAGTTAACCAATCAGGCCTTGATAAGAGGGTTTCCCAAACGAGGTTGATAACCTGTTTGGGACCTAGCAGTGAGGCTAGAAGGATTGCTAGTGGAGGAGAATTCCTGGTTGTGTGGAGGACATAACCAGTGGCTTAACACTAGGAATTGCTGTATCTGCAGCAATGTACCAGGGCAGCGGAGAACATCTCTCTTTCTTCTCCCTCTTTTGGATGTGGAAAAAGAAACAACAGACCTAGTAGGATTTCCTATTGTCTGATGGGCTGTCCTAAGGTAACAAGGGGGGGGAGACAACTCCAGAAGGGAGGATCCCCCTGTAGAAGAAGTAAAGGACTATAGGAGCTTACCAGCGTAAAAGGGGTCCCTCTTACAGACCAACTGGTATAGTAAGAGGGAGGTAAGACAGTGTTGAAAGAGACTGACTATGGAGGAAGTCTTTGACAGGTGAGATGATACATGCCAGTACAGGGAAAACAACTGTCTATTAATAGTTGTTAGTTCTCTTTCCTCCAAGAGGAAGAGGAAAACCCTGTTAAGTATGGGCATGATCATCATAAAGACCTTTAAAAGTTGAAGAGAAAATATCTCCACAAGAGATATGAAGGAAGGTTAGAATAAGTTAGTGCAGACACTGCAAATAAAATAAGCAGACTGCTACTCTAACCTTCAATCAAGAATTGCAATGATGAACTATTTGAAGCCCTGCGATTGCTGGGTTTGCTGACCCTGCTGAGGTTGCAGATTGATCAACCCAGGGTGATGTTTCCCCTGTTTGGGAACATCTGTATGATGGGCAGAAGATGGATAAAATTTTCTTCTCCTAGGGGAAGAAATTTTGGCAGGACCTTTCCTACCAACTGGGAAAGGAGAAGGCGTAGAACAGCCCCTGGAAACAGGATAGTCAGTTGTTAACTGAGCAACCTGGAATAAAGACTCCTTGTTAAAGAGATTTTCTCCAGAGCAAGGAGTATTTCCCAGTCTAACTTGTGCCCATTTGTCCAAGTCTGAAGCTTGACGCCAGGCTTTACGTCGTGCTCCTATAGCTATAGCAGAAGTCCTGCTAACAGACTCAAAGGAGTCTAGGAAAGCACAGGTAAGAAACCTAGAGATATTCTGAGCATGACTAACCAGTGAGGAATAGTCTGCACTCTTGGGCTCTTGAAGAAAAGGAGTCAAAAGATGTAATTTCTTTGTGACCTCCTCAAGAGATAAACCCATATAAAAGATATATGAGAGAATTCTTGCTGAAAGCATGGATGCCTGGAAGGTTTGACATCCAAAGGCATCTAAAGTTTTAGACTCACGACCTGGCGGATAAGAAGAGTGCTTTTTAGTAATCTTCACCCGCCTCATTGCTGATTCTACAACAATGGAATGATGAGGAAGTTGAGTCTTTTGAAATCCTGGAGAAGGGGGCACCTGATATAGAAGATCAGTTGCTCTGGAAAGTGGGGGTACCTTCAAAGGAGCTTCCCACGTTCGTAGAAGGAGGTCCTGCAAGGAATGATGCAAAGGTAGCATGATGTTTTCCTTTGCTCTTTCAGGACTATAAAGGGATCCTGTATTCCCTTGTATAGGATCCTGACCAGGAATAGAAATGGCAAGGGATTTTGCCATATCCAGGATGAAAACCTGAAAAGAAGGATCCACAGAGGGAACTTCCCTTGGATAGGCTAGAGCTGATGCAGAACTAGCATTGGCACCGAGGGATCTGTCCAAGCTTTTAGGAATAGAAGATCCTGGATGGTGCAGTATGGAATCCTTATAGGATGATCGCTGGTACTGTGGAATGACAGGACCAGCGCCAGTCGGTAGCAGATCGACCATGCTAGGGATCGATTCCAAACTCGGTATCAAGGGAAGCGATCCTGACGAGAGAAGCATGGAAGGCACCGACTTCAATGTTAAAGTGGACCTTGGTACCGGCTTCGGTAGCGTATTCGATACCGGTGGATGAAGGCCAGCCGGCGGCAAATCTAACGGTATCGAAGGAACCGAAAGTTGCGGTACCGAATCATCGGAACTGAGCCTTCGGTACCGATGGGTGTCGGTACCAAGGCGAGTCGGTACCCAGTCCTCCAGACTGAAGATCAATTCCAGACTCGGCATTGAAGGAAGCGAGTCTATCGATGCACGTCTGGAGGGTATCGACGTCGGTAGTAATATCGGTACCGATACTGGAAGGACGGTCTGGAGCGTATCCACCGGCCCTGTAGGTACCGAGGACGCTAGACGACGATCCTTGGTGAGGAGTGTTTCATCCAACACCATTGCCGATGCCGGGATATCGGTACCGCTCGAAGCGGATGCCACCACTGGGCATGGCTCAGGTATGTTCTGTGAGGGGTGAACCCCAGGAACAACCTGAAACCCCACACAGGTTTTGGAGGCTGAAGACTCCCACCGGGGTTTTGAAGCCAGTGGATTCTCGAGGGCAAGGCCATAGGCATCTCCATGCCATACATGAGAACTGCCGCCCGAGGACTGGCTAGTCTTAGACTGTTTTTGGGTTACCTGATCCTGTGTAGAAGAAGATATGGTCGGTACCCTGAAGTTGGATGGGAACCGCGTGTCGAGGGGAACTCGATGTTGAGAACTTCTTCCCATAATACTATTGCCCGAGGGCGCCGGAGGAAAATGGTCAGGACCCAAACAGGTTAGACACCAATTGTGAGCATCTAAAAATAAGGTTGTACCGCCACAGTTTTTACATTTCTTGAGGAGAGTGGCTGGCGGTTCCATGAAGGAAAAATGGAGAGGCCTAAGAGGCCTGAGAAACCGTGAGACACTACGGAGAAAAAATATTCCTTAGAAAGGAAAAATTTTACAAGAAAAGGAAAAAGAAACACCGGCGGTACCGGTGGCGTCGAGAAAGGCAGCCGCGACCATAAGAAAACTAAAAAATAAAAGAAGAATTTTCTGCGGTGACAAGAGGACGTCCTGCCGGCTCCGCGGAAAAATGAAAACTGAGGAGAGACAGTTGGGAAGGCGGGAAGGCAGCACGCAGGCGTGGTGGGATGCTTCCAAAGGCTTTCTGATTGGACGCTGGGAAGCGTTCCCGCGCAGACTCCGTCGGTACCGACGTACCCATATGTGAAGACTCATTCCTGCTTGTTCCTGGAGATTGGCCAGCAGAAGAAAGGAGGTGATAGTGTCTATGTATAAGGGTGAAAGGCAATAGACTCAGGGTAATATGCGGAAATATTTCTTTATAGAAAGAGTGGTAGATGCATGGAATAGTCTCCCAGTGGAGGTGGTAGAGATGAGGACAGTATCTAAATTCAGAAAAGCATGGGACAAACACAGATGCTCTCTAAAGGAAAAAAGGGGACTCTTGTAGTGATTGTAATGGAAGTGCAGACTTGATAGGCCATGTGGTCTTTTTCTACCATCATGTTTCTAAGTATGCAAGGAAACAGAATCAAAAACTATTAGAGGAAGAAGAAAATCAACTTTCCCAAAGCTGCGAGAGTTAAAGAGAAAATTGCAGTCTTGAATTGGAATACTAAAAGAGTAGTAGTCTGAGAACCAGGGAAACTAGCGTTCAAATCCCACCAATGATCCTTCTGACCTCAGGCAAGTCAATTAACTTTCTATTGCCTCAGGAACCAACTTAGATTGCCAGCCCTCTTGGGACAGGCAAATACCTTCATTACCCTGATATGTTGCCTTGAGCTATAACAGAAAGAGTATGAGCTAAAGCCAAATCCCTTCCAAGAGGTTCAATCTAGAGCCTGCATACTCTTCTCTGTTCCTTGTGCTGCCCTCCTTGGAAACACAGGCCTCCTCTGTAGATATGCGGCCCTGTGGAGAAGCATAGGCACTTAGCAAAGGCTAGGATGCCCTTACATCTAAAATCCTGTGTGTTAGTTGGAAAAGAGCAGATTAGTGGTGGCAGAGTATCATCTGGAAAGACCATCAGAACCTAGGAAACTGGATATTTGGATAGCAACCGTGTTGGTGATTGTTGGATTAATGGGAATAAAAGGATTCTAGGTATGAACTCAAAAGGAGATCTTGCATCTTCAGTTAGCAAGGAGAAACTGTCTTGGATAAGCTGAGATAATCTACCAGCAGCTGGAATATCTCCTTGGTGGTGTGGACAGGAATAACTGGATAGGCTAGGTGGTACAATTGATCTTTTTCTATGGTTTACTATGAAACCTCATTATATCTCATGTGAGAGAAAAGGGGATGCCAGAATTAAAAAAAAAGGTTTATAGAAATGAGGACATTTTTCGGAACAAAAGAGGTAATTAGATTCCATTGATGTATTTTTAGGTTATTACTTATTATTTATTGTAAGTTATTGAATTGTTTTGTGTGTTTGATTACTTTGTAAACCACCTTGGGATGAACTTTTGTTATGTACTGCCTTCCCTGAATCAAGTACAAACCATAATACATAACATAACTTGGCTGGTTCTCAACTCATTGGTCTATCTAAGAAACCGCCATTTCTTCCCAGGTGTACTGTGAAGGCAAATTTTAAATAGTACATGAAAATTGGAATTGAAACAGTGAAATGTGAAGTTTTTTGTAAAACAGATATAAGCATGTGCAAGAGTACACAAGTATTTGCTGTAAGAGCTATTTTACAGATTTACAAGAGGGAAAAATCAACAGCGGCCACTCAGCAGCTTACACGTGGAAGTTTCAATTCAACAAAATATAAGTATAACTTACACATGCAAGTTGGTATTTTGCAAACCATGGGTGTTATTTCAGAAGCCCTATTTGTGATTTGCAGTTGTGAAAAAAAACAGTCACTCCTGCAAATCAGATCCCAAAATCCATTTTACAAAGGCAGGAATTTGCACGTCTGCCCCAATCACGCCCAAATCACAGAAGCATGCCAGAAGCGTGTCCAGGGTGATCTAAAAAAGATACATATGCATCACTGATTTCACAATGGTGATGTACATGTAGACCCAACGTGGGAACGTCCATATTTAGACCTGTCAAATAGGCATTTCATAAATGTTTGTTTTAACCAACTCTGGACAGTAGAGATGACAGTGGAATACTCTCTTAATTCTCCAATGCTTTTCTCTCCCTCAAAAAAGTTCAGCAGGTAAATATCAAAGGATTTTTGTGTACTGCTGCACTGCTGTACATCTCCATTTACAAAATGTCTGGCCTATACGTGTATGTGGTAACATATCCACATGCAGGTTGCAAAATACCGGCGCTGATATGTCTATCTTACTGCCACGTCTATATTTCTCATGTGCAGGTTTACAGGGAAATACCTACAGTACCTGATTGTAACTCACCTTGATCTACTACTGGGAAGGTGTGAGCTAAATACTGATAAATAAATAAATGTGTCGAGTCCTTTATTCTGCACAGCCTGGGACATTGACAGAGATAATTATCTTTCAGGGCAGGAACACGGCAATTTTACAACACATTTACATGTGTCCACCTTCTGTACCGCCCCTCATACAGAATTTCGGACGTTTTGACTTGAAAATTCCAGAGAGCATCTTTCTAAAATGCGCCGTTATATGTTTAGATGCCACCAATTAAGTACATAGGCCCCTATCTTTAATTCATTTCATTTTGGAGGGGGTTAAGATGAATAACCCTCTTAATCCCTCCTGTAAAGGGCTGGACAAATTGAGCACTTTTAAGTAGCTTATATTTGCCCAGGAGTAGCTGTAAATCCCGACTTAGATAGTTTGGTCATACACGTGCATTCCCTATATAAATGGGGAATGCACATATAGATTTTTGACCTGACCAGGCCATGCCCTAAACTCACCCAGAGCCCATATTCAGGAGACCCTGCAAAAGAGGGGTCATGTATGGATAAAAGGGCAGGGGCCACTGAAAGTAGCAGTATGAAGAGAAGTAGGACAAGGTCAGAGGTTGTAGAGCAAGGAGGAGACTTGGCCACAGTATCAGGAACCCACTAAGGGAAGTGCAGAAGGAAGAGGATGAAGGCACAGAAAGAAAACGTGAAAGTATAGGAGCGGGAGGTAGCGAACCAGGAGTTACTAAAATGCAGAACTACAGTTGTGGTCAACATTATTGGCACCCTTGCAGTTCAGCCCTTTAATGTCCAATTTTCCTTAAAAGAAGTGGCCAGTGAAATGTCTTTGGACTATATATGCACACATATTTGACACACAAAAGAATCAAATACAAGACCAATTAAAAAATGAAATAGTAGGGAATAGTATAAAAACTGGGACATTGCCAGGGCATGATTATTGGCACCCTTATAAACAATTCAAATCAGTTTGAATAGAAGAGCCACATTCCCATTGCAGTAAAATTAGATGCACCTGTGATCAATTGTCAGTATTCACATAACTTGAATCAACCAATGAATGATGGCTCTAATATTTAAAATGGCCACATTCACTTTCAGTTCACAATGGTGAAGACAAGAGAGCTGCCTGAGACCACCAGAAAAGACATTATACCAAACATTAAACTTCAAAGGGGTACAAGACCATCTCCAAAAGACCTTGAAATTTCTGTGCTTACAGTTTGCAATGTTATTAAGAAGTTTTCTGCTCATGGAACTATCAAGGACATGGTGGGAAGAGGAAAATTAATCCAAGAAGTCATTGAATGTTAGTGCAAACTGTTGGAAAACAATGTGTACAAAATCCAAAGAGTTTAAAGCTGACCAGGAGCGATCTGGAGTGGTGGTTTTAAATTGCATCGTATGCCCAGCACTAAACATAGTAAAATGTATATGACTGCAAATAAAGACCATCATGATCCATCTAGTCTGCCCAGCAAGGTGGCAAGAGTAGGTGCACCTACCATGCCGTGTAGGTCCCCTCCCCTTGCCTTTCTTTAGGGATGTACCCACCAGTCTGCACAGGTCACCCCTATTTGCTGAGCTAGCAGAGACAGTTAAGATTATTTTGATTTTATCCTGTTGCTATAAATGGATCCACTGTGTCTGTCCCATGCCATTTTTAATTTTGTCGCTGTATTTGCCCCCACCACTTCCATCGGGAGGACATTCCAAGCATCTACCACCCTTTCAGCGAAAAAGGATTTCCTGATGTTGCCTTTCAGTTTGCCCCCTTGTAGTTTGTTTGTTCATTAATATTCTTTAAGTATTTAAAGATCTGCATCATATCTCCCCTGTCCCTTCTCTCCTCTAGAGGTTACATATTTAGGTCTCCAAGTCTCTTCTCATATGTCTCCTGGTGCAGGGTCCAAATCATTTTGGTTTCCTTCCTCTGAACTGTTTCCAGTCTTTTTATATTTTTTGCGAGATATGGTCTCCAAAACTGAACACAATATTCCAAGTGAGGCCTCACCAGAGACTTGTACAGTGGCATTAGTACCTCCTCCTTTCTGCTGGTAATTCCTCTCTGTATGCAACCCAGCATCCTTCTGACTTTGGCCACTGCCTTGTCACACTGTTTCGCCACCTTGAGATCCTCAGAAACAATTACTCTGAGGTCCTTCTCCTGGTCCGTGCACACCAACCTCTTGCCCCCTATCGCATACAATTCCCTTGGATTTCTACATCCCAAGTGCATGACACTGTACTTTTTCACATTAAGTCTTAACTGCCAAGCATTAGACCATTCTTTCAACTTTTGTAGATCTTTCTTCATGTTGTACTCAGGTGACTTCATGGGCGAAGGTCAAGGAGGATCCCACTGCTCAAAGACAGACATCACAGGCACACCTGATCTTTGGCCAATCCCACCTTGAGAAGTCACAATCCTTCTTGGAAAATGTTCTGTGGACAGATGAAACCAAACTGGAGCTCGTTGACAATGCAGACCAGTGATACATTTACAGGCAAAGAAATTAAACTTATAAGGAAAAAAATACCCTTCCTACAGTTAAATATAGTGGAAGTTCCATAATGCTGTGAGGCTGTTTTGGTGCCTCAAGAACTGGAGGCCTGGAACTTATTAAAGGAATCATGAAGTCAGAGAACTACCAAGGTATTTTGGTATATGTGCTACCTAGTGCCAAGTCTGGGTCGAAGGTCATGGGTCCTCCAGCATGACAGTGAGGCAAAGCATACATCCAAAAGTACAAAAAATGGTTAAAAATTTAAAAATGGACTGTTTTAAACTGGCCAGCAATGAGTCTTGATGTCAATCCAATTGAGAACCTTTGGAAAGAGCTGAAATCTTCCATTGGTAAAAGAAATCCTGGAAACATTCATGAGCTGGAAGAAATCAGTTAAAGAGAGGGGGAGAAACTACCAGCAGACAGATGTACAAAATGTATAGATGGCTACAAGAAATATTTGAAGGCTGTTATCACTTACAAGGGTTGTGCAACCAAATATTAGTGAAGGGTGCGATCCATCCTATCCAGGTCATGTTTTGTTTTTCTCAGAAATTATATTGCACAGATATCCTTTTTTTGGTTGTATACCTGTGAACATACTATTAAAATATTATGATGACATACAATTGGAATATTTCCAATTATTTCTCAAGATATTGTACACAACATGCCTAAAAAGCAACTGTACAGCATGCTGCCAGATATCAGTTTAACTCCACTTATGAGCACATTGAAGTAAGCTGAAGACTGATGTGTGTTGCTACTGTTTTAATCAGTTTTGTATTCCAAAAGTGTGTGCCGTAATCACAGCATCTTACCAATTAAAAATTCACAGTTAGACACAGAGACTGCAAACTCTGTCCCCTGCAGTTCGCACCTTGTAATGTCTGTACTTCTAATTGAGACATTTTCATAACAGAGAAAACCGTGGAACATTTTTGACGCTCCTGCTGAGCCATTATAAGCCTTCAACTAAGAACAACAAAGCCCCCTAGGAGAATGAAACAGGAAACAAGTTTGTTTGGTTTCTGTCTTGCAGTATTTTCCTTTTCATCCTCTACTCAGAGATTAGCATAAGATTAAAATTTAACACCGATTTGATATATTTGTATATAGAATTTCTATGAAACCTTACAACGAGAGAAAAACATGTAAAAATGCTTAATGGAGACAATTAGGAAAAGACAGAGGAGGGGGGATTAGGTGCTTGAGTTGGCCAGTGTAAATTTCTTCCTTAAAATAACCATGGAAGGTCCTTTTGAATATCAGAAGCAAGGCTGCCCTGATGATAGGAAGCAGGAAGAGGAGGAGTGTGAGGGAGAAGAAGTTCAAGTCATTGTTTATTCCATCAAAAAGTAGAAAGACTAGGGGACACGCAATGAAGCTATATTTAACACTACTAAAAGAAAATATTTTTTCACTCAACGCATAATCAAACTCTAGAATTCGTTACCGGAGGATGTAGTAAAAGCTGTTAGTATAGCTGGGATTAAAGAGGTTTGGACAAGTCCATAAACCGTTATTAAAAATAACTCGGGAAATCCACTGCTTACCCCGGGACAAGCACTGTGGAACCTATGTGGACAGCAATCTCAGGCCGGAGGGACTGGGATTTCTAGTCCTATACTCCTTGTGGTCTTGGGCAAGCCACTTAACCCTCCATTGCCCATGTTCCCTGTAAGTATTATCGTATGTGTCTCATATCCCCTCGTGTTAAATGTATCCCCCAATTGACCGCTTTGACCCGGTGAAAAGCGGGATATAAATACAGCTAAATAAATAAAAATAAATAAATAAATAAATAAATGTACTTTTCTGGGAATCTGACAAGTACTTGTGACCTGGATTGGCCACTGCTGGAAAGAGGAAAACTGGGCTTGATGGGCCTTGGCCTGACCCAGAAAGGCATTTCTTATGGGCCTGATTTTGAGTTAGGCAGGCTATGCACCACGGCGGCACATAGCCTACCCGCTGACCCCTTTAACCTGGATTTTCACTTCCACGGTGGCGGAAGTGAAAATCCAGATTAGCCTGGATGCCGCAGCAGCCACAGAGGCTACACGGATAGCAGCAACGCAGATAGCATTGAAAATCGCTGCTACCTGTATAGTCCTTTCTCCGCCCCCACTCCACCCCAGAATACCCCTAACATGCCCCAGTGCTCGTCCGGGCGCATTAGGGACTTGTCCAAGATTTTCAAAAGGCACTTCCCATGTATGTACCCTTTGAAAATCCCAGATAAGGCCTTTACACGGGAAACTAGGGAAGTTACCAGTGTAAAGGCCTTTGAAAATCGGGCCCCATGTTCTTATGAACAGAGGCAGCAAGAAGGAGCATAGCAAGAAACTTGGAAATTTCTGAGACAAGGTCAGGGAAGGTCCTGGAACAAGTAGAAAATAGCACAGGACTCTCCTGGGACAATCGAGTACTGAGGTGAAAATAATACACCTGGTGGAATTCTGCACAAAATTTTTTTAAATTTTTGCCAAAAATTTAGAAAATTCTGTGCACAGTATTTGAAAATCTTGCAAAATTCCACGTTTTATTAGTACATTTCTGTGCAGAATTCCCTCATCATAAAGCTTAACTCTTCATCTAGACCAGAAATTCCCACTGCCTTTTCCCTCCTCAACTCTCTCGCTTTATTCACAGCTCTCTCCCCAACATCCAAGTCCTCCCTGCCCCTGCCCCTTCTCTCTCCAGCTAACTTCTAGGAAGATTCCTACTACTGTCTGTCCGTAAGGTCTACCCCTAATGTACCTACTCTCACCTTATCTCCTTTCTCCCCTCCCCATGCACCTACCCTTATCTCTCCCTTACCTCTCCTTTCTTCCTAGGCACATACTTCCATCTTGCTTTCTCCCCATCCCCCAGGTATACAGTACAACTATATCCAGCTCCCAGCCACCCCCTGGCTCACCATCACTCCTCTCCAGCCTCCCAGTCACCCCCCGCCACTTCACCATCAGTTACCTCCAGTTCCCAGTTACTCCCTGACTCATCATAAGCCCATCTCCTGTCATCAGCCCTCCCTCAACTCACCATCAGCCCATCTCCAGCCACCATCTCTCCCCCAGCTCACCATCAACCTATCTCCAGTCCCAAGCCCTCCCCCAGCTCATCATCATCCCATCTTTGGCCCCCAGCATTCCCCCAGCCCACCATCAGCCCATTTCTGGCCCCCTCCACTCCTCTGTCTGATTGCAGTAGCAGCAACTGCATTGTAGACACAGCTGCAGGAGTGTTTCCCTTCCCTCCCATGGTTGTGCTACACTTCCAACACCTGTTTTAAAAAAGTTAACAGAAGCGCTTCCTGTTTCTTGTTAGGGACAGGAAGTGCTTCTGTTGACCTTTTTAAAACTTACCGATGCCGGCGTCGGAAGTGTAGCACAGCCGTGGGAGTGAAGAGAAATGTTTCTGCGGCTAGTGAGGCAGGTTCAGGCACCCTGAAAGCTTGTGAACATCGATCTTGCCTCACTGCTTGCTGAAGCTGGTACCTGCGCAGAATTCTGCATAGCAAAAGCAGAATATTGCACAGGTGAGGATTTTTGAGCAACCTCTGCACTGCATTCCCCCAGGAGTAAAATACGAGTGATTTTCATAAAGCGGAGGGCCTGAGTTGCAAACCTTCTGTTGGGCTGGAAAAGGCAAACGAATCAGTATATGCAGCACGGAGAATGTAACGTAAGCATATGCACAGGCCAAACATTTTAAATTCAGCTCGGATCACTTGGGCTTTTCCTCTAATATGAGCATTTTTTAAGTTCACAGCACACATTCATTTTCAACGTGCATTAAAACATTTTATAGTGCACAAAGTGATTATATGCATGAAATTTGTAGATTAGCTCATTAAATCTATTTTCCAAGCACTAACATTTTTAAGATGTGTTAAAGTAATTTGGCCTAAGCTGCAACGAGGATCGGTGAAAGAAGATGGATTTGAACCCAGGTCTCCTGGCTCTCAACCCATTATGGTGAGGTAAGATAATGGTGAGGAAGATAATGACGATAACTTTCTACAGGACGCCTTGGTAGGAAAACAAACATATCAGTCTGTGCATGTATAAAACCTCTAGTAGTCTGGAAAAAACTGTGAGCATTTTCTAAAATATATACAGCGCCACCAAAGACATACATAAATATTTGGTCGGATGCACATACTTCAGAAGAAAGTAACCAATAAGAGCAGAGGAATAATAAACCAGCAAGGGTAATAAATTCTTTAATGTCGATGTACATAAATCAAAAGATTAAAAGCAAAACATATTTATCCTGCAACATTGGTAAGAACACAAATCCAGCATTTATCCACTTATTCAGTAACGCAAAATGTTTCGGCATATGTCCCTGCCTTATGGGCCAATGAAACCTTTCTTGACTACTGGATTGTTGATAAACTAGGCACATTTATATGGAAAATCCTTTAGGGCATCAAAGTACTATAAGTGATACCCACAGCTCAGATAAAACAATGTCAAAATCATATAATAGAAGCTCTTTTAACCTTACAACTCAGTTGAAACATAATTACCTGGTTCATTATTCCTCTACTTTTGTTGGTTGCAGGTGGTTTTCTGCAGTTGTACTTTGCCTCTTCTGTTTGTGGATCATACATCAGAAGTAGTGATTTTACAAAAGAAAATATATAAAAATAGAGCAGCATCAGACAGGGGTTTGTACATATAATTAGCCCTAATTAAACATATAAGTGTCAATTTTCTTACCTATGGAGGACATTTTCAAAACTCTAATCATTCTTTGGATGTCTGAAAATGGGCACATAGATGTTCAAATCATGGAAATGTCCCTGGAGCCATTTTACAAAAACAGTTATGGAGATGTCACCACCACAGGGACGGTCACCTAGAATGGGGGCATGGTGGAGGCATGCCTGGGACATTCCTCTGACCTTAGACAGGCATGCCCAATTTCAGAACTAGTCGGCATGAGTAGGCCCATGTCTAAGGGTGTACTTGCTCCAGGGCATAACTAGGCATCTGAAAAGTGCTTGTTTTGCTAGTGTACCTCCCCCCCCCCCCCCGCCCCCACTGAAGGATGTAGAAGAGAAGGTACTCTGCTATTCCCAGTGTTGTCCACAACCATAATGACCTTTGATAGGAATTGGGGACATCTGTGATGTAGTTGTCCCTCTACCACTTGCAGAATGACTGTCTGGGACACGTTCCATGTCTAGGATAGTATGGCGGAGACTTCTATGTAGCCATCCCCAAAGACACCCATATCGGGTATGTACACATTTGTGAAATTGTTCCCAATCATGGACGTTCTTGACATTTTTTGGCATTTTTTCACCTGGATGTCATTTCTAAAATGTGCCTTCACACATGCAATTGGCTGTTGTTGTTAAGTGCCGTTGAGTCAGTGTTGACTCATGGCAACCCTCTGTATAGTTGTCCTAAATGCTCCTCAGTCAGGTGGCTCATTGTGGATAGAATGGCACCCATAGCTGCTGTTATTATATCACTCCATCTCATTGCTAGCCTTCCTCATTTATGTTGACCTTCTACCTTGCCAAGCATGATGTCTTTCTCTAACAATCTCTCTCTTCGCATGATATGTCCAAAGTATGTAAGTCGAAGTCTTGTCATAGAAAAATTATGACAGAAAAAGACCACATGGCCTATCTAGTCTGTCCTTCCATATATCGACAACTACAGCAGTCCCCATTTCCTTTAGTACTGACTGGTTTGTTCTTCGGGCAGTCCATGGTATACACATTATTCTTCACCTGCACCATAATTCAAACACATTGATTTTCTTCCTGTTTTTCTTCTTCACTGTCCAACTTTCACATCCATATGATGTTATTGAAAATACCATGGCTTGGACAAATTGAATCTTTGTATGGAGAGAGACATCTCTGGTCTTGCGAATCTTGTCTAGGTCCTTCATAGCCATTCTGCTAAGAGCAATGCGCCATCTGATTTTTTGACTGCTTGTTATTTATTGATTTGTTGATCCAAGTAGGTTAAAATTGTCAACTATTTCAATTTCTTCTCCATCAATGATGAACTTATTGATTTTGCCAGTTGTCAGGATCTTTGTCTTCTTTATATTAAGGTGCAGGCACATTTTAAGACTATGTTCCTTGATCTTGAGAAGCAAATGTTTCAGATCATCTTCACTTTCAATCAGTAATGCAGTATCATCAGTATAGTGAAGGTTGTTGATGAGTCTTCTACCAATCTTCACACCTCGGTTGTCTTCATATAGTCCTGCTTCTCTGATGATTTGTTCTGCATTTAAATTAAACAGGTAGCCTTGTCGTACACCTTTGCTGATTTTACCTTAAACAGGTCATTATGGTTGTCGTACACCTTTGCTGATTTTAAACCATTCTATTTCTCTTTGTTCCATTTGAACTGTTGTTTCTTAATCAATGTAAAGGTTGTGCAAGAGAACTATCAGGTGTTCTAGTATACCCATGCTTCTTAATGTGGCACAGAGTTTCTCTTGGTTTACGCAGTCAAAAGCCTTGCTGTAGTCAATAAAACACATATAGATATCCTTTTGGTATTCTTTTGTTTTTTTCAAGGATCCATCTCACATCTACGATGATGTCTCTTGTTCCTCGCCCTTTCCTGAACCCTGTTTGTACTTCAGGAAATTCTTGTTCCAGATATGGCTGAAGTCTCTGCTGAATAGTCTTGAGTAGAATCATGTGGGATGAGAGTGATTGAGCGATAATTTCCAGTCAGTCAGATCACCTTTCTTCAGTATTGGTATAAACACAGATCTTTTCCAGTCAGTTGGTCATGTTGTTTTCTTCCAAATTTCCTGGCAGAGCTTTGTAAGTATGGTAACAGTTGCATCCAATTGCTGTAATACTTCAATGGGAATGCCATCAATACTTTGTGCTTTGTTTTTTTCTTCGATAATTACTTTCATCACCAATAGCTCCTGATCATAAGGTACAGATTGAAATGGCTGTTGGTCCACTTGATCCTTATGGTATAATGATTTTGAATATTCTTTCCACCTTTTCTTGATCTTCTCAGCATCATTCAACATAGATCCTTGAGCATCTTGTAGCATTCCAATTTGAGGCTCAAATTTTTTCTTTAACTCTGGTAGCTTTAGGAAAGCTGATCTTGTTCTTACAGTTTCTGATTCTATTTCCTTGAATGTGTCATTGTAGTACTTCTCCTTGTCTTATCTTGCTGTGTCTTGGAAAACTCTGTTGAGTACTGTGATTGCCCCTCTCTCCTCTCTGGCTTTAGCTTCTCTGCATTTCTGGGCAATTTTATCTTTAGTCATCCATTTTGGCTGTTCTTGCTTTTTCACCTTTTGTAGAGACTTCTCACTTTCTTCCAACATAGTCTTCTTGATGTCATCCCATAACTCTTCTAGAGCGCTGTCATTTGTATCTAAAGCAGAAAATATTTTTGCAAGCAGTCTTTAAATTCCAGTGGTATATTCCCAAGGTCTTATTTTGCTACATTCATGAGTGGGCTTGCTCTTTTTCAACTCTAGCTTAAGTTTTCAAACTAGTAGTTGGTGATCTGTACCATATTTGGCTCCAGGTTTTGTCTTTGTTGATGTTATAGAGCTTTTCCATCGTTGACTTCCACAGATGTAGTCAATTTGATTTTTGTACAATCCATTGGGTGAAGTCCATGTGTACAGTTGGTGCTTGTGTTGCTGGAAAAAGGGTTTGAGATGAATAGATCATTGGTCTTGCAGAATTCCATCAGTCTTTCGCCAGCTTCATTTCTGTTGCCAAGCCCATATTTTCCAACCACTTTGCCTTTCTTCTTTGTTGCCAATGTTTTCATTCCAGTCACCCATGTTAGTGACATAGCGGAAGGGCTATCTGGTAAGATTTGCCTTTTTGCGGATGATACCAAAATCTGCAATAGAGTAGACACCCAGGAAGGTGTAGATAAAATGAGGAGGGATTTAGCTAAGCTTGAAGAATGGTGTTAAATTTGGCAGATGGGATTTAATGTTAAAAAATTTAAGGTCATGCATTTGGGCTGCAGCAATCCAAAGGAGCAATATAGTATAAGGGGTGAAGTACTTTTGTCCACTAAAGAAGAGCGGGACCTAGGCGTGGTTGTGTCTGATGATCTTAAAGTAGCTAAACAGGTAGAAAAGGCGACAACAAAAGCTAGAAGGATGCTTGGGTGCATATGGAGAGGAATGGCTAGCAGAAAAAAGGAGGTGATAATGCCTCTGTATAAGTCTTTGATGCGAACTCATTTGGAGTATTGTGTACAATTCTGGAGACCACACCTTCAAAAGGATGGGGAGTCGGTGCAGAGGGTGGCTACTAAAATGGTTAGTGGTCTTCATTATAAAGCATATGAGGACAGAATTAAGGATCTTAATATGTACACCTTAGAGGAAAGGCGGGATAGAGGTGATATGATTGAGATGTTTAAATTCCTCCGTGGCATAAATGGACAGGGGGAGAGCCTCTTTAGATTGAAAGCAAGTTCTGCTATGAGGGGACATGGGATGAGGGTGAAAGGGGATAGATTCAGGAGTGATATGCGGAAATATTTCTTTACAGAAAGAGTGATGGATCGTGGAATAGTCTCCCAGCGGAGGTGGTAGAGATGAGGACAGTATCTGAATTAAAAAAAGCATGGGACAAACAGAGAGGATCTCTAAAGGAAAAAAGGGGACGGTTGTAGTTGTCAATATGGAAGGACAGACTAGATAGGCCATGTGGTCTTTTTCTGTCATCATTTTTCTATGTTTCTAGGATATCCTGTTTGCACGTCCTGTCAATTTCATCTTGTTCATAGAACTCATCAACTTCTTCCTTATCTGCAGCTGTTATTGGGGCATATACTTGAATTATAGTTGTGTTGATGGGCATTCTTTGTAGACTAATAGAAATTAAGTGTTCACTGATTGCATTGTATTTCATTATAGTTCTAGTAAGTTTCTTCTTGATAATAAACACAATTTCTTCTTTGTTTTTCATTTCCAGCACAGATACCATGTGATCATCAGATGCAAAGTGCCATATCCGTGTCCATTTCAGTTTGCTGACACCCAACAGATCAAGTTGTACACGTTCCATTTCATTCTTGACTACCTCCAACTTCCCTTGGTTCATGCTTCATCATTCCATGTCCCAATATGTAAGACATCTTTGCAGTTTCTGACTCTCATTTCATGCACAGCTACATCAGCAGTCAGACGTCCCGAGGGCTTTGATCCAACCACATCATAAATGCTGGCTTTACTCTGAAAAGTCTTCAGCTCATCCTCAGTAGCTAGTTGAGTGTCTTCTGTTTTGTTATGACTATCCATTGGGTTTTCATGGCATGATACGGAAACAGAATGCCGGGCCTTTCCTCCGCGCAGGTAATTCAAGTGTTGTTGCTGTTGTCACAGAAAGGTGATCCTCCGCCTCCATTCTGCTGCTGCCAAAATGGGTGGTTTGTCTTGGTCTGGCACCTCAGCTGAGAGCTGTCCATCTTGGGAGGCCCTGCCAGTAATTAAGCTACTGATAGTAACTCTCAGCATCTCTGATGCACATAAGCCCTCAAGCATGACAAGCTGCAAACCAAGTGAGAGATGTAAATGGGGACTTTTGTAAAACTGCATGTCTGTAGGCAACTGGTTAAGGAAACCATGTTGTAAAACGCAAACATTTGGTGCTTTGAGGTAGTTTTGAACACCTGAGAGATAAGCACAATTCCCTGTCAAGCTCTCATCTAAACCTGAGGTCCAAATGAAAAGTTAGCAGTCAATATTATGTGACTTGAAGCTGGGTAAATGCCCACAGGGAAATTTTCAGGATATGCATCTATTGCTATTGTAAAATGTGAAATTCACATATATTCTGAAGGGCTGGCCAAAACATGTCTTCTTGAAATCTCTTCATGTCCTGGCATATATGTTGGACATCTTTTCCTAGGTATTTATAAATTATAGATTTAGGTGGACATTTTCCAGCGTTTCTAGCATGGGCTTAGTAAAAATGTCCCTTAGTGTGGAAAAAGACATCAAAACTGAATGGAGGATAAAAGACAAATTATGGAAGGGGTGACAGAGTACTAGGGGAAATAGTGTTTTTTTGGTGTTTATCCAATAAAATCCTATTTTAATTTTGTTTCCATCAGAAGTGTTTTTTTTGGTATTTATCAATTAAAATCTAAAATCAAAAACCCTGCAAGTTACTTAGATATGTAAATGGCACATAACTTCAAAAATCACGTTAAGTGTGCCAAAGCTATATCAATTTTCAAAACAAACTTAACACATGCAAGTTTCTCTTGAAAATTACCTCAGCAAAACCAACAGCACACATTTATACTTACCAAAATGTGTGGGAAGCTTTTTCTAAGACACTTACAGCCATACTTTGTACAATGAAAAAAGAAAGAAGGTACAGATTTATGCATGGACATGAGCCTACATATTGGGAGCGCAATTTTATGAAAAGAGATTTCAGATGGTAAAACACTGTTTCACCTATGGAAATACTTTTTAAAAATGTCCTCATGATGATTTCAACCCGTAACAAACTTATGCTTAGAAAGCAGCAATTGTTGTATCTGAATTTATGCTCTGTATGCAGTCTGGTAAGTGTGTAATATAACCCTGAATGTGTTGTGTAGTGCTCAGAACAGATAACTGAGTTGGTGAAGATAGAGATACAGTAGCTTTGTTTCATTTGATGAAGAGAATAAATACAGCTTTTTGGTTAAGGCACTGTGTTAAAGCTCCTGTTCCAAGCCATTCTGAGAAGATTTTATTTATTTATTTACAGCACTTGACATACCGCCAGGAACCGGGCTATCATGGTGGTTACAATCCCAAAAACATGGGGTAACAGAGTAACAAAGCACAAGACAGAGAGATGAAAGAAAGCAAGGGGAAAAGAAGAACACTTTACAAAATCATTGGGGGGGGGGGGGGGTGAAGAAAACAAAAGAAAATGCAAGATGAACAGGTATCTAAACTGGTGGGAACAGTTAGGAAGCAGAGGTCTGGGGGAAGGCTTGTTGGAATAGCCAGGTCTTCAGGTTCTTTTTAAAGGTGGGAAAGGAAGGCTCAGTATGGAGTGATAAAGGGAGAAAATTCCAGAGAGCTGGACCAGCATAGGAGAAGGCCAAATCCCTGGAGGTGGCAGTTGGAGATGGCATAGAAAGGAGCGTAGCACTGGAAGAGCAAAGGGAATGGAGGGGTTGATATGGAGAAATAAGGATACCAGATAAGGAGGACAGGAGGCAAATAAAGCCTGATAGACCAATGTGAGAATCTTATAGTGGATATGAAATGGAATGGGAGCGAGTGGAGAGAGAAAAGTAATGGAGATACATGACTGAAGCGGTGGGTCCTGTAAATGAGCCGAGCAACAGTGGATTGGATGAGTTGAAGGTGACAGATGGAGTATTGAGGAAGACCTAGAAAGAGGGAGTTGCAATAATTTAGGTGAGGAATACGTAGAGGAGGCTTCTCCAGAGCTTTAGCAGTAACCACCATACCTGAGAGAGCAGTCTGTCTACCACAGTACCCTAACACATGATACAATTACCACAGGTGCACCAAACTCCACCTATTGAGATGTCATTAGTTGCATCCAAGCTTCTAGCAACATTGACAGTGCACAGTATGTTCCCCCCATGCTAACTGCCCCCAACCCATCCATTCACTACACCAATGTGCATTTGACAGTTAGCATGCAAATCAGCACACAATAACTACTACTACTACTACTACTACTGAGCATTTGTCTAGCACTACAAGATGTACATAGCACACATGTAAGCGACAGTCCTTGCTCATCAGAGCTTACAATCTAGTCAAGACAGACAACACAGTAGGTGTAGACAGGGATATATCTAGGGGTAATGGGAAGGAAATGCAAGGAAATCAGGTGAGTCAAGATCCAAAAGCGGCAGTGAACAGGTGAGTTTTCAGCCTGGATTTGAAAAGGTCAGAGAAGACGCCTGACGTACAGACTCGGTCGTTTATTTCAGGAATAAGGAACGGCAAGGTGAAAGGAGCGAAGCCTAGAGTTAGCAAATAGAAACGATTTGCCAGAACCTACTGAATATTCACTCACTCAAGACCAAAATGACACAACAAACCAGTAACAGAGCATTCTCCTGATATGCTCCATCAATATGGAATTCACTACCAGAAAACATAAGAGTAGCAAAATCCATTACAGATCTAAAGAAGTCACTCAAAACACATCTCTTCAGAGAATACTATGGACTCAATGACATTACCTAAAGTCAATTTACACACCCTACTCCTCCTAACTACTTAGATCACCCCTACACTTCACCCTCCCCGTATATGATTTCTGCTTCTCTATGGCCATAGTTTATTTCTTTCCTTCAATCAACCCCATATTTATCTCCAAGTTGACTTCTCTTGTTTAATGTAAAAACAATTCGTATGTAATTGTTATGTTGGGAGAAATAAGAGAAGACAGGTAATGAGGAGCTGCAGAGTGAATGTACTTATAGGTCAGTAGGAGAAGTTTGAACTGGATGCAGAAACAGATAGGGAGCCAATGAAGTGACTTGAGAAGAGGGGCAATATGAGCATGACAAGGCTGGCGGAAGATTAGCTGCGCAGCAGAGTGTTGAACAGATAGAAGTGGATACAGATGATTCAGAGGGAGACCAGCAAGGAGTAGGTTCCAATAGTCAAGACAGGAGGTGATTAAGGAGTGAATAAGTGTCTTAGTAGTGTGTTCAGAAAGGAATGGGCAGATTTTGTTTATGTTATAAAGGAAAAAAACAGCAGGTCTTAGCTATCAGATGGATGTGGGTGGAGAAGAAGAGAGAAGAGTCAAAGACAACTCCAAGGTTGCGAGCAGAGGAAACAGGGAAAAGTAGAGAGTAATCCACAGAGACAAGGAAAGGAGGAAGAGGAGAGGAGGATTTAGGGGGAAAAATAAGAAGCTCAGCTTTGGCCATGTTCAGTTTCAAGTTATGGTGAGGCATCCAAGCAGCAATGTCAGAAAGACAGGCAGAGATCCGGGTCTGGATTGCCGGAGAGATTTCAGATGTAGAGAGGTAGATCTGGGAATCATCAGCATAAAGATGGTACTGAAAGTCATGGGAAGAGATGAGTGCACAAAGGGACTGGATATAAAGAGAGAAAAGGAGTGGACCCAAGACAGATCCTTGGGGTACACCAACTGAGAGCGGGATAGCAGCAGAAGAGGATCCACCAAAACAAATACTGAAAGAGTGATGGGAGAGATAAGAAGAGAACCAGGATAGTAGAGCCCTTAAAACCAAGCGAGGACAGGGTATCAAGAAGAAGACTGTGGTCAACAGTGTCAAAAACAGCAGGAAGGTCAAGAAGGATGAGGACTGAGTAAAGGCCCTTGGATTTTGCCAGAAACAAGTCAGTGGAGACTTTGGCAAGAGCCGTTTCAGTAGAAGGACGAAAGCCAGATTGTATAGGATCCAGGAGGGCTTGAGAGGAGAGAAAGTAAAGGCAATGGCAGTGAACTGCACATTCAAGTAGTTTAAAAACAAAGGGAGGAGGGAGATGGGTCAATAGTTAGAAGGACAGGTAGGATCAAGTGAGGGTTTCTTGAGGAGAGGTGTAACTACAGCATGCTTGAAGGCTGCAGGGACAGTTGCAGTGGAGAGCGATAGGTTGAGAATATGAGAGATGGAAGGGACAACAGTGGAGGAGATGGGGCTTAGGAGATGGGTGAGAGTAGGATCAGAGAAGCAGGTAGTGAGTTTTGGGGAGGAAAGAAGATTTGCAGTTTCCTCCTCAGAGATCATAGAAAGGAAGAAAGAGTAGCAGAGGTAGAGGTAGAAAGTTGGGAGTGAAGAGCAGAGGAGGGGAAATAGCTGGCTTTGTGTGGAATTGGAGGGTAAGCTTGTGAATTTTGTCATGGAAATAGCCTGGGTTTGGGCAGAAAGGGAGGGAGGGGTTGGAGGTGGAGGCACCTTGAGGAGAGAGATGACAGTAGTAAAGAGACGGTGAGGGTCAGAGGCAACTCTTGCCCCTATGGTAACAGTTACCACAGGCCCTTGCATGCAGTCACCGTGTGTGAAAAAGCGCATTAATTGCTTAGTGCACTTTAGTATCAGGGCCCCGTAATTCCTAAGGACAGGACTAACAAGATTCAAAAGACCATTTTTCACTGAAGAATTGGTGGTCCAACAAATGAACATTTAATGAAGCAAAACCTGTTCAATGCAATCTAGTTAGCAGCTGAATACAAAACATTGCAAAGCATCAATTCAGGCAAACTGGGTATTGAGCACCAGTCATCGGAGATGCCGCGTCATTGAATATCCAGTCCTGATCGAAGTGGCAGCAGCCAGCTGCCTTAACAACTCCGGCCTCTGCTTCCACAGAATATGTCCCCTCAAGGGACAGGGAAATATCTACTGTACTCAAATGTGACTTGCCTAGAACCTACTACTGGAGAGGCATGAACTAAATGCATATAAATCATAACCTTGCTCAGCAAGTCAGCCTGGGAAAACTCATACTGCATTTTAATCTAATTTTCAGTTTGCGCAGCTCTGTATGGTAACATCAACCAGCTTGGTTTCCAGCACATCAAAGTCTACGGCTGAACATGAATTTCATGGTTAGTATCAAGAACTAGAACATAATACAACCCATTTCTGTATGTCATGTTATCTTAGATATGGGGTGAACTGTATTCCCATAGCAAATCTCCCAGGTTTCATGCTGAAGTGACAGAGATTAGCTGACATCACAATTTGCTTTGGGCCAACTGCTTCTAGGAAGCAGAAACAGTAACATCTTTGGCTTGCTATTTTCTTCTCGTGGAGAAAAGCCAAGTAACACATTTACACAAGGAAGGACTTATGGATCCTAGGAGATGGGCAGGATCCCAGGACGCTCATATGAGCAAAACATTCTAATTAACAGAAGCCAAAAAATGTTTTATTTACCCATCGGTAAAACCTACATTTATTTAAAAGCAAAACACAATGTTTTTCTCTGTATACCCTTGCTGCGTTTTCTAAAGTCTAATCCAATCTGTCATTAAAAAAAAGACTTTCATCATTACATTTTCTTTAAAAAAAAAAGGGTTTTCAAACCTAATCCATCAAAAGCAGATCTCCACTGGCTTTTATGTAGAAACAAGAGTAAAGAGATGAAGATAGCAGAAAACAACCACTTGATCCACTAGTCTGCCCATTTGTACCTGTCTGCTGTGCTATCACAGATCTTATTCAGTCTTTGATATTCCCCTTCCTCTGTTATTAAGATTCCTTTCTATTTATCTTCTGCATGATTTAATTCTGTTGCCATTTTGGAAGGGCCGACCCAACCTCTCTAGGCAGAAGCCCTGGAGTGCCGTCTCACTCCTTTTCCCTGTGTTGAGCACACATGGCCTGACTACTCTTCTGATCCCTCCAACACAACTTTGGGGGGGGGGGGGGTCAGAAGCGGCAGGCCATGCGTGCCGAAGCACATAGCCTGCCGCTACTGCTGAGCTGATCCGGGCAGCAGCATGGAGCAGCATGGCTTGGCTCAACATGAGTAGGTGGCAGACCATGTGTGCCGTACCAGCCACGGAGGTCTGCTGCCCTAGGAGACCGCCTAGGTTTGTGTCGTGGACAGGCTGGCCCTGGGCAAACTAGGCAGTATATTGAAGTCCTTCAGTAGCCCTATTCGAAACCAGGCTAAAACCTCAAATCTCTGAGGCTCCTTTTGGATCCTGATGCCCTTCACTCTCTTGTTTATCGCTTATGTGTTGTTCATCTTGATTAGATTACAAGCTCTGATGAGCAGGGACTCTCTCTTAATCTGTACGTTCTACTGGTCATTTGTATAGCGCTTCATGTACGCCTTGTAGCACTATACAAATGATAAGTAGTAGCAGGCAGTTGCTTAGGAATGCAGCTTCAAGAGGGTAGCAATGTATTTTGATAGCCAAGGGAGATTTACGGCTTTAGGTCTACCTAGGGTTCCAATGCCTTGAACCAACTCTGGAGTCAGCCCTGCCTTTCGGCTCCTATAGCCTCTGCTGGAAGTCTGGCCTTCTCAGTGATGCCAATATTGTGGAACAGTTTCCCCCTAGATCTTAAGGGCTAAATTAAAAAGCGTTTTTTAGAAAAAGCCAAAAGCATCCCTCACCTTCCTCTGATGTTTAGTAGGTGTATGCATTTGTTTGAAACAAAATAGGGAGTTTTAATGATATTTCCCATTTCATTTTCTCATTCTCGAATGAACGCTGAAATGTTGTCATGTCTCATCTTTCGTTAATTGAGCAATAGTGCCCGCTATGGGCAAATAGGGCACACTATTAAGCTTAGTGTAGCTTATTAGCACGCCTTATTAATAAGCCCTATTGCTCATTGGTGTGCACTCTTAATGAAAGATGGGAAGTGATGAAACAATGCAAAAAATCAACATGAAATAAAAATGTTTGCTCACTAAAGTCAGAAAACGAAATGAAGCAAAATATTTTTGCTTGCACAGCCCTAATGCTTAGTTTAGCCAATTTATTATTTAGCAATTTCTAATTTCTTGATTAATGATGGGTATCTTGAGTGTGCAGGACAGCATTTTACACACTCAAATAGTTAGTTATTTATAAAACGGCCTCGTCGAACATGCAAGAAGGTAAGTGCTGGGGAAAAGTGCCTGTTGTATGCCAAATGCTGATAATTTTATAACAGGTCACCCAGGTTCAGAGTGCAAGAATGCAGTTATTTTATAACCATATATAGGAGTGGAGGAGTAGCCTAGTGGTTAGAGCACTGGCTTGGTAACCAAGCAACCAGGGTTCAATTCCCACTAGCACTCCTTGTGGCCTTGGGCAAGTCACTTAACCCTCCATTGCCCTGGAAGAAAGGCTTGGTAATCTACCTCTGGTGACACTGCCAAGAAAACCCAGGAGCTTCTGGCTCACCAGGAGTCAGGACTGACTCAAAGGCACACATTGCATTGCATAGGCACCTATGTGTTGTTATAAAAGAGTAGGTGTAAACCCTCAGAAATTGTTGTGAGATTGAAGCCATGGACATGTGCATATCTTATATTAGCAACTCCATCCATGCACCACCCATAAGAACATAAGAAATGCCATAGTGGGTCAGACCAAGGTCCATCAAGCCCAGTATCCTGTTTCCAACAGTGGCCAATACAAGTAACAAGGACCTGGCAGGTTCCCAAAAAAGTACACAGATTCCACAATGCTTGTCCCTGGATAAGAAGTGGATTTTCCTGGTCTTCTTTAATAATGGTTTATGGACTTTTCCTCCAGGAACTTGCCCAAACCTTTTGTAAACCCAGCTACACTAACGGCTTTTACTACATCCCCCAGTAAAGAATTCCAGAGTTTGATTACATGTTGAGTGAAAATATATTTTCTCTTATTAGTCTTAAATGGGTTAAATTGTAACTTCATTGTGTGTCCCCAGGGGCAATTTTACTAAAGGGTGCTATGGTGTTGCGTCTAACTCAGCAAAAGTTCTGAAATGATGGTGCTTTAGGTGCAACACCACCACGTTAATTGTCAGGAGTGTGGAAAGCATTTCCTTGCCAGTTAACATGAAGCCCTCTCCCATAGTGCATGCACTGTTAGCGTGGGCGCACCTACCGCCTCCTAGTGAGGCATTCTAACAGCAGAGTGCACGCCATGCCCACTCTCTGCCCCAACCTCATCCACTTTCCCCTTAGCGCGTGTTGGACAGTTAGTGCAGAAAGCGTCATGTGCTGTTTTGGCCCCATGTTAGCTGGCAATGTATGCCCAAATGCACATTCAGTATGCACCAGAACACACGTTGTCAGCTACTGCCCTAGTCTTTCTGCTTTTTGGTGTAGCTTACCCGTTCCACTCCGTTCATTAATTTATAGATCTCTATCATATCTCCCCTCAGCCATCTCTTTTCCAGGTTGAAAAGCAAACATCTTTTTAGCCTCTCCTCATAGGGGTATCCTTCCATCCCCTTTACCATTTTGGTGGTTCTTCTCTGTACTTTTCTAATAACGCTATATCCTTTTTAAGATACGGCAACCAGAATTGCACACAATATTCAAGGTGCGGTCTCACCATGGAACGATACAGAGGCATTATAATATCCTTGGTTTTATTCTCCATCCCTTTCCTTATGATACCTAGCATTCTATTTGCTCTCTTGTTTATGTTTATGTTTATTGATTTGCTTAACCGCCCTTCAGTAATAAGCAGAGCGGTGTACAATTAAGAAAAAACTGGTTAAATTACAGCGGGCGCAAGGCCGGAAACAGAAAAGAAAGTTACAATTTTCCTTAACAGAGATAGGAGAAGAGGTAAAGGAACAGAAACACAGGGGGGGGGGGGGGGTAGACAGCATAGGGAGAGGATGGGCTAGGGAGGAGGGAGGTTGAAGGCAAGGGAGAAAAGGTGGGTCTTCAGGGCTCGTTTAAAGGCGGTGTGGTGGGGCTCCAGGCGGAGGGAAGTGGGTAGGGAATTCCATAGAGCCGGGCCTATAAAGAAGAAAGCTGAGGATCGGGTGGATTGGAGATGAGCAAATGAAGGGGAGGGAAGTGCAAGGCGGTTGAGGTGGAAGGAGCGGGGGGGGTGTCTGGGGGTATGGAAGTGGATGAGGTCGGACAGGTATTGAGGTGTGGAGGTGTGGAGAGCTTTATGAGTGAGCATAAGGAGTTTGAAACGGATGCGAAAGGAAATGGGAAGCCAGTGAAGACGGGAGAGAAGAGGAGTGACATGGTCTCTGGGGGAAGAGTGGGAAATGAGGCGGGCGGCAGTATTCTGAATACGCTGAAGTCGTGATAATTGGGTCTTAGAGATACCGGAGAAGATCGAGTTGGCGAAATCGATGCGGGAGATGACGAGGGCGAGCAGAAGGGTGGCAAGAGCGGAGGGAGAGAGGAAGGGGCGAATGGCACGAATTTGTCTGAGGTAGAAAAAAGAAGTTTTGGAAACATAGGAGACATGAGCGGAGAAGGAAAGGTCTGAATCGAAGAGCACGCCGAGATACCGAAAAGTGGTGACCAGTGAGATAGGAAGGCCGGAGAAAGAGGGAGCTATTGAAGGAGGGGGGGTGACCGTGTGGAAACCAAATTGCTGTCGTTTTAGAGGGGTTGAGATGCAAGCAATTTTGAGACATCCAAGTAGAGACAGCGGCCAGACAGGAGTTAAGTGGGACAAGATCGGGGCTGACAGGGGATGTGTGGTGTAGGAGGAGGATGTCATCGGCATAGTAGAAAGCTGAAATACCAAATTGCTGAATAAGTAGTGTGAGGGGTGTCAAGAAGAGATTAAAAAGGAGAGGGGCTAACACCGAACCCTGTGGAACGCCCGCAAGATAGGGGGAAGGAATCGGAGGGAGGGCAGTGTGGGGAGGAGGGGAGAACAGCACCAGAACGGGAGGAAAGAAAAGAATGGAACCACCGGAAGACTGTGCTGCAGAGGCCAGCGTCGCGTAGTCGGGATAAAAGGAGGGAGTGATCGACCAGGTCGAAAGCAGCAGAAAGGTCAAGAGCAACCGCCACCGAGATTTCACCACGATCGTGTGCTACATGCAGAGCGTTGGTGAAAGCAAGAAGAATAGTCTCAACGCTGTGCCCAGGACGGAAACCAGATTGACAGGGGTGAAGGAAATTAGTGGAGTCGAGGTGATGGGAGAGTTGGGCGAAAACAACTTTCTCAAGAAGTTTGGAGAGGAAGGGGAGTTGTGAGACTGGGCGATAATTGTTAGGATCGAGGGAATCAAGGGAAGGTTTCTTAAGTAGAGGGCGGATTAGAGCGTGCTTCCAGGGTGAGCGAAAAGTCCCAGTGGATAGACTAGTATTAATAAGGATTTGAATATAAGGAAGAGACAGTAGCCAGGCGGAGGGAATAGGGTCAAGGGGGCAGAAGGTTTTGTTAGAGGAGGAGATGAGATGGTGGAGTTCGTCAGTGGTAGTCAAGGAGAAGGAGAACCAGGAGTGAGAAAGATGAGAGACTGGGGGTGGAGAGGCAGCTGGAGGGGGAGAAGGAATGGGTGGAGGGTGAGAGGGTAGAGATGCTCTCAAGGAGGAGATTTTATTGCTGAAAGCAGAGGCAAGAAGAGAAGGGGTGGGGGTGGGGTGGGTGGGTGCGGAAGGGGCAGAGGGATGGAGGGAGGTAAGAAATTTGAGGGTGGAATAGAGGTGTCGTGTTTGGTTAGGAGTGTTGGCAATGGCAGTGGAGAAGAAAGAAGATTTGGCAAGGTGAACTTGAGAGCGGTAGTAGGAATGCTGGGCTTTGAAGAGTGACAGGGAGGCCGGTGAGGGGGATTTACGCCATAGCCTCTCTTAGCCACTGCTGCATACTGGGCGGAAGGTTTCAATGTATTATCCATGATGATGCCTAAATCTTTTTCCTGGGTGGTGGTTCCTAATGTGGAACATTGCATCATGTAGCCATAGTCTGGGTTGTTCTTTCCTAGGTGCGTAACTTTGCACTTGTCCACATTAAATTTCATTTGCCATTCAATAGCGTTAGCCGGGCAGCCAGCAGAGGCTGATCAGATAAGGCCACATACCATGATATTCAGTAGCACTATGTGGGCAATGCTGAGGAACATCATCACAGACTGACCTGGCTCTGTCCAGTTAGTGCAGGGGCAGTCCTTGAGTGGAATGGGGGCATGTCAGTGCAAACCAGCTAAGTCTCGGCATTTATCAAGTTTGTCCAATTTTCATCCAAGATTTAACCAGATTACTTGGGCCACTACTACACTGTAATTCGGTTAAATCCCGGCTGAAAAACAGGCCAACCAGATAAGTAATGAGACTTTTCCAGATTGCACTGCTCTGCAGGAAAATTAAGCAGCCACTCCAATCCGGTTACTGCTGCTGAATAGCCCGCTGCTCATTAAGTGCCACGACTGATCACCTGGTGTTTGAATATCGGCGGTTCTGAATATCGGGCCTGTGCTGTTTTGTCACCAGTTTACTTTTACATCTGTATCGCGTGGGGTAATTTTGTGAAAACTGTGTTTTGTGCTGGAAAGGTTAATAAAATTAACCCCCACATGTATTAGGTTTTCCTAGAGTTTGAGAAAGAGTAAAGCGGGGGCAAGACTGGCATTTACTATGAGGCACATTCCAAATGGAATGTCCAAGTGCAATCTGGGATGTCAAAGCCAGAACATCTGAAAAGAAAGCGTAGTTACTCACCTGTAACAGGTGTTCTCTAGGGACAGTAGGAATTAGTCCTCACTTACAGGTGACGTCGGCACCGACGGAGCCCGCGCGGAGCAAATCCCCAGCTTTCAAAGAAAGCCTTTGGTATTGCTGCAACACATGCATGGTCCTCTTCCTGCCCAAAGGTGTCATTTTGCTCAGTCAGGTCCCATAGCTAGAGCCCTACTCAGCAGATGGCAAGGGAAGAAAACCAAAAATGGCAAGGGGAGGTGGGAGGGTAGTGAGAACTGATTCCTGCTGTCCCTGGAGAACACCTGTTAAAGGTGAGTAACTACGTTTTCTCCAGGAACAAGCAAGAAGTCAGTCTTCACTTATGGGACTCCCCAGCTATAGGCTACCAAAACCTGCAAGCCAAAAACACCTCCACGAGGCCATGAGCAGGAGCCGATGACCAAAGGAAGCCCTCGGGCCCTTGGGGCCAAGCTCTCGGTAGCCGCAGAAGAAGGGTCGGAGGGCAGGAGTTGCTTATAACCCTGAACAGATTACAGAGTACAGCCTAGCCAAAGGCGCTGTCCCGGTAGGACTTCCTCCCCAGGCAGTAGTTCGAAGCGAAGGTATTCGCAGAGGACCAGGTCGCAGCCCAACAGATGACCATCAGAGGCACTGAACGCAGTGAAGCCACCGATGTCGCCTTGGATGGATGCCGTGCGCAGTGACTCGGCGATCCAGCAGGGCCCCAGCCTTTGCCTGAGCGAAGGCGATGCAGTCCGCCACCCAGATGGAGATGGTGCGCTTGGTGACTGCGAGCCCCAGACGATTCGGATAGTAGGCAATGAAGAGCCAGTCAGACTCAAATTGAAGAGAGACATAATGAATTGATTATAGATATTGCCAAGATAGCAACAAAGGGGGAAGCGATCATATTGGGTGACTTTAATCTACCTGATGTGGATTGGATTACTCCTTCTGCACATCTGGAAAGAAGCAAAAAAATTGTGGATGCTCTCCAAGATGCATTATTTAGACAAATGGTGATGGAACCAACCAGGGAAAGCTCAACGCTGGATGTAGTGCTCACAAACGGTGATAGTGTGTCGAATGTCTGCTTGAGTGCCCCTGTGAGCAACAGCGACCATCACATGGTGTGGTTTGAGATAAAAGTCATGGTACAGGCCAATCATAGCAAGCTCAAAGACCTAAACTTCAAATACACTGACTTCAATAAAATGGCAGAGTACTTAAAGGAGGAGATGAAGGGGTGGAAGGAGATAAAGGAAGTGGAATTGCAATGGGCTAAACTAAAGGAGGCAATAAAAGGGGCAACCGATAAATATGTAAGAAAAGCAAATAAAAACAAGAGGAGAAAGAGACCTATTTGGTTTTCCAAAGAGGTGACTGCTCAAATAAAGGCAAAAACCACAACTTTCGCAAAATTCAAAAGCTTGCAAACAGAAGAACACAGAAATGAATACAGGATCCAACTCAAAGAGTCTAAAAGAGTAATAAGGATAGCAAAATCAAAGGCAGAGGAAAAGATGGCTAAAGATGTTAAAGGTGGCAACAAAACTTTCTTCAGGTATATTCAGGAAAGAAAGAAGATCAAAGTTGGAATTGCAGGACTCAAAAGTGCTGGGAAAGGACTTGTGGAAAGTGACACTGAAAAAGCGAAATTGCTAAACAAATACTTCTGCTCTGTTTTTACTAAAGAAGATCCTGGAGATGGACCAGCTGTGACTCCCAAAAATAAAAATGGGAATGAAGTAGATACCACACCATTCATGAGGTGTTAGAACAACTTGCTAAACTGAAAGTGGACAAAGCCATGGGACCAGATGGGATACATCCCAGGATACTGAAAAAGCTCAGAGAGATCCTTGGAAATGGGAGAGGTTCCTCAGGACTGGAGAATGGCTGATGTCGTACCTCTACACAAGTGGTGACAGGGAAGAAGTGTCAAACTACAGGCCCGTGAGCCTTACGTCGGTGGCGGGAAAAGTAATGGAGGCGCTCCTGAAAGAGCGAATAGTGAACTTTCTCAAAACCAACAGGATGCAAGATCCGAGGCAACATGGTTTTACCGAAGGACAGTCTTGCCAAACAAATCTGATTGAGTTCTTTGACTGGGTGACCAAGAAACTAGATCAGGGGCATGCGATGGATGTCATCTACCTGGATTTCAGAAAAGCCTTTGATACTGTTCCTCATAGGAGGCTTGTCAACAAACTCAGTAGCCTGGGGATGGGTCCAAAGATGGTAAACTGGATTAGAAATTGGTTGACTGACAGACGACAGAAATTGATTGTACATGGAGCTCACTCGGATGAGAGGAAGGTGATTAGCGGGGTGCCCCAGGGGCCAGCACTGTTCAATGTATTTGTGAGTGATATTGCTGAAGGACTGAATGGAAAAGTCTGTCTGTTTGTAGACGACACAAAAATTTGCAACAGAGTGGACTCCCCCGAGGGAGTGGCTAACTTGAGGAAAGATCTACAAAAGCTGGAAGACTGGTCTAATGCTTGGCAACTGTGATTTAATGCAAAAAAGTGCAGTGTCATGCACTTAGGTAGCAGAAATCCAAGGGAAATGTACGAGATAGGGGGAGAGAGGTTGGTATGCACGGTTCAGGAGAAAGACCTTGGTGTGATTATCTCTGATGATCTCAAGGTGGCAAAACAGTGCGACAAGGCGGTGGCAAAAGCCAGGAGGATGTTGGGCTGCATACAAAGAGGGATTACCAGCAGAAAGGAATAGGTACTTATGCCACTGTATAAGTCACTGGTGAGGCCTCACTTGGAATACTGTGTTCAGTTTTGGAGACCGTATCTTGCAAAAGATGTAAAAAGATTGGAAACGGTTCAGAGGAAAGCGACCAAAATGATTTGGAGCCTGCGTCAGAAGCCTTATGAGAAGAGACTTGAAGACCTAAATATGTAATTTTGGAGGAGAGGAGGGACAGGGGAGATATGATTCAGACCTTTAAATACTTAAAGAGAAATGATGAACAAACAAAGACGGGGAAACTGTAAAACTAGAGGGCATAACATGAAGCTGCAAGGTGGTAAATTGAAGGGCAATGTCAGGAAATATTTTTTCACTGAAAGGGTGGTGGATGCTTGGAATGCCCTCCCGATGGATGTAGTGGGGGCAAACATGGTGACGGAATTCAAAAAGGCATGGGACAAACATAGTGGATCCGTTTGCAGCAATAGGATAAAAACAAAATAAACGGTACCATATAACGTCTCAACAAATATATAACGTCTCAACAAATAGGGGACTCTTGCCTCAAAGCAGATGCATCTCGCAGGTGTTTCATAAAGGTGTAATGGAGCATCTGATGTCTTTATAAAATCAAAAATATGGTGAAAATATTCAAAGACAATCCTATAGCATACAAATCAGAACATTTACTAAAAGTATTCAAAACTTACAGAAAGAACCATGCTGGATTTTATTTAAATATGGTCATTCCGAATGCCGCAGACCTCTGAGACCAGCCTGAGCTCCCCAACTGGGGTCGAGCCATCCACCGCCGGACCAAGACAGCCTCCCTGCCTCCTCCTGCCCAATCGGGGCAAGCCGCCGACATCAAAAAGGAAGCGCCATTGGGCGCCAGCACACCGAACGCCGCAGACCTCCGAGATCATCCTGAGCTCCCCAATTGGGGATGAGCCAGCCGCCGCTGAACCAAGTCAGCCTCCCTGCCCCTTCCTGCCCAATAGGGGCAAGCCGCCGACATCAAAAAGGAAGCGCCATCGGGCGCCAACACACCGAACACCTCATACCTCCTAGACCAGCATGAGCTCCCCGATCGGGGTCGAGCTAGCTGCCACCGGGCCAAGCCAGCCTCCCTCCCTGCCTCCTCCTGCCCAATCGTAGCAAGCCGCTGACATCAAAAAGGAAGCACCATAGGGCTAAAACAGGGACTAAGAAAACTGGATAGCATATGGAGACGCAAAAAAATGGAAGAAGATAAGAGGCAATATATGAAAGCACTAAAGCAATATAAAGACGCAATAAATACAATAAAAAAAGAATATCACACAACACTAATATCCAAATCCCTAAACAAGCCAAGAGAACTGTTCTCTATAGTAAAACCCCTTACTAGAACCCACACACATGAAGATGAAACCATACAAATTCATCCACAAAAGCTAGCAAACTACTATATAGAGAAGATCACACAAACTGGACCAACTTTGGCTACCGTTGGCCCGCCCAATACCAATACCACACATTCTAATTCACATGACAACTCATTCTAGACATCTTTCAGTCTCATAGATAACAAACATTTAAAAAACATCATAGCTAGCATTAATACCACCACCTCACCAACTGACCCATGTCCAGTTAGTTGAATAAAGTCAGTAAAAGATTAATTTATTCCAACCATCTGTGAAATAGTAAATGCCTCCCTGAACCAAGGGTACATGCCTGATGCTGTTCTATCAAAGGTGATAGAAAAAGTTGTGCAATTACAGCTCCAGGATTACATCGAGCTAAATGCCCCCTTAGATGAAAATCTACCTGGGTTCAGACCACAATATAGTGTAGAGACACTCATGCTCTCTTTATTTGACAACATTACACATGGCCTGGACTCCAGGAAACAGGCCTTTATCGACATCTTCATCGACATAGCAACTGCTTTTGATAGCATAAACCATACCCTTCTAATAAACAGACTAAAACGGATTGGGATGCAAGGAAATGTGTTACAATGGTTTACCTCCTACCTAAACAACCAAACCCAAAAAGTACAAATTGGCCACTCATCCTCCTCAACCTTTGCCCAAAAACAAGGAATCCCCCAAGGATCCTCCCTCTCCGCACTACTTTTTAATATCTATATTCAGCCAATCTGTGACATATTCAAAACATATACCATCAACTATCATCTATACGCAGATGATATCATGATGTACCTCCCCTGTAACACCAACAAACCAAACTTCTCTAAAATATCAGCATGTATGTCAGAAATATCATGTTGGCTCAACAGTCAGAACCTTAAAATTAACCTAAAGAAAACTGAGGCTGTGTACATATCTAGAAACCCAGACATTATTGCACCTAATACAATTACAATACAAGGCACTGACATAGAAGTTATGGATGAAGGGGGGCGGAGCCTGATGTCCAGCGGGATGGTCGCATAATGCTGAGGCTCCCGAGAGGCCTACTCAGAATCCTGAATTAACACCGGACAAATTTGAATTTCTGCTCTGATCTTGCCGGGGCACATTGGTGAGATGGCGGGGACCAAACCCACGCGCCTGGAATTTGGCTCTTCAGCGGCTTCTCACGGTAAACGCTCCAAAACCGAACCCCCGTCCCCGCAGAAGGGGCTGGCTTTGCGCGAGGGCCCCGAAATGCAGCAGGAAATCCTCGCAGAAATTAGAGGGGTTAAGGACCTCGTGCAGTCAAACGGTGAAGCACTTCGAGCGCTGAGGGAAGATCTTGGTGTACTGCAAGGCAGGCTAGAGGGGCTCTCTTCGCGTCAGGACAAAATGGAGAATATATTAGACTCCCATGCGGTCCGGCTGTCCAAACTCGACAAAGTTGAACGTCAGGTGCGGGCTTTGCAGAAAGAAGTGGAAGATGGCAATAATAGAGCGCGCCGCAACAACCTGCGCCTCGTGGGCCTACCGGAGGGAGCGGAATTGGGTGACATGAAGGAGTTTTTAAGTAAAATCCTCCCTTCCTTGCTCCAAATCACCTTCACCAAAGAATTGGAGATCGATCGTGCTCATCGTGTACCCACAAACATAACGCTCAACAGGAAGACCCCGCGGCCTATCATCTTTCGACTTTTGAGATATCAACATGTGGAACAAATTCTCAGTGCCTCCCGGGCAAAGGGCCATATGGAGTTTGAGAGCCACAAGGTCTCCTTCTATCCTGACTTGGCTAAACCCACGGTCGACCGCCGAAAGCGCTTTCTGGAATTTCGGCCGAGGCTTCAACAATTACAAGCGCGCTATGGTCTACTGTACCCGGCCAAGCTCCGAGTCACGCTTCACAATCAGACAAGAACATTTGAGGACCCTGAGCTACTAGCGGAGTTTTTGGACTCTAAAGAAGCCGACTTGATGCGCTGATATCCAGAATATTCCTGCCAGTACTCTCATAGCCGCTGTGCCTGCCATATTGGATTTACCGCGGCTCAGCGAAGAGTTTATCGAAGGAGGTCTGTCGCCTTATTTTGAAGATATCTGGGACCCGACTCCATTTACCCATTGTAGCCTCGACGAATATCAGAGACAGTGTTTCTTATGGACTCTGGTGTTTCTTTTCTTTTATTATGTCTTATCTCCTCTCTGGGGCCTCCTCCCGCAGACATCTGGTCGCCATATTCATTGGGGGTTTGCTTCTTCTCTAAGTTACTTTGGTACATACTTTTCAATATGTGTATTGGCCAGCATATTTGGTGCTTATGTCATTAGTGTACAGATTCTGATTATGTTGTAAGTTTTCAAGCGCTTTTACCTAGAAATGTCTAGTATCGACTGATGGCACCATGTAAGATTTTCATTGAACGTACAAGGAATCAATAATCCGATACAACGGAGGAAACTCCTATGCTATCTAACTCATTAGGCTGCGGACCTGATTTTCCTCCAAGAAACACATTTCAATTCGAAGGAAACTTTCCACTTCAATACTAAACCTTACATGGTGGCCGCCTACTCCCCAGCTGCTTCTAAGAAATGTGGGGTTGCTATATTGGATAGGAAATCTCTGCATGCTACTATTGTAGCGATTTGCTTAGATACACCCCAATGAGCTAGACTTTACCTTCTTCTCTTCCCTTCACAAATTCCAGTTTCGCATAGATTTCTTTCTAATATCAACATTGTTAGCTCCCCAGGTGGACGCTGTAAAGATTCACTCCTCG
Organism: Ichthyophis bannanicus; assembly: GCA_033557465.1. Classification (NCBI taxonomy): domain Eukaryota; kingdom Metazoa; phylum Chordata; class Amphibia; order Gymnophiona; family Ichthyophiidae; genus Ichthyophis; species Ichthyophis bannanicus. The sequence continues at coordinate 247,991,514 of CM066041.1, read as the reverse complement.
TATATTTCAGATCATGCTGCTATTCCTTTTCACTACCATACTACTGCACTTCAAGGGAATCCGGGGGCCTGGCTCTTTGATAGAGCCCTATTAACTCAGCCAGAGTTTCGGTTTGAAATTTGAGCAGCCATGTATGATTATTTCCAGACCCTGGTCCTCCAGGGAGATCAGGACACCCCAACAGCTCTTTCTGCAGCTCGTTGGAAAACCTTTTCTGATCTATACAGGGGATTTGCGTTCCTAGCGGAACATTATTTTCAATTGATGCAACTTACATGCTGCCTCAAAAGTGCTCCAATCATGCTGCCCTCTGTCCCTACTAAGGATGGGCTCTTAGAACTAATTCACTCTATTAGTAGTACACATGGAGCAGCCTTTACCTCTTATAACCTATTATGTCAGGGTACAGATACTGTCACTTGTAGAATCCAACCAGCCTAGGCTTGCTAATCGCAAACCACTTTAACCCCTGTGCATTGGAGCGTTTCTGGAGCAACATAATGCGGGTTTCCCGATCTGCTTCAGCTATCCAAACCCAACTCTTGTCCTTTTGCACAAAGATGTTCTCATATTCCAGAAAATAGTCAAATGGAACACAATTGCCAGGGGCCCGTGCAGGTCTCGCTATACTGATGTGGGAACCTTCGTTCATGTTCTTGTAAATGTCCTTAACTACAGATTTACTAGGGGCGGGTCTGGGGTCGTTCTTCCTTTATCTTGCACCTTCACGAGCCTCTTTCTCGGACGACTGTTGGACTCCGCTCAGTGGCGGGGGTCCCCTCTCTTCTTAAGAAGGGTCGTTTTCTCCTGATTTTATGCTGGGTATGGCCATGTGTTTGATCACGGGGACTTGGAGGGATAGCTCTCGACTTGCTGTCAATGCATAGTGGAACCTTGTCTGCTTATATAGTAACTATGAGCAGATATCTTGGAGGGCTATTTTCCATACCCAATTTCATTCTTGCTTGTCTAATGACAGATGCTCAATGATCATGTACCATCTGCTTATTGCTTCGACATGTCTGTTTAATGTACACCCATCATGTCTCAGATCGCTGTAAAGTTTTGTAACATAATACTGTTTCAGACCGCTGGACGGTTTTGTAATACAATAATATCAGTACACGTCCGTTTCGAGAATGTCTTAGTTTCTAGAGAAGAAGCAGGGGGGAGGGGGGTGGTGGGGGTTTGCTTTGGTGTATGTATCACATTACATGTATGTATTTGTCTCTTAGTTGTATGTCTTCCTTTCCTTTGTTGTTGCAAAACGAAAATAAAGAATTTAAAAAAAAAAAAAGAAGTTATGGATGAAGTCAGATACCTAGGAATGGTTCTAGATCAAAACTTAAACATGATTCCTCACATAAAATCAGTCACAAAAAGCATACATTTCAAACAGAAAACTATCCAGCACCTTAGGCCTCTCTTGGAAGACCACGATTTCAGGAATGTACTGTAATCACTAATAACCCCACTCTTGGATTACAGTAATAGTATCCTCCAGGGACTTCCTAAAAAAAAACACACACCAGCTCCAGCTCGCTCAAAACCTGGCAGCTCGCATAGCCACAAACTCAAGACGCACCGACCTCATAGCACCAATTCTGAGTGACCTCCACTGGCTACCAATAACCTCAAGAGCGAAATACAAATATATAATGATTACATCACTCAGGGAACCACACAAACTCACAAGAAACCTAGCGAGTCCACAGAAGCCCATCAGTGACTCCAACAGATGAAACATGCTATTTCACTTAAGACTGCCTTTATGATAATATTGTACATAGTTCTCTGTATATAGTTCAACCATATCATATTATATGTTAAATGTACATAGTTCTAATGTTTATTGTAAAAGTTGTATTTATGTTCGATGTAAACCGCCTCTGATCATGGGAAGAGGCTGTATATAAAACCTTGTTAAATAAATAAATAAATAGTTTATTACATAGTAACATAGTATATGAAGGCAGATAAAGACCAGTATGGTCCATCTAGTCTGCCCACCAAGGTGTTAAGAGTAGGTGCATCTGCCGTTCTGTGCAGTCAACCCTCCCCATGCCTTTGTTTAGGGGTGTACCCACCGCTCCGTGTAGGGCACCCCTGTTTGTTGAGATATAAGAGATAGTTTATTTGGATTTTATCCTGGATGAGTCATCTGCGTGTTATTAGTGATATGTTATGGTCACAATTTTACATCTGTGATGTGTTCAGGAGATGGAATCGATGGAGTTTTAAATATGATGGTGCACATGAGTGTCCTAACAGTCATTTTGTGTCTCCACAGCAAGCCAAAACATACAAACATAATTCTGAAGACCTTTCGAAGGCGCTTGGATCCCTAAATCAAACATTGCTACCAAAACATTGATACTGAGTCTATGGAGCCCTTTGACTAAAGGATGTTAGCATTTGCACCTAAACATGTATTTCATGCAAAAACTAACGTACGTTAAATGAAAGCCTCCACGGTAACTGTCGAGGATGACCAGCATGTTCCCAACAGTCAACATGTGGATGAGCACCCTAACACAATGCACTGTTACCGCCGGCACACTTATCTCCACATACTGTGGTGGTATCAGCTAACATTGAGAGCTAGCGTGCAGTGTGTCCACCCTGTACTAACTGCAGTGTGCTCATCACACCCACTTTCTGCTCCTGTCTCGCTTATTCAGCTCTCCAGCATGTGAGTGGCAATTCACGTGCGAATCAACATGCAGCAACTGTCATGCTCCCGTGGTAACAGTTGCTGCAGGCCTGAGCAAGCAGTTACTGCACGCAAATGCATGTTAATTGCTTAGCGCACTTTAGTAAAAGGGCCTCTATATGTAGCACATTAAAGTTTGTCATTTAAGGACTTCATTTTCAACATGCTTCTATTTGCAATGGGAGAGCACTTGCTTATCGAGGTTTTGCAAATTAAACAAATCAATAGTTTATGACTGAATTTAAAAGTAGTTTATGATGGAATATAAAAGCCAGATATTGTGGGCTCTGACGGTCCTTTGTTTCTTAAACAAAAACTTAAAAGTTTCTTTGAAAATATTTATAAGCGTTCTGGTCTGTATACTTTAATACAAGATGGGGGTTTATTTTAGAAGCCTTATTCATGATTTCCACATGCAAAATCAGGCATTTAGATGTGGAAATGACATTCATGTGTAAATGGCTATCTTAGATATGGCTGAACTTACACAGAAGTTGCAAAGAAGCGTGGCCTGGGTGGGTCAAAAATCTTCTCCTGTATCCCCCATTTCATATGGACCCCTAAAGGAGGCACTGTTAACCAAAACATTGATATATGAAGAATACATGTATTTGACCGAAATTGTAAATGTCAGGATTTATACCTTCTCCATGGCATGTTTGGGTTATACAAAATAATCACCTGTCAGACTGCTTCACTGAAATCTCCAGCTGGCTACAAGAGAATAGCCTATCCATCAACATTAAAAAAACAGAAGCCCTCATAGTAACCAAAGACCCTTACTTCACTCCACCACCACACCTCATACTAGGAACCACCCAAATACAAATTCAACCCCAAATAAAATATCTAGGAATCATCATCGATCAAGCGCTTACATTCAACCAACAGATAAAAAAGACTACCAGAACAATATTCCACAAAACAAAAATGGTACAACGACTCAGACCACTCCTCGACGCAAAGGACTTCAGAACAGTCATGTAAGCCATGCTGCTTCCCCACCTGGACTACTGTAATACAATTCATCACGGACTACCCACCACCCACATCAACCCCATATGAATAGCACTAAACACCACAGCAAGAATCATCCAGAAAGCGAAAAAACATGACCACATCACTCCCATCCTAAGAGAACTCCACATCCTCCCTCTCGAAGCAAGAATAAAATACAAATCTATCCTGCTCAACCACAAAGCCCTCCATCAGACACAATCTTCTCAACTCCGGACACTACTACCCCAGACCACCCTCAACAAACCAACCCGTCAGAATACCAACAACACACTCGCCATCCCCCACAAACAAACTAAATTCAATCAACAGACCTGCAACAGAGCATTCGAACTGTACGCACCCTCCCTCTGGAACTCCCTCCCAAACCTGATCCGTAGAAACAGTGACCTCCCCACATTCCAAAAAAAACTAAAAACCATCCTATTTCAAGAATATCTTGTACCAGAAAAAGACTCCTCTCAATGATTGCACCGCCAGCCCCTAAACGACCCCCTCTATCACCAACTATGAAACTTACATCTTTTTGTCTACATCTTTTGTCTAATCTGTTCCTTTCTGTTCAAATCATTAATGTTGACCCTCTTGAAGACAGCTCCCCCCTTTTTTCTGTTGACTTAATTACTGTCCACCTCCCCCCCCCCCCACCTTTTTGTTAAGCTGCTTTGACCTGGTGAAAAGCGGAATATAAATGTAGCTAAATAAATAAATAAAATTATTTCCCTTTAAGTATTTAAAAGCCTGAATCATATCTCCCCTGTCCCTACTCTCCTCCAAAGTGTACATATTTAGGTCTTCAATTCTCTTCTCATAAGGCTTCTGACGTAGGCTCCAAATCATTTTGGTCGTCTTTCTCTGAACAGTTTCCAGTCTTTTTATATTCTTTGCAAGATATGGTCTCCAAAACTGAACACAGTATTCCAAGTGAGGCCGCACCAGTGACTTGTACAGTGGCATAAGTACCTATTCCTTTCTGCTGGTAATTCCTCTTTGTATGCAGCCCAACATCCTCCTGACTTTTGCCACGGCCTTGTTGCACTGTTTTGCCACCTTGAGATCTTCAGAAATAATCACACCAAGGTTTTTCTCCTGATTCGTGCACACCAACCTCTCGCCCCCTATTGCGTACATTTCCCTTGAATTTCTGCTGCCCAAGTGCATGATTCTGCACTTCATTGCATTAAATCTTAATTGCCAAGCATTAGACCATTCTTCCAGCTTTTGTAGATCTTTCCTCATATTAACCACTCCCTCGGGGGAGTCGACTATGTTGCTAATTTTTGTGTCATCTGCAAAAAGACAGACTTTTCCATTCAGTCCTTCAGCAATATCACTCACAAATACATTGAACAGTGCCGGGCCCAGGACCGAACCCTGGGGCACCCCGCTAATCACCTTCCCTTCATCCGAGTGAGCTCCATTTACCATCACCTTCTGTCGTCTGCCAGTCAACCAATTTCTGATCCAATTTACCATCTTCGGATCCGTCCCCAAGCTACTGAGTTTACTGATAAGCCTCCTATGAGGAACAGTATCAAAGGCTTTGCTGAAATCCAGGTAGATGACATCCATCGCATGCCCCTGATCTAGTTCCCTGGTCACCCAGTCAAAGAACTCAATCAGATTTGTTTGGCAAGATCGTCCTTCGGTAAAACCATGTTGCCTCGGGTCTTGCAACCTGTTGGTTTTGTGAAAGTTCACTATTCGCTCTTTCAGGAGCGCCTCCATGACTTTTCCCGCCACCGAGGTAAGGCTCACGGGCTGTAGTTTGACACTTCTTCCTTGTCACCACTTTTGTGTAGAGGTACAACATCAGCCATTCTCCAGTCCTGGGGAACCTCTCCTGTTTCCAAGGATCCTTTGAAAACATCCTTTAACGGCCCTGCAAGGACCTCTCTGAGCTCTTTCAGTATCCTGGGATGTATCCCATCCGGTCCCTTGGCCTTGTCCACTTTCAGTTTTGCAAGTTGTTCTAACACTTCATCTTCTGTGAATGGTGTGGTATCTACTTCATTCCCATTTTTATATTTGGGAGTCACAGGAGGTCCTTCTCCAGGACTTTCTTTAGTAAAAACAGAACAGAAGTATTCATTCAGCAATTTCGCTTTTTCGATGTCACTTTCCACGAGTCCGTTCCCAGCACTTCTGAGTCCTGCAATTCCAACTCTGATCTTCTTCCTTTCCCGAATATACCTGAAGAAAGTTTTGTCGCCAAACTTAACATCTTTAGCCATCTTTTCCTCTGCCTTTGATTTTGCTATCCTTATTTCTCTTTTTGTCTCTTTGAGTTTGATCCTGTATTCATTTCTGTGTTCCTTTGTTTGTGAACTTTTGAATTTTGCGAAAGCTGTGTTTTGTGCCTTCATTTGAGCAGCCACTTCTTTGGAAAACCAAACAGGTTTTCTTCTTCCTCTTGTTTTTCTTTACTTTTCTTACATATTTATCTGTTGCCCCTTTTATTGCCACCTTTAGTTTAGCCCATTGCAATTCCACTTCCCTTATCTCCTTCCACCCTGTTAGCTCCTCCTTTAGGTACTCAGCCATTTTATTGAAGTCTGTGTTTTTGAAGTTTAGGACTTTGAGCTTACTATGATTGGCCTGTACCATGGCTTTTATCTCAAACCACACTGTGTGATGATTGCTGCTGCTCACAGGGGCACTCACGTAGACATTCGACATGCTATCACCGTTGGTGAGCACTAAATCCAGCGTTGAACTTTCTCTGGTTGGTTCCATCACCATTTGTCTAAGTAACGCATCTTGGAGAGCATCCACAATTTTTTTGCTTCTTTCCAGATTTGTAGAAGGAGTAATCCAATCCACATACGGTAGATTAAAGTCACCCAATATTATTGCTTCTCCCTTTGTGGCTATCTTGGCAATATCTATAATCAGTTCGTTATCGATCTCTTCAAATTGTGTCGGAGGTCTGTAGACTACAGCAGTATGGATGACAGTGCCATCTCTTCTTTTGAACACAATCCAGAGTCCTTCTTCTTTTCCCCATGCCCCCTGCATTTCAGTAGCTTTAATATTGCTTTTGACATACAAGGCTACTCCTCCTCCTCTTCCATTTTCTCTGTCTATTCTGAATAGATTATAGCCAGCTATGGCTTTATCCCAATCATGTGATTCATTTAGCCATGTTTCTGTAATGGCCACAATGTCCAAATCCATTTCCACCATTAGGGCTTCCAGGTTCGGAATTTTGTTGGCTAAGCTTCGAGCATTTGTGCTCATTGCTTTCCAGCATTTAACTGGCTTGTGTGTATTTTGCATTGATTTTGTTCTGCCTACATCTTCCCACTTGTTTTTGATGTGTGGTTTAAAAGTGTGGCTCTTTCTGATTTTAATCTGATTTTGCAGGGGGTGACGTCCGGACCTTTCACATCCGTCACCCCCTTTTTCTAGTTTAAATGCATATCCACATATTGCTTGAATTTTTCACTTAGGATTTTTTTCCCTGCGATAGAGAGATGTAGTCCATCAGCACAGTATAGTCTCTTGTTGTTCCATCTGTTACCCCAGTCGCCAATAAATCTGAATCCTTCTTGTTGCACCAGGTCTGGAGCCATGTATTAAAGCTGTTAATGCGATGCAGCCTTTTTGCCCTCTTACCAAGAACAGGTAGAACCTCTGAGTATGCAACAGTGTTAACAATGGGCTTGAGTTTCTCTCCCAGAGACTGGAAGTCCTTTTGAACTGTAGAGGCACTGTTTCTAGCCAGGTCATTTGTGCCCAAGTGGATAACAACATCAAGTTTGGAGTGTTCACTTTCTGTGCTAAGTACTTCAACAATGTGGTTTGTATTCCTGCTGGCTGAAGAGCCTGGGAGGCACTTGACTATCTTCTTTCCTTTGAACTGTGTTCCCAAGTTGACGCCACTGATGATGGAATCACCAAGTAGTAGTAGTTTGCTGTTTGGTGAGGTTTTCTTCATATTTGGTCCTTTAGCAGGAGATTGGGCTTTGTCTGTCTCATTTAAGGGCCCTTCAGTTTCTTTGGATTGGGCATCCTCATTCGCCAAGGCAGAGAAGGCATTATGCAGGGATATCTCCTGATGCATAGGATGCCTCTGTTTCACAGGTCGCAATCTTCCAGAACGCACTGTGATCCATTTGTTCCTAGGGTGTTTGATTCTTTGTGGGAGTGGTGGTGGACAATGTTCAGTTTGTATTCTAGAAGAGGTGTGCCTCATTGCAGCCAGTTCCTCCCTCAGTAGGGTAATCTCTTTATGCATGGCAGCTATGTCTTCCCTTAGTAGAGTCAGTTCTTTATGCATGGCAGCTGACCTGAGGCATAGAGGACAAGCTCTTAGGTCCCAAATGATTCGTCTTGGAATGAATGTACTGCAGTTATTGCACTGAATACACGACATGCTGAATGAACAGTCCTAGAAGGAGAAGAGGAAGAAGAAGAAGAAAGGAAGAAGAAGATGTGGGCTGTAACCCAACTTAAAAGGATAGATGGCAATGTATGCAATTACTATATAGGTAATGCAGCCCCCGGGGGGAGGGGGGCGGGAACCTAAATGTCTCTGGCCAGAAGGCTGTTCCTGAACTGGGGGCACCCACAGATATCTGCTCCAAGTATAAAAAAAATAGTTATGTTTATTTTGATTTTATCCTCTTGCTATAAAAGGATACACTGTGTCTGTTCCATGCCACCCCAAATTCCATCATTGTACCCGCCCCCACCACCTCCATCGGGAAGGCATTCCAAGTATCCACCACCCTTTCAGCGAAAAAGTTTTCCTGATGTCACTTTCAAGTTTACCTCCTTGCAGCTCCATTTTATGCCCTCTAGCATTACAGCTTCCCTGTCTTTGAAAAAGTTTGCTCGTTCATTAATACACTTTAAGCATTCAAATGTCTGTATCAAATCTCCACTGTCCTCCTACAGGGCAACTCTCTTCTCACACGTCTTCTGGGGCAGGCTCCAATCATCTTGGTCACCCTCCTCTAAACCGTTTCAAGTCCTTCCATATCCTTTGTAAGATATGGTCTCCAAAATCGAACACAACACTCCAAGTGAAGCCCAACAACGACCTGCACAGGGCACCAACAGCTCCGCGCCTTTGCTGGTTCCTCCCCCCTGCATGTAACCCAGCATCTCCTAGATACCCTTGAACTTCTCCTGCATGTGATATTTGGCAAGACCAAGTGGGGTGCTCCTAATGATGGTATTAAACCACACTACCAAAACCATAACTTTATTTTTAAAGGGCCTGATATTCCGACCTGCCAGTATAGAAATGCCACGGCAGGCAGCCACGGTGCTGAAATATCAGTGGCCGTAACTGGACTGGAGCTGCCGCCAAATATCCCTGCTGAGCAGTGCTATCAGGATAAGTCTCTGCACTTATCCAGTTTACCCAGTTTTCAGCTGGAAGTTAACTGGACTACAATTTAGGACAGCTTTTTGTGCAGCTCAAGTAATCTGGTTAAGTCCCAGCTGAAAATCTGGCTAACCAGATAAGTGCTGAAACTTACCACTAACATAAGAACATAAGAAATGCCATAATGGGTCAGATCAAGGTCCATCAAGCCCAGTATCCTGTTTCCAACAGTGACCAATCCAATACTTGGCAGGTTCCCAAAAAGGTACAAAGGTTCCACAATGTTTGTCCCAGGGTAAGCGGTGAATTTCCCTGGTCCTCTTTAATAAGGGTTTATGGACTTTTCCTCCAGAAGTTGTCCAAACCTGTTTTAAATACAGCTGCACTATCAACTTTTACTATATCCTCCGGTAATACACGTTGAGTGAAAAACTATTTTCTCTTATTAGTCTTAAATACATTGTAGCTTCACTGCGTACCCTCTAGTCTTTCTACTTTTTGATGAAGTAAACAACTGAGCTATGTTCACCCTTTCCACTACATTCATTAATTTACAGAACTCTATCATATCTCCTCTCAGCTGTCTCTTTTCCAGGTTGAAGAGCCCTAACCTTTTAAGCCTCTCCTCATAGGAGTATCATTTCATCCCCTTTATCATGCTGGTGGCTCTTCTCTGCAACTTTTCTAATTCCACTATATCCTTTTTAAGATATGGTGACCAGAATTGCTACTGCTACTACTACTACTGAGCATTTGTATAGCGCTATGAGACGTATGCAGCTCTGCACAGACACATGTAAAAGACAGTCCTTGCTCATCAGAGCTTAGCTGGTTTGTACCAGCAAGCCCCCGCTCCACCCATTGACTGTCCCTGCACTAAATGGACAGTGCCAGGACAGTCTGTGTTGATATTTATGCATACTATCCAAATAGTGCCTCTGAATATCATGGTCAGCAGCCTTATCTGGCTGGTCTCTGTTGGCAGAATGTTGTTGTTAAGTGCCGTCAAATAGGTATCAACTGTAGGGATTATAAGGATATGTTCCTGGTTCATAATCGCTCTATGGCCTTTATTCTGCTCTAATAAAAATATATATGTCAACCAAACTACTATACAGTGGGCAAGGAGAAGCAGGCCAGCATAAAATCATATAAATCTTTGCACTGCATATTACTGAGCTGGAAGGCCCAGAAATAGTCATGCAAACACATACACAGGAAACCATGCAAAGAGCATAAGCTGAGCCGTTAGCCCTGAAGACAGTAGACAGTTGACAGTTGGTGAGTATAACCAAGACAGAGAGGCCTTAGAGATGTTGAAACAGGAACAGAGGGGTCAGAAAGGTCAATGACAGGAAACAGAAGGAGAGAGGAGAGGGGGCCTCACAGAGGGATGAATGTGGAGACTATGCATATACGGAAGTAATATACGGAAGCAAAAAATGTATATAAGTAATATGACTATTATACTCAACGGGGGAGGAGGGATTCTGATGTCTGATGACTGACAGAAATTCTCCTCTCCCTGCCTGTATTTGTCCATCAGTTATCTAATAAACAGAGATTCTGATTGCACCTGTACTGACTTTTGGATCTGGACTATACAGGAAATTAGTGATAATTAGTAATCGGTCTTTTGTGGGATACAGGGCCCTACACAACTCATGGTGACCCTCTGGATAGCTGACCTAAACTGTATTCAGTCTACAGTCAAGAGGCTCATTATTGATAGATTGGTATCCAAAGCTGCTGTTATTGTATCGATCCATCTCATTGCTGGCCTTCCTCTTTTACAGTGACCTTCTACCTTGCCAAGCATGATGTCTTTCTCTAATGATCTCCTTCTTTGCATGATGTGTTCAGAGTATGAAAGTTGAACTCTTGTCATCTGAGCTTCTAAAAAATGCTTTGGTTTGATCTCCTCTAGTACTGGGCAGTCCATGGTATACACAGTATTCTTAACCAGCATCATAATTCGAAGGCATCGATTTTCTTCCTGTCTATCTTTTCCACTGTCCAACTTTCACATCCATAAATAAGATGTTATTGAAAATACCATGGCTTGGGAGCGGAGCTGACTGGGGAGCAAGATGGCCACATGAGGAATTGCTCCTGAGGATCCTGAATAGAATCGTCTGCCCTTCCTTAATAACAGTGTAAGATTTGCGCTCCCTCAGTGGTATTACATAGTAACATAGTAAATGATGGAAGATAAAGACCAGCATGGTCCATCTAGTCTGCCCAGCAAGATGGCAAGAGTAGGTGCATCTGTCGCTCTGTGCAGGCCACTCCTCCCCATGTTTTTGTTTAGGGATGAACCCACCACTCCATGTAGGATACCCCTATTTGAGACATTAGATGGTTCAGAAGTTAGATGGTACCGTTTATTTTGTTTTTATCCTGTTGCTGTAAAGGGATCCACTGTGTTTGTCCCATGCCATTTTGAATTCCGTCACCATGTTTGCCCCCACCACTTCCATCGGGAGGGCATTCCAAGCATCCACCACCCTTTCAGTGAAGAAATATTTCCTGACATTGCCTTTCAATTTACCACCTTGCAGCTTCATGTTATGCCCTCTAGTTTTACAGCTTCCCCGTCTTTGGAAGAGGTTTATTTGTTCATCATTTCTCTTTAAGTATTTAAAGGTCTGGGTAGGGGATTATCCTCCTTAGTATGTCTGGCCCAAAACTAGCATGACTGGAATCCCTCACAAGGCAAAATCAAGGGTTAAAAAAAACCTAAATCTGAGCCCCTGTCACTATAGAAAATGGTGGCGGATCATGAATGAACAGTGGAACTACATGATCTGCTGACAGAGATTCGAGCAGTTAAGGACTTGGTGAAAACTAATGGGGAGTTGCTCTCAACTATGCAGGAGGACATGGCTGAGTTGAAAGAGCAATTATCCTCTCTTTCACTGTGGAAGGAGTGGAGGGGCGCAATGCAGTTCAATGTTTAGAAGCGCTGCTGCCAAAATTACTGCATATAGAATTCCTGCAGTCACTCGAAAATGAGCGGGCCCACCGTGTCCCCTCACACACAACCCCGCACAACAGGCAACCAAGGCCTTTGATCTTTTGAGTACTGAGGTTTCAGCAGGTGACTCAAATTATGAACGCTGCCAAAATCCATATACCTATTTCCTTTGAAGATCATAGAATCCTTTTTTTCTGGACTTCAACAAAATGGACAAACAAAAGCAAACTTTTAGCTCTGCGACCGCGGCTACAGCAGTTGCCAGCCCACCTTGGGCAGTTCTTTCCTGCGTGAATGCGAATGACCCTTCACAATCAAACTTTGAGGAGCCGGCCCTTTGAGGACCCGATCGCGGCTGTTTGAAAATGATTATGGTTGCTAGCTGATTTGATAATGGAAATGCCCCAATTATATATGGTTAAATGTGTGTGATAAGAGAGAGGGAGGAGTGTGCTAGTGTCTATCTGTACTTGAGAAGTTCCATTTTAAAGGGAAACATTATCTTTAAAGGGCGGTGTTCTCCTTCTCTTTCCTGTTTCTCTAATTGTTGCTTGTTCATATGTATATGCTGTTATGATACCTGGGGCGAGGAAGGGTTTAGATTAAGACATCGGGCTTTGTCTCTAGGCTAGGATAATTGCGTGTGGGGGAACTGGGGTACTTATCTAGTCTTCTTCCCAGGGGGGGGGGGGGTTGCATGGGAAGAGCTCACAAAGGTAGTAAAGGAGGATCCTCTAAGGGCAAGATTGATATTTTTCCAGTTCACCTAGTCAGATGTGTTTTTTCTTGTTTTGGGTAGTTCTGGCTGTATGGGTTGTGTTGGTTATATAAGCTGTATTACCCAGAGGGTAATGAGTGTTTTATTGGTTTGGGGACTGTGGGCAGACAGTGCAAATGTTCTGCTTTGTTTATCTTTATCCTTTGCAAGGGCAGCAGATCACTATATGGGGCAATGCTACCCGAATAGGGTATGGGCTTCTCCAGAATAATATGTAGTATTTGAAGGGGCCCCTTAAAATCTTGATATTGCATGTGAAGGGTATTAACAATCCCATTAAATGGAAGAAACCTTTAGTGTATGGGCGAAAGGAGAAGGTGGACCTCTTATATCTTCAGGAAACGCATTTTAACTCCTCTGAATCCAAAATGTTAGGAGATGGGTCCTTTTTTTAGTGGCCTTTTCTGCCACCCTCCACAAGAAAAATGGGGTAGCTATCCTAATAAAGAAATCTCTGACCCCTAGAGAATTGCAGACCAGATCGGACGTAGAGGGGAGATTTACTAGAGTGGTAGTGAAGACAGGTTCCCAAACACTGGTGTTGATCAATATCTATGCGCCAAACGTGGATAGTTCTGATTTTTTTAGGTCTGTGGCGGAGGTGGTGATTGATACGGGCAACCACTCAATTGTTATAGGTGGGGATTTTAACATGGTATTAGACCCCTTGATAGACAGGAAATCTACTCAAAGCTGCAGAAGCTCCAGGGCACATGTGGTGCTGATGGCACTGGTCCAAGGAGCTGGCCTGTTGGATATCTGGTGCCTCTAACATCCAATGGAACAGGAGTATACCTTCTTTTCTCTTCCATATTCCACCCAATCGCAGATTGACTTTATCTTAATATCTAAAATGCTATTTCTTAGCATTACTGAATCTAATATACATGCTATACATGTGTCAGATCACTTGGCTATCTCAATAATGCTGGCTACACAGCCAAGCAATACTCCCCATGCGCACTGGCAGTTCAATATAGCACTCCTAGGTGATCAGAACTTTTGAGACATCATTCGGGTAGCTATTGGGGAATGCTTTAGTCATAACACGGCTGAGGCCACGGCTGGGTGGGCTTGGTGGGACACCTTTAATACCTCCATACATGCTACCATTACCAGCTATGCTATTGGGCAAGCTAAACAGAGGAAGGAGGAGCTGCATACCCTGGATGAGCAGATTAAAGCAGGAGAACGTATCGTGGTTAAAAGGTCACACCCTAGTATTCTGCTTAGATTGCAGAGGCTTTGATTCCAGTATAATAGTCTTCTTAGCTCAGAAGCTTCACAGATCCTGCTGGCTCAGCAAGGTCAATATTACACTGAAGGCAACAGGGAGGGGAGATTGTCGGCGAACTCCCTAAAAGGATGCAAAATGGCTGGGAGGATCGCGACATTGGTGGATGAACATACTCAAGAGTTAAGGGGCAGGATGATGAAGTTGTTAACTCTTTCTGCTCCCTTTACCAACAGCTTTATTCGTCTGAGGTAAATGTGGAGGCAGGTGCTTTTGATAAGCTGGCTAGCCATCTCGAGTGACCTACCGTGCCACTTGAGGTGGCGGCGGACCTAGATAGCTTGATATGGGACAGTAAGATCAGGAAGGCGCTAAAGGCTCTGTCTTCCAACAAGGCAGCCAGCCCAGATGGGCTTCCTACGGAATTTTATAATACCTTCAGCAAAGAACTCTTGCCATATATCCAGCAATACTTTTCCCTGATGTAACAACAGGCACCTAAAACTGGATCATTTGCCAAATCTACTATTATTGTTTTGGAGAAACCTGGCAGAGACCTTCAAAGGGTAGGCAATTATTGCCCAATATCATTGCTGACTACAAGATTTATGCAACTGTCTTAGCCCAACAACTGGCCAATGTGGCTCCTTTTCTGATTCATCCTAATCAATGTGGCTTTATTGCTGGGCGGTCAACAGTGGACAATGCTCGACTCCTCGGTCATGTCATGGCCCTTGCGGAGAACATGAAAGGAACTTTGGTGAGATTGTCGCTAGATGCTGAAAAAGCATTTGACTGGTTAGAATGGCCATTCATGTTCTCTGCACTTTGGTAGTTTGGAGTAGGGGAAGGCTTTATAAATCTGACCAAAGTTATGTGTGCTAACCCAATGGCTGCTAATACAATCTTATCGCAGTCATTTTCCTTAAAACATGAGACTCAGCAGGGATGTCCTTTATCCCCTCTGCTTTTTAATCTGGCTCTGGAACCGTTAACCTTGCAGCTACACCAGTCTTCTGGAATCCAAGGGGTTAAAGTAGCTGATATGGAAATCAAGATATCGGCTTATGCCGATGATCTATTCTTACTTGTGCAACCTAAGTCAATCCCGGTAGTATTAGATTTAATAGATCAATATACAGGGCTTTTGGGCTACAAAGCTAATTGGAGTAAGTCTGTAGCTTTCCCACTTAACTGTATGACTCATAGGGCAGACTTGGAGTCCTTCCCTTTCACTTGGGAACCGAAAGCAGTCAAATATCTGGGGGTGCAATATGGATCCTCGCTTGCGGAAACTCTTCTGCTAAACACTGAGGATGTCTGGAAACTATCAAAATGGTGATAGTACTGAAAAGTAATTACATCTTAGGAATGCTTCCGATTTTTTCCCCTGAACAGTTCTATAAAAAATTAGAGCACTTACTTATTACCTACCTATGGCAAGGCAAACCCGTTAGGATAGCCACAAAAAACTGAAGTCGAATAAAGACTTAGGGGGGTACAATTCCCAGATTTTCGGTGGTATAACCATGCTTTCATACTAAAACAAGACTTCCTGTGGATCAAGCTTCCTGCCTGTGACTCTCGTCTTCTATGGCTCGCATTGGAAAAGTGATTAGTTATATTCACTCCTATGGACATCCTTCCAGGGATGGCACAGAGTAGAAATGATACTCCTCCCTCTATAATAGCTGATACACAAAAAGCTTTCCACTTCCTGGCGCAACTAATCTGAGCAGAGAACTTACCTTCTCGATTTCTTCCTCCCTTTTAAAATTCAGCATCAAACTATCAGCTGGAGAACATGGCAATTGTGTGGGGTCTGGTCGCTTGGTCAACTCCTGGAGGAATTCGTCTGGAAGTCCGTTTCCAACTTACAAGCTGAATTCAGTCTCCCGCTCACATTTATGTTTTAATGTTTACAATTAAAACACTGTATTAATAAATTAGGTATAGATATTAAAAATTTAGTGCAGGAATGGGGTATACAACGTGTGGCTCAGGAGGCGAACAAGTCTAAGGGGTATGTTTACTAAACTGCGGTAATGTCATTCGCGGTAGGTTCCGCGGTAAAAGTAGAGATACCCATATAAAGGCATGGGCATTGCATCGTTACAGCAAGCTGACAGCTAACGCGCGTTACAAGGCGCCTTAGACTAACGAGCGTTACAAGGAGCCTATAGGGCTTCCTAGGCTAAGCGCCATATTAGGCACCCTTGGACAAGGCACCGCAGAAGGCACCCTGGGCTATGGAACCATAGGTTAAGGTGGCCTAACAAGGTTATGGTGTCCTAGGTTAGTGTGCCATAGGGACTGAAAGGTGCCTTAGGATGACATGCATGACCTGTGCGGTAGAGAGACAGATGTAGCCCTAACACTAGATAGAGCACTCAGGAAACGCAATGAACAGGTGAGTGAAGGAGGGAGAAGTTGTAGCCGCTGGACCTGCCATATCTGCGGGCAACCCAATTGCCTGCCAGTACTGATGACAAACATGGTGGGGCAGCTGTTCCACAGCACAGGGTGTTGGTAATGTAAAGTACCAGAAAAACAGTTGGTGGCAGACAATGGGAATACATGTCCCCCAGTGAAGGCGGAGGTGGCAGGATAGTTACAATGATGGGTGAACAAAGTAGTGGTGGTGCCATGCAGATCAGGCACAGGCAAGGCAAGCATGAAGAGGTGCAATGCAGGAAAGGGTATGACATGGGGTGGCAGCCTGCACTGGCAGACAGGACTCTACACAGCTGACAGACGCAGATAGATGGACCGAGGGAATGTTGGCAATTGTGGTGAGGGTATTATGGGCTGGAAGCACAGATCTGCAAAAATATGACCTCTACAGGCATGCACACTATATGAGTAGGACAGGCATGAGAGTGGGGAACAATGAGGAACTGAACCCAGGAACACTGCCAAGAATGGCATTGTATTAACCAGTAGGCTATACCTCCATGGTATATGTCACAGCAATGTCTGGGTACAGAAGAACTGCAGGTCACTGCACAAATTGTCTTATCTGAGTGCCAGGATAGGGTAACCCCACCATACCCATGATGCAATGCACATGCTGAATAGCAGTCTACAGCTGATCACCAAATGGAGTCTGCACCTCTCTGGTACCTCAGCTTGGAAAGATGAACTGACAGTGTGTGATATTGGCAAAGAGTAGCTACAGACCATGCCATTGTGCAGGTTCTGTGGTCACCCTGAGGGATAGGATTGGTGCCCAGCACTAGGTCCGCAGTACATGTGGTGCTAGAGATAGGTCCTGCTGTACATCCCCATCACTACCATTGTGTGACAGGTGTTCTGTGCAGTGCAGCAGAAGGTAATTTGGTGTCCATCTGTATCCTGCAGTCACATGTGGCCCTGTGGGACCAGACACCAGCCAGATTGGTGTGTACCCTGTGTTAGGGTCTGGCTGACATGGGCAGCTGTTCTCAGGGCAGAGGGATTCCAAGAATTGCATGAAGTGGGTGTAGCAGTGCCTTTATAGGTTGCAGTGGTATATACTACATACCCCAAAGGGGCCACATCACCCCTTTTTGTAGGTAAAGAACAGGTGCCCTTACCCCGGGGAAGCAACCTCCATCCTGTTTGTATGAAACAGCCCTCCAGGGTTGGTGGGCCAGAGCCATACCTATGACTGGAGCAGTGGCAGACCAGCAGCAATGCTGGGGTTAGGTCTGGAAAACCCCAACTGCCTCCCACCACTGTCTGCCAGTCACCAGCAGACAGCACAATCAGACCGTACCTTAAAGGTGTTCTGACCATGCACAGTCTAACTGCAGACAGTGCACCAGCCAGCTCACAGAGGAACTAAGTGCAGCAAGCAGACAACTCAGTGATTGAGACCCCAGGACTGGGGAACACCAATATATCACTGGAGGCAGATAGTGTAGAGCGCTATGTAGGAACCTAGACCTGCCATGGTCACTGCTCGGTCAGAGTGAGTGCCCTCCCAGCATGCCATGTGTGGCCACCCTGTCCATGCAGGTGGTGGTCAGGCACTACAGTGTCCCAGCCATTGCCCCACACCCTGTGAAGATGCATTCTGGCCAATCTACCCTATCCGGGCCATACCCAAAATACCTTGCTCCTCATTATGCACCTATTCAGGCTAATGCTGGTAACAGTGGGACATTTTGGGCCCAGTGAAGGGTGGGCAGCCACAGAACAATGGATAGACATACACACACGCTCACTCCTATTGCAGCATTATACAAAGATAGGGGTGGTTGGCAACCCTGGCTGCCACACTGATCCTGCTCACAGTGCTGACATTGCTAAACTGTGCAGGGGGTAGAAGTAGTGCTCTGGTGATAATTTCAGCTCAATGCAGTGGCCAACAGCCTGACTCTCCATGCATCTTTGGATTGTGGAGCCTGTGTAGGTGGGTGTTTGTACCCCTGTTCGCTGCTGCTTTGGGCTTTGCACATGTTGCTGTTGTATCTGCATTGTAGGGTAAAACATAGGGACATGCTCTGCAGGAACCAAGGTGGGGCTTGAACCTGTGATCCTCTGCTTCTGGACACACTGGCTGAGTGTACTGCACCACACTGTTGCCACAGATGCACAATAGTCCCTGGGGCTACCTGTACTTTTCCTCAGCCAGACTTTTTATGTTGCACTGCACATCACGTACTGATGCAGGGCATGGCCTAGGTCCACTGCAGGGAGGTGGCACCCCCCCCCCCCCCCCGTCAAGCTGACATGGCCATTTGTTGTCAGTGTTGGTAGTGCGCAGTCCCAGGCCATCCACTGTGTAGGTAGGCGCCCGCCTAGGGAGCGGATCGCGGGGTGTGGGGCCATACATGGTCATCCTCACATCCCCCCATCACTGCCTACCAATATTATGTCCCTTCCACATGGGGGTGGGATGGCTGGGGGGATGCGAGGTCAGTGCCCTAGCAACTATTGGCTAGGGTGAACCAGATAGATATAGGTGGATTGTGTTTGGCCTTGGTCAGCTGCTGTCTTACTGATTTCTGGTTTCTATGTTCCTATGTGCCACCTAGGCGCCCGCCTGGTCCACCCTGTGCCCCAGATGCCCATGCTACATGTCCCGCCTGCGGCCCCTTATGCCCCATTTTCACCATCACCATAGTGGCCATTCATACTTTGGCACTATGATGTTGCTGAAAATGGAGCACTACTATCACATATCTTGGGCTCCCTGCCTAGGCTGCACATTGTTGACACTTAAATGGTTTCTCTCTCCTGCAAATGTGCATCTAACGGCAGGTTTTCATTCGCGGTAGGAGTCAGCCCTTCAGTTCAGCGCGTTAGTGTGAAAGGGGCCTCTCCCCGCCCACTGACCCCTTCTCTCCGCCCTCTCTCCACCTTCTGTGGTGTTTACCGCGGCCGGGGACATTAACGATCGTTAAGTAACATTAACGCGCGTTAACGTTACATAACACGCGGTATGTAACGTTACCACAGTTTAGTAAACATACTCCTAAGATTGTTGCTTCTAAATTTTATGCACTCATTCAAGAACGAACGCAGCAAAGACTCATGGGGGTAGAAAAGGTTTGGGAACATAATATTGGGAAACTGCCCTCACCGTAGACTTGGACTCAGTTTTGGGAGTCATTGATCAGGACATCATGTTCGGCTGCATTATTCCAATCCATGTTTTTTATTCTCATAGAGCATTTATCACCCCAGTGAAACTTGATAAATGGGACGTCATGGCAGGTAATCTATGCTGGTCCTGCCACAGTGTGCCAGGTACTTTTGTACATATGATTGTTGATTGCCCTAATGCTCAGATATTTTGGGTATCGGTGTGAGAAAGAATCCAAAAACTTCTTAAATTTCAAGCCCTTTAGACCTGGTGCATAATAGTGTTACAATCCCTGGTGGGAGGGATTCTTCCTCTTGGATTTTATGGTGTTTGTGACCCTGAAGCTTATCTCCAACTGGAAAAATCCCTCAGCCCTGAATTGACATATGTGGTGAACAGGCCCATGAAGCCAAAGCCCGCTTGTCTAAATCCATGAAGTCTAAGTGGAAGCCCCTTAATGAGTTTGCTGACTCTGCATATATTTGCACTAGGTAATTAACTAATTGTGTTGTAATATGATTGTCTTAGGTCTTCACCAAAGAGGTCAGTTGGTGCCTTCTCTCTGGGGAGCCGGGAGGATGGGAGGGTTGGGGATGTTCTAAGGGTTTGAAGTTGCTCTTTCTTGTTTGTATGTTTCTTATGGAATGACTATGTTGTTGGAAATTTAATAAAAAGACAATTTTAAAAAATAAGAAAATACCATGGCTTGGACAAGTCAAATCTTTGTATGGAGAGAGACATTTCTGCTCTTGAGAATCTTATCTAGGTCCTTCATAGCCATTCTGCCAAGAGCGATGTGTCATTGGATTTCTTGACTGCTTGTCGTTTCTTTATTAATTACACAGGTACACTAAAAAATTTTTTTTTAAACTGCCTCTAATGTTTCGATTGATTTTTACGTTTTTTGGTGCGCTGAATCCAAATCTGGTAACCAATTTGCTCCATCACGTACAGATTTTTTGCTACATTGGGTTAGCAGTTTGAGGTGAACGTTTCAGATTGAGTGCGATCGAGATAAAAGTTTCTTGGATGAATTCTTTATACTAATTGTTTAGTAGTTATTCAAATAAGAATAAAGAAAATTGTAACAAGGCAGCACATAAGAATAGAGTAATGTCAACAAAACACACTGTGATGGTAGCAAAATTGTCTGCACTTAAAACAGCCACATACATGTGCACAAACATTGAGCATATAAGAGCGAGGTTAGACACAAAGCAAAGCAAAGAAATGTGCAAAAAATGTTGTACAGGTATGTATGTAAGAATAGAAAACGCAAACCGCACCATTGCAATACATGAAGACAAACACCCGATGGTGTGAAAATAAAATTCTAATAAATGAGATCCGACACTGTGGTAATAACTAGCAAATTTTTATTTCAAAGTTTAGTAAAAACACGATATTTGTCAACACAGTTTAGATTTTAAAGTCATTCTTGGGTCAATCAATCTCCTGGTGGGCCCGTTTCTTCTTCCCCCGAATGCTTCTCTTGGTGCGCTGCTTGGCGTATTTTTCATCTGGGGTTTCCCGCAGCAGCAACCAGCAGAAATCAGCCATCATAGTGGTGTTCCATCTTCCTTGGTACCTTCTCTCTGCGTCCTTGATGTCCTGGTGAAACCTTTCACCTTGTTCTTCACTGTACGCCCCCAAGTTTTCGGGAAAGTAGTTCACATGGGAGTGCAAGAAATGGACTTTCAGGCTCATGTTACAGCCTTGTTCTTTGAAGGCATTGAGCATTCTGGCAACAATATCCTTATAGTTCTCATCCCGCCTGTTCCCCAAGAATTTGAGAACAACATCCTTGAAGGAATCCCAGGCTTCTTTTTCCTTCTCAGACATCGTTTCAGCGAATGCTCCATCTGAAATGAGTTTCCTTATATCAGGGCCAACAAACACTCCTTCCTTTAGCTTTGCTTCAGAAAGTCGGGGGAACTTTGAGCAAAGGTACCGAAAGCACTCACCATCTTTTGGAAGGGACTTGATGAATTGCTTAATGAGACCCAACTTAATGTGGAGAGGTGGTAATAGAATTTTATCACGAGGTACCAAGCTCTCATGAAGAACATTTTTCTCACCGGGTCTCAAATACTCCCGAATTGGCCAGTCTTTTTTCCCCCAGTGTAGGTCGCGGGCCCGGCTATCCCACAAGCAAAGGAAGCAGGGATATTTGGTGAAACCGGATTGCTGCCCTAATAGCATGGATAGAATTTTAAAGTCTCCACAAATCATCCACTTATGCTCATCATAACGAATCTTCTGAAGAATCAGGGCCAAATTCTCGTATTTTTCTTGGAGAATAACAGAGTGAGCAATAGGAACTGAAGCGAATGTGTTGCCATTATGAAGAAGAACACCTTTTATGCTGTCTTTTGACGAATCAATGAACAGCCGCCATTCAGCAGGATCATACTTGAGTTTAAACTTTTCCATCACTCCGTATATATCGTTGCAAAATACCAAATCTTCCTCTTTGCTGAAATACTTCAAAAATTGTGTCTCGCGGTTGCGGTACCAATAAAAAGTTGTTCCTGGTGACAATAGATTTTTCTGTTTAAGCCGAGAACCTAGCAGTTGGGCAGCATCTTTTGGGAGTCCTAAATCCCGGACTAAATCATTCAATTCAGCTTGAGAGAAAAGTTCAGGTTTCGGATCTGGTTCAGTTTCAAACTCGGAAGTACTGGACTCATCGGGAAAAGCCATCTGATGAGTCTCATCATGATCAGAACCGTCCACACAAATATGATCCAAAGATTTTGGTGGTTCAGGCACAGGTACTTCGTTGCTATGAGGCATAGGCCTAATTGCTGAGGGAAGGTTGGGGTAACTTATTACGTTCTTATTTTTTAAGTTGTATCCCTTCACAATGCAAGAGCAAAAA
Source organism: Ichthyophis bannanicus (assembly GCA_033557465.1). Lineage (NCBI taxonomy): Eukaryota > Metazoa > Chordata > Amphibia > Gymnophiona > Ichthyophiidae > Ichthyophis > Ichthyophis bannanicus. Next base: position 247,969,004 of record CM066041.1, on the reverse strand, counting down.
TAGCAGTCACTGCTGTGGTCTCTTTGTTCACGCCACATCATAGGTATTCCGAAACGAAATGCTTGTTTTTTACCTTTCATCCATAAGCGTAGATCTTCCTCACATGTCTTGCACACTTTGTGAGGAGCCCACGGTTTGTCTTGATCGCCTAACTTCAAACCGAAATAGGCGAAATATACTTTTTTAATAAATGCAGAAATGTTCCTCTGCCGCTTTTTCACAGTATATTCCCCACAAATAAAACAAAAACTGTCCGGAGAGTTGACGCAACCTCTGGCTCTGTGAGCCATCACAAATACACAGCACTGCAAACTACAACTGTAGTGAACCACTTCGGAATAAAGCTGGATTACGACTGAGCAAACAAAAGGTAATAATGAACTTGCAAGAAACGGAAATTTGACAGGAACGTTCATGTCGCAACCACCGTGTTTTAGCGAGCGAACGAGGCGAGGCGAACAGGAAAGAACATGCGCCAGCGCGAGTACTGGATTTAGCCCCCCGCCTCCCAATTGTCCTGTTAATGTATAAAATGAATACAAAACACTCTAAAATATCATGAGGGAGTGTTTCTAGTTAGTTAACCATTACAACCTCTATTTTGGGCCAAGAAAATAAACTGCAGTCGGCTAAAAAGAAATTATGTGAACATTCCTTATATGGGTAAGAAATCTAATTTTGCAAGAAAACGTGACGTGATGGAACATTTTGGCTATTTTTCCTGGATTCAGCACCCCAAAATCTATAGGAATCAGTTGCAAAACTGGAGGCAGTTTTTTGGTAGTGTACCTGTGTTATTGATCCGAGCAGGTTAAAGTTGTCCACTATTTCAATTTCTTCTATATCAATGATGAACTTATTGATTTGCCAGTTGTCAGGATCTTTGTCTTCTTTACGTTAAGGTGCAGGCCCAGTTTGAAACTATGGGCCTGGTATTCAAAAGGCATTTACATGGTTTACAGCCCAGTTAGAGGTCAGCGGGGAGGACTATGTGCCGATGAGGCACATAGGGGCATGTTTACTAAACATTCCTAACGTGCGGGGCCGCGGTAGTGTGCCTGTGCCATATAAGGAGTGGGCGGGTCAGGCAGAAAAAAGAAAAAAAACGGGAGTAAGCGATCGCACATTTGCGCGGCGCGCTAATGTGCGCCGTGCAAAATAGTGTGTGGGAAGGCTAAGTGGCGCCCTGATATGCACACACAAAGGAACAGAGTCATAGTACAATGGTTAAGACACTGACAGCTGGTGCAGCTGTCATGGGTTCAATTCCCCATTGAGTGCAACAAAAAGGGCTGGCTGAGGCATTAATCTTAATGGGTAAAGGTGCTTTAGGAGGCATATTAATTTTGGGCTGCATAAGGAGGTGCACTGTTAATCTTGGGCGGCATAAGGCGGTGCACTGTTAGGTTTGGGCGGCATAAGGCAGTGCACTGATGCCCAAGCACAGGACCAGAGCCACAGCACAATGATTAAGACACTGACCAATGGTGCAGGGATCAGGGGTTTAATCCCCCACAGTGCCCAATGAAGAAGGCTCACTGAGGCAGTGCATATTATGGGGATGAGTGCTGTAGGGGGCAATTTATTTTTATTTCAGTTATCACTACTAGCAAACGCACTCACAAAGCGTGTTAACATAAGGCGGCCCATAAGGCACATGTTAAAGTTCACTGTCCGCCAAGGCACCCTAGAATGTCCCCTATAGGGCACCATATATGTTGCATCACAGGATAATGTATAGTGCACCTTATATGGACAGCAACCATAAGGTGCCCTATAGGGCACCCTATAAAGCACCCTCAGAGGCACCTTATGGGTACAGTACACTGAGGGTGTGTTTGATGGCAGCAACATATGTACATTAAATCTAAAAAAGCTTTAGACATCCCTAACAAATAACCCCACTGTGGGCTTGAACCAATTACCTCTGGCTCCACAGGCAGTGAAGTAACCATTGGGCTACAGCTATATAGCTGTCAGCAAGCCCCTGGCTGGCTGCAGAGAGCCTGCATGTCACCACACAGACAGTCTGCTGTGGTAACCAGGATAGGGTTAGGCCACCCATACCCATGATGCACTGCACATGCAAATCAGCTGTCCACAGATGAACACAAGATGGGGAATGCACCCCAACAGCTCCCCGGCCTGGTAGGGGGACGTGTCCGTGTGCACCCACACAGCACCTTGGCCAGGTAGGAGGTACTGACCGGGTGTTTAACTGGCACAGAGTAGCTACACACAGTCACATTGTGCGGGAACTGTGCTCACCCTGAGTGTGCGATGAGGCGCCCTGGACCAGGTCCACAGCACCCTCCATGGCTGAGAGAGGCCATGGCAGAGCTCCAAAACAGTCGTAATCTGTCAGATAGGTAGTTTCTGCAGGAACACTCTTGGATATCTCTGTCTGTCTCAGTCAGGGGAACCCCCACGGACCCCTAGGTGGGCCATGTACCACCAACCACCCCCCGGTGGCAAACAGGGCCTCCCATCAACAGATCTCCCCCGCAATGTTGGCAGTAGAGTGGACCATCAACCCCAGTCCTGTTGCAGAACAGACACCCTACAGGGCAGTCCAAGCAGCCCCCCACACACCCAGACCACAATATCAGACAGACAGACAGTAGGCCTGGATATGCTAAGATGCACCCCACCACCATCTGATATTCCCCTGCAACAAGCCATCAGCCACTGCACAGCACTCCAGCAGGGCACATACCAGCTGTGAACAGTCTGCTGGTTAGTCCCACTGGAAATGCATGCACCCACAACTGGGATGGCAACACACACAAGCAGATACATCAGTGACTAGGCCCCAACAGGTGACCCATATATATCACATGAGGGAAATGCTATGAAGCACTATGGGGGTGCCTAGCCATGCTGCCGTCACTGCACAGTCAGGGTGGAGTGACAGCCCAGCAGCACATACAGAGGTCACCCTGTCTGTGGAGGTGGTGGACGGCCACTACAATGTCCCTGCCAGTGCCCTATGCCCTGTGCAGATGCATCCTGGCCAGCCCACCCTGTCTGAGCTATACCCATGGTACCTTGCTGCTCATTATGCACATCATCAGGCCAAAACTGGCAACAGTGCTGGCAGTGTGGGCTGTGGACAGTGTTTGCAGCCAACACACACTGTATAGACAGACACACACTCCCACACGTATGCCAGCATTGTGCTACTATAGAGGGGTTCAGAATCCTTGCCCACCACACCAGTCCTGGGCACAGTACAGGCATGGGTATGGTATGCAGTACGGTTGGGGGTCACTCCCCAGGGTGGTAAACACTGTCAGGGGCCAGACCTGACGCACACACCGCAGACATCAGATAGATTGTTATGATGGAGCTCAAAGAGCAGACTGTGCATAACGTAGGGATATCTATCTGCCAGTACTCATAGCAAACGTTTGAGAGCTGTGTACCATATACCCAGGTGTAGGGTGACATTGCTAAGGTATGCAAGTGCTGGTATTGGGTGCTGCACGCAGGGCCCAATGTCCTGCCTCTCCAGGAGGCATTGGCCAATGGGGCCTGTGGGTGTGGGTGTGTCTGCCCCTGTTGGCTGCTGCTGTACGGCAGAGGTTCCCAAATCCAGTCCAGGTTTGCAATACACTGGTTGGGGTTTCCTGCTGTCCCTCATGAATATGCATGAGCTACATCTACATGCCATGGGGGTGGTGCATAGATATACAGCACAGTTATTTGTATGTGTGGCAGCATGGAACCTGAATGGTGTGTGGTCCTCCAGGACTGCATTTGTGAGACTCTGCTCTAGGTAATGCCCCTGGTCATGGTGTCTGTGCTTGGTGGAGTAAAAGATAGGCGTATGACCAATGCGTATGTCCCCAGCAATAAAGGATTGCCTTTACTAACATGGTGTAGTTGTGGGGAAAATATGTGGACGGGATTGGTAGTAGCCCCAGCTGGGCTTTGAACCTGTGACCTTTTGTTCCTGCACACACTGTCTGTGTGCACTGCACCACTGTGTTGCCACAGACGTGCTGCATTCCCTGGGAAGTCCATGACTGTACATCCGACAGGGCCTATGTTGCAGTGGACGTGCCAGCCTGCACATGGCTCGGCCACTGTCTTCTGTGGCTAGCAGCCACTGCCCCCTCCACCACCTGTACCCTACCGCCAACATGCTGGCATGTCCGTATCTTGGAAAAGCATATGACCTGATTGCGTTGTGGCACTCCAGGACTGTATTTGGGGGACTCGGCTGTCGGTAATGCCCATTGTTATGGTGTGTGTGCGGTGTTGGGTACAAAATGGGTGTGTGAACCATGCTTATGTTCTCTGCAATAAAGGAGTGTCTGTACTATCTCTGTTTAGTGGTGGGTAAAATATGGGGACTGGGTTGGCAGGAGCCCCAGCTTGGATTTGAACCTGTGACCCTCTGGTCCTAGAGGTACTGCCTCTGTCCACTGCACCACATTGTGGCCACAGTGATAGTGCAGTCCCTGGGGGTGGGAAACCTGACCAACAGAGTCAAAAACCCTGCTCTGCACATTTGTACTGTGGGCTCCGTCACCATGTCTGGTGACATATGTGCAAATACACCCCTCAACCGACCACGAACAACTGGGGATAAATATAACCAAGCTGGGCAACAGTGATAGTAATGGGCAACCATAGCAAACACTCCCAGGAAGGCTCAGAAAAAAGGAAATGGTTTTCGGAAGGGTCTCCCCTCCGTAGCCCCTTCCAACCTTCATTTCATTTTTTTTTAGCTTTCCTGGGTGTGTTTCTTATGTTTGCCCATTATTATCGGGGTTCCCCAGCTGCCTTCCTATTTTTAATATTTTTGTTTGGGTCTTTTTCTATCTTTATTTGCACTTTTGTTCTGTGCACATGTATCACACTGCTCACGTTTTGCAGGTTTCCCCGGTTTCCCTGTACATTGCTGACGCGAAATGTTTTCTCTTCCCTTTAAATGCCCTCTACCGTGAGTGTTTCACTCGTGCTATTTTTAACCTGTGAATTCGGCCCCGATCATGTGCGGGGAGCCTCTCCCCTCCCCTTCCCCGCCCATTGACCCCGTCTCTCCGCCCCTCGGGAGCCTTCCTCCGCCCTCAGAATGCCTTTCCACGCCTCTATCGGACATTTGCGGGCCGGGTACTTGTGCAGGGTGCGTTGGTGCGCCGCGCAATTGTGCGGGGCCCACGCGCACTTTTGCGGGGCGTTTAAGAGCGTTTCTGAGCGTTTGAGTGCCGCGTTTCCGTGCGCTATTGTGCGGCACGCAATTGTGCGGCTTTTAGTAAACATACCCCATAGTCCTTCAAAGACGCGACTGATTCAATGTTGGGCCCTATATTCCTTGATCTTGAGAAGCAAATGTTCACACCTCAGTTGTAGGGTTTATTTATTTAGATGCATTTATATCCCTCTTTTCACCGGGTCAAAGTGGTTGGGGGATACATTTAACACGAGGGGATATGAGACACATACACTAATACTTACAGGGAACATGGGCAATGGAGGGTTAAGTGGCTTGCCCAAGACCACAAGGAGCACCTGTGGGACTAGAAACCCCAGTCCTTCCAGCCCAAGGTTGCTGTCCTCTAGTGGGATTTGTAGGGTTGCCAACTTTTTGAAAGAGAAAAACCTGCCACATGTTGTGCCTATACTCCGCCCCTTCCCTGCCCTTTGCACCACCCCCAGCTCCACCCCTTGTCCCACCCTCCAAAATAAATGCAGTGATGGCAGCAGTGCAAGCTTCCATACCTGCTGGCCACATTGGGATGGAGGAGGAGGTGGGGAGTACAAGAGGTTGCACTATTCAACCCCTACTGAATTGTAGTCCTCACCTCACTCCTCCAGCACATACATTCTCCCCCAAAAATTTAAATCCAAACATTCACAGAACCCTTCCCCCTAGCTCCTCCTTCAAAAATGAGTGCCAAACAGAGCTAGGACATTTCCCCCTTAGTATCATCTGAGTAACAGCAACATAAAGCCTTTCAATACTAGGAATGTTGTGAAATAACACAAAACTCTACCAAAATGTTGCTCAGGACCTAGAGCAAATCTGTAATGCCAACATTAACTTCCAGACCTCACACATCAAAGTCTCGGCCTAGAATAAGGCAAAACAATGAACACTCAGTGAGCCCTAGAACATCAAGTAACCGAGTCTGCTCCGAGATGCCTGCTGAGGGCAATGTTTGCATATGGAAGCCGCCACATGGAACATTGCGCATCCTCCCTCCCCCCCCCCTCCCCGTGATAGCCATCCATAATATGATTACAAAAACTACAAAAAGCACGCCACAGCCATTAACAAATTCAATTGAACAATATTAAGAGACCCTCAGAGTTGATTTTAACAGTGTATAAAGTGTCCATAGCACCATCATCAATTTCACATATTTGTGCATTTATTAAATTTTTATAAGCACAATCTTTTTAAATCTATTTATAAAATGTTTATAAAAGTGTATATGCTTTAATAATATGTCAATTTTAAAAGATGGAATCAAATACTTATCTGCCTGAAGAAAAAAACTAGACGTGAATTCATGTTTAGGCTCACAAGGAGCCTTGCTTCAGGAGAAATTTCAAAGCAGAAGTTCAAAAAATGACTCAGTGACGCATAACTAAACTTCTTTTCAAGTCACTGAGGAACAGGAAATGACATGGAAGGCTACTCCTATGAAGAAAGGCTAAAAAGGTTGGGGCTCTTTAACCTGGAAAAGAGACGGCTGAGGGGAGATATGATAGAAGTCTATAAATTAATGAACGGAGTGGAACGGGTAAACGTAGATCGATTGTTTACCTTATCAGAATATAGAAAGACTAGGGGACATGTAATGAAGCTACAGGGTAAACTATTTAAGACTAATAAAAGAAAATATTTTTTCACTCAACGTGTAATCCAACTCTGGAATTTGTTACCGGAGGATGTAGTAAAGGCTGTTAGTGTAGCTGGGTTTAAAAAAGGTTTGGACAAGTTCCTGGAGGAAAGGTCCATAAACCATTATTAAGAAGGGACCCAGGATATCAATGCTTGAACCAATACAAGCATTGTGGAACCTGTGTCCCTTGGGGAAACTGCTAGGTACGTATGACCTAGATTGGCCACTGTTGGAAACAGAATACTGGGCTTGATGGACCTTGGTCTGACCCAGTATGGCATATCTTATGTTCTTATGTTCTTATGACATAAGTATTTATAGGAGGGACCATGAAAACATGGCTAACTAGCATCAGAGGTAACACATTCACAAAACTGTTGACCATTCAATCTCTTGATTAAGTCCATCAGATGATACTGATTGTAAATGATATATCCATTGTTGTTCACGTAAATTTAATAATTGTTCCCAATTATTTATTTATTTTATTTATTTATTTAAAGTTCTTTTATACCGCGCTCTTTATCATCAGCGCGGTTTACAGTGAACAAGAATACCCACAGAAAGCAACAGGCTGTTGTGGGTTTACATGTAACAGGCGAGTTTAACTGGGATTCAACTTTGGGAAACTTTGTACATATATGTTATATAACTATATACAATGGCTAGTGTTTTATTTACATCTTGTGTGAAATGCGATATTTACAATTACTCCCTTCCAATGTTCTGGCACCAAATTAATAACTCGCCAAGTGAAATCTTTATTACCATGAGCTGCCTCTACAAAATGAGCTACCAGCAGAGCATTAATGATCCCTGTATTTAATTTACTGAAATGTTCAATTAATCGTACCTTAATGCACCACTTAGCGTGGCCTACATACATTTTGAGGTGAGTACATATTATGACATATATCACAAAACTGGATGTGCATGATGAGTAATAGTGAGAACGATATGTCTTATTAGTTCCAGGATGAGTCCACAAAGGTCCAGAAATAATTTTTGCACACCATTGATAATGCTGACAGGCTCATGAAAGTAATTTTCAGAAGTGGTAACCAAAGAAAGTTACAACCATTCTGCCAAATTATGACCCTGATGAAACGCTATAAGCAGGGATTCAATGAACTCCTGATGTATAGAAAGTGTTTTCCAATGTCTATAAGTTAGTTGAGTGATTTTACCAACACCATGTATATAAGGTAAAAAACACACACTAGCTTATCACAGTGCTTGCGTTGTTTATAAAGCAACAAATGATCCCTCTATACATTCTTGGCTCTACAAAAAGCCTGTCTGATCACATTTTCTGGATAACCTTGTTGCCGAAGACAAACCTGCAATTCTTTTGCCTTTTCATCAGTAGAACATATTCTCTTCAAACACAAGAATTGTTCTACAAGTAAGTTCCTCTTCAGAAGAACAGGATGAAAATTTTGGAAATGAATCAAATTATTTCGATCAACCAATTTATGGTGTAACGTAGTATGCAATATTCTTCCAGATTTTGTAACCATAACATCCAAAAATTCAATATTAACAAGCGATGATTTCATCATAAATTTTAAATCAACATCACTTGGGTTAATCCAAGCATACCTCCTGCAGTGCAGACTGTGGTCCAGATCACAAGAAGAAAATATCATCAAGAAATCTGGACCAAAAAATAACGGGACCGATATTCACCCAGGTTGGCTATGTGCCGCTATGACACATAGCCATCAGTACTGACCCTTAACCCTGGATATTCAATGCCAGAGTCATATGCGGCCCCCAGCATTGAATATGCATGATTGTCGCACATGCTCTGAAGCCTCAGAGGCTAACCAGGTAGCGGAAATACTGAATACTGCCCGGTTAGCTCCTGCGGCTAAAAGATAAGTCCACGACACGCCCTGATGCTAAGCGGTTAGCATCAGGGAGTGTAGGGGAGAAGATCGAGAATATTCAGCGGCACTGACCATGTTAGTGCCATTGAATATCCCAGTTAGAGGCATTTAAACGGTTTACAGGGCTGTAAACTGTGCAAATGCCTTTCAAATATCAGGCGCAAAATGGTCAACAAATGCAGACTTGTAAACATAATTCTCTTCAAATGAGGCCATCACTAAAGTGGCAAGGGAGGGAGCGACAGACGCCCCCATCGCAAATAAAACTCATCCTTATAGTAGAAATAATTGTTAGTGAGAACCAACTGCAATAATTCTATAAAGAAAGCTGCTGAAATGCGATGATGAACTTGGGAGGTATTTAAAGCATGTTGAGTCGCCTTCATCGCTAAACCTTGGGAATTACAGTAAATAAGGAATTTACATCTATAGTTACTAATATCAAAGATTCCATCGGAGTTGTCAAAGTCCCCCAATAAGTGTAAAAAATGTAAAGTATCTTGAACATAAGAGGTAACTTTAGCTGCCAAGGGGTTTAAAATAACATCCACGCATTTTGCTAATGGTTCCAAAACAGTACCTTTCCTAACCAGTGCTCTACAGATCAACAAACAGTAAGGATTTGAGGGGGACGTTTTGCTGAACTCTAGTAACCTCCTCAGGTTTAGAAACTGCTAACACCTAATCAGGTGTTAGTGGGCTTGATTTCCTGAGTGCAGCTGAGGCCTGCATAAAAGGCTCCAGTGCCTTGCCCTGTTGAGGCTTTCCTAACCAGTGCTCTACAGATCAACAAACAGTAAGGATTTGAGGATTTGTTTGTTTGTTTTTATTACATTGCTAGCTCTATGACTGGGAGCTCTTAAAAGGGTTTTTTGTATATTTTTTAAAGCAAGGTTACTTTCTTTTTGGTGCTTTAGGGGACCTTTTGCTGAACTCTAGTAACCTCCTCAGGTTTAGAAACTGCTAACACCTAATTAGGAAGACTAACTTTGCGAAGAAGGGGCAATACCTCAGGGAGTCGTTAGTGAGATGGGAACAGCTGGGGAATATAGAAAAACAGTGGGCAAAACTGAAAGGGGGTATTTTAAGGGCAACCAACCTTTTTGTTAAAATGGTAAATAAAGGCAAAAGGAAAAGGAGACCGCTATGGTTTTCTAAGGAAGTAGCTGAAAAAGTGAAGAAAAAGAGGGAGGCCTTCATGAAATACAAGAGATCACAGAGAGAGGAAGACAGGCATCTGTATTTGGAAAAACTTAGAGAAGCTAGCAAAGTAGTCAAGAAGGCAAAGATTCAAAAGGAGGAGGAAATAGCCAATGCAATAAAATGAGGGGATAAGACATTTTTCAGATATATTAGTGAGAAGAGGAAGGGCAAAAGTGGTATTGTCAGACTCAAGGGTGTAGGGGGGGGGAATATGTAGAAGCTGATAAGGATAAAGCGGAATTGCTTAACAAATATTTTTGTTCTGTGTTCACAGATGAAGAACCAGGAGCAGGACCTCAGAAAACACCCACAAATAGGAACAGAAGCGAGGGACATCTTGAACAATTTTCAGAAGACTGTGTTCGTGAGAAACTAGCTCAACTTAAAGTAGACAAAGCGATGGGACCGGATGGGATACACCCTAGAATACTGAGGGAACTTGGGGACGTTCTAGCAACTCCACTGACTGACCTTTTCAATGCCTCGTTGGAGTCGGGAGTGGTGCCAAAGGACTGGAGAGAGGCTCATGTGGTGCCTTTACACAAAAGCGGAAGTAAGGATGTGGTTGAAAACTACAGGCCGGTTAGTTTAACTTCGGTGGTGAGTAAATTATTGGAAATGCTGCTGAAAGAGAAAATAGTGAGGTTTCTGGAGTCCAGCGGATTACAGGATCCGAGGCAGCATGAATTCACCAGAGGCAGGTCTTGTCAGACAAATCTGATATATTTCTTTGACTGGGTGACCAGGGAGTTGGACCGAGGGAGAGCTCTAGATGTGGTGTATTTAGATTTCAGTAAAGCCTTTGACACTGTTCCTCACAGGCGACTTATAAACAAACTGAGCACCCTAGGGATGGACCCTAGAGTTACTGCTTGGGTTAGAAATTGGTTGGGTGGGAGGCGACAAAGAGTACAAGTAAATGGAGCTCACTCTGAGGAGAAGGATGTTACCAGTGGTGTGCCCCAGGGATCTGTCCTTGGTCCGATTCTTTTTAACATCTTTGTTAGTGTTATAGCGGAAGGGCTGTCGGGTAAGGTTTGCCTCTTTGCAGATGATACCAAAATCTGCAATAGAGTAGACACCCAGGAAGGTGTAGATAACATGAGGAGGGATCTAGCTAAGCTTGAAGAATGTTCTAGAATTTGGCAGCTGGGATTTAATGTTAAAAAATGTAAGGTCATGCATTTGGGCTGCAGCAATCCAAGGGAGCAATACAGTATAGGAGGTGAAGTACTTTGGTCCACTAAAGAAGAGCAGGACCTAGGCGTGGTTGTGTCTGATGATCTTAAAGTAGCTAAACAGGTAGAAAAGGTGATGGCAAAAGCTAGAACGATGCTTGGGTGCATACGGAGAGGAATGGCTAGCAGAAAAAAGGAGGTGATAATGCCTTTGTATAAGTCTTTGGTGCGACCTCATTTGGAGTATAGTGTGCAATTCTGGAGACCGCACCTTCAAAAGGATGTGAACAGGATGGAGTCGGTGCAGAGGGTGGCTACTAAAATGATTAGTGGGCTTCATTATAAAGCATATGAGGACAGACTTAAGGATCTTAATATGTACACCTTAGAGGAAAGGCGGGATAGAGGTGATATGATTGAGATGTTTAAATACCTCCGTGGCATAAATGTTCAGGGAGAGAGCCTCTTTCAATTGAAAGCAAGTTCTGCTACGAGGGGACATGGGATGAGGGTGAAGGGAGATAGATTCAGGAGTGATATGCGGAAATATTTCTTTACGGAAAGAGTAGTGGATCCGTGGAATAGTCTCCCAGTGGAGGTGGTAGAGATGAGGACAGTAAATGAATTCAAAAAACATGGGACCAACACAGAGGATCTCTAAAGGTAAAAAGTGGACTGTTGTACTTGTTGATATGGAAGGACAGACTAGATAGGCCATGTGGTCTTTTTCTGTCATCATGTTTCTATGTTTCTATGTACCTCTCAGTGAAAATATGGGACATCCAGGGGATTAGTGTAGATCCTTATGCACGTTAGGGAACATATAAACATAAGGAGTTTTTGGAAAATGCTCAATTAGATAAGCTTCCTTTTTCTCCAAAAGCGTCCTATTAAGTTTAGCCGGCATAACGACAACCTTAATGTGTTAAGGATGCATTAAGGATGTTGTTATTTCTGCTAAACTTAATGGAGAAGGAGACAGTTTGCTTACCTAAAGTTGCTAGGGATAGTTGTACAAGCACAAGAACACTTAATAGGTTTAAGGGACGTTGTTCACATCAGGATTAATTTCAGGGCCTTAATTAATTAAGATATAACTGATGAGGATAACCAGCTACATCTGAAAGTGAATTTGACTATCTCTGTCCCTGTAAGAGCCTATAAATCTAAGATTATGCTGGGTGGGTAGGTGTCTTAGTGGGTGGGAGGGAAAGAAGCACTTAATAGAAGCTGACTTGCTAAAACAGTGCCCAGTGTGACTTAAAAAAAAACACAAAACTTTACTGTAAAGTAGACAGATTTTAAGCAGTTTAAACCCAAAGAGTTCCCTTTAACCCAGGAGCCTGAGAAATTACTAGCAGGTGAATACTTACAATTGCAGAATCCTCCCAGCAAGAGCAGCTTTTCTCAGTAGGAGCTTAGCACTGGCTTTCAGCTTTAGGCTCATAAACTATTCTCATACATCTAGGCAAATGAAGAGCAGTCCTAAATTTAGGAGCATAACTCTTAAATTCTTAAATTAAGATGACTTTTCAGCTAAAAAGTTAGGTTAATAAGTTTGGATGAAATAGGGCACCAATTTAGGAGCATAAATTTAGGCGCTCAACGTTTTTGGAATATCTCCCCCTATATATATAAAATTATTATGATTATTATTATTATTAAACAAATATTGTAAGACATGTTGAATGTGGCCTTACCAGTAGAAAGGTGTAGCCCAAACTGAACTAACGCTAATGGTGTCTTTTACTAAAGGGCGTCTAGATCACTGAAACTATGGCATGTTATGTGCAACACCACTGCTTTACCTGTAGGGGATGTTGAAAGCTTTTCCCTGGCAGTTAATGCAGAGAACTTTCCCTTAACGCAGGCTACATTAGCGTGGGTACACTTAACTCCACTTATTGAGGTGCAGTTAGGTGAACCCAAACTAATGCAATTAGTGTGCAGTGGGAACCCAGCATTAACTGTTCTGAGCTCACCACGCCCACTCTCTGCCCCTCCTCTTCCCCTCCCCCCCCCATTTGCAGTGCTAATGTGGGTTGCATAGTTAGCATTGGAATTGTCCCATGCTAACTGTCCATGGACCTGCAATAGTTAGGAACATGTGTCCCAGCGTGCCTTCAGAGCGCACCAGAACGCATTCTGCCAGCTAGCATTCTTTAGTAAAAAATACCCTAAGAGATCTTGGATGAGAGAAAGAGAAAAATCTTCCACTGAACACTATTGGAGAAACACGATATTTAAGAAGATGGCAGTGGAATAGAATGGTAATGCGTTTGGCTGAGAAAAAAAGATGAAGTCTCTTAATGATGGATTTGGGAACTCTAAGCATACATTTAGCCAGAAAAATCTTGTGGGAGAGGCTCAGTAAATCCATCAGCAGTATCCACGTCAGCAACAGGGGAGTGCAGTAAAGATTCCCTGATGGGCAACAAAATTTTCTGAACATTTCTTAAGTCCATGAATCAGTCATTTTAGCTTACTTATTTATGATGGAGATTGCCTCCCCATGAACTTCCTATATTGACAATCAACAAGACCACATAGATGATACTAGGCTTACCCTCGAATTGTCCTTTGGCTTATAGGGGCCCTATTCGCAATTTAGATGTGTATAACCTTAACCAGGCATCTACATGTGTAAGTCGCATTTTAGAAAGGGTCCAATTTTATACCTGGATGTCCTCTGTATGTGGAAACTTTGACGGGGCATGTTGGGTGTATGGCACAGATGTGGTCTGGATGGGACCAAAATCTACATGTGTATTTCCCATTTCAGATAGGGAATACACATTAGGGATATACTATACATTGCAGGGGGTGTTGGCAGCATGGTTAGGGTGTGACCTAGGAAGGTCAAAAATCTAAATATGTATTCCCCATTTCATATAGGAATACATGTGTTAGCCCAAAATTTTCCACAGCCAGATTTACACCTACTTCCTGGCATGAGTAGGTTTTTAAAAAGTGTGTACTTCAGCCATCCTTCTATAGCAGGGATTAAGGTGGTAACTGTATCCTCCTTAATCCCACTAGTCTATTCTACCCCCCCCCCCCCCCCCCGAGTGCAGTGGCCTAGTGATTAGGGCAAAGCCTAAGAGCAGAAAAGCCAGGTTCAAATCCCACTGGCAGGGCTGGTCCAACAGTTTCTGTTGCCCCAGACAGAAGCCCTGACTGTACCCCCGTACCCCCCCCCCCCTGCTAAGCCATGCTGCCACCGCCATCGATTCTGTCTTCTAGGGTGGTGGCAGTTTAGAAGCAGTAACTCTGTGCTGCCGCATTGGTGCCCGCCACAGGCCATGTGCTTCAGTATACATGGCCTGCCACTTCTGACCCCCTTCCTACAGGAAGTTGTGTCAAAGGGGGGTTCAGAAGCAGCAGGCTATGTGTACTGAAGCACATAGCCTGCTATCTGCCATGGTCTACTGCCCTGGGCTGCAGCCCTTCCCACTGGTACTCCTTGTGGACTTGGGCAAGTCACTTAAACCTCCACTGCCTCAGGTACAAACGTAGGTTGCGAGCCCTCTGGGGACAAGGACAATGCCTACTGTATCTGAATGTAACTCGCCTTGAACTGGAAATGTGTGAGCTAAATACTACTAAGTAAATGAGTTTAAGACAACGTTCTCTGCAGTTACCTAGTAATGGCTACATGTCTAAGTTTGCAAAATGACTCACATGCGCATGAATGTTTGACATTTACATGGATAAGTTGCTGGGTTTCTTCCAATGATTTTTCCCATGTGTAAATTTTTAAAATTATGCCTTTCACTGCACATGGATGTCAATCCACGTGCGGTCCTGCACTTCCTGCTATGTATGTTAGAAACAATTCCACATTTAGCAAAGCCATTTATAAAATACTGTCAGAAACTAGTACATCCCAACGTTGACAGATGTGAGAGATGTTGGACTTGGGAACGAGGTGGAGAGGTTGGGAGGGGGGGTTGCTAGACATGAAGCGGCAGTCAGTGGGAGGAGGAACAAGGATCTAGATGGGAGAGATGCTGCACTTGAGAGAAAGGTGGACATGAAGTGGCCATCAGTGCAAGGAGGAATAGGAGCATGGATGGAGGAGAGGCTGAACCACCTTGGGGGAGGCAAATAGGGACACAGATAGAGGGAGGGGAGATGAGGGTCACAGATAGGAGATGATGGACATGATAGATATGTGGAGGGGGAGGAATGATCACAGAGTGGGGAGATGCTGCACCACTAGGTAGGGGATGGTGATAGAGAGAAAGAGAGGGGAGGTCAGACGTGGGGGAAGGGGATTAGGGAGAAAGAGAGGAGTGATGAGCATGGGGTAAGGTGAATGGAATTTTGGATGGGGGGCTAGGGGGAGATGGGGGGATGCTGGAGATAAGACTAGATGGAGGAGAGGAGATGATAAACTTGGGGAGAAGAAGAGAAGGGAGATGCTGGGCATGGGGGGAGGAGAGAGAAGGAGGAGTAGGTGAGAGATTGGAGAAGGAGAGAGTAATGGAGAATGGGAGGACCAGGGAAAGATTTTATTTTTATTTATTTTGTTTAGCAATGCTTATATATACTGCTTTTCACCGGGTCAAATCAGTGTACATTCAGGTACAGTACATATTTCCCTTGTCCCCGAAGAGCTCACAATCTTTTTTGTACATGAAGCAATGGAGGGTTAAGTGGCTTGCGTTTGGGAGGGTGGGAGGCTCGAGGTGCTATGGCAGAATCACCAAACTCTTCTATGCTGTTCTGGGAGGAAGGAAGATGTGGGGTTTTTTTTTCAGATGACAATAATGAACATGTATGAGATGTATGAAACAGTCAAACTAAGCGGAGGAACCATTTCATAAATGTACCTGTGCGAAAAATCAGTCATTTCTGATTCAACGTCACTGGCTTCCCCTCAGTATCATCCTCAATACAAAGCTTGCCCGCTGCCGCTGCTGTTTCTCACAGTGCCTGTCGGTGGTGGCGTGATAGCAGTGGGAGGGGAGGCAATGTCGCTGTTGCTGTCACAGACCCATCAGAAGCAGCGGCTCCAGCAGAAGCTGCTGGAATTTTAACAAAAAAATTGCCTTTTTTTTTTTTTTTTTAAGAGAATGGAGAAACCAGTCAATGAAGGGTTGACCTAAAAGCAACCCTTCATTGGCCAATTTTACCATATTGCCAGCTTCCAGCCTGCAGCTTCCAAAGCTGGCTGGCCTAAAACCGGTTGGTTGGCAACCCTACTATGAAGACATCTTAGTATCAGCATGCACATGTTTTTCTTGGCCATTTTGCAAACCACTGGCCATTGTTCAGCCACTTTTAGCACCAACAGAGGCCTGTATTTTCACCACATTTCAGCTTGAAAGAGGGATATAAATATTGTGGCATGAAGGAGGATATTCTGCTTAATCTTTTCTGCACAGGAATGGGCAAAAAGGAGAACTTTTGAAATCCCTATTCATACTAGGAAGCAGGTGCATATCTGTTTGTGGACAACTTCAGGTTTACATATGGATCCCATATATGAAATGTGGATGTGGGGAGCTGCTCTGAGCTGTTTCTGCCGTGGAGGAGTATGCAGGAAGTTGTTGTGCTGTCAGGAACACCTGTGGACAGCTTCCTCCTTCATCGGGCCTTTGTTAAACGGCATCTTTTATGGCATGCAGTTGTTGGTCTGCACAAAATGGCATGCAACAAGGGGCTTGTACTGCCCCTTATGAGCCCCCTTGGAGACCGGATGGACCTGGGGGCACAGTGAGTTGACTGCTCTTAGAATTTGTTATCTATTTTTCTGTGACGTCTGGGAAGAGGAAATCAAAGAGGAGCAAACAAGTGCAGGTTCAACCAGTCAAATACGGTCCAATGGATAAACATGTTGTCCTTAAAAGTGACTATTCTGAGATAAGTCCAGTTCAAGTGAAGGAGTCTCTCTGTCCTCTTTTAAGAGGATTCCACCTCCCCCACCTGGGACTATTTTGAAAACTAGCTCTCCTATTTCGGGGTCTATAGTTCCTCTGGGAGCAGTTGCTGCCCGTGGCCTTACACCTGTAACTTGTCAAATAGAAAGGGGGAGACCTTCAATCACTTTATCCTTCACTTTATGAGGATAAAGTGATTGTTGTTCTCCCCTTTATTCAGGATATTTCAGGAATCAGCCAACTGTTACGTAGATACTGGCCTGTCTTGCGTCTTCATTCATGCTTTTGCAAACCTCTAGTGATGATATACTCCTGAGGATCTAACATCCGTGACAGGGCAGTGCATTCTACAACCATGATCAGCCGCCCTCCTTCTTTTCATGAGAATCCTGGCCACTTTGCTTGTGGCTCTTGTCAATTTTGTACACTAACCTTGGAAAGAGAAATTTGGTCTGATGAAAATCGCGAGGTGACATTGCAGACTCGATGGCACACAACTTTTCTTTCTACTTTTATGGTTTATCTTATGGTGTGCCCTTGCGGGCTTTTTTATATTGGCTGCACTACTAGACTAATGAAGACACGTTTAAGCGAGCATGCTTCCCGATTAAGACCTGCTACAACCTCTGCTCCAAAGGTAGAACACTGCTTACGATAAGGACATCAGTTCCAACAATTACAATGTCAAATTACACAGGTACACTACCAAAAAACTGCCTCCAGTTTTGCAACTGATTCCTATAGATTTTGGGGTGCTGAATCCAGGAAAAATAGCCAAAATGTTCCATCACGTCACGTTTTCTTGCAAAATTAGATTTCTTACCCATATAAGGAATGTTCACATAATTTCTTTTTAGCCGACTGCAGTTTATTTTCTTGGCCCAAAATAGAGGTTGTAATGGTTAACTAACTAGAAACACTCCCTCATGATATTTTAGCGTGTTTTGTATTCATTTTATACATTAACAGGACAATTGGGAGGCGGGGGGCTAAATCCAGTACTCGCGCTGGCGCATGTTCTTTCCTGTTCGCCTCACCTCGTTCGCTCGCTCGCTCAAACACGGTGGTTGCGACATGAACGTTCCTGTCAAATTTCAGTTTCTTGCAAGTTCATTATTACCTTTTGTTTGCTCAGTCGTAATCCAGCTTTATTCCGAAGTGGTTCACTACAGTTGTAGTTTGCAGTGCTGTGTATTTGTGATGGCTCACAGAGCCAGAGGTTGCGTCAACTCTCCGGACAGTTTTTGTTTTATTTGTGGGGAATATACCGTGAAAAAGCGGTAGAGGAACATTTCTGCATTTATTAAAAAAGTATATTTCGCCTATTTCGGTTTGAAGTTAGGCGATCAAGACAAACCGTGGGCTCCTCACAAAGTGTGCAAGACATGTGAGGAAGATCTACGCTTATGGATGAAAGGTAAAAAACAAGCATTTCATTTCGGAATACCTATGATGTGGCGTGAACAAAGAGACCACAGCAGTGACTGCTATTTTTGCTCTTGCATTGTGAAGGGATACAACTTAAAAAATAAGAACGTAATAAGTTACCCCAACCTTCCCTCAGCAATTAGGCCTATGCCTCATAGCAACGAAGTACCTGTGCCTGAACCACCAAAATCTTTGGATCATATTTGTGTGGACGGTTCTGATCATGATGAGACTCATCAGATGGCTTTTCCCGATGAGACCAGTACTTCCGAGTTTGAAACTGAACCAGATCCGAAACCTGAACTTTTCTCTCAAGCTGAATTGAATGATTTAGTCCGGGATTTAGGACTCCCAAAAGATGCTGCCCAACTGCTAGGTTCTCGGCTTAAACAGAAAAATCTATTGTCACCAGGAACAACTTTTTATTGGTACCGCAACCGCGAGACACAATTTTTGAAGTATTTCAGCAAAGAGGAAGATTTGGTATTTTGCAACGATATATACGGAGTGATGGAAAAGTTTAAACTCAAGTAGGATCCTGCTGAATGGCGGCTGTTCATTGATTCGTCAAAATACAGCATAAAAGGTGTTGTTCTTCATAATGGCAACACATTCGCTTCAGTTCCTATTGCTCACTCTGTTATTCTCCAAGAAAAATACGAGAATTTGGCCCTGATTCTTCAGGAGATTCGTTATGATGAGCATAAGTGGATGATTTGTGGAGACTTTAAAATTCTATCCATGCTATTAGGGAAGCAATCCGGTTTCACCAAATATCCCTGCTTCCTTTGCTTGTGGGATAGCCGGGCCCGCGACCTACACTGGGGGAAAAAAGACTGGCCAATTCGGGAGTATTTGAGACCCGGTGAGAAAAATGTTCTTCATGAGAGCTTGGTACCTCGTGATAAAATTCTATTACCACCTCTCCACATTAAGTTGGGTCTCATTAAGCAATTCATCAAGTCCCTTCCAAAAGATGGTGAGTGCTTTCGGTACCTTTGCTCAAAGTTCCCCCGACTTTCTGAAGCAAAGCTAAAGGAAGGAGTGTTTGTTGGCCCTGATATAAGGAAACTCATTTCAGATGGAGCATTCGCTGAAACGATGTCTGAGAAGGAAAAAGAAGCCTGGGATTCCTTAAAGGATGTTGTTCTCAAATTCTTGGGGAACAGGCGGGATGAGAACTATAAGGATATTGTTGCCAGGATGCTCAATGCCTTCAAAGAACAAGGCTGTAACATGAGCCTGAAAGTCCATTTCTTGCACTCCCATGTGAACTACTTTCCCGAAAACTTGGGGGCGTACAGTGAAGAACAAGGTGAAAGGTTTCACCAGGACATCAAGGACGCAGAGAGAAGGTACCAAGGAAGATGGAACACCACTATGATGGCTGATTTCTGCTGGTTGCTGCTGCTGCGGGAAACCCCAGATGAAAAATACGCCAAGCAGCGCACCAAGAGAAGCATTCGGGGGAAGAAGAAACGGGCCCACCAGGAGATTGATTGACCCAAGAATGACTTTAAAATCTAAACTGTGTTGACAAATATCGTGTTTTTACTAAACTTTGAAATAAAAATTTGCTAGTTATTACCACAGTGTCGGATCTCATTTATTAGAATTTTATTTTCACACCATCGGGCGGTTGCGTTTTCTATTCTTACATACATACCTGTACAACATTTTTTGCACATTTCTTTGCTTTGCTTTGCTTTGTGTCTAACCTCGCTCTTATATGCTCAATGTTTGTGCACATGTATGTGGCTGTTTTAAGTGCAGACAATTTTGCTACCATCACAGTGTGTTTTGTTGACATTACTCTATTCTTATGTGCTGCCTTGTTACAATTTTCTTTATTCTTATTTGAATAACTACTAAACAATTAGTATAAAGAATTCATCCAAGAAACTTTTATCTCGATCGCACTCAATCTGAAACGTTCACCTCAAACTGCTAACCCAATGTAGCAAAAAATCTGTACGTGATGGAGCAAATTGGTTACCAGATTTGGATTCAGCGCACCAAAAAACGTAAAAATCAATCGAAACATTAGAGGCAGTTTAAAAAAATTTTTTTTTAGTGTACCTGTGTTATCAATCATATTCCTGTGGATCCACAAGGTGGATGCCAGATTTTCAACTTCAATGGACTGAGCAATACTGGATCTTTAAATTACAGACTGTAACTTCCTTAGGATGAAATTTGGAACTTGATGGGCCCAGCCTTTTTTGAACACCACCAATCACACAAGGAGTTTCTTCTTGATGGATGTTCTCCTGTGATGCCATTGATTGGATTTCAAGCCTTTTATGACTGCCTACGTCAGACGTCTTCCTTTTAAATTTTAATTGTATAAGCACTGAAAACTCTTTTGGAATTTGGAATCCCCTGTCACCTGAAGCAGAGCTCTGGATGGCTCGAAACATGATGCACGTCGTGATTGGATTTCCTCGTCATCTTCTCCTATGAGCGCTTATTCACATAAGATAAGTCAAAATACCTTTGAATAAAAATTATTAAAAGGAGACACTGCTTTGAGGGAGTAGATTTTTTTCCCTCCCCTTGATCATCTCAACATTCTTAAATAGAAGGTTTTGCAGCTGCTTGTCAGGGTTGGGGTCTTTTCTGTGAGATTATTTGTATTTGACCACCAGCGTTTTTGGGTTTTCTACTGTTGTGTATAATACCATAAAGACATAAACTCTAGGTATAGAATAATATTGCTTTGGATTTGTCCGATGTTTTTAAGCATTACATTATAGATAAAAGCTATCCTGGAGTACAGGAGTTGTACTTGCTAAAATGTATTTATATATGTTAAGCGGATTTATCACTTATCCTGTAGGAACAAAGAAACAAACAAAATAACCATTCACTATCCAACACAGCAATATAGTTACAAGGAATAAAACACACATTCAAATACATTAATCAAAATATTTTATAACAAGGACTTGTAGAGTAACAGTTCTAATCTACCTCCTAAAAATAAACTCAGGTTGAAAAGTCATGTTTAAACAAGCATAAAACGAATATGTACAGAATACTAGGAATACGCATTCCTTCGCACACATTCTGTTCGCAGGGGCTCGTTTAGTAAAGTTAGGGTGTTGCTGCACCTGTGTTATTCCTGCAGGTGCAGCAGCAGATTGCATATTCACATGCACTAATGCTTAGCAAGCAGGCCTCTGTCTAATCTGACAGTAGAGCAAACTTATGGCGAACAGATCTGCCCTCTCAATCATGACTAGTAGGTGTTTCCTTTATTATTTGCATATCCCTGCCCCCACCATGTCCAACATCACTCCTCTGCATCCCTACCCCTCATGTCCTCAGTGTGTCCCTAATTCCTCCCCTCCCCCCAATATCTAGCAAAAGACAAAGCAAAAGCAAAGTGTGGGGCCTGCATTCAGACTATGCATGGGCTGAGATGGCTCTGCAATGTCCCATCCTGCTCTAACGTTGGACAAGACGGGACATCGCAGAGCCGTGTCAGTGCATGCTTGATTGAAACATTGGGCGCGTGCTACACTCTTGCATCAAGTTACAGACTTGAGCAGCCTAATCCACGGTTTTGTGGCGGTGGCGGCAGCATTTAGGTAGAATAGTGCCAATCGGGAATGGGAGCAATCGGCAATCAGCTTTACTATCCTGCCAGGCACCGGTCTCCTGTTTGTGACACCAGCCAGGCCAGCCTAAAACCGATCGGTTGAACCCTACCTCTCTCTCATCCCCTCCTCCTGTGTTCACCATTTCTCCTCTCTCATTCGCCTCCCAATGCTCATCTCTACTCTTCTTCTTCCCCCCATGTCCAGCATCTCTCCTATCTCTGCCCTGTGCCCAGAATCTCCCTTCCATCACCCTTTCTCCGCTATCTCCGTCCCATGTCCCACATCTGCTGTCCATCCCCCTATGCCCTCTATTCCAAGTCCAACATCTGCTCTGTACCTGCATCCCATGCCCACCGCCTGTCCTCAACCTTCCTCAGCCTGTGGCCACCATCTGCTCTATGCCCCCCACCCAGTGGCCACTATTTGCCTTCTGCCCTCTACCCCCACTTCGTTTCCAGCACCTGCTGCCCATCAACCCATTCTCCCCTCATGCCCAGTATCTGCTCTCCATCCTCCTATGCTCCCATCCAGTGTGCAACATCTCTCTTTGCCCTCTCCTGCAGCTACCACCTGATGTCTCTCTCTCTCTCTCAGCTCCCCTATACCTCCCACTCCTTATCTCTCTCTCATTGCCATCTCTGCAGCTACCTTCCGATCTCTCTCTCTCTCTCTCATAAGAAAATAAGAAATGCCATACTGGGTCAGACCAAGGTCCATCAAGCCCAGTATCCTGTTTCCAACAGTGGCCAATCCAGGTCACAAGAACCTGGCAGGTTCCCAAAAAGGTACTGTCATGCCCTTAGCCCCTTACATCAGTATGGAGGGGCGCGCTTCTTATTGGAGTGCTTCACCTTTAAAGGCCTTTTCCTAATTGGTTGCTTTTTTAATGCATTATGGGAAAGGTAGTTCAGTTAGATGTTATGTTGTGATAGGCGATGGCCTAGTATGTAGCAGAGCTAGGTCTGAAGCCCTTTTTCCTGCTTTAAAATGTTATTGCTGATTTTGGAAAATTGCAGAATGCTGTTAGCTGTTAGAAAGAAATTCCGTTCTATTCTGGTTTGATAACATGTTCTGCTCTCCTGGAGATAAGAGAATCTTTGCCTGACTCCGGGTATTATTTATTGCATGCTTATCAGCTACTACATATTTCTGGTGCGTTGGGCCGGGAATGTGCGAGTGGGAGATGGTATGCAAGTGAATATGCCCCGACATCTCGCCTCACAGGTTTGGTCCGGCTGGAGCTGAGCCTGACTGACCACAGGAGGGTCTCTGGCGCCCCTGGTCCTTTTGTATCAGAGGAGACTCCTCCTTGCCTCCGCAGGTTGCTGCTTCTGGCCGGCCAACACCTCGAACCCGAGGGGGGTCCAGGATTCAACCCAAGGAGGGATTGGTTGCGCAGCGCATTAGCTACCGGATCCGGTGAGTATTGATTTTTCTGGTTCTTAGTCAGATAGCTCTGGGAAAGTCTCGAGACATCTCTGGTACAGTAACAGGTAAAGGAAGTCTGATCAACTTCCATGGGCGATCCTACTACCCCTGCAAGTAGTGCGTGGGGCGAAACCATCAGCCCTTTCGGTTTCAGTAATTCTGGTTTGTCAGTCAGCCCGGGAATTCAGAATTTGGAAAATGCTAGCATGTTTGTCTGTGTGAAGAATGCTTGTGAAAAGGAGGAAGCGTTGGGAGTTTGTCTTTGTTATCTGTTGAAACCACGAGTTTCCCTTCTAGTATAAGGGTAGGATTATATTCCGTTGGGTAATTTGTGACACTTTACCGCATATGAAATAGTAAAAGTATAGTTAAGAAGAGTCACTGTAAAAGCAAGAAGCTGTCTCCCTCATTCAGCTGCAGCACAGAGTGAAACTGACAGGAGACGTGTTTGTGCAGAGGAATGTTTTAACCCTATGAAGGCATGTTTTCAACGTTCTGCTGCTGGGCTAATGGGTGCTTATTTTAGTGAATTATACCAGTTTTTATTCAATATTTTGTAATAGTGATGTGCCTTCTGCTATGGTCATGTATTATATATCATTTAATAAGAATGTTTAGTCAGATCTCGATAGTATTGTACTTAGCCTGGAAAGGGTTACATTCCTACTCGAATTCCTGTGCAGAACAAGTGAGCAGAAATCTTGTAGGGCTCAGGTTTCAATAGGAAAGGATGCTTGTATTTTCCCTTTGCCCTACGAAGCCTACGAACTAGGAAGGAAAATGTGTATATGTATTTTAGATGTCCACCCGCTTTATGGAAAAAGCATCCAGAATGAATGTCTTTTTGAATCTATGCTTCCTAAAAACTGTAAAATTGAAAGTAATTTCTTTTGTAAAGCCAAGCTGATTACGGCTGGCAGTTAGTTTTTTGCCAAGTAATTTTATTCCAGTTATACGTAACAGCTATGTAGTCATCATGTTATGAACTATAGTTCTTTCTGTTAGGATTTGTTATTATAACATGTTGCAGAAGTGTAGTTTTCTATTGTAAGGACTCTATCTAGATTGTTCCTCTGTCTGTTGAAAAGCACATGTGGGGGCTACAGTCCACCGCTGACACTGCAGGCAGGGATTCATTTTACCAGTTCAGAGTCACCCACAGTCAGCGCCCGAGAACATGAAGTGGAATCCAAATAGTGCAGGCAGCCCTCACTATATGCCCCATGAAATCCAGCAGCCCAGGAGAATTTGCGTCTGGTAAATGCAGTTTTTGTCAAGTCAGTCCCAGGGAGATATAAAACAGAACTTGCAGAAACGGGATGGATTTGCGGGCATGAATACAGCACGATTAAGTTGTTCAGAATGTCTGTGAATTGTGGAGATAATGTGACAGAGAAAGTGAATGTAAGATGGAGGAGAGAGCAGTTCTTCTTGCTGATACTTTAGTTGAATGATGTGGAGGAAGTTTTCCTAATCGAAGGAGCTGGATTGATAGTGCTGACTGTTCCCCGAGAAGAAGAATGGCGGTTCTATTTACCTGCATCCAAAACAGCAAAGTTCCTGTATACTTACCAGCATTGCAGCCCCACCTGGAGTATGGGCAGAGAATAATCCACCTGGCCTAGCAAAGAATATAGCTCCTGTACTTGTTACCCTTAAGCCAGGAGCAGAACCAGTGCATGTGCGTCAGTATCCCCTCCCGAGACCAGCAATTGAAGGCATTCATCGCCATTTGAAGAAATTATTGCAGTATGGACTTCAGAGAATTCCAGTCACCCTGGAACACCTCCCTTCTCCCAATCAAGAAGCCTGGGACAGGTGACTACAACCCAGTGCAGGATCTACGTCGAGTGAACAGTGCAGTTGAAACCATACATCCAGTAGTACCAAATCCTTACACCCTCCTAGGACTGATTCCAGCAGAAGCCACTCACTTTACTGTTTTGGACTTAAAAGATGCCTTTTTTTCTGTATACGCCTGACAGAGGCCAGTCAGTTTTTGTTTGCATTTGAATGGGAAAACCCTACCACAGGACGGCGAGGGCAACTTACTTGGACTCGATTACCACAAGGATTTAAGAACTCACCCACTATCTTCAGTGCAGCCCTCAGTCAAGATCTGTCAAGCTACTCTGTAATTCCGGGAAAAAGAATTTTGCTTCAATATGTAGATGATTTGCTCATAGCCACCAATAACAAATCTGATTGTATACAAGCTACAAGTGACCTCTTGCACCATTTGAATGAAGCTGGCTACAAGGTTTCCAGAGCCAAGGCGCAGCTGTGCCAGACAGAAGTGAAATACTTAGGGTTCCATCTGTCCAAAGGAACCCGGAAATTAGGACTTGAGCGAAAAGAAGCAGTATGCCGCATCCCAACCCCCACTACTAGGAAACAGGTGCGAGCTTTCTTGGGAGCTGCAGGCTACTGCCGAATATGGATACCAAATTTTGCGCTCATGGCAAAACCCTTGTACCAAGTCACACAAGGAATGGAACAATCTCCCCTGGAATGGGGCTCAGAACAAGATAAAGCATTCAAATCACTGAAAACAGCATTGATGTCATCCCCAGCTTTGGGACTACCAGATGTGCAGAAACCATTTCGTCTGTATGTCCATGAATCAAGTGGAAACGCATTGGGAGTCTTGACCCAGCCTCTTGGGTCTTGGCAGCGACCTGTGGCCTACCTGATGAAACAATTGGATCCTGTTGCCAAAGGCTGGCCACCTTGCCTGAGAGCTATAGCAGCAACAGCCCTCTTAGTGAGCGAAGCAGATAAGCTCACCTTAGGACAAAACCTTCAAGTTACTGTACCACACTCTGTTTTAACCCTGCTGGAGCACAAAGGAAGCCATTGGCTCACCAACGCTCGAATGTTAAAATATCAAAGTATGCTATGTGAGAATCCTAACTTGCAATTAAGTCTCAGCCAAACTCTCAACCCAGCCACCCTATTGCCCGTCGGTCCAGGCCCTCCTGACCATGATTGCTTGGAAGTAATGGACATTGTGTGCTCAGGTTGCCTAGACTCAACTGATATCCCCTTGGACCGCACAGACAAGACTTTCTTTGTGGATGAAAGCAGTCTTGTCATCATTAATGGACATAGTTGTGTTAAATATGCAGTGGTGACCCTTGATCTAGTAGTTAAGTCCTCAGCCCTGGCCCCAGGTTCTTCCTATAGCCCTTCATAGGATATACTTAGCCCCTGCTAAGTCTTTAGGAGTTTCCCCTTTTGAGATTCTGAGATTCTGTAGCCTATTGTATAGAGAGTAAAAGGAGATGTGTGACAGATAGGATCTGAAATTACTAGATAAGCACTATTGGTTTTCAGTTCTGTTTTGCAGGGTCTTCATGTGTGGGTACGAGATCAGCCCATCCAGGCCCCTGCATCCTTTCAAGCCTGGAGCCTCGGTGTGGGTGACAGAGTAGAAGAAGACACTGCTGGCACCGTATTGGAAAGGACCATATGTCGTCTTGTTATCAACCCCAATAGCAGTTAAAGTGGCCGAGATCGACTCCTGGATCCACCACAGTCGAGTGGACCAGCCACAGTTCCTGAGAGTTGCCCCTGGACCTGGCTCGCTAATCCTGCATCACCGTTGCGACTCAACCAACCTGCTCCTGGACGTCAAGGGAACAGATGTCCTCCAGTTTTGCATTCCAGCAGCCGCTTCTGAACTTGGTCGTGGACTTCCATATATGATCCTGAGACTCCATTGCGCCTCACCCTACGACAACAGCCACGGACCTAAGACTTATTGGTCCCTCGGAAACTGCACTATTTCAAGACTGTTTGTTTATCCGAAGGTAAGCCTCGCATCTGGAGAAAGCTGAAACCATCAGAAATAGACTGTGTTGTGTTAAGAAATTGAGTCCTCTACGAGACTGTGTTCAAATGCTCTGAAAAAAAAAAAGAAAAAAACTGTTTTGATCTCCTAAAAAGTGAACTGCTCTAAGGAGGCAATAATAGCCTGAGAGACTGTACTATGATATTTTAAGAACCTGAGACATCCCAGAGGACAGTGATACTTTGGAATCTACAGCCCTACTCCTGCCACAAAGCTGGTAGGTCTACGTACGGCAGAAGCTTGAGGACCTACAATCAACGCTACGTCTGCTACCTGTTGTGGATGCCGACAGTTCCACCAATTTTCCAGAGACTATGCCCCTTATGAATTCTTATTATTGCTTCGTTCTGGCGGCAGCCTTGGGGTGCTTTGAATTGACTCTTGCCCTACTTCCCTGTGCAGCCTGCAAACCTAGTATTTGCACAACAGGGAATACCCGGACTTGTCTCAACCCCCCCACCAGAATCTTTCCTCTCCTGTTATGGGAACTGCGATGAAACAATGAGAACGGGCTATTGCTATGATGAACAGTATATATGTCATTTGTTCCTCCTATGTCTCCTGCCCCTCCGCTTATACACTAGGCATGCTATATGATTTGACAAAGACACTTGTATCAAATGTATTATTGATTGTGGCTGTTTGATTTGTATCCCATGTTTCCTCCCCTTATGCTTACGTATATTAAACTTAACGTACGCAGCTACACGAATCCTAGCAACGTAGGGCTACTACCCTATACCACAAACTGATCCCTCCACCCTAGTATGGCATACTATATGTGTGATTTGATTCCCACCCTTTCTCACTTGCGGGTGTGAATAATCAAAAGGAGGGAAAGTGATAGGCGATGGCCTAGTATGTAGCAGAGCTAGGTCTGAAGCCCTTTTTCCTGCTTTAAAATGTTATTGCTGATTTTGGAAAATTGCAGAATGCTGTTAGCTGTTAGAAAGAAATTCCGTTCTATTCTGGTTTGATAACATGTTCTGCTCTCCTGAAGATAAGAGAATTAAACCTTGGTACTGTTTATTGTTTATGTAAGTCAGATGTCTCTTTCAGTAGAATGCCGCGCCACTGTATCTTTGCTGATTGTGCACTGACCTCGTAATTAGGATGAAAATATAGCAGAGAAACTGAACAGTGTAAGAATATTTTGTCTAGCATTATGAAGATTGTTTAGTGTTTTGAGCCATGGCTAGAGATACATCTTAGCCTTGCTATGTTTGGCCTCGCTTTGTTTTGCTTTTGTTAAGAATGCTTCTGATATGCCTTCCATTATCTTTGTGGCTAACTGACCTTGCAAGAATAGCGAAATATACTGTATACTTTAACAGAAGTATTATGTTTAGTGTTATGTCTAGTTGCTGACCCGTGGCTAGTAAGACCCAAGCAGGGGGAGCGAGTCCTGGGCCCGGT
The DNA here is from genome assembly GCA_033557465.1 of Ichthyophis bannanicus. Taxonomy (NCBI): domain Eukaryota; kingdom Metazoa; phylum Chordata; class Amphibia; order Gymnophiona; family Ichthyophiidae; genus Ichthyophis; species Ichthyophis bannanicus. The sequence goes on along the minus strand of CM066041.1, from coordinate 247,940,256 downwards.
CAGAGATGTCTATTGGATGAGAGTAAGTGGGCCACTGTGGCCAATGAGGAGTTTTGCCTGTATTAGACTGGAGAAGAAAAGTATATAAACTGTCATTTTTCTGAGCTCTGGGCTCAGACTATTTTGAATGTTACTGCAATCTGAGCCTGTGCACATTAAACCGGCTTGAATCTTTGCCTGACTCCGGGTATTATTTATTGCATGCTTATCAGCTACTACAATGTGGCCTCAGGTTAAAAAAAACAAACATCTTCTTGTAGTTGGGTTGAGTGGTAGGCAAATGACAGAAATTAACCATTGAAAAGATACGCTAAGGTTCACAAATTTTCACCTTTTTAATGTTTCACCAGGATTCTTGTATTTCAACACAGGATACAACTTGAACTCAAACAAAACAGCTTTCTTCAGCTTAAATATTCAATACTTCTAACAGCACATGCCACCAGGCATGGCTTGCCGGGCAGTCCAAAACAAACATGAACAAAACTTTAAACCAGTCCAGAACTATACCTGACAACTTTGTCTTCTTAAACACAGCAAAACTTCTTATAGGCAGTTAAACTCTCACTGGTAGAAAAATCACTTTGCAAGGTTTTCTCAGTATTTAGCCAAATAAAACCTTTCTTACTTTCTCGGTTGGTATAGCTTCAAACGGAGCACAGCACTCTTCACAGCTGTTCTCAAGTGTAATTAGGTAGCTTCAGCTTTGCACAGTGAAACATTTCTCCTGAATTGAGAACCTTCGCAAGCTGAACACAGTTCTTAGGGCTATCGGACATTGGAGGTTTTTTCCCTTAAGGTTGACTCCCTTTCAACCCCTCTGAATTGGCAGACTGGCATACAGAACAATCCATACATGAGTCCTCTCCTACCAAAAGTAAATATGGGTCACCAAGTTGTATTGGCTCAGTCTCTGACTCAGACTCAGATAGCTTATCTGACTGCTTTCCGTTATGGTTAAAGCTGCCTCTAGCAACTCTGTAGTGCTCCTTACTAGATAAGCTTCTAGGACTCATACCTTGGTCAAAGCTTGTATCAGCTTCCCCTCTTTCATGCTCTTGCCCCCATTCACCTCGTCCTGTTCTCCACCCTGTGTTCCAGGTTCCTGCTGTCCTTACTGTTCCATTCCTTCCCCAGAAAGCATTCCTACTTCCTTCTCTTTCTCTCTCATCAGCAGCTCTCCTTGTGCTGCCCGTCCTCGTGCTGTAGTCCTCTGTGCTGTCACTCTCCGTCCTGCCTCTGCTCTTGCTGCTGCTCCTGCTGCTTCTCCTCTCTGGATAAACAGCGCTAAACTTAAACCTCCCAGGGACCTGCTCCACCCTCTCTCCTCTCAGGTGAGAAAGATCAAATTCCCTCGTGGCAGCTGAATGATTAGGGAATGCAGTGACATAAGGGTTCCCTACCCTGGGCTTGCATTCCCTCACCTTTTCACCACTAGGGGCATGCTGTAACTTATTGCAGCCAGGAATTACCTGTTTTCTAGGTACAATGGGGGTTTTATGTCCTTGACCTTTTAAAATAGGAGCTTTTGTTAGGGTAAATTCCTTCTTCTGATCCCTATCTCCTAGGTCCTGATAAGCTTCCTTATCACAGTACACAGATTCCACAATGCTTGTCCCAGGGTAAGCAGTGGATTTCCCAGATCATCTTTAATAATGGATTGTGGACCTTTCCCCCAGGAACTTGTCCAAGCCTTTTTTAAACCCAGCAACACTAACAGCTTTTACTATATCCTCTGGTAATGAATTCCAGAATTTCATTGTGTTGAATGAAAAAATATTTTCTCTTTTTACTCTTAAATGGGTTACAGTAGCTTAATTGCATGTCCCCTAGTCTTTCTACTTTTTGATGGAGTAAACAACCTATCTACATTTACCCATTCCATTCCATGCATACATTTATAGACCTCTATCATATCTCCCCTCAATTGTCTCTTTTCCAAGTTGAACAGCCAAACCTCTTAAGCCTTTCCTCATAGGGTATCCTTCCATCCTCTTTACCATTTTGGTGGCTATTCTCTGTACCTTTTCTAATTCTGCTACATCCTTTTTAAGATATGGAGACCAGAAATGCACACAATATTCAAGGTACAGTTGCACCAAGGAATGACACAGAGGCATAATAATATCCTTTCTTTTATTCCCCATTCCTTTCCTTATATTTCCTAGCATTCTATTTGCTTTCTTGGCCGCCGATGCACACTGGATGGAGGGTTTCAATGTATTATCCACGGTGATGCCTAAATCTTTTTCCTGGGTGGTGGTTCCTAATGTGGAATCTTGCATCGTGTAGCTAGTTTGTTTGTTCTTTTCTAGGTGTATAACTTTGCACTTGTCCACATTAAATATCATCTGCCATTTAAACATCCAGTCTTCCAATTTATCAAGGTGTTCGCACACTTTTTCACAATCCTCTTGTGTTTTAACATCTTTGAATAATTTTGTATCAACTGCAAATTTGATCATCTCACTCATTATTCCCATTTCCAGGTCATTTATGAATATGTTTAAAAGCAGCGGGCCCAGCATAGATCCCTGGGGTTCTCCACTATTCATCTTTCTCCATTGAGAAAATTGACCATTTAGCCCTACCCTCTGCTTTCTATCTTTTAATTGGTTCCTGATCCACAAATAATACACTGCCTCCTATCCCATAACATTTTAATTTCACAAAAAGTCTTTCATGAGGGACCTTGTCAAAGGCTTTCTGAAAATCTAGATACACTTTATCGACCAGCTCATCTTCGTCTACCAAGGGTCATCTGAAAACCATAGTAGGAGATGAGTGCACCAAGCGACTGAGTGAGGCAAGAGAAAAGGAGAGGTCACAAGACAGAGCTCTGAGATACACAAATTGAAAGCAGGATGGCAGTAAAAGAGGATCCACCAGGACGTCCACAAAGTACGATGAAAGAGGTAAGAAGAAAACCAGGATATAACAGAGCTCCTAAATCCAAACAAGGACAAGGAATTGAGGAAAAGATGGTGATCAACAGTGTCAAAGGCAGCAGAAAGATGAAGAAGGATGCAGATCGAGTAAACGCTCTTGGCACTGGCAAGGAACTAGTCGCTGGAGACTTTGGCAAGGGTCATTTCTGTAGAGGATGAAGGCCAGATTGCAGTGGATCCAGAAGGGCTTGAGAGGAAAGAAAGTCTAGACAGCAGTGGTGCACTGCTCGTTCAAGTACTTTTGAGGTAAAGGAGAGGAGAGAAATAGGCCAATAACTGGAAGGATGGATAGGGTCTAGTGAAGATATTTTGAAGAGAGGTGTAACCACAGCATGTTTGAAGGCCATAGGAACAGTTGCAGTGGAAAGCTATAGATTAAGGATATGACAGTGGAAGAGACAGAACTTAATAGATGGGCAGGAATGGGATCAGAAGAGCAGGTTGGGATCAGAGAGCTCCCCTCCCCCCTTGCAGCATCACCTGATCTCTCTTTGTCTGTCTCCTTGCCCTACCCCCAATCTCTCTCTCTCCCATTCTCCCTCCTTGCCCTTGCCCCCTCCCCCCCCAAATCTCACCAATAAGTTCTTGGCAGACAGGAAGTTGAAACAGCATGGGCTTTGAAGCCCCAAGCTGTTTCATCTTCCTGTCCACCAATAACTTATCGGTGATGACTTGTGGGGGGCACGTGCAAGGAGGGAAAGAGAGAGAGAGAGAGAAAGAGATCGGGTGATGATAGAGCCCCCCTGGTCCCACAAGTGCAAAAAACAACTTTTAAAATGCCAGTTTAACTCCGTGCTGGCAGCCAGCCTGGCCATATACAAACTGACCAGAATGGCTCAAAACCAACCAGATGGCAACCCTAAGTGAAGTAGGAAGTTGATGGAACAAATGATGCTACAGATTTTATTAAGGAACTCTCAATGTTTGGGAAACTGACAGGAGTGTAGTGTGCTTGCTGGGAAGGGTCCTGATTAGAAGCTAAAGGGAAGCATTCCTCTAGTAGTGTAAATACCTGGCAAGGAGGCAGTATTCAAGAGGGGAATAGAAACAAGCTGACAGAGGAAGTCTTCTTGTCATTAGAGATAAACCCTGGTTTAAAGTCGTGCCAGAGGCTGGGAAAGTTATTGACTAGGAAGCTAGGGAATAACCTCCTGGTAGATTATACCTGAGAAGCTAACATCTTTGCTGTGTAAGGGCAGACAGGGATTGCAGACAGCAATTGAGAAGCCAATAGGGAGAGTTAGACAGCACAACTTATTTATTATTTATTTATTTAACGTCTCTTCTATACCGCGCTATTCATATCCATAGGCGGCTCTATAATGAGGCCAAGTGAGGCGGTGGCCTCAGGCAGCAGCTTTTTGGGCTTTTTGGGGGTGGCAAAATTGCCCCCCAAAAGACCACCATCACCGCCTCACTCAGCCTTCAAAATACAAGAAAAAAACAAAACTCCGGGGCAAGAAGCAGCTGCTGCTGCTGCTCCAGCGGTGGCAGCAGCAGAATGAGGAGCCCCGCGGCCGCCCGACTGCCCCCCCTGGAGAGCCTGCTGGTTTCCCCGGCTCCACTTTGCAGAGCCGCGGCGAAGAGACAGTGTTTCCCTTAACCGCGGCTCTGTTAAAGCTGAGCCCACGGCACTGATGGGAAACAGGATTTCTAGGATTTCCTGTTTCCCATCAGTGCCATGGGCTCAGCTTTAACAGAGCCGCGGTTAAGGGAAACACTGTCTCTTCACCGCGGCTCTGCAAAGTGGAGCCGGGGAAACTAGCAGGCTCTCCGGGGGGGGCGGGCGGGCGGGCGGTCGCGGGGCTCCTCATTCTGCTGCCGCCGCTGCTAGAGCAGCAGCAGCAGCTGCTTCTTACGCCAGAGGGTTTTTTTTCAATTTCCCTGGGTTGGGGGGGGAGTGGTCTAGGACTGGAACTGGGCTGATGGGGGGGTAGGACAGGAACTAGACTGAATGGGGGGTTTAGAACTGGAAATGGGCTGATGGGGGGTTAGGAATGGTAATGGGCTATGGGGGGGGTTAGAACTGGAAAAGGGCTGATGGGGGTTAGTACTGGAAATGGGCTGATCGGGAGGGGGCTAGGACTGGTAATGGTCTATGGGGGGGTTAGAACTGGAAATGGACTGATCAGGAGGGTGGCTAGGACTGGTAATGGGCTATCGGGGGGGGGTTAGAACTGGAAATTGGCTGATGGGGGGTTAGCACTGGAAATCGGCTGATCGGGAGGGGGGCTAGTACTGTTAATGGGCTATAGGGGGGTTAGAACTGGAAATGGGCTGATGGGGGGGTTAGGACTGGAAGTCGACTGATGGGGGTTTAGAACTGGAAATGGACTGATCAGGAGGGGGGTTAGGACTGATAATGGGCTATCGGGGGGGGTTTAGAACTGGAAATGGGCTGATGGGGGCTTAGGACTGGAAATGGGCTGATCGGAAGGGGCTAGGACTGGTAATGGGCTGTTGGGGGAGGGCTAGGACTGGAAATGGGCTATGGGGGGAGACTAGAACAGGAAATGGGCTGATTGGGGTGCTAGGACTGAAAATGGACTTATTGGAGGGTTATAACTGGTAATGAGCTGATTGGGGGGCTAGGACTGGGGTGGGCTGATAAAGGGGATAGGACTAGAAATGGGCTGGGACAGGAAATGGGCTAATAGGGGAGGGGAGGAGAGTGCTGCTGGCTCTGGAAGAAAACTAGGGGCTAGGGCTACAAATGGGCTGATGCGGGGGGGGGGGGGGATGGTAGAATAGGACTGGAAGGGAGCGGATACTGAGAGAGTCTGCCAGGGGAAGGATGGGGCAGGAAGGGAAGGAGGGGGCTGGAAAGGAGCTGACACCTGGAATGTACCGAAGGGGGACTGGAAGGGAGCTGACACTTGGGGATGGGAGTGGTAGGTAGCTGGGTAATAGGGAGGAGGCTGGAAGGGAGCTGACATGTGAATGGCACTGGAAGAGAGGTGGACAGAGGGTAGGGTGGCTGGAAGGGAGCTGACTGGGGGGTGGCTCTGATAGTGAACCTGAGCTGATACCTGGGATTGTATTTGGACTAGAAGGGACTGGACAGTGGGAAAGGAGGGGGACTGGAAGGGAATGGACACAAGTGGCAGTCATGGGAATGCAAGGTGGTTGACATTGGAAGGTACTGGGAGTGGAGGACTGGAAAGGGGACTGATACTGGGGAGGGTTACTGAAACTGGAAATGGGCTGATGGAAGGAAGTGAAGAAAACAAAAGAAGAGATAAGAAATGGCAGATGGACCAGGGACCATAGACCACAGAAAGAGAGCTAAGAGAAGACAGGAAAGCAGCAGCCTCAGATTGGGACCAGCACAATCAGAGAATAAAATGGTCAGACAACAAAGGTAGAAAAAATAATTTTATTTAATTTTGGTGATTGGACTTTGTGCTATTTTTATATTTTACACAGTATTGGGGAACTGCATCTCTTATTTATCTGATGTTGCACTGCATGTGGACTCTGGCTTCTTGGGGTTTCAGTTTAAATTTTGTCTACATATTTTTATTTTTACTTTAGATTGTGGTTACTTATTCTGTACTTGGTGAGGGTCGATGTGCATGTGTGACTGAGGTCAGGTGTTCTTTTAACATGCAGTTTGAATATAAAGATCTATACTATACTGTAGTAATTTGACTTGTTCAGCTTTTCAAATAGGTGTATGGATGTTCCAGGGCCCACTGTAGTATTTACAGTGATGCTGTTTTTGGATGGGCTCCTTCTGTGACTTTTGGAAGTTTGTGCTAATATGGTATGGTATGGTAGGTTTGCTTTTTGTTGTAAGGTTTTTTATTAGTTCACAATATGCCTGGTACTGGAGAATAGTGGTTGTTGTTGTTGTTGTTAGTGAGATGATCAGAATCAGATTTTTTTTTTAATATTGAGTTCTGTGGGTGAATGTCCTGGTTCTGCTCTGCATCTACTGTGGATGCAAAATATATGTTGAAAAAGAAAAAGGGAGAACCATAACGCAGTTTATAACAAAATTAAAATGGGTTATTATTTAGTTTTATAAACAGTGCTATTGATTCTTGCTGTCTTTTAGTTCCTTGGTGTGCAAAGAGGACCGTACCTAGCCCTGTGCAGGCAGTGCAGCCGTACAGGGCGCAAAGGCTTGGGGGCGCATTTCGGCTCTCTGCTGTTGCCCTGCTGCCGCTGGCAGGACAATAGCAGGCAGTTAAAATGCGCCCAAAGCCTTTTCACAGCACTTTAAGCAGGTCTGGTCCCTCCCTCCTCTGACACGATGTCAGAGCAGGGAGGGACAGATCTGCTTAGAGTGCCGGCGCCTTTCAGATTGGGTGCATGCCCCCCTCCTCCTCTCCATACCTCCGTCCAGCGCTGCCTGCTCTTTCCCTGCTGCCGGCGCCGCCGTGAAAAAAACAGAGGGCGGCAGCAGCAGGGAAAGAACAGGCAGCGCTGGATGGAGGTATGGGGGAGAGGGGGGGCGTGCGCCCGAGTTGCAAGTTGCATAAGGCGCGATTGCAGTTCGATACGGCCCTGTGTGCAAACATCTTGCATTTCCTCTATATAATCTAATCAGCTTTTTGATTTGGTTCAGTCTCTGATTCGATTTCTGAAAAAGCCCCGCCCCCTCTAAGGTGGGTGGGGGGGCACCATCTCATTCTTCGCCTCAGGCAGCAGACTGCCTTGAGCCGTCCCTGTTCATATCAGTGCGGTGTACATTCAACAGAACCTTATACCATGCAGACGGACCGCATTGTATTTACAGTGAACAGGAACTAAAACTTGGACATAACTGGGGTAACTTTCTATAAGTTATTTACACTAATGGCTATACTTTCCACCTATAAAACTACAATAAAACCCATAGGCTGTACTCTGAACCAGGGAGGGTCGGAACAGCTGTGATTAGATGAATTTGCATTGCTTGTTTGAAATTGTTCTTTGGTTTTAGTTGTACAAGGAGGCTGTATGATAGCTGTGAAAGTTGCTAGTTAGAAGTCCCCGGTAAAGAACATAACTGTCATACTGGTTCAGACAAAGGTCCCTCAAGCCCTGTGTCCTGTGTCCAACAATGGCCAATCCAGGTCACAAGTACACATTAGAAAGGAGTACAGGTTCACCACAACAAAGCCCTGGTGCAGCAAAGGCAAAATGGTGGCTGGAGCGCTTAAAGTATCGGTTGGAGTTTTGATGAACTGGAGCCCTTAAAAGCAGCATGGAGCACATATACAAAAATAAGTGAAATGAATTTGATGCACATGTATTTAAGTTTTTAAAATTCCAAACTTTTGGACTTTTGAACAATAATACACAAGGAGGTTTTTTAAGACCAATGACAGTTTCTGAGATCTTTATTCCTCCGTATGCGATTAAGTGTCATTATAGGTATTTGCATACCTTTGTACATATATAATATCTTTTTTCACAAAAAAAGAAGACATCTTTTTGAGAGTATTTAAGGTTGCATTTATGAGGGAGTTGGTTTCGTACTTTTACCGTAAGCATTTACAGTGATAATCCAAAAGTAGCCAGTTTTAAGAATAAGCAGTGGTTTTCTCTCAGTTTACCTTAATAATTGCTCATGGACCTGTACTCCAGGAATTTGTCCAAACCTTTTTTAAATCCAGCTACAGTACCTGCTTTTACTGTATCCTCCAGCAATGAGTTCCAAAGCTCCTTCACAGACAGAAGAATGGACAGAGATTTAACTGATTCGCAGTATTGCCATGAAAGGAGAAGTACTACTGATCGGTGCATAACTCTGCACTTGTCCACATTAAATTTCATCTGCCATTTGGATGCCCAGTATTCCAATTTATCAAGCTCCTCCTGCAATTTTTCACAATCCTTTTGTGTTTTAAGAACTTTGAATAATTTTGTGTCATCTGCAAATTTGATCACCTCACTCATTATTCCCATTTCCAGGTCATTTATGAATATGTTAAAAAGCAGCGGACCCAGCACGGATCCCTGGGGTACTCCACTATTCACCTTTCTCCATTGGGAAAATTGGCCATTTAGCCCTACCCTCTGCTTTCTATCTTTTAACCAGTTCCTGATCCACAATACTACACTGCTTCCAATCCCATGACTTTTTAATTTCACCAAGGGGTATGTTTACTAAAAAGCGTTAAGGGAGCAAGTGTGCCGTTAACACTTGTTATTGGCACCCTTGTGTCCTTAATGCTGCAAAAAAGCTGCACTAACAAGCGTTAAAGGCTCCTGAAGCTTTAAAGGAACAGTAGGTGGAGAGTGGGCGTTAAGGAGGTGGAGAGTGAGTGTTAACAGTGGGTGCTCCCTTAACACCTGTTGCATTAACGCCCTTTAACAGTGGGAACCCTAACGCCAAGTAAAACCTCCCGGAAATTGGGTATTTTGAGGAGGAGAGCCTATTTAAATTCGGCAATGTGATCCACAGACAGTTGAGCCCAAGATAGTGATAGTAGTGCTCCATTAGCAGCAACAGCATAGTACCCAAGTATGAAAGGGCACCATGTTGATGGTGCAAATGGGGCAAAGGAGGTGACATGTGGATCATGCAGTGGGGTTTGCTGGTGCACAGGGCAGACCAGGCAGCACTCTGTGATGTCTGCCATGATGCCACAGTGACAGAGGCAGCACACAAACATGCTGCTGCTGCGAAAAGGTGATGCGCAACATGGGGTGGTCTAAGGGTCCCTGGCACCCTAGGCAGAGACCATGGTTGCCCCCACTGCTACTGCTGATGATGGCTCCGGAGGAAGAGGCCAGTATTACCAGCAGCTGTAGATCTACAGGGGGCTGCAAAAAGCAGCCATCCAGGGAAATACCACTGCTGCGACTGTCTGCCTCCCCCAAAAGACATATCTTCAGCTGGCAGGGATGGGATTACACTGGTGGCAGTTGTTTTGGGGGTAGTGTGACCGCCCTTGTGTGCCTATGCCCACAATCCCAAACTGGCACCCTAGACACACGTCTAAGCCGCATGGTGGACAGTTTGGGACTGCACCCCACCCCCACCGAAAGCATGCTGCCATGTCAGCATGGTGTGAGGATGTTGGTGGCAGGTGCAGCATCTGCCGCTAGCAGCATATAGAGCCACGGTGACATACAGACTAGACAACACATCCCCCTCCGACACCCGCCAAACACACCTTGTCAGACAGGTATGGCACAGGGCGTTCAGAGATCACAGCAGACATAGGAAGACCCCTACTCATACTTGCATTCACCCTGTCAATGACCATAGCTCCACTCAGGGAATGCTGGATCCCAATGTGTATATGAGTGAAGGGTCACAGTTTCAAGACCTGGCTGTGGATCATGTCTTGCATGTCCCTGTGGGTAACCTTCAGCCTACAGTGCAGATACAGCACCAGCAAGCGCTGTTCTAGGAGAGTCCCTGTCCAACAGGGGCAGGACACAGGGCCCATATGTGACAGGCGCCTACGGCATGCTGCAATTGTGCATGAAACAATGTGACTAGCATAACACACTGCAGACAATACCTGCCACACACTGGCAGTGATGTGGATCTGCGGCACAGCCAGCAGAAACCATCTCTAACAGTACAAGCTCTGGGGACAGGTGCTGGGCACCCACCCTCACTCTCAGGGTGACCGCTGAAACTGCTCAGTAGCACGGTTTGTAGCTGTTCTGTGCTTGTAGCATACACCGTCAGTGCGCCTTACTGAGCTGATGTGATGGATCAGCTGCAGGCTGCTGTCCCGCGTGTGCAGTACCTCATGAGTACTGGAGGGGCTAACCTATACTGGCACACACAGCAGACATTTTAGGCAGTGACCTGCAGTCTCTCTGAATCCAGATACTGGTGAGCAGCGGGGTATGGAGGTGTAGCCTACTGGTTAGTGCAATGGAACAAGGGTTCAATTTCCATTTGTTTATTTTGCCACTTCTGACTCCACTGGGGGACACGTCTTCCCCATCCTATGCCACATACTGACACTGCACCATTTTACATTGGCACCCCCAAGTGCATCAGTACAGCTGCCTCCCACATGCTCGTCCAAATTACTGGCTGCCATGTAGGGTGGCCACGGATCTAGCAGTTCCATCAGCTCCCACCTGTCCTTCCATCCATCACCTTTACATTGATTTTCCTTGGTGCTTCCTTAGCCAGCATTAAGGTGGCAACCATTTTTAGACATTAAGGTGCATGCTAGATACCTTAATGCCCGATGTCCTGTTAATGCACATTAAATGATCCATTGCACCCTTAATGCCTCCTACCTGCCTAGCACCCTTTACACATGTAAAACCCCTTATCGCTGCCGTTAAAGAGTAGTTACTCACCTGTAACAGGTGTTCTCCAGGAGCAGCAGGAATCAGTCCTCACATATGGGTGACATTGACGTCGATGGAGCCCCTGCGGAGCATTTCCCCAGCTTTCTATGAAAGCCTTTGGGAATACTGCACGCATGCGCGGTCCCCTTCCCGCCTAAAGGTGCCATCTTGCTCAGTCAAATGACATAGCTAAAAAACAGCACACAAAAAAATGTAAAAATAAACTATGTACAACTGCAACTCCCAGGGGAGGAGGGAGGGTTGTGAGGACTGATTCCTGCTGCTCCTGGAGAACACCTGTTACAGGTGAGTAACTACTCTTTCTCCAGGACCAAACAGGAAGTCAGTCCTCACATATGGGTGACTCCCTAGCTCTCGGCTACCAAGAACCCAGGCTGAACAAGAGAACTCCCTCTAGTCCCAGCATCAAAGAAAGGCTTTTCAATGAAAGAACCTCCACCGGTAGCCCAACGGAGGGCTGGAGGGCAGGAGTTGCCTAAACCTCAAAGAGATTCCGGAGTACTGCCTGGCCAAAAGCACTGTCCCTACGGGACTCCCTCTCCAGGCAGTAATGGGCCGCAAAAGTCTGGCTTGAGGACCAAGTTGCAGCCCTGTAGATGTCTGCCAACGGTACAGAGCGGTGATGAGCTACTGAGGCAGCCATAGCCCTTACACGGTGGGCCGTGACCCGATCCTGCAAGGGAAAGTCAACCGCCCTGTAAGCCCAGGTGATACAGTCAGCCACCCATATGGACAAAGTACGCTTGGACACAGCCAACCCCAAATTATTAGGGTCAAAAGATATGAAGAGCTGAGTAGCCCTTCTATGTCCCTGCGTACGGTCAAGGTAGAAGGATAAGGCCCTCCTACAGTCCAGGGTATGCAGGACTGCCTCAGCCTGGCTTGCATGAGGCCTAGGGAAGAATGTTGGAAGAACCACTTCCTGGTTGAGGTGGAAAGTGGAGACAACTTTTGGGAGGAACTTTGGATGAGTCCTAAGGACTACCCTGTTCCTATAGAATCTGGTGTAAGGTCTGTCACAAACCAGGGCCTGAAGCTCACTCACTCGTCTGGCCGAGGTTAAGGCTACCAGGAAGAGTGTCTTCCAGGAAAGGAAGTGGAGAGGACAAGTAGCCATCGGCTCAAAAGGTGGGCGAGTCAGTTGCTGCAAGACCACATTCAACTCCCACTCAGGGACTGGAGGCCGGACAGGAGGCTTGAGCAAGAGCAAACCTCTGAGGAACCGGGACACCAAGGGGTGAACCGACAGAGAGTGTCCGTCCACCAGTGAGTGGTGAGCTGCTAGAGCTGAGAGGTGGACCCGCACAGAATTGGATTTAAGTCCCTGATTGGATAAGTGCAGCAGGTACTGAAGCACTACCGGTACAGCACAGGAGAAAGGATCTTCTGTACGCAGCTGACACCACACAGAAAATCGTTTCCATTTCAGGGCATAGGTTTTCCTAGTGGACTGCTTTCTAGAGGCCAGGACAATCTCTTCAACTTCTGGAGGTAGGCCCCAAGGAGCCAAAACTACTCTTGCAGCCTCCAGGCCATCAAATTGAGAGATTTGAGATTAGGGTGCAGAAGAGAACCTTGATATTGAGAGAGAAGGTCGGGCTGCAATCCCAGAGGCAGTGTGTGTGTGTGGGGGGGTTCCACTGCCAGTTGAAGCAGAAGTGGAAACCAAGGTTGCCTCGGCCACCTGGGAGCTACTAGTAGCACCGAGGCCTTGTCCTTGAGAACCTTGAACAGGGTTCGGGCCACCAGAGGCGTGGGAGGAAACGCATATAGGAGGCCCTGAGACCAGGAAATCAGAAAAGCATCCGCTGCCCACCTCATGGGATGCGGGTGCCTGGAGCAAAACTTGGGCAGTTGCTTGTTGAGGGGACTGGCAAAGAGATCTATGGATAGAAGTCCCCATTTCATGAAAATTTTCTGAACCACTAATGGGTGGAGTTGCCATTCGTGGGGCTGCAGAACTCTGCTCAACCGGTCTGCCAGGCAGTTCTCCTGGCCAGGGAGGTAAACAGCTTTGAGAAACATGTTGTGTTTGAGCGCAAACAAGCAAAGGTCCTGTGCCTCCTGACAAAGGAGCCTGGACCCAGTGCCGCCCTGCTTGTTCACATAAAACATGGCTACTTGGTTGTCTGTTTGTACTAAGACGGACTGGTGAGACAGGTTTTGAGAGAAAGTCTTGAGGGCTAAGCGAATAGCCCGGAGTTCCAGCAGGTTGATCTGTTGCGTGGCCTCCCAGGGAGACCACAGGCCCTGGGTGCACTTGCCCAGACAATGTGCTCCCCAGCCCTGCAGGAAGGCATCGGTGGTCAACACCACTGTGAATCCAGGTATCTGAAAAGGCACCCCTTGCAGTAAGTTGGGGGGGGGGGTGCAGCCACCAGCGTAGGGAGTTCAGGAATGGTCTGGACACCCTTACTCTGTCTCTGAGGCTCCCTGTGGCCTGTGTCCACTGAGTTCTGAGGCACCACTGTGCAGGCCTCATATGGAGCCAGGCATTGGGAGTCACATTGGAGTGGAGGAGTGGCCTAGTGGTTGGGGCAAGGTACTTCAGACCGGAAGGTTGGGGGTTCAAATCCCACTAGAGGACAGCAACCTTGGGCCAAAAGGACTGGGGTTTCTAGTCCCATAGGTGCTCCTTGTGGTCTTGGGCAAGCCACTTAACCCTCCATAGCCCATATTCCCTGTAAAATAGTTATCTCCAAGTTATAATGCCCTGTTCAATGTAATTTCAGTTTGTTCAATGTAAACTGCACTGATGCAGAATAGCATGGTATATAAGAGAATGTAAAAAAAACCAAACAAAAAAAAAACATGTACTGTTGAAGCCATGTGGCCGAGAAGCCTCAGCCAGAGCCTGGCGGAAAACAGTGACCTGCTTAGAAACTGGTTTGCCAAGTCTATCAGTCTTTGGGCTCTCTCCTCTGGCAAGACAGCCTTTGCCTGCAGAGAGTCCAGCCTTGCCCCTATGAACTCCAAGTTTTGGGAGGGGAGCAAAGTGGACTTTGCGAAGTTTATGACAAACCCCAGGTGTTGAAGTAGAGAAATAGTGCGGAGGGTGGCTTGCCTGGCCTCCTGGCACGTCTGACCCCTGATGAGCCAGTCGTCCAGGTAGGGGAAGACAAAGACACCCTGATTTCTCAGGTAGGCTGCCACCACCGCCAGGCATTTGGTAAAGACCCTGGGGGCGGAGGTGAGGCCGAAAGGCAGCACTCTGTACTGATAATGGTTTCCTCCCACAATGAACCTGAGGTACTTTCTGTGGTCTGGATGAATGAGGATGTGAGTGTACGCATCCTTTAGATCTAAGGAGCATAGCCAATCTCCCTGCTGGAGGTAGGGCAGAAGTGTTCAAAGAGTAAGCATCTTGAACTTTTCTTTCTCTAGGAACTTGTTGAGGTTTCTGAGGTCGAGAATAGGCCTGAGGCCGCCGGTTCTCTTTGGTACTAGGAAGTACCTGGAGTAGAAACCGTGACCTTGGAGGTGGGGAGGCACAGGCTCCACCGCCTTATCTCGCAACAGACCCTGAAGCTCTTGAAGGAGGAGGTCTGTGTGGAGAGGAGGCCTTGGAGGCTCTCCAGGGAAGAAAGGAGGAGGCAGCTGATGGAAATGAAGCATATAGCCCGAGTGGACTATGCTCAGGACCCAACTGTCTCCTGTAATGGGTGGCCACCTGTGGGCAAACAGGGCTAGTCGACCTCCTGTGCAGGGATGGGACAGCAGAGACAGAGAGGCTATGCCTTGGGAGTCAAAAACCTCCACCCTGCTGAGTGGAAGCAGGGGCCTGAGGCTTGGGGGCCTTCTGCCTACGGGGCCCATGTCCCTGCCCCTTGGCCTGCTGACCCTGTGGAGGAGCTGGGGAGGCCTGGTAAGGTGGGAACTGTTTGTAGGCAGTCACCTTCCTCGGGTAAAAGGACTTCTTACCCGAGCCCTTCTTTTTATGAGAAGGGGCAGAAGTCTTTCTAGACAGCCTTGTCCTCGTGAGGTGCTCGGTCCCGAGCTGTGCAGCCTTCTCAGCCATGGGCTTGCCAAAAAGGTTCTCACCTTGGCAAGGGACATTGACCAACTTGTCTTGAACCCATGGCTCGAGATCCGATGACTGCAGCCATGTCTGGCGTTGAGCAGCAATGCCGGCTGCCGCAACACGGGCCGACGCCTCGAAGCCATCGTAGGCTGCGCGGGACATGAACTTAGAGCATTCCCGGATCCCCGAGGACAAGGACTTGAACCTCTGCAAAGGTTCCCCGGAGAGACCAGCAGAGAACCAGGCAAGCTCCTTTGCCAGGTCCCGCAAGTACATGCCCATGTACAGCTGGTAAGACTGGACACGGCAAGCAAGCATCGAGCCCTGGAAGCACTTTCTTCCAAACGCATCCAGGTTCCGGGCCTCCCTGCCAGGGGGCACCGCGGAGTGCATCTTCTGACTTTTCAGATGATGCATGGCCGATTCCACCACCATGGAATGGTGTGGTAGCTGTGCCTTTTGAAAACCAGGGCTCTTACAGAGTCGATAAATGGAATCGACCCGCTTGCTCAGAACCGGTGCCGAGGCCGGTGCCTCCCACATCCGGAAGAGGAGCCGTTCCAGCATTGGAGGAACCGGCACAGTAAAGGCCTCCTTCGGAGGAGAGTCATACTGGAGGGCCTCGAGTCCGATCGGATGCACCGAGTCTTGAAGGTATCAGGGGACTCCTCCGTCTCCCAGGCGGACTCGTCCGAAGAGGAGTCGGGCTCCGACCGCGCGGGGCCCGGCAGCACCCGCCCCGATGCCGAAGGCACCGGCGTCGATGCCCTCTGTCCCGACCGGGAGGTCGAGGGTGACCGCGACCGAGGATGACCTCGAGCCTTCATGGTCTCGAGTATCGGCTCAGTCTCCGGGGTCGACTTCAACGTCGATGTCTCGGTGGTCGGGGCAGATGCGCCAGCAAGGCTGGCCATCAGCACCCGCTGCTGATCCATGAAGGCAGATGGTCTGCACTCCAAGGCTGTCAGCCTGAGACCCAGCTCAGGAGACTCAGCAGCCACCGACTCAGGCCCCGGCGGTGCCGGGCCCGACGTCGGCTCCCTGGGAGGAGAGTCCTCGAGGACAACAGGACTTACGTGTCCAGCAGACTCCGGCTCCACACGAGGCACTTTTGACGGCTTCTCCTGTTCCACGGGCCCGGGACGGCGGTCAGGGGTCCGAAACCTGGCCCTCGAGGTGCCAGGGACCTCCTCCGAAGCTGCCCTCGCGAGCCGCTTCTTTCTCTTTTGCTCCCGCTCGGGGGACCCCCTGTCCGAGGAACCCCGACAATGCTCGGGGTCAGAGTCCCGAGACGTCGAGGCCTCAGACGAGGTCCGGGCCCGGCCGGAGGCCGAATCAGAGAAAAGCCTTTCCTTTTGATGCTGGCGACCTCGAAGTGCCTTAGTGAACATTTTTCCACACGGTACACAGATCTTGGGACCATGATCCGGACTGAGGCACCGAAGGCAGCAGTCGTGTGTGTCGGTGAGAGACATTAGTTTCTTGCACCGATCACACTTTTTAAAACCACTGGAAGCCATCTGGAAAAAAAGAGCCCCTGCGAGGTCAAAGGACCAGCCTTCCAGGGAAAAAGAAAAAAGGGCGCGAACGCCAGCCACGAAGGGCAAAAACCGAAAAAATGAAAACGGACTCAATACCGGTGTACTGAACCCGGCGGGAAGGGGAACCGGCGTCGAACCGGGCAAAAAACCGCGATGGAATCGCAGGAAATAGTGAGAAAAATCTAACTGTTTTCCGGGTGAATGAGGACAAGCGTCTGACGGGCTCCACGGAAAAAGAGAGACTGAGCAAGATGGCACCTTTAGGCAGGAAGGGGACCGCGCATGCGTGCAGTATTCCCAAAGGCTTTCATAGAAAGCTGGGGAAATGCTCCGCAGGGGCTCCATCGATGTTGATGTCACCCATATGTGAGGACTGACTTCGTGCTTGGTCCTGGAGAATGCCTGCTACCTTAATGCCCTTTAGTAAACATACCCCCAAGAGTCTCTCGTGAGGGACCTTGTCAAAGTCTTTCTGAAATTCCAGATACACTATATCAACCGGCTCACCTTTGTCTGCCTATTCATTCACACCTTCAAAAAAATATAACAGATTCGTAAGACAAGACTTTCCTTGGCTAAATCCATGTAGGCTTTTCATGATCAGTGATTTTATTCTATATAATGGTTTCTACCACTTTGCCCAGTACTGATGTCAGGCTCACCGGTCTGTAGTTTCCCAGATCACCCCTGGAACCCTTTTTTAAATATTGGCGTTACATTGGCCATTCTCCACCCTTCAGGTATTACAGATGATTTTAATGATAGCTCAGAGATTACTAATAGCAGGTCTGCAATTTCATATTTCAATTCTTTCAATACCTCAGATGTATACGATCTGGTACAGTTTATTTGCTACTCTTCATTTTATCAAATAGTTGTAATACATATTCCCGGTTTATCAATATTTCTTTCAATTCTTTCGATACATCACCTTTATATACCATTTCAGGGAAGGGTAAATTCCCTACATCTTCTTCAATAAAGACCAAAGTAACTGACAAGATCTGTACATAGTTTTTAGACCCAACCACGCCTTTGTATGGCATGGTGACAAAGGGTCAAGCCTGTATATAGTTACCCCAGTTACAATTCCAAGTTACTGCACCTGTTCAATGTAACATAAGAACATAAGAACATAAGATATGCCATACTGGGTCAGACCTAGGTCCATGAAGCCCAGTATTCTGTTTCCAACAGTGGCCAAACTAGGTCATATGTACCTAGCAGTTTCCCCAAGAGACACAAGTTCCACAATGCTTGTACTGGGTCAAGCATTGATATCTTCGGTCACTTCTTAATAATGGTTTATGGACCTTTCCTCCAGGAACTTGTCCAAACCTTTTTTAAACCCAGCTACACTAACAGCCTTTACTACATCCTCCGTAACAAATTCCAGAGTTTGATTACACGTTGAGTGAAAAAATATTTTCTTTTATTGGTCTTAAATAGTTTACCCTGTAGCTTCATTGCATGTCCCCTAGTCTTTCTATATTCTGATAACGTAAACAATCGATCTACGTTTACCCGTTCCATTCCATTCATTAATTTATAGACTTCTATCATATCTCCCCTCAGCCATCTCTTTTCCAGTTTAAAGGTCCTTCCTGCTCTGTACAAGAAATGTTAATTGTAAACCACACTGATTTTAAAGAGCGCGGTATAGAAAAGCTTTTAAATAAATAAAGAAAGAAATAATTCATTCAGTCTCTCCGCTATGGCCTTGTCCTCACTTAGCGGCCCTTTTACTCCTCCATCATCCAATGGTTCAACTGACTCTCTCACAGGTTTTTTGCTACGAATGTACTTGAAATCTTTGGAACCTTTCAGCTCTGTACTTAAGGGCATCTGGGTACTTTTATCTTTACTGGAATCTCTCTGTTAGAATATTGAATGCTGAATGCGTTTATGATAGCGCAAATTGATTGGAGAAAGATATTGAATATTAATGAAGAGAGAGTGGAGCCTTGAGTTTGAATGTAAGGAGTGGATTTAGTGGGGCCTGTTCTTACTTGTAGCTGTAGGTCTGTTAAGTAGGACTTGAACCAGGTGAGGGGTGTGTCAGACCAAGGGATCTGTTTAATAAGCGGTGCTAGCGACTTCCGTATGAAATCAGAGCCGCAGACTCATTTTATTCAATGGGACAATGGCTCTGATTTCGCATGGAAGCCACTAGCACCGCTTAGTAAACAGACCACCAAGTGTTTGCAGTCACTGGATGATTAGGTTGTGTGATATGGAGTCAAATGCTGTTTTTATGTCTAAGAAAATGAGTATGAAGCCAGTTTTGGATTTGTCAGTGCCCTTAATTAGCTTATTTAGTAGGGCAGTCATTAGGGATTTCACTCCATGGTGTGGTGTGGTTTGAATCCGTATCATTAGTGGTTGAGTGGATGATGTGTTTCTATATGATCCTGGAATTGTTGATAGGCTATTTTGTCTAGAATTTTTGCCATGAAGGGGAGGCTGGCTATGGGCCTGTAGGAGGTTGGTTGGTTGATATTGTTTGATGTCTCTTTCCTTACAGGGCAGATGGTTTTGAGTTATGTATCCTTGTTGCAGAGATAGCTGGGTGATCTTCAGTATTGTTGGAATGAGTTCCTGTCTTGCTAGTTTATCCAGCTGACTGGGCAAGGGTCAAGTAGTGAAGTGGTTGTGTTGATGCTTGTGATGATTTTGTCTAGGTAGTCAGGTGTGATATTTCTGAATGAGTTCCATGTGCCCTGAATATGTAGTTTCTTGCTGATCTGTTGTGGTAATGAACATGTTGGTTCTACTGATATGAGGTGAAGTTAGGATCTGGAAGAAGTCTGCCATCATCTGTGGGGTGAGGTTGTTTTTTTGGATTTGCTGTGCTATAGCTTTATTTATTGATTTCACTATTTCGAAGAGCTCTCAAGGGCAATTGAGAGAGCTTTGGATCAACATTGTATGGTTGTCTTTCCTTGCTTGAGTTGTAGCTGCCTGGTATTCATGTAGTTTGTGCTTGTAAGTGTTTAGGCTGTCGCTTGATCTGGTGTTTCTCCATTTTCTCTCTGTGGTTCAAAGGTTTGTGCTTCATGCCTTTTAGTTGCAGTGTGTACCAGGTTGCTGTTCTTTGTCTCGTGTGGTGACTGGAGGTGGCGGTCTTGTTGCAACCTTGACTATGATCTTGTTCTAGTTTTGTATTATGGAGTTTATGTCTTTGGGAGCGTCTCGAAGATTTGATAGGATATTTGCGAGAATTTCTTCTTTTCCAGTTTGTAGAACCTGCATGTGGTGTATTCTGCGATGTGTTATTTGAGGATGTGCATGTTGTATGGTGTGTTGTTGAGACCATCTTGTGGTCCGACCAGGGGACATTGACGGTGATAGGAGACGGTACTGGGTGTTTGTTGAGTAAGTGTTGTGGCAAGAAGATCATGTTGAGGGTGTTCCCCTTCTTGTGGGTGGATTGACTGATGATTTGAGCATAATCCAGGGATTTCATAGCTTTCAAGAAGGATTTTGCTTTGTTTGGTGCTGTGGAAATGAGGCTGAGGTCACCTAGTTGCATGAGGTAGTTTTTATGTATTTTTATTGTTACATATAGTTTCTAAGATTGTGTCCAGTTGATCAGGATCGGTATTAGGGGATCTGTAGGCAAGGAGGATGGTTAAGCTGCCATTCGTTATTGTCAGTGTGTACAGACCACTATCAGGTATTTTTGAGAGAGTGCAGAAGTTCAAGTGTTTTCTGTTAGAATGCAGACGCCACCATCATGGCATTGAGTCCTTGGAGAGCTGAAGAGATGGTAGTTCTGTGGGGAGCAGGGCCGGATTTACCTTGAGTGAGGCCCTACGCCAACAAAAATTGTGGGCCCCCAGCAGGGGCGGCCCAAGGGGGGTGCGGACCTCATTTGCATAAGGGGCCTCATTTGCATAAATATTTGCATAATGTTACCATATACTAACTTTTAGTAAACGTGCCTCTTAATGAGTGTATGGATAAAGAAAGACTAAAAGATTTCTACATTACTATAATCCAGTGCCAACTGCCAGACACATTAGGAACTACTACAAACACTGCCCATAGTAAACCCGCCGTATCCTAACAGCACTACCAGGACTCACAAAGCACCATACCCTACCTATCAAAAGGCAACACTGCAAATATTAAACCAATACATTTCAGAGAACAACAATACATGACCTACTGGGGAAAGAGAACAAGTGGCAATGTCAAATAGGAATTATATAAACAGAACACCTCAGCTCAGTTACACATGCAGAACATAGACCATCACCAAACAAGTAATCACAATTTAGAAATAGGAAGACAATAATTTAACTGGGAATCCCAAAAGCCAAACTTGGAATGTACAACACTGTAGAAATAAAACTATACATTAATTTGCTCTTGTACTAAACAAAGCACAGATGTTAATGATGCACATTTACCAGAGCTGACATATTCCAATTAATAAATTCAAAATAAAGAGATATTTTTCTACCTTTTGTGCATTTTTTTCAGCTGCAATTGCTCCAGCCACTTTCTTCTGGTTTCTTCGTGTCTTCTGCTAACTCTCCATCGTCTGCTGTCCATTTGTCCTTTCTTCTCTCTTCTAGATTTTTTTCCATTCTCTCTCTACATCTTCTTTAACATACTAATCTTTCTCCTTTTGCTCTTTCCTCATTCCTATTTCATCCACTCAAATTTTACCCCTCCATCCTCAATCCCCACTTACTCTCCCAATACCCGGCCAATTGTAGATTTTTTATCCCTCCCACACAAAATATTTTTCCCTTCTCCATTTTACTCTTCCAGCCCCATCCCATTCTAATCCTCCCCCAACATCAGCTCCCTTCTAGTTCCAGCCTCACCCAGCATCCATTCCCTTCTAGTCCCTGCATCAGCCCATTTCCAGTCCTAGCCATCCATCAGCCCATTTCCAGTCCTAGCAACCCCCCAACCCAATACCAGTCCTAGCCCCCCCATCACCCCACTTACAGTCCTTAACCCCCCATCACCCCATTTTCAGTCCTTAACCCCCATCACCCCATTTTCAGTTTAAGCCCCCCCTATAACCCATTACCAGTCCTAACCCCCCATCAGCCCACTTCCAGTCCTAACCCCATCAACCCATTTCCAGTCAGCCCCCCATAGCCCATTGCCAGTCCTACCCCCCCCATCAGCCCACAGCCCATTACCAGTCCTAACCCCATCATCCCACCTCCAGTTTTAACCCCCCAGCCCATTTCCAGTCCTAGCCCCCCATAGCCCATTACCAGACAACCCCCATCAGCCCACAGCCCATTACCAGTCTTAACCCCCCCAAAGCCCATTACCAGTTCTAACCCCCCCCCCAACAGCCCATTACCAGTCCTAACCCCATCAGCCCACCTCCAGTCTTAACCCCCCAGCCCATTTCCAGTCCTAGCCCCCCCCATAGCCCATTACCAGACAGCCCCCATCAGCCCACAGCCCATTACCAGTCTTAACCCCCCCCAAAGCCCATTGCCAGTTCTAAGCCCCCCCAACAGCCCACAGTCCATTACCAGTCCTAACCCCATCAGCCCACCTCTAGCCTTAACCCCCCCCCAGCCCAGCCCAGCCCAGCCCAGCCCATTTCCAGCCCCAGCCCCCCAATAGTCCATTACCAGCCCTACCCCCCCAGTCCATTTCCAGCCCCAGCCCCCCAATAGCCCATTACCAGCCCTAACCCCCCCATCGCCCATTACCAGTCCTACCCCCCCCCCCCCCGGCCTAAAGTAAAATTTAATTTAAAAAAAAAACCTGGTGGCTGCCGCCGCGGGGCCCCCTCTGCTGCCGCGGGGGCCCCGTCTACAAGCTGGTCGGGTCGGGTCGGGTCCGGTCCGGTCCGGTCGGGTCGGGTCTCTCTCCCTCCCTCGCTGCAGGCTGCGAGAGACGCGAAGGGAGAGCGTCTCCTCGCGTCTGTGTTAAGCCCGCAGGGGCTGATGGGAAATCCCATCAGCCCTCTGCGGGCTTAACACAGACGCGAGGAGACGCTCTATCTTCGCGTCTCTCGCAGCCTGCAGCGAGGGAGGGAGGGAGAGAGACCCGACCGGACCCGACCCGACCCGACCAGCTTGTAGACAGGGCCCCCGCGGCAGCAGAGGGGGCCCCGCGGCGGCAGCCACCAGGTTTTTTTTTTTAATTGAGTTTAAAAAAAAAAAACTGGTTCTTTTTTTGTGGGCCCCTGCCGGCTGTGGGCCCTACGCCATGGCGTACATGTAAATCCGGCCCTGGTGGGGAGAGTTGGTTTAATAGGACAGAGTCTGTCTCAGTGAACCAGAATTCTGTTATGTTGAGAATGTCAATGTGGTAGTCGATTAGAATATCTGTTAGGAGCTGTCTTTTGTTTCTTGCAGATCAGGCATTGAGAAGGGTGCATTTTAAAGGGGAGATTTCTCTCATGTGTGTTAGTGGTGGAGATATATTTGTGGGTACTTGGGTTTTGATTTGAATGATGTGATGTGTGTGTCTGGGTTTGTTTTGTTGAAAGCTGGGGGGAGTTATAATGAGAGGGTGTGAATGGATGATTGGTTTCTTTGCTGGAGTTTGGGATAATGGTGTGGTGGGTGTGAGGAGTGAGGAGAAGCACAGTGTTAGTAGAATGGTAAGTGGAGTCATCATTGTAGGTGTTTTCTGAGCTGCTCAGCGGTGAGCTTCATTTTCCTTTTTGCTGTACAAAGATGGATAGTTCTTGCTGATTACTGCAGTGCTTGTGTGGGGGTTAGGGCTGCTGTTCTAGTATACTGGGTCAAAGAGATCTTCGGGTTATATTGGGTCTGGTGACAGCCGTTAGTGTGTTGCCTTCTACAGTCACGTTGTTGTTAAGGTCTTTCGATGTTTTTTCCTGCACGTCTGTTTGGGTCCCTGATTAAGGGTCACGCCAAAGGGCCCTTTGGTGAGGCCCTCAGGCGCAGGCGCAACTGATCGCACTCACTTTTTGAAGTTACCAGTATTGGGCCCGATTGGTCTTGGCAGAGAGGAACACACATTACATTTTGTCTGCCATTTGGATGCCCAGTCTCAGAAGGTCCTCCTGCAATCTCTCAAATCTGCATATGATTTGCAACTTTGAATCATTTAGTGTCATCTACATATGTAATCACCTCACTTGTTCCCAATTTCAGATTGCACAGGTACACTACCAAAAAACTGCCTCCAGTTTTGCAACTGATTCCTATAGATTTTGGGGTGCTGAATCCAGGAAAAATAGCCAAAATGTTCCATCACGTCACGTTTTCTTGCAAAATTAGATTTCTTACCCATATAAGGAATGTTCACATAATTTCTTTTTAGCCGACTGCAGTTTATTTTCTTGGCCCAAAATAGAGGTTGTAATGGTTAACTAACTAGAAACACTCCCTCATGATATTTTAGAGTGTTTTGTATTCATTTTATACATTAACAGGACAATTGGGAGGCGGGGTCTAAATCCAGTACTCGCGCTGGCGCATGTTCTTTCCTGTTCGCCTCGCCTCGTTCGCTCGCTCGCTCGCTCAAACACGGTGGTTGCGACATGAACGTTCCTGTCAAATTTAAGTTTCTTGCAAGTTCATTATTACCTTTTGTTTGCTCAGTCGTAATCCAGCTTTATTCCGAAGTGGTTCACTACAGTTGTAGTTTGCAGTGCTGTGTATTTGTGATGGCTCACAGAGCCAGAGGTTGCGTCAACTCTCCGGACAGTTTTTGTTTTATTTGTGGGGAATATACCGTGAAAAAGCGGCAGAGGAACATTTCTGCATTTATTAAAAAAGTATATTTCACCTATTTCGGTTTGAAGTTAGGCGATCAAGACAAACCGTGGGCTCCTCACAAAGTGTGCAAGACATGTGAGGAAGATCTACGCTTATGGATGAAAGGTAAAAAACAAGCATTTCGTTTCGGAATACCTATGATATGGCGTGAACAAAGAGACCACAGCAGTGACTGCTATTTTGCTCTTGCATTGTGAAGGGATACAACTTAAAATATAAGAACGTAATAAGTTACCCCAACCTTCCCTCAGCAATTAGGCCTATGCCTCATAGCAACGAAGTACCTGTGCCTGAACCACCAAAATCTTTGGATCATATTTGTGTGAACGGTTCTGATCATGATGAGACTCATCAGATGGCTTTTCCAGTACTTCCGAGTTTGAAACTGAACCAGATCCGAAACCTGAACTTTTCTCTCAAGCTGAATTGAATGATTTAGTCCGGGATTTAGGACTCCCAAAAGATGCTGCCCAACTGCTAGGTTCTCGGCTTAAACAGAAAAATCTATTGTCACCAGGAACAACTTTTTATTGGTACCGCAACCGCGAGACACAATTTTTGAAGTATTTCAGCAAAGAGGAAGATTTGGTATTTTGCAACGATATATACAGAGTGATGGAAAAGTTTAAACTCAAGTATGATCCTGCTGAATGGCGGCTGTTCATTGATTCGTCAAAAGACAGCATAAAAGGTGTTCTTCTTCATAATGTCAACACATTCGCTTCAGTTCCTATTGCTCACTCTGTTATTCTCCAAGAAAAATACGAGAATTTGGCCCTGATTCTTCAGAAGATTCGTTATGATGAGCATAAGTGGATGATTTGTGGAGACTTTAAAATTCTATCCATGCTATTAGGGCAGCAATCCGGTTTCACCAAATATCCCTGCTTCCTTTGCTTGTGGGATAGCCAGGCCCGCGACCTACACTGGGGAAAAAAAGACTGGCCAATTCGGGAGTATTTGAGACCCGGTGAGAAAAATGTTCTTCATGAGAGCTTGGTACCTCGTGATAAAATTCTATTACCACCTCTCCACATTAAGTTGGGTCTCATTAAGCAATTCATCAAGTCCCTTCCAAAAGATGGTGAGTGCTTTAGGTACCTTTGCTCAATGTTCCCCCGACTTTCTGAAGCAAAGCTAAAGGAAGGAGTGTTTGTTGGCCCTGATATAAGGAAACTCATTTCAGATGGAGCATTCGCTGAAACAATGTCTGAGAAGGAAAAAGAAGCCTGGGATTCCTTCAAGGATGTTGTTCTCAAATTCTTGGGGAACAGGCAGGATGAGAACTATTTTATTTATTTACATTCTCTTATATACTGTGCTATTCTGTATCAGTGTGGTTTACATTGAATGAACTGAAATTACATTGAACAGGGCATTATAACTTGGAGATAACTATTTTACAGGGAACATGGGCTATGGAGGGTTAAGTGGCTTGCCCAAGACCACAAGGAGCACCTGTGGGACTGGAAACCCCAGTCCTTCCAGCCCAAGGTTGCTGTCCTCTAGTGGGATTTGAACCCCTGACCTTCTGGCCTGAAGTACCTTGCCCTAACCACTAGGCCACTCCTCCACTCCTATATAAGGATAACTATATAACTATAAGGATATTGTTATATATATAACTATAAGGATATATAACTATAAGGATATATAAGGATATAACTATAAGGATATTGTTGCCAGGATGCTCAATGCCTTCAAAGAACAAGGCTGTAACATGAGCCTGAAAGTCCATTTCTTGCACTCCCATGTGAACTACTTTCCCGAAAACTTGGGGGCGTACAGTGAAGAACAAGGTGAAAGGTTTCACCAGGACATCAAGGACGCAGAGAGAAGGTACCAAGGAAGATGGAACACCACTATGATGGCTGATTTCTGCTGGTTGCTGCTGCGGGAAACCCCAGATGAAAAATACGCCAAGCAGCGCACCAAGAGAAGCATTCGGGGGAAGAAGAAACGGGCCCACCAGGAGATTGATTGACCCAAGAATGACTTTAAAATCTAAACTGTGTTGACAAATATCGTGTTTTTACTAAACTTTGAAATAAAAATTTGCTAGTTATTACCACAGTGTCGGATCTCATTTATTAGAATTTTATTTTCACACCATCGGGTGTTTGTCTTCATGTATTGCAATGGTGCGGTTTGCGTTTTCTATTCTTACATACATACCTGTACAACATTTTTTGCACATTTCTTTGCTTTGCTTTGTGTCTAACCTCGCTCTTATATGCTCAATGTTTGTGCACATGTATGTGGCTATTTTAAGTGCAGACAATTTTGCTACCATCACAGTGTGTTTTGTTGACATTACTCTATTCTTATGTGCTGCCTTGTTACAATTTTCTTTATTCTTATTTGAATAACTACTAAACAATTAGTATAAAGAATTCATCCAAGAAACTTTTATCTCGATCGCACTCAATCTGAAACGTTCACCTCAAACTGCTAACCCAATGTAGCAAAAAATCTGTACGTGATGGAGCAAATTGGTTACCAGATTTGGATTCAGTGCACCAAAAAACGTAAAAATCAATCGAAACATTAGAGGCAGTTTAAAAAAAAATTTTTTAGTGTACCTGTGTTGTTTATAAATATGTTATAAAGCACCAGTTCCATCTAAAGTTCTAGATAAATCAGGTCCTGCTTCACCTCTGGAAAAGGAAGGATATTGCTGAGCTCCTAACTCAGAAATCTGATCTAGAGGGACCAGCTTGACACAGACACACACACAGACACAGACACACACACAAGCTGATCTAGAGGGACACACACACACACATGCATAATCAGGCTTTTTAATTTTCCAAACTACTTATTCTTCTATCTCTAGGTCATTTGGCTCTTCAGTTCAAATTTAATAGTGGTCTCGTCTGGACTAAAAGAAGCTCTCACTGCAGCAACTTCCTATCATCAAGCCCCTGGCTATTTTCTTTTGTATATGTTTCCTTAGGCTGAATGCGTGTCCCTGGGTCTTTTGAGATATGTAGCTCTCTTCTGTCTTGAAAATCCTGTTCCCTCTGCTTATTTTGGGTATCACTGGACGTTTCTTTCTGTGTCATTCCCTCTCTTTTCCCCTTAAGGGCCCGTACATGCTATTAGAACATAGGTGTAAAAAGAGAGACAAATTTCAAGTAGGGCAAAAAGAAAGAAGATCCGAGAAGCCTGAAGTGACAAGGTCAAGGAAAAGGCTTCAATGTCACTTCTCCAAACTAACTTCACAGTTCTATGTACTACATTGTCACTTTGTCATTTTACTATTCTTTAGCTGTTACTAGAATTAGAATCTAAGTTGTTTAGGTCTAGCTACACCTGCTGTACGCTGCCTTGGGTGAACCTCTTCATAAAGGCTGTTAATACATCTTAATAAATAAATGCATTAAGAAATTAGTATTCTGGGTACAGTTGCAGTGAATACTTGTCATATGACATGTTTTTAATTACTTCTAGTATTCTGTGCTTGGGCTTTGTGGTTAATCATCGATTTCCTTCTGTTTGTGCTGATCAACCCAAAAAGCATCAAGCAAAATAACCGGGTCTGCCTCAGACCTGTGTACCTTGGAACATGTCAAAATGAATCTTAAGTTTTCAGAAGACCGTGTAAAACATCTGCAATATTGACACAGCAACATGTTACTGGCTGGAGATCTTAAGAGAAACTGTGAATTTAATGGAGCTAGGGCAAAAGCCTTGTACATGCTGTGCAAATTTCATATGAGGCTTACCTTTAGGCAATATGCAAATCCAGTGCTTATTCCGATCTAGACATGTACTTGGGATGTATGCATTAATGTGTAATTCCCTTGGAGAGCGTTTAATCTGCCAAGTGTTTCCCCAGGTTCAGCTCAAGTGAGTCATTCTAGTAAGTTAAGGTTGACCTCTTGGCCTTGTTTCTTTCAATTTTCTGCAGGAGGTCCCTCGGGGTCATCGGTGTTTTCTAAGGCAGCTCAGCAGTGGTCATTATTAAGCTATGATCCTCCTGGAACATGTAACTACTCTATTACAAGCATTTTATACGTGACTAGGGGTGTCCAAAAACACTAAGCCGTTTCTTCCAGTTTTGTGTTTTTGTTAGCTTTGGGGTTCTAAAGCATTATGCATTATTCAGCGGAAACAAAGCCCATAAGGCCCGTCTAGTCTGCCCAGTTTCTATCTTGGTGCAGTGACATAGGTCAGTGGACCTGAGGCTTTAGCTTTTTCTTGTTCACAACTAAGAATCATCTGTGTTTGACCCAGGTTTTTTAAAATCCTGTTTCTTTCATCTCCACTACTTTCACTCCGTGACTGTTCGATGCATCCAGCACTCTTCTCCTGTATTTTCCTTATTTTAAAAAGATTTTTTCTTCAACCCACTTGGCAAGCATTGATCCACCTTGTTTAGGAAGCTCACATTATCATTTAGCGTCCATATTATCTGAATGAAAATGGCTTCAGTTTCAATTTATTTTTAAATGATATACTGCCATCCACAGTTACTGCATCAAAGCAGGTTACATTCTAAACATATTAAAGGGGGAAGGGAGTAAAAAGAGGGACCAGCTTACGTGGTTACCAAGCCTAGTGGTAACCAAGAGACCAGAGTTTAATTCCCACCAGCACTCTTTGTGGCCTTGAGGAAATCACTTAACCCTCCATTGCCTCGGATGAAAGGCCTGGCAATCTACTTCTGGTCACACTGCCAAGAAAACCCAGGAGCTTCTGGGTCACCACTTGAAGCATTGACTTGAAGGCACTATTAAAAAATTATCAGTACTATAAACTCACAAAAATCAACAAACCACAAACTAGTCTAAGGAAAAAATGCATAGGGAACAAGGTGACTATGGGGAATGGGAACCCAAGCCAGTGGTAATAGTGCTCCATTAGCAGAAACAGCATAGTGACCAATTATGAAAGGCCACTATGTTGGTGATGCGGATAGGGCAAAGGAGGTACCATACTATGTACTATGTTGGTGATGCAGTGGGGGTTGGTGGTGTGCAGATGCTCAGGGGCACATCTGTGATGGCCAGCATGACCCCAAAGTGGCAGTGGCAGCATACAGACAAGCTACTGCTGTTGAAAAGGTCACTTGCAACCGTGGGATGGGCCAGGGCGCCCAGGCACCATAGGGAGATAGTCCAGTTGGCTACCAGCCCCGCTGCTGCTGAAGCTGTCTCAGGAGAGAAAGGCTGACAGCTGCAGTGGCAGTACCCCTAAAGGGCACTGCTGAAAGCAGCTGCCCATGAAGGTACTAGGGTGCCTGTCTTTGCCTCCCCCACAAGAGATAGAATTGGCGGTAGCCAGGGAGGGGGGGCAGCAGTAGCCTATGGGTGAGGGGGCAATGCAACCAGTCATGCGTGTTACTGCTGCCCTAACTGGTCATGCCTCCCCAGGTGCCTGCCTAATCTGCCCAGTTGATGGACTGGCAATGCACCCCACCCCCACTGACATCATGATGTCATGTCAGCATGTTGTGTGTGTGGTGGCAATGGGTGCTGTGCATCCCCTCCCAGCAGCAGACGGAGGCTCTGACCTGGCCTTGTGTGTCATGTGTGATGCCACATTTGCCTATGTCACCTTGAAGAAAAACAGTCCAGTCGCAGGAACAGTGCCACAGATGATGATCCCACAACACCGAGGCTGGGCATAGCAGGATGCGTGCCCACACCCCAGTAGAAGGGGTCTGGATTGGCAAGATGGGCACAGCTGCACAGAGGCAACAGCAGGGATGCTGTCTGCAGCACAGAACCGGTGTGTCTGCCATGATGTCAGAGAGGGATGGGGTTGCCAGCATGCCACCACCAATGACCATTGGCACAGCCAACGGTCCACATACGGAAGCACCTATGCTGCAAATTGGGATGCACCCACCCACACATAGTGAGTAAATATGTGCATGTGTGGGGGAAATATGGGAGCTATGGAAGGAATACCATATAATCGAAGAACAGGGCAAGTCAGAGGCAAAATTCCCTCCCAGCAACCTTACCTGCAAGATGATAACACTACTACTATTATGCATCATTCATGAAGTGCTAAAAGGCATACGCAAAGCAGGACAAACACATTGGAAGACAGTCCCTGCCTGAAGAGCTTATTATCAAGTGATGACAGGCAGTTCAATACAAGAGATAGAAAGGGAAAACAAGGGGTGGAGGCACCAGGGAAACAAGAGAGGATCGAACAGCAGCCCCAAAGAGGTATGCCTTCTGCATGTATATGAAGAGGAAGAGAAAGAAGATATGACAAGGATGGAGGACGCTTGCACAAGGCATAAGGAGCAGCAAGGTGAAAGAAGGGAAGTCGGGAGACGGCAGTAGAAGTACAGGGCATAGAGAGGGGGTAAGGCAAGGAAGTGTGAACCCCATGGGAAGGGTTGCAGGGATAGAGGATAGATGAAATGTGCTGAGAGGCAGAACAGGGGATGCAGTTAGAAGTTAGCCGAAGATGTATGAGATGGATAAGTAAACGTACGGGGAGTCAGTGAAGCAATATCAGGAGAGGGGTGATATGAGTGTGTCGGAACTGGGAGATCATGAGCCACGCAGCAGAGCTCTAAAGTGATGGGTGTTGAGAGAGATGACTCCGAGGGAGACCAGTCAGGAGTAGGGTGCAGGTGCAAGATGGATGGTACCGCTAGTGTGGACACAGGTTTTAATCTTGTGTTCAGAGAGCAAGGTGCTCTGTGTGAACCAGGAACCCCTCCAAATGTGCAAACCCAGCATTGAACAGCCATCTGATGCCCCAGTGCATCCACGTCAACAAGAGCTGTCTTTAAGATGTGACATCATGGCCTGACCGCACCAGAAACACACACCAGATATGGGGGACCATGGCCATTCGGCCTGTCTCACTATGCCATGCGATGTGTGTGTGTGCCTGTTGCATGGACTGTCCCCCTGAGTGGACATATCGCATGTGATTCAACGAAATGTCAATTCCATCAGCAGCCAGTGCAGCACACAGAACGAACAATATGTCTCCCTCTCACACCTATCAAACACACATTGTTAGACAGGTATGGCCCAGGACCTGCAGAGATACCAGCAGACATGGGCAGGCTCCTCCACATGGCTGCATCCACCCTGACAATGCCCATATCTGCCCCCATGGATTAATACCCATAAGGGAGATCTGTGGCTCAGCACACAAGGGCAGTGAGTGGGTATTATAGAAACATGATGCCAGAAAAAGACCACATGGCCTATCTAGTCTGTCCTTCCATAACAACAACTACAACAGTTCACTTTTTGCCTTTAGAGATCCTCTGTGTTGGTCCCATGCTTTTTTGAATTCAGTTACTGTCCTCATCTCTACCACCTCCACTGGGAGACTATTCCATGGATCCACTACTCTTTCTGTAAAGAAATATTTCCGCATATCACTCCTGAATCTATCTCCCTTCACCCTCATCCCATGTCCCCTCATAGCAGAACTTGCTTTCAATTGAAAGAGGCTCTCTCCCTGAACATTTATGCCACGGAGGTATTTAAACATCTCAATCATGTCACCTCTATCCCGCCTTTCCTCTAAGGTGTACATATTAAGATCCTTAAGTCTGTCCTCATATGCTTTATAATGAAGCCCACTAATCATTTTAGTAGCCACCCTCTGCACCGACTCCATCCTGTTCACATCCTTTTGAAGGTGCGGTCTCCAGAATTGCACACCATACTCCAAATGAGGTCGCACCAAAGACTTATACAGAGGCATTATCACCTCCTTTTTTCTGCTAGCCATTCCTCTCCGTATGCACCCAAGCATCCTTCTAGCTTTTGCCGTCGCCTTTTCTACCTGTTTAGCTACTTTAAGATCATCAGACACAACCACGCCTAGGTCCCGCTCTTCTTTAGTGGACAAAAGTACTTCACCTTCTATACTGTATTGCTCCCTTGGATTGCTGCAGCCCAAATGCATGACCTTACATTTTTTAACATTACATCCCAGCTGCCAAATTCTAGACCATTCTTCAAGCTTAGCTAGATCCCTCCTCATGTTATCTACACCTTCCTGGGTGTCTACTCTATTGCAGATTTTGGTATCATCTGCAAAGAGGCAAACCTTACCCGACAGCCCTTCCGCTATATCACTAACAAAGATGTTAAAAAGAATCGGACCAAGGACAGATCCCTGGGGCACACCACTGGTAACATCCTTCTCCTCAGAGTGAGCTCCATTTACTTGTACTCTTTGTCGCCTCCCACCCAACCAATTTCTAACCCAAGCAGTAACTTTAGGGTCCATCCCTAGGGTGCTCAGTTTGTTTATAAGTCGCCTGTGAGGAACAGTGTCAAAGGCTTTACTGAAATCTAAATACACCACATCTAGAGCTCTCCCTCGGTCCAACTCCCTGGTCATCCAGTCAAAGAAATCAATCAGATTTGTCTGACAAGACCTGCCTCTGGTGAATCCATGCTGCCTCGGATCCTGTAATCCAGGATCCGAGGAACCCTGTAGACCAGGGTTACAGGTTCATGGCATGTCATGTCCCTGTGGTTAAACTTTATCTCACATTGCAGGTACATCATCAGCAGGTGCAACCTATGATGACTCGTGCAGCTAGGGACCACACACCCATTAGCTGCATAGACAGGCTACACTTCCCAGGTCTGAATGGTATGGCATGCTGATAGCACCGGCATACCAAGGGGGAATTAACAACATGCATTCATTGCAGAGCGCATATTATGAATGCTTGAGCAGATAAGGATAAGGCAGTGGCAGGCAAGAATTGCAACCAACACCACTTTTGCAGATTGCTGTGAGGTGTGTGGATGTGGGTGCTTGTGTGAGTGTCTCTCAAGAGTACTGTGGCCTTCTGCAATGCACAGTGGCCCACATTTCATAGGTAGCCACATAGAGATATATATAGACAGGCTGCAGTAATATGGGTGCTCCTTCTTTCAGTGGGAGCACAATCAATGGGTCACTAGCTGGGTATGCATGCTATTTGACCTAAGCCAGAATGGCCATGGTTGCTCTGTGCACATGCAGTGTGTTTATGCCAGCAGACTGGCCACAGTTTATTTATTTATTTATTTTATTTATTAACAATTCTTATATACCGCACTATTAGCCATCAGCGCGGTTTACATTGAACAGAAACATCCGACAATTTACATATGTCTGGTCATTACATTTAACAGGAAGTAGAACTTGGAGAAACGGGGTAACTATATACAATGGTGGTTCATCTGATAAGGGACATCATGGTCAACTATATACATAAGTGGTACAACAGTACAGGAAACTGCTTGTTATTTACATTGTGGGGTAAGCCTGTTGCAAGGGTCTGCCTGTTTGACCACTTCTGCTATTCGCTTGGGGGTTATACTCGGAGCTGTCATTGAGATATTTAAGGAAGAGGAAATGTTTTAGCGCCTTTCTGAACTGGCTCAAGTTGGGGATTGCTCTGATTTGTGCTGGTAAGGTGTTCCATAAAGTTGGGGCGCAGAGTCGGAAGGCTCTGTTGGCTGTTGATCTGGTGCATCTTGTGGTTTCATTTGGGATAACTAGCATGTTCAACTCTGCTGTTCTTCGTGGCCTGTTTGGTGCAAGTGGTTGGATGAGGTTAGAGAGAGAGGAAGAGGTGAGCCCCTTAGCTGCTTTGAACGTTAGCAGTAAAGTCTTGAAACTGATCCTTGCTTGAATGGGGAGCAGGGCCGGCCCGTCCATTGAGCAAGAATGTTTTTTGCACAGGGCCCCGCGTTTCAGGGGGCCCCGCGCAAAGAACATTCTGCTTTTTTTTTTTTAAATTACATTTAAAAAAAAAAACCTGTCTCTGGCTGCTGCCGCTGCCGCGTCCGTCGCAGCAGCGGCAGAATGGAGTGTCCCGCGGGGCCCCCTCTCCTCGTTGAGCCCTCTGCAAGGGCTTTCAGATTCGCGAAGGGAGAGTGCTCCCTCGCGTCTCTGTAAAGCCCGCAGGGGCTAATGGGAAATTTCCCATCAGCCCCTCGCGTCTAAAGGGGCAGATGGGAAATTTCCCATTAGCCCCTGCGGGCTTTACAGAGACGCGAGGGAGCACTCTCCCTTCGCGAATCTGAAAGCCCTTGCAGAGGGCTCAACGAGGAGAGGGGGCCCCGCGGGACACTCCATTCTGCCGCTGCTGCGACGGACGCGGCAGCGGCAGCAGCTAGAGCCAGGTGTTTTTTTTTTTTTTAAATTTGCCAGAAGGGAAGGGAAGGGAAGGGGGGGGTTAAGACTGGTAATGGGCTGGGGGGCTGATGGAGGCTGTCTGGAAATGTGCTGGGGGGGTTAGGACTGGAAATGTGGGGGCTTGAATTGAAATGGACTCATGGAGGGGCTAGAACTGGAAGTAGGCTCATGGGGGGGCTTGGACTGGAATTGGGCTGAGTGGAGGGGAGCTAGGATTTGACATGGGCTGATGGTGGGGCTAGGAAATGACTAGAAATGGGCTGATGGGGGGCTAGGATTGGAAATGAGCTGATGAAGGGACTCAGACTGAAAATGGATGGGGGAGCTAGGACTTGAAATGGGTTGATGGGGGGCTAGGACTGGAAATGGGCTGATGCAGGGACTAGAAGGGAATGGATGCTGGGTGAGACTGGAACTAGAAGGGAGCTGATGTTGGGGGAGGATTAGAATGGGATGGGGCTGGGAGAGTAAAATGGAGAGGGGAAAAATATTTTGTGTGGGAGGGATGAAAAATCTACAATTGGCCGGGTATTGGGAGAGTAAGTGGGGATTGAGGATGGAGGGGTAAAATTTGTGTGAATGAAATAAGAATGAGGAAAGAGCAAAAGGAGAAAGATTAGTATGTTAAAGCAGATGTAGAGAGAGAGAATGGAAAGAAAACTAGAAGAGAGAAGAAAGGACAAATGGACAGCAGACGATGGAGAGTTAGCAGAAAACATGAAGAAACCAGAAGAAAGTGGCTGGAGCAATTGCAACTGAAAAAAAATGCACAAAAGGTAGAAAGATATCTCTTTATTTTGAATTTATTAACTGGAATATGAAAGCTCTGGGAAATGTGCATCATTAACGTCTGCGCTTTGTTTGGTACAAGAGGAAATTGATTTATAGTTTTATTTCTACAGTGTTGTTGTACATTCCAAGTTTGGCTTTTGGGGTTCCCAGTTTAATTATTGCCTTCCTGTTTCTAAATTGCGATTCCTTGTTTGGTGATGGTCTATGTTCTGCATGTGTAACTGAGCTGAGGTATTCTGTTTATGTAATTCCTATTTGACATTGCCACTTGTTCTCTTTCCCCAGTATTCTCTGAAATGTACTGGTTTAATATTTGCAGTGTTTCCTTTTGATAGGTAGGGTCTGGTGCTTTGTGAGTCCTGGTAATGCTGTCAGGATACAGCGGGTTTGCTATGGGTTCTAAATGGGCAGCGTTTGTAGTAGTTCCTAATGTGCCTGGCGGTTGGCACTGGATTATAGTAATGTAGAAATCTTTTAGTCTTTCTTTATCCATACACTCATTAAGAGACATGTTTACTAAAAGTTAGTGAATGGTAACATTATGCAAATATTTATGCAAATAAGACCACTTATGCAAATGAGGCCCCGCACCGAGTCTCCGCACATGGCCCCGCACCCCCCTTGGGCCGCCCCTGATGGGGAGCCAGTGTAGCTGTTTTAGAAGGGGTGTCACGTGGTCTCTCCTGGATGCCCCAAAGAGTACCCGCGCTGCACTGTTCATAGCCAGCTGCAGGGGGTTCAGGGTGGACCGGGGGAGTCCTTGTAGTATGGAGTTTGAGAAGTCGAAATGGGGAAGTATAAGGGCTTGACAAATGGTGCGGAAATCATCCGGTTCGAGTAGCGTGCGTAGGTGTCTGAGGGATCTGATTTTAAAGTAGATTGCCTTGACAGTATTGGCTATGTGGTTCTTCATGTCAAGGTTTTGGTCTAACGTTACTCCAAGGTAACGTATTGCAGGTTTCACTTGTAGTTGGGCATCCTTTACCTTAACACAGCTAGGTGGGGTGAAGTTGGTGTTCCTCGAGACGAAAAGGACTTCCGTCTTTTTGTGTTGTATTCGCAGGTTTTGTGACAGGAGCCACTCTGATATGGTGTCGAAGCAGTTAGTCAGAGGGGTGAGGTCTAGGCTATCCAATGATATTGGCATATATAATAGCACATCGTCTGAATATATCATTTAACTGACATTAAAGGATCTGATGATGTCGCAGATGGGTTGGATGTATATATTAAACATCAATGCAGATAGGGAGGATCCTTGAGGTACACCTTGACTTTGTTGGAATGATTCAGATGTAGCCCCGTCGGCTCGGACATGCTGCCATCTACCAGACAGGTAAGATTTGCACCATTCAAGTGCTGTTCCACAGATACCTTTTTCCCTTAGCCGGCAGATGAGAATTTCGTGGCATACCGAGTCAAAAGCCGCTGCTATGTCTAGAAAGACAAGAGCGAAACCCTGATGTATGTTATCCACACCTGAGATTATGTTGTTGAAGAGGGCTGTGAGTAGTGTTTCCACTCCATGTGACTCTCTGAATCCATGTTGGGCCGGATCCAGTGGGGCTGAGGTGTCTATATGATCCTGTAATTGCCTGTGCACTATTTTCTCGATGATTTTTGAGAGCATAGGTATGCTAGATATGGGCCTGTAAGACTCTACCTTTTGAGGATCAAGTTTGGTATTCTTTAAAAGACGTCTTACAGAGGTCTGCTTGAGAGTAGGTGGGAAAGAGCCAGTGGTAAAGGATTGGTTTAAGATTTTGGCTATAATTGGGGATAGGTCACATCGCAGGTCCTTTATCCAGTGTGCAGGGCAAGGATCTGTGTGCGCAGTGGTTGTGTTTAGGGCTAGGGTGGTATCTTCAATAATTTTCTTCGAAGGAGTGGAGAAGGATGTCAGTGATGCTGGGTAGTCTTGTTCATCAGGAGGGTCCGGTATTAATATTTTGTTGGTCTTGCACATTTTAGATTGCATGTAAATCGCATAGTGCTGTGGGTGGATACCGCTATGGTGCTCAGGGGTTGGTTCTTTGGCAAGCGTTTTAACTAGGTTAAACAAGTCATGCGGTTTATTCAGTGACCGTTTCAGGGTGTCTGTGTGGTATTGCCTGATTTTGTCTGTGATGGCTTTACGGTGTGCCGCCAGGTGTTGGATGTAGGCTGCTTGGTCACTGCTGGTGCGTGACTTTCTCCATCGCTTTTCCAGCCGTCTTAGAATGGTTAGTGAAGCTTTTAAATCGGCTGTGAACCATGGGGCTGATGATCTCTTCTTTGGGTTCTTGTTCGTTGGAGGGCAGATAGCGATTGTGCTGAGTTTGCTGTTCCAAGCGGAGATCAACTCATCTAGGCTTAAGGTGGTCTCATCAATGAGTGTGCGCGTTTCAGCGAGGATGCGTTCTCTGTTAAATGGGTGGAAACTTCTGGCAGCTGAGTTAGCAGTCTTGCTTGTATCCGTTTTTGGCTTATGTGAACAGTTGAGGGTAGGCATCTGAAAGGTGATGAGTTTGTGGTCAGTCCATGGGACTGCAGTTATTGATAGCATGATGTTTTGTGGTTGATCCAGAATTAGCTGCGGGGCGAATATGAGGTCAAGAATGTTGCCTTTCTCGTGAGTAGGTTCTTGCACCATTTGCGTGTATCCAAGGATATCTAGGGCTTCTATGAATGTGGTTGCTTGAGTGTCCTGTAATGATGGTAGGTTGATATCCCCTACGATCCAATTAGGTTTATTTGGACCCTGGGTGAAGGATGCCAGATTTATTATGGTTGCTAGGTCGTCTGGATCTGCTGACGGTGATCTATAGACCAGGTTTATGGAGCATATGTTGTTGGAAATTGTGGTTTGTGCATGTGGTTTGTGCATGGTTTGTGCATGTCTGAGACTGCCCTCTGGTGGGCCTCAGATACAGACCTACTGTGCCTGCTGTAGTAGAATGTTAGCTCTAGATGTTTAGGACAGCAGCAGTTCCTGGCGTGCCCACTATGGTCCATGCAGGCCTGGATAAAAACCACTGCATTCTACTTCAATAGCAACAGCTGCCTCACCCCTGCATACTTACATGAGATGTTCTAAGACAGACCCCGGGGCAAGGCACAGATGCAACAGGCAGTTTCAGCATACTGTAGTTGTGCAGAAACATAGATGCCTGGCATCACCCACTACAGACATAATGTGCCACATACTGGCAATGACCTTGATCTGCAGCAGGACCAGCAGAGTCTGCCTCTAACAGGGTGAGCTCTGAGGACCAGGTGCTGTGCACCCCTATGCACCTTCAAGAACCAGTCAGTAGCAGTTTGCAGCTGTTATGTGCTTGTAGCAAGCATTATATGTGTTGGATCACTACATCGCCCATTTGTTGTTCAGCTGTAAAATGCTGTTCTGCATGTGCAGTGCATCATGGATAATGGGGGGCGGGGGCTAACCTATCCCACCACACACAGCAGACATTGCAGGCAGGGATCTGTAGCCTCTCTGATTACAGCCATTGCTGTGCAGGATGGTGTAGATGTGTAGCCTAATGATTAAGGCACTGCCTCCATATGCAAGGGACATGGGTTTGGTTCCTTTTGTGACTGTGTACTATGCAGTTTATTTTCACACCTGGGATAGTCTGGGTGCTGCTGTGACTGGCTGTCACACATTTTGTGCTTTGTTTGGTGTTCAGGCTACACTTTGGTTATGCAGACATGCTATTTGCCATCCTCTCCTTATGTGCAGATGTCTTTATTGCCTATGCAGAGGCCCATTGCAGGGGGCCAGACATGCTCACCCTGTAGATGTCTGCCACCTGACTGGAAATATAGCCTAATGGTGAGGACACTGTCTTAGGAGCCATGATACCAGGGTTCAATACCCACTGCCATTCCTTGTGTGACTGATTTAATTGCAGCTTTCCATGTATGGCACAGCCTTCAGAGGATGTCCACAACCCCTTTTGACCTTGGTCTGGTCAATAACACTCCATTGCCTCAGCAGACTGCAGGTTCACACAGTCCCTGTTCATCACACATTACCAACGTTTGAGACAGGGTACCCCACTTTGACTGCACTGATACAGCAGTATGCAAACATGTGTACATGGTAAATACCATACTAGATCACAACAAGGTAGATCTGGCCCACCTGGCCTGGCCTGTTTCCCACACTAGCCAATCCAGGTCACAGGTACCTGCAGTTTCCAAAATAGAAACGCATGTTCCACAATGCCTGAATTGGGGCAAGCAGTGGATTTCCTGTGTCCTCCTTAATGATGATTTATGGATTTTGCCTCCAGGAATGGATCGAGACCTTCTTTACACCCAGCTGCTACACTAACAGCTGTTACTACATCCTCTGCTACCGGTTCCAGAGTCTGGTTACGCAGCGAGTGTGGAATTATTGACACTTAGGGGTATGTTTACTAAACTGCGCTAGTGCGATTCGCGTTAGGAGCCGCGGTAGAGACAGAAACCCCAAATAAGGACATGGGCGGTACATCGTTTCCGAGAACGCGCGTTACAAGGCGCCATAAATGAACGAGCGCTACAGGGCACGTTACCACGCGTTAATCTCAAGAAGGCGCGCAGGCATACAAGCACAGCAACAGAGTTGTAGCACAATGGTTACAACACTGACTGATGGTACAGGGGTCATGGATTTGAAACCCCAGTGGGCCTAATGTATAAGGCTGGCTGAGGCAGCACCCTTTACATTTAAGTAGCGATTGTTGAGGCATGTGACGTGTATTTTAATTAGTGCTGCCAGCAAACACACCCTCACGGTGGCATAACCTAAGGTGCCGCATTAGGCACCCCATAACGCACTCCATAGGGCACATTATAAAGTGTACTTTCCGCCAAGGCACCCTATAATGTCCCCTATAGGACAGCCCTGGCTGGCTGCAGGACTGCACGTCACCACACAAACTATCTGCTGTGGTTACCAGTATAGGGGTAACCCACCCGTACCCATGATGCACTACACATGCAAATCAGCAGTCGAGAGATGGGCACAAGATCGGGTATGCACCCCCACAGCACCTCGGCCTTGTAGGGGGAACAGACCGTGTGTGGCACTGCCACAGAGTAGCCACAGACAGTCACATTGTGCGGGTACAGTGCCCACCCTGAGGTTGAGGAGGGGCGCCCAGCACCAGGTCCACAGCACCTTTCGCGGCTGAAATACACCATGCTGCAGGTCCTCATCAGTGTGTGATAGGTAGTTCAGTTAGACACACCTAGGATACATCTGTGTCCTGCTGTATGTCTCGGTCATGTCTAGTCCCTATGGGCGATGCTGCACCCAGAATAGTGCATATCCTGTGTTGGTGCCATCGTTACCTGCTGTAGGTGAAGGGGGGGGGTGTATGGACCCATAGGCAGATTATGTACCACCACACAACCCACCCTCTGGGGCTCAGGGTGGGAAACAGGATCACCCACCAATAGATCTGCAGTCTACCTCCCTGCAATGGCAGCAGTAGAGGGGACCAGCAACCCCAGTCATGCTGGGGAACAGACAGAGCGGTACACATCCATAACGCAATAGCAGACAGACGGCAGGCCTGGAAATGCTCAGCTGCCCCCCACCATTATCTGACATTCCCCATCAGCAAGCCTCCAGCCGCTGCACCCTGCAAGGTGTTCCAGCAAGACACATACTAGCTGCAAACAGTCCGCCAGCTAGTCCATAGTGCATGGTCCTGGAGGAGATGCATGTACCCAGAACGGGGATGTCAGCATACACACCAAGCAAATAAGTCAGTGATTGGGCCCCATAAGGAAACCCATAAATATCACATGAGAGAAATGCTATATAGCACTATGGGGAACCTAGCCATGCCATGGTCACTGCTCAATCAGGGTGAGAGTGACCTCCCAGCAGGACATGCTATGTCCACCCTGTCCGTGCAGGTGGTGGCCAGGCACTACAATGTCCAAGTCATTGCCCTATGCCGTGTGCAGATGCATCCAGGCCAGGCCACCCTATCCAGGCTATTCCCACGGTACCTTGCTCCTCATTATGCACATTGGCAGGCCAATACTGGCAACAGTGCTAGCAGTGTGGGCTGTGGAGGATGTTGGCAGCCACCACACACTGGATAGACAGACACACACTCCCCACACCTATGCCAGCATTGTGCAACTATAGAGGTGTTGGGCAGCCCAGGCCACCACACCAGTCCTGGGCACAGTGCAGGCATGGCTATGGTACGCAATACTGTAGGAGTCACTCCCCAGGTTGGTAAACACTGTCAGACACAAGACCTGTAGCACACTCCACAGACATCAGAAAAGTTGCTATGATGCAGCTCACTCAGAAAAGTGTACTTAACCTAGGAATTTCTATCTGCCAGTACTCATAGCAACCTTTTGATAGATGTGTACGATATTCCCCGGTTTAGGGTGGCATTACTAAGGTATGCAAGTGCTAGTATTGGGAGATGCACGCAGAGCCCAAAGTCCTGCCTCTCCAGGAGGCTTTGGATAATGGGGCCTGTGGGTGCGGGTGTGTCTGCCCCTGTTGGCTGCTGCTTTACGGAAGAGGTTCCCAACTCCAGTCCTGCGGTGCCAAACACTGTTCGGGTTTTCATGCTGTCCCTCATGAATATGCATGAGATACATCTGCATGCCATGGGGGTGGCACATAGAAATGCAGCACAGGCATCTTTACCAGAGGCAGCATGGAACCGGGATGGTGTTTGGCCCTCCAGGACTGCAGTTGGGAGGCTCTGCTCTAGGTAATGTGCATGTTTATTTTGTCTGTGCTCTGTAGGGTAAAATGTAGGTGTCTTGGGCATGTTTATGTCATCTGCAATAAAGGTGCTGTCTGTATTAGCACGTTGTAGTACTGGGTAAAATATGGGGACTGGGATGGCAGGAACCACAGCTGGGACTTGAACCTGTGACCCTCTGCTTCTGAATACACTGGTTTTGTGCACTGTACCACCTTGTTGTCACAGAGTCAGTACATTCCTTGGTGATACCATGACTGTTCGTCAGACAGGGCCCGTCTGTTGCAGTACACGGCACCCACCTACACAGGGCTAGGCCACGGTCTGCTCTGGGCAGCTGCCACTGCCCCCTCCACCACCAGTATCCCTCAGCCACCATGCTGACATGCCCTTCTGCTGGTGGTGCTGGTGGTGCGCAGTCTCAGGCCATCCAGTGTGCAGGCCATCCAGTGTGCCAGTACTCATAGCAACTGCCCTATGGTGCGGGTTCTGGGGTAGGGGTGCCTGCATAGGTGTCCACGCTTCCCCCCAGCACCGCCTGCCAATGTTCCGTGCCCTTGGGGATAGCTGCTGGGTACTATCCCCTGTGACACTGTGGGAAACACACTCGTGCCCATGTTGGTCTTTAGCAGTTGCTGTCTGGCTGCTCTGCTGCTTGAGCATTCGTATGGGCCACCTAGGCATCGCCCTAGTCCACACTGTGGCCCAGCTGCACCACAGCAAGTGCCGCCTGCGGCCCTCTGTATCCCCTTCTCCGGCATCTGTCCATTTGCCGTTCCGACATGCCCGCCCTGATGTTGCGGGACATGTGCACGCCATACGAACCCTGTCCGATGGTGGGGAAAAACCTGAGCAGCGCTATATCACTTTGGGCTCATTCACCTTGTATGGGGGCGGAGTATAGATCCTTCCACGATTTATATCTGTTCTGTGGAGCTTACTCGGGGGGGGAGGGGTTGATGTTTCTCATTGATACCACTATTGGCCAGCTTGGTTATGGTCTTTTTCCAGTTTGTTGGGGTCATTTTCAGTGTTTATGTGCCCTTTTGTTCTGTGCACATGTATCACATTTATCACTTTTTTAGGTTTCCCTGCCTGGGCTGTACATTGCTGACACTGAAATGGTTTCTCTCCCCTGTAATGTGCATTTAACGGCAGGTTTTCATTCGCGTTGGAATTGAGCTCTTCAGATCAGCGCGTTAGTGTGAAGGGAGCCTCTCCCCGCCCGCTCTCCGCCCATTGACCCCTTCTCTCCGCCCTCTCTCTACCTTCTGTGGTGTTTTACCGCGCCGTGGGAGTTTATGATCGTTAACTACGGTTAACGCGCGTTATGTAACGTTAACGATCGTAAGCGCGTCATAACGCGCGTTATGATGCGCTTACGATCGTTAACGTTACATAAGGCGCGTTATTTACGATTACCGCAGTTTAGTAAACATACCCCTTAGCCTTACACAGATTCCACTGCAGCTTCATTGCATGTCCCCTAGTCTTTC
This sequence comes from Ichthyophis bannanicus, assembly GCA_033557465.1. Classification (NCBI taxonomy): domain Eukaryota; kingdom Metazoa; phylum Chordata; class Amphibia; order Gymnophiona; family Ichthyophiidae; genus Ichthyophis; species Ichthyophis bannanicus. Next base: position 247,896,574 of record CM066041.1, on the reverse strand, counting down.
TGCTTTTGGATGGCGTGAACAATCGATGTATGTTTACACATTCCACAGGTTTAACAACACAGTTGTTTTGCACACTACGAAGTGGCCCATCTCGTGGTTTTCCTTTTTTATTGTTAAATACTTTCACCTCTCTAGGGTGGTATCTTTTATTGCCGATTCGTCCCTTATGATTGTGGATTACGTTTTTTAAGTTATGGCATTGCATTATTTATGTTGGTTCCCCAGGGCTACTTATAGATGTCAATGGTGGGTTAGATATTTATTTTGATCTTCAATGCTCTGTCCTTACTATGACAGTTGTGTTTTATTATGCGAGGTTATAATTTATCATTGACTACCTCTTTCAAGAGGTTTCTATATATATCCTTGCTGTTTTTTAGTATGATGTTGGTGATTTAATACATATTTCCGTCTACTTACATTGTTGGCGAGTGTGCCCTTTGACTTTGTTACTTTGGCGCTTAAGTTTGGTGTTTAAAACTGCATTGTTCTGCGAGCTCATCTCTTTCAACACAGCGTTACTTGCTCTTGAGAACTACAGACATTCAGGCAAGTTTCCTATTTTTCTTCATTTCTCCTGCAGCGTTTAAAAACCTTTGGAGTATATATTGGAGATAAAAGTTTGAAAGAGCTGTAATACATGCCGCTCATTTGATTTCCCTTTTATTAAATACAGATTTGTGGCACAGGTATCCGGTATCGTGCAAATGCGATTTTATTGTGACACAAGTAAGCCATTCATAGGACTTGATTCTTAGTATCACTGGCATTTTGCAAGCGGGCTTTAATTTAGGGAATGGTCATACTTAACTCGCGTATGCACGTGAGTGCCTCTCTGTTTCCCTTTTATTTCGTTCTTCAGCACACATATTAAGTGTCCCCATTTTCCCTCATAATTAGAGGTGATTTTGAGTTGGTTTCATTTTACCCTCTGAATCTGGCTCAGCAGTTTTTCTTATTAATTCAATACATTTTGCTACATTTGTAATTATTATCCCTCAGGCCTCCATTTTTAGCATGAGTTCTTATCAGTGTTTGGTGATGACCTCTTCATCCCGCTCCTTTCTTCCTTTTTGCACTCATCTTTCCTTTGGTGAGATGTTTCTTTATCGCTTGTTTATGCCCTCATTATCAATGATATGGTCATGGTTTTATCAATATAGGTTTGTTTCTATGAATAATCATTATTGTTAGTGTCAGCATCGTCCGTTCTTTCTTTTATTCTCTTTTTTTAGTTTTAAATTCATGATTTTGTATCATCTTTTATAAAAGAACACATATTTTTTTATTAATAGTTCTATTTACTTGTTTTAGTTATTAGCTTATGTTGTGCTTCTTTATGTTTAAGTATACCTTATGTTTTAATCGTGTCAGCCTCATTGTGCTGGTTTAGAGGTTTTTAAGATAGGTAATCCTTATTTTGATTTATTCTAACTTATTTTTTCATATGTGTTGTTTATTTATTTGATTGCTTTTTGTGCTATTTTACTGTAATTTTTGGGTTCTTTTAATAATTGCTAAATATTTTTGTGATGCAATACCCCCAGAGGAAGGTGCATGCTGAAACGCATCGGGGTTGAAGAACAATAAAGCTTGCACCTACTGCCAATTCACTCTCCACTCCTTTGTGTGCTGTTTACACGTTCCACTCCATTCATTAATTTCTAATAGAGGGCAGTCACATACATACAAATATCACATACTTGTGATACCTGATTGAGGTTAACATCATGACTGTGACTGTACTGCTTTGGCTCCATCACATTGAAAGCATTACATGCAGACACATCCTATCCTTCAGATGGCCACCTGCAGAACTCAACTCATGTCCTTATGTGCCCCATTTGGCCAGTTTGAGCAACACCTGGCCAGTTGTTGTAGACACATTCTTCTGGAGGGTTGGATGGTGGTTGGATAGCCGCCACAGGTGTGTGACCAACATGTGCGGTATCAGGTCTTCCATGCGTCACTTGCACGTGTCTTTCATGCATTAGATCTGCATTCATGATGGCAACTCAGGGCCATCGGGACTGCCAGCCCATCGCAACTTCTCATCTACCATCATCCCTCCATCATCCCATCCATCAGCCTCTGCTGGCTATGTACAGTCATCTATTCTCCTGCAGGCTGCTACATCATGGCCCACAAAGGTACTCTTTTCCGCATGTCACATTTTCGTGCATGTCTCTCCTGTGCCTGATCTGCGTATCACCACTCCTGCTCTGTCCTCCGGTTGCTGCACACATCGTGTCATTTCGGGATCCTCAGGGGGACATGACATCCACATCCTCTGCCATTCATTGTCATTGCAGCATTTTCCATTGCCGCACACAAGTGCTTCACTACAGCTGCCTCCCACATGCTCATCCCACTTATTTTCTGTCACATTTATTTATTTATTTAGACAGATTTGTATACCACCTTATCCTTCAATCAAGGTGGTCACATCACATCACAATAGGAGGGTTACATTTAACATTAGGGTACGTGTAAACATTTAGACAGTGCAGTTACATAACAGCATTTAGACAGTACAATTAAAGGTAACATTTAACATGAGGGTGTTTAATAACATGGTATGATAGACTTGTGTGTGTGGATAGGATCCGGTGCTTAGTTGGCGGCGTAAGTAGTATTTCAGTTTGGATATGGGATGTTGCCTGGATGTTCATATGTTTCTATAAATAAATAGGGTCACATAGGGTGGGTATATCAAGCCCATCAGCCCCCACGTGTCCGTCCATCCCTCCCCTTTACATTGCTTTCTTTGGTGGTGCTCCGTTTTCCAGCTTTAAGGTGCATGATGTCCTGTGAGCACACGTTAAGGGGCCCATTGCGTCCTTAATGCTGGAATGTCTCTTACTACCCAGAGCCTTTTTCGCATGGAAAACCCCTTATCGCTGCCATTAGCGCTCGAGAACACCTATTATCTTACCGCCATTTAGTAAACACCCTGATGTGTCTGAGCTATCATCGAATTCCACACTATAAGCTAAGGAAAAGTAAACAGTCTTTAACCTTTCTTAAACTTTTAATAAAAAGTATCTTTACAGATAGAAACTGGTGAAGAATTTCTAAGTGAGGGAGCAACAAAAAAGAAGGCAATCCCACGAGAGGCTTCATGATAAGCTTGTGACACAGGAGGAAGGTGCCAAAAAGTTTCATACTGTGTTTGAATTGTAAAATCGCTTTAGCAGGTAGAAGATATTTAGCCAACTACAAAGGAAATGCATGATATAAGCCTCATGGACCAAAAGGAGAAGTCTGAAATTAGCACAATGTATTACTGGTAACTAATGTTCTTCTACCAACAGGGGAGTAACAAGATCACATTTTTTGTTTGTGTGAAGTAGTTTAATCATGGCATTTTGAATTCTTTTTAATCTTTTTAGATTTGACAAAGTAAACTAAGAGGGTATTACAGTAGTCTAAGTCATTTAGGTCAAATGAATGAATTAGAATCCTGATAGCCCTCTTGTCTAAAAGAGACTGGATGAATCCAAGCTGTTTTAGAAAATAATAACACGGCTTTACTACTGAGGAGATTTGGATGCTAAGGGGTATGTTTACTAAACTGCGTTAGTGCAATTCGCGTTAGGAGCCGCGTTAGAAACACAAACACCAAATAAGGACATGGGCGGTACATCGTTACCAACAACGCGCGTTCCCAAAACTAACGAGCGTTACAGGGCGCCGTGGAGCGTTACCGCGCGTTAAGCATAAGAAGGCGCATAGACAGAAATCACGTAAACAGAAGTGTAGCATAATGGAACCTGCACTGACCGCTGATACAGGCATCATGGGATCAATTCCCCAGTGTGCCAAATGCAGAAGGCTGGCTGAGGCACCACCCTGTACATTATGTAGTGAATGATCAGGCATTTTACTTTTTTTTCCAGTAGTGTTGCCAGCAAACACACCCTCACAGTGGCGTAACCAAAGGTGCCGCAGAAGGCACCCCATAACGCACACAGATGCTGGAGATGGCTGCCATTTGCTCTGACTGTATCAGTACTGCGTAGCCACGTGCGTTGGTGGGGGCGTATCTTCGTGCGTTGGTAGGGGCGTATCTACGTGCGTTGGTGAGGGCGTAGCCACGTGCATACCTACATGTTGTCATGGGCGTGTCACCGCGCGTGAGTACGTGTGTTGCTGCGTGCGTGAATACGTGCGTTGGTTCCGGCGTGGGCGAGCGTTACTACGTGCGTTGGTTCAGGTGTGGGCACTGTAGATTACATATCCTTGAGGGTGTATTGCACCTAACATTAATACTACCATCTCTGATTGTGCTGGCCTATTGCCTATCAGAGCCTGTGAGCAGGAGCTGGACTTTACAAACCCCACTTCTTAGTACTGCTGCTACATTTTGCTGCGTCGGCATCATATTTTATACCACCTTCTGCTGCACACATCTCACATTAGGGTACATTCACATTCCTTTGGCTAGATATGTCCTCAATGTGGGGATGTATCACACATTTTTAATGCCCCTTTTGTTTAGAGGGATTGAGGAGGGTGTGTGGTGGGAATGGCACAGAGGGAGTCCCGATTGGTTATATGTCGGGGTGGCATTGGAAGCAATGTAGAGCTTGTGTGTATTTGACAGAGGGGCTTCATTTCACCACGAAGTCCATCTACAGGGGTTCACAGGGTAGGATTGGAGCAGTCACACCCATGATGCACTGCGCATGCAAATCAGCAGTGTACAGATGGTCATATGTTGCGGTTCCCCCCCCCCTCACCTAGGGCTGATGGGGGTCCTGACCATGTGCAGCCCCACAGCACCTCGGCATAGTAGGGGGAACAGACAATGTGTGGCACTGGTACAGAGTGACCACAGACAGTCACATTGTGCGGGTACTGTGACCACCCTGAGTTTGAGGTGGGGTGGCCAGCAACAGGTACACAGCACCTTTCATGGCTGCCATACCCCATGTTGCAGGTCCCCATCAGTGTGTTGTCTGTAGTTCCGTTAGACACACTGTGGTTACAGCGGTGTCCTGCTGTATTTCTCACTCATGTCTAGTCTATATGGGTGATTATGCACCCAAAATAGTGCATATCCGGTGTTGGTGGCATGGTTACCTGCTGTGCTGTGCGGTGCGGTGCGGTGCAGTGCAGTGCGGTGCGGGGGGGTCATGATCCACCACACAACCCACTCTCCTGTGTTCAGGGTGCAGAACAGGTTCAGCCACCAATAGATCCACAGTCTACCTAACTGTAATGGTAGCAGTAGAGGGGACCATCATCCCCAGTCCTGTGGGGACAGATATAGCGCTAAACAGCCATAGGTCAATAGTTGACAAATGGCTTGGAAATGCACAGCTGCCCGCCAACATTACCTGACATTCTCCAGCAGCACGCCTCCAGCAGCTGCACCCTGCAAGGTGTTCCAGCAAGACACATACTAGCTGCAGACAGTCCACCAGCTAGTCCAGAGTGCATGGTCCTGGATGAGATGCAGGCACCCAGAACAGGGGTGTCAGCATACACACCAAGCAGATAAATCAGTGATTGGACCCCAAAAGGGGACACATATATATCACATGAGAGAAACACCATAGAGCACTATGGGGGAACCTAGCCATGCAGTGGTCACTGCTCAGTCAGGGTGAGAGTGACCTCCCAGCAGGACATGCTATGGCCACCCTGTTCGTGCAGGTGGAGGCCGGGCACTACAATGTCCAAGCCATTGCCCTATGCCTTGAGATGATGCAGCCAGGTCAGGCCACCCTATACAGCCTATTCCCACAGTACCTTGCTCCTCATTATGCACATTGGCAGGCCACTACTGGCAACAGTGCTAGCACTGAGGGCTGTGGGGGGTGTTTGCCAACACCACACACTTGATAGATAGACACACACTCCCCACACCTATGCCAGCATTGTGCAGCTATGGGGGTGTTGGGCAGCCATGCCCCCCCCCCAATGGTCTGGGGCACAGTGCATGAAAGGCTGTGGTACGCAAAACTGTAGGTGTCACTGCACAGGTTGGTAAACACTGTCAGACACAGGACCTGTTGCACACTCCACAGACGTCAGAAAGGTTGCTATGCTGCAGCTCACTCAGAGAAAACTTGTACTTGAGCTAGGAATTGCTATCTGCCAGTAGTCATAACAACCTTTTGATAGATGTGTACCATATGCCCAGGTTTAGGGTGGCATTACTATGGTATGCAGGTACTCGTATTGGGAGATGCACGCAAAGCCCAAAGTCCTGCCTCTCCAGGTGGCTTTGGATGATGGGACCTGTGGGTGCGGGTGTGTCTGCCCCTGTTGGCTGCTGCTTTACGGCAGTGTTTCCCAAATCCAGTCCTGGTGTGCCAAACACTGTTCAGGTTTTCATGCTGTCCCTCATGGCTATGCAAGAGATACATCTGCATACCATGGGGGTGGTGCATAGATATGCAGCACAGGCATCTTTATTAGAGGCAGCATGGAACCTGAATGGTGTTTGGCCCTCCAGGACTGCATTTGGGAGACTCTGCTGTAGGTAATGCGCCTGTTTATGGAGTCTGTGGTCTGTAGGGTAAAATGTAGGTGTTTTGGGCATATTTACGTCATCTGCAAATAAGGTTCTGTCTGTATTGGGACTTTGTAGTGGTGGGTAAAATATGCAGTGTGTTGGCAGAATCCACAGCTGGGACTCGAACCTGTGACCTTCTGTGTCTGATTACAGTGGTTTTGTGCACTGCACCACCATGTTATCACAGAGATGGTGCATTCCCTGGTGGTACCTTGACATGTGCCGCCTGCGGCCCTCTGTATCCCCTTCTCCAGCATCTGTCCAGTTGCCGTTCCAACATGCCTGCCCTGCTGTTGCGGGACATGTGCACGCCATAGGCACCCTATCTGGTGGTGGGGGAAACCCTGCGCAGGCTATTTCACTGTGGGTCCATTCATCTTGTATGGGGACAGATTATAGACACTTCCATGGTTTCTATCTGTTCTATGGTGCTTACTCGGGGGGTGTTTCTCATTGATAACACTGTTGAACAACTTGGTTATTGTTTTTATCCAGTTTGTTTTGGTCATTATCAGTGTTTCTGTGCCCTTTTGCTATGTGCACATGTATCACACCTATCACTTTTTTGGGTTTTCCTGCCTGGGCTGTACATTGCTGACACCTAAATGGTTTCTCTCCCCTTTAATGTGCCTTTAACGGCATGTTTTCATTCGCGTTGGATTTGAGCTCTGAAATTCAGCGCGTTGGTATGAGGGGAGCCTCTCCCCGCCCACTCTCCGCCCATTGACCCCTTCTCTCCGCCCTCTCTCCACCTTCTGCGTTGTTTTACCGCGCCGCGGGGCTTTACGATCATTAACTACGGTTAACGCGCGTAGTATGATGTTAACGGTCGTTGGCGCGTGATTACGCGCGTTATACTGCACTTACGATCGTTAACGTCGTACAACGTGCGTTATTCACGTTTACCGCACTTTAGTAAACATACCCCTAAGTGTGAGTTTAGACTCAAAATGATTACTGAGAATTTTCATTGACTCTATTAAAGTAATAGGCAGTTCTTTGATAACAGGAGCAATATTGAATTTCATGTTCCTTCCAGTGATCCATATTGTCTGTACCTTGCTATGATTAGGCTTAAGTCTGTTTGCATCTATCCAGGGGGAAACAGCATCAAGGTGTAAGGTCAGAGTTTTCTGGATTAATTCAATGTCATCTGCATAATAATAATCTTTTATACCAAAAGTCTGAATTAGAGATACAAGGGAGCTGATAAAAAAGATTAAACTGGATCACTACGAGCACTGATCCCTGAGGTATCCCTAGTGAGGTTCTAACAATGGATGAATGGGTTGTCCCAAAAGAGATTTCAAATGATAGAGAATCTAAATAAGAAGGAAACTACTTAGGCACCATGCAATAGATAATTACTTAACAATGAGTGGCCCACTAAATTGAAGGCTGAGAATAGATCTAAGGATACAAGAAGAATTGCTCTACCCTTGTCTAGAACGTCTAGGCCAGTGATGGCTAACCTTTTTGAGCCCGAGTGCCCAAACTGCCGCACAAAACCAAAGAATTTCCTCAAAGTGCCAGCACGTCAATTAAAGCCTCATTTGCATAAGGTGCCTCATTTGCATAAATATTTGCATAATGTTACCATACACTAACTTTTAGTAAACATGCCTCTTAATGAGTATATGGATAAAGAAAGACTAAAAGGTTTCTACATTACTATAATCCAGTACCAACCGCCAGGCACATTAGGAACTACTACAAACGCTGCCCATTTAGAACCCATAGCAAACCCGCCGTATCCTAACAGCACTACCAGGACTCACAAAGCACCATACCCTAACTATCAAAAGGCAACACTGCAAATATTAAAACAATACATTTCAGAGAACAACAATACATGACCTACTGGGGAAAGAACAAGTGGCAATGTCAAATAGGAATTATATAAACAGAATACCTCAGCTCAGTTACACATGCAGAACAGACCATCACCAAACAAGGAATCACAATTTAGAAACAGGAAGACAATAATTAAACTGGGAACCCCAAAAGCCAAACTTGGAATATACAACAACACTGTAGAAATAAAACTATAAATTAATTTCCTCTTGTACTAAACAAAGCGCAAAAATTAATGATGCACATTTCCCAGAGCTGACATATTCCAGTTAATAAATTCAAAATAAAGAGATATTTTTCTACCTTTTGTGCATTTTTTTTCAGTTGCAATTGTTCCAGCCACTTTCTCTTCTGGTTTCTTTCTTCGTGTATTCTGCTAACTCTCCATCTGCTGTCCATTTGTCCTTTCTTCTGTCTTTTTTTTTTTTTTTCCATTCTCTCTCTACATCTGCTTTAACATACTAATCTTTCTCCTTTTGCTCTTTCCTCATTCCTATTTCATCTACTCAAAATTTACCCCTCCATCCTCAATCCCCACTTATTCTCCCAATACCCGGCCAATTGTAGATTTTTTATCCCTCCCACACAAAATATTTTTCCCCTCTGCATTTTACTCTCCCAGCCCCATCCCATTCTAATCCTCCCCCAACACCATCTCCCTTCTAGTTCCAGCCTCACCCAGCATCCATTCCCTTCTAGTCCCTGCATCAGCCCATTTCCAGTCCTAGCAGCCCCCCAACCCATTTCCAGTCCTAGCAACCCCCCAACCCAATACCAGTCCTAGCCCCCCCCATCAACCCACTTCCAGTCCTAACCCCCCATCACCCCATTTTCAGTTTTAAGCCCCCCCTATAACCCATTACCAGTCCTAACCCCCATCAGCCCACTTCCAGTCCTAACCCCCATCAACCCATTTCCAGTCAGCCCCCCATAGCCCATTGCCAGTCCTAACCCCCCCATCAGCCCACAGTCCATTACCAATCCTAACCCCATCAGCCCACCTCAAGTCCTAACCCCTCCCCATCAGCCCATTTCCTGTCCTAGCCCCCCCCATAGTCCATTATCAGTCCTAACCCCCCATAGCCCATTACCAGACAGCCCCCATCAGCCAACAGCCCATTACCAGTCTTAACCCCCCCATAGCCCATTGCCAGTCCTAACCCCCCCCCCCATCAGCCCACAGCCCATTACCAGTCCTAACCCCATCAGCCCACCTCAAGTCCTAACCCCTCCCCATCAGCCCATTTCTTGTCCCAGCCCCCCCATAGCCCATTATCAGTCCTAAACCCCCCCATAGCCCATTACCAGTCCTAACCCCATCAGACCACCTCCAGTGTTAACCCCCCATCAGCCCATTTCCAGTCCAGTCCTAACCCCACCCAACAGCCCACCTCAAGTCCTAAACCCTCCCCATCAGCCCATTTCCTGTCCTAGCCCCCCATAGCCCATTTCCAGTCCTAACCCCACCCAACAGCCCACCTCAAGTCCTAACCCCTCCCCATCAGCCCACTTCCTGTCCTAGCCCCCCATAGCCCATTACCAGTCCTAAGCCCCCATCAACCCACTTCCAGTCCTAATCCCATCAGCCCATATAGACTTAGCTCCCCCATAGCCCATAGCCCCCCCATAGCCCATCACCACTCCTAACCTCCCCCAGCCCATCACCACTCCTAACCCCCCCATCAGCCCATTTCCTGTCCTAGCCCCCCATAGCCCAGTACCAGTCCTAGCCCCAACAGCCCACAGCCATTACCACTCCTAACCCCCCCAGCCCATCACCAGTCCTAACCCCCCATCTGCCGTCCGCCATTACACCTCATTTCCGCCCCAGCCCATCACCACTCCTAACCCCCCCATCAGCCCATTTCCTGTCCTAGCCCCCCCCCCAGCCCATCACGTCCTAACCCCCCAACAGCCCACAGCCATTACCACTCCTAACCCCCCCAGCCCATCCCCAGTCCTAACCCCCCCCCCCCGCCATTACCCCCCCTAACCCCCCCCCCGCCATTACCACTCCTAACTCCCCCAGCCCATCACCACTCCTAACCCCCCCCCCCAAGCGAAATTTTTTTTACAAAGAAAGCTGTCGCTGCTGGGGCCGGGGCCGCCGCGGCAGAATCGAGTGTGCCGCGGGGCCCCCCCCCCCAGCAGAGCCTGCCCTCCGTCCCCGGTATCAACTCTCTCAGCTGCCTCCAGTCACACGCGCCGGCTTTCAGAGCGCGAGGGAAGAGTTTCTCCCTCGCTGCTCTGTTAAGCCCGCGGGGGCTGATGGGAACTTCCCATCAGCCCCCGCGGGCTTAACAGAGCAGCGAGGGAGAAACTCCCCTCGCGCTCTGAAAGCCGGCGCGTGTGACTGGAGGCAGCTGAGAGGTGATACCGGGGACGGAGGGCAGGCTCTGCTGGGCGGGGGGGGGGCCCCGCGGCACACTCGATTCTGCCGCGGCGGCCGCGGCCCCGGCCCCGGCAGCTTTTTTTTTTTTTTTTAATGCCGCATATCTTGATTGCGGACCTTCCCGCGTGCCAGCTGCAAGGCCTTCGCGTGCCACAGCTGGCACGCGTGCCATAGGTTCGCCATCGCTGGTCTAGGCTGTCACACAGAAGGGACTGACATCCATAGTTGTAGTTTGGGGAGGGAATGGGGGATCAGTGCCCCCAAATGTTGCAGGCACTATTGGTGAATTGATCCCCTTGCCCCCAATGCTAGTATGACTTCCTAACCCTTTGCCCCCCCTAGAGTAAGAAAACAAACTACACCGACACTGACATCTTAGATGTAACCTCCCTGTCAACTCTGATCATGTTACTCTATTAATCTGTTCATCCATAGAAACATTATGGATTCAAAAAGATAACAGAATGCAGGTTAGTATTCAATGTACATGGGATTAGTCCAGGTATTAGCGGAGAAACATGTAGGTAAATAATCAAGTCATTCAGCAGAATAAACAAACAAATGTTGGTTTTTGGAGTCAACGAATCCCTATGAGTGAAAGCTATAATATGGATGGTACTCAGGCACCTGCCCACTGACTGGCCATGAAATGGAGGAAGATGGCGTTGCCAGGTTGCCTGCCCCCAGGGGCGGCCCAAGGGGGGTGCGGGGCCATGTGCAGAGATTAATTGCGGGGCCTCATTTGCATAAATATTTGCATAATATTAACATGCACTTTTAGTAAACATGCCTCTTAATGAGTGTCTGGATAAAGAAAGACTAACAGATTTCTACATTACTGTACTGCAGTGGCAACCGCCAGGCCCATTAGGAAGTACTATAAACACTGACCATTTAGAACCCATAGCAAACTCACCGTATCATAACAGCACTACCAGGACTCACAAAGCACCAAACCCTACCTATCAAAAGGCAACTCTGCAGATATTAAACTAATACATCTCAGAGAGTACCAATACATCATACTGGGGGAAAGAGAACAAGTGGGACTGTCAAACAGAAAATACATGAACAGAATACCTCAGCTCGGTTACACAGACACCACACAAAGAACAAGGGATCACAGTTTAGAAATAGGAAGATAATATAATTAAACTGGGAACCCCAAAAGCCAAGCATGAAATGTACAACACTGGAGAAATAAAACTATAAAGTAATTTTCTCTTGCACTAAACAAAAACGCAAAGATGTTAGCAATACACACTTCCCAGACCAGACATATTCCAGTTAATAAATTCAACATAAAAAGTATTTTTCTACCTTCTGTTTGGGCATTTTATTTTTCAGTTGCAATTGCTCCAGTCACTTTCTTCTGGTTTCTTTGTGTCTTCTGCGAGCTATCCATTTGTCCTTTCTTCACTTTTAGATGTTTTCCATTCTCTTTCTATATCTGCTTTAACATACTGATCGTTTCCCTTTTGCTCTTTCCCCCATTTCTTTCCTTATTCCTTTACCGTCCACTCAAATTTCACCCTTCCATTCTCAATCCCTTCTTACTCTCCCAATACCCGGTCCATCGTAGACTTTTCTTCCAAACAAAATATCTTTTCCCCTCTCCATTCTCATTCCCCATCCCTTCTAGTACTCCCCCAAAATCAGCTCCCTTATAGTTCTAGACAAACGACGAAGCATCCGCTCCCTTCTAGTCCCATTCTCCCAAGCCTCCACATCAGCCCATTTCCAGTCCTATTCCAGCCCATCACCAATTTGCAGTCCAAACTCCCCCCATCAGCCCATTTCCAGTCCTAGCCCCACATATGCTCTTTTCCAGTTCCATTCTAGTCCCCCCCTTTCCACTCCAAGCTCCCCCATCAGCCAATTTCTAATCCTAGCCCCCTCGTCAAGCCACTTCAAGTCCTATTCCAGCCCCCATCAGCCTATTTCCAGTCCTATTCCAGCTCTTCATCAGTCCATTTCCAGTGTTAGCCCTCCCATCACAGCCTATTTCCAGTCCTAACCCCCCCAATCACAGCCCATTTCCAGTCCAAGTCCCCCCCATCACAGCCTCTTTCCAGTCTTAGCCCCCCCCCCACACCATCACAGCCCATTTCCAGCCTTAGGCCCCCCCCACCATCACAGCCCATTTCCAGTCCAAGTTCCCCCCCCCCACCATAGCCCATTTCCAGTCCAAGTTCCCCCCCCCCTCCAGCCCATTTCCAGTCCAGGTCTCCCCCCATCACAGCCCATTTTCAGTCCTATCCCCCCTAATCACAGCCTACTTCCAGCCCAAGTTCCCCCCCATCACAACCCATTTCCAGTCCAAGTTCCCCCCCCACCATAGCCCATTTCCAGTCCAAGTTCCCTCCCGCCACCCATCACTGCCCATTTCCAGTCCTAGCCCCCCTAATCACAGCCTACTTCCAGTCCAAGTTCCCCCCCCCCCATAACAACCCATTTCCAGTCCAAGTTCCCCCCCATCACAGCCCATTTCCAGTCCAGGTTCCCCCTCCCATCACAGCCCATTTGCAGTCCTAGCCCCCCCATCACAGCCCATCCAGTCCTTGCCCCCCTCCCCAACCAGCCCCGCGGCTGTCTGAGGGGCTTCAGAAGGAGCCGGGGAAGCCTGCGCGAGGCCCTGGCTCCCCCTGTACAGCCGCCAGCATGAAGATCTTTTTCCTTCATGCTGGCAGCTGTTTCTGTGAAGCAGCGATTGCTGTATGGATGCCTTAGATCATAAGCCCTCAGGGGCAGGAAAACGTCTACTACACCTGAACATAACTCACCTTGAGCTACTGAGAAAGCCATGAGCTAAAGCCAGTTTAGTGCTCGCTAGAATTATAAAATATAGGAAGAGACATTTAGGGCAAAAGATTTGCTTTAACTTCATACATGCTTCTTTAACAGAAGAAAGCTCGTTTTAAAGGAATGCCTCAAGTTACCTACAAGAGGACAGCTAGGATGTTTTAGAAACAGAAAACAAACCTGGCATATTAACAAGCCACCTAGAACACAAGAGGAGAGAGCAAACTGCATTAAGGACAGAAGTTGTGCAGTTTCTCAGCTCCTATATAGGAGGCGGCGGCGGCGACTTCAGTCCCTGCCCCTCTAGTCAATCATAAAGAATAACTCCTAGTCACTTCTGACTCAGTGGGAACTAAGCCTGGAACTTCAGGATTACTCACCCAACCCAAACTCCTGGGCCAGGGAGGCTTTCAGTGATCAGCAAGAGCAGAGGCATCCATCCATGGTAATATCAGGGCTAATGACTGAACACGTGATCCTTGGGAGCTAAGGCCACAAAAACCTGACCCACTGCAGTGGTACAGCAGCTTCACAGGCCTACAAAATCTAAGCCTCCATCTACTGGCTTCCATTCTCCACCCAGAAAAGATAAATAAAACCCATGCCCACCTCGCCCGCAGAGCTCTAGGGCTCTCCTACTCGCCTCAGATGGATGGGAAGGAGGAGGTTTGCATGTTGCACCCAAAACCTACCTGCACGACCTGCCAAGGTCGCACAGCGAGCGTGGGGAAGTTGCCGTGGCCATGCACGGGTATACTCTTGTTCATGATGGCATCCAGTCTCTGCATCTGCTGCCAGGAGAGCATGCTGAAGCGGTGCAAGTCTTCCGCGAACACCTGCTGCAGCGGTGTCGACGTCATAGTGACGGCAATTGCAGTGGGGCCCGCTGGGGATAGCTCCGGTCACACTCTTTCCCTCTTTCGCACATGCGCGCACGCCCCCCTCATGCATCTAACGTCTCCTCAGAGAACACGATTTATTTTTAAATTTGGCTAAGGAGCTTAGCCATCGTTCTCTTACTAAATAATAATCCTCGGCAAGCTCGCGCTTAAGACATAAAGTTACTAAAAATTGAGCAAAGAAAAAAAATTAAACTTTGCTATCAGAAATTTCACGAGAATGTTGCCGCGGGGTGTTCGCATTTTTTTCTTCCTGCAAAATAATTTTTCTTTGTGGACAATGGGGTGCTTTTAGCTTACAAATAAAATTAAAATTAAAGCTAAAGCTAGTTGACTACCACGTGCCCGTCAACCATCAAAACCCACCTCTGAAGCCGTCCGGTGTGCCATAATGGCAGGGCCGTACCGCCAAGTGCCCATGCGGGAAGGGTTAGGACAGCAGTTATAGTTGGTGATTCGATCATTAGGCATGTAGATAGCTGGGTGGCTGGTGGACGTGAGGATCGCCTGGTAACATGCCTGCCTGGTGCGAAGGTAGCGGACCTCACACGCCACCTAGATAAGGTCTTAGATAGTGCTGGGGAGGAGTCTGCTGTCTTGGTACATGTTGGTACCAATGACATAGGAAAATGTGGTAGGGAGGTTCTGGAAGCTAAATTTAGGCTTTTAGGTAGGAAGTTGAAATCCAGAACTTCCAGGGTAGCGTTCTCCGAAATGCTTCCCGTTCCACGCGCAGGACCCAATAGGCAGGCAGAGCTCCGGAGTCTCAATGCGTGGATGAGACAATGGTGCAGAGATGAGGGGTTCGGATTTGTTAGGAACTGGGGAACATTCTGGGGAAAGGAGGGGCTCTTCCGAAGGGATGGGCTTCACCTTAACCGGGATGGAACCAGGCTGCTGGCATTAACCTTTAAAAAGGAGATAGAGCAGCTTTTAAACTAGATAGTAGGGGAAAGCCGACAGTCGCCCAAGAGCGCATGGTTCGGAAGAATGTATCCTTGAAGGATACTACAAAAAGCAGAGAGGTTCCAAAAAAGAGTAAAGTAGCCCAAATGCCCTCAAGTATGGAGCAGACAGAACTTAAAGATCCCAAATTACCCATGTCTACCAATAGCCAAATTAATATGAATAAAATACAGTCTCTAAAATGCTTGTATGCAAATGCTAGAAGTCTACAAAACAAGATGGGAGAGTTAGAATATATAGCACTAAACGAGAGGTTAGATATGATTGGAATATCAGAGACATGGTGGAAGGAGGACAACCAGTGGGACACTGTGATACCTGGGTACAAACTATATCGAAATGATAGAGCTGATCAAATTGGTGGAGGGGTTGCGCTCTATGTTAGAGAGGGCATTGAATCAGAAAGGATTAAAGTTTTGCAAGAAACAAAATTTGCTGTAGAATCTCTATGGATTGAAATTCCATGTAAAAAGGGGAAGGCGATGGCAGTGGGGGTGTACTATCGTCCGCCTGGCCAGAATGAACAAATGGATGATGAAATGCTCAAAGAAATCAAGGAAGCTAGCAAAAGTTACAGTGCAGTAATAATAATGGGTGATTTCAATTACCCCGGCATCGACTGGGTCAGTGTCACAACAGGACATGCTAGGGAGATAAAGTTCCTAGATGAAATAAATGACTGCTTCTTGGAGCAGCTGGTTCATGAACCGACCAGAGGGGAAGCAATATTAGACCTAGTCCTTAGTGGAACACCAGATGTAGTGCAAGAGATAAGGGTGTTGGGGCCACTTGGAAGTAGTGATCATAGCATGATCGCCTTTGATTTAATTAGTGGAGGAGGGATAGTAAGGAAATCCACAGTACTACCCTTTAACTTTCGAAAGGGAGACTATGATAGAATGAGGAAAACAGTTAAGAAAAAACTAAAAGGAGCAGTTGCAAAGGTTAAAGACGTACATCAAGCTTGGGTGTTGTTGAAAAATACTATCTTGGAAGCCCAGACCAGCTGTATTCCACGCTTTAAGAAAAGTGGAAGGAAGTCTAAAAAATTGCCAGCATGGTTTAAAGCTGAGGTCAGAGAGGCTGTTGTTGCCAAAAAAGCATCTTTCAAGAAATGGAAAAAAGAGCCAAATGATGAAACCTGGAAACAGCACAAGCACTGGCAAGTCAAATGCAAGGCATTGATAAGGCAGGCAAAGAGAGAATTTGAGAAGAAGCTTGCTGCGGAAGCAAAAACGCGAAATAAAGACCTTTTCAAGTACATTCGTAGCAAAAAACCCGTGAGAGAGTCAGTTGGTCCATTAGATGATAAAGGGGTTAAAGGAGCACTAAGAGGCGACAAGGCGATAGCGGAGAGACTGAATGAATTCTTTGCTTCGGTCTTTACTGAGGAAGATGTAGGGATGTTACCCACGACTGAAGTGGTATTTAAAGGTGTGGAAGAATTGAAGGAAATATCGATACATCGGGAAGATGTCTTACAACTATTAGATAAACTGAAGAGTAGCAAATCACCTGGGCCGGATGGTATACATCCAAGGGTGTTGAAAGAACTGAAATTTGAGATTGCAGACCTGCTATCAGTAATCTGTGAACTATCATTAAAATCATCTCTAATACCTGAGGATTGGAGGATCGCCAATGTAACACCAATTTTTAAAAAGGGTTCGAGGGGTGATCCGGGAAACTACAGACCGGTGAGCCTGACATCAGTACCGGGAAAAATGGTAGAAACCATCATAAAGAATAAAATTACTCAGCATATAGATAGTCATGACCTAATAGGAGACAGCCAACATGGCTTTAGACAAGGAAGATCTTGTCTTACTAATCTGTTATGTTTTTTTGAAGGAGTGAATAAACAGGTGGACAAAGGTGAGTCGGTTGATATTGTGTATCTGGACTTTCAGAAAGCCTTTGACAAGGTCCCTCATGAGAGACTTTTGGCAAAACTAAAGAGTCATGGGATAGGAGGCAGTGTACTACTGTGGATCAGGAACTGGTTAAAAGATAGAAAGCAGAGGGTAGGGCTATATTCATATATGACCTGGAAAGTGGAATAACGAGTGAGGTTATCAAATTTGCTGATGACACAAAACTAGTTAAAGTTGTTAAAACCCAGGAGGATTGTGGAAAATTGCAAGAGGATCTTGATAAATTGGAAGACTGGGCATCAAAATGGCAGATGAAATTTAATGTGGAGAAGTGCAAGGTTATGCACCTAGGGAAGAACAACCCAAACTATGGTTACACGATGCAAGGTTCCACATTAGGAACCACCACCCAAGAAAAAGATTTAGGCGTCCTTGTGGATACCATGTTAAAACCCTCGGCCCAGTGTGCAGCGGCGGCCAAGAGAGCAAATAGAATGCTAGGTATGATAAGGAAAGGAATGGAAAATAAAACAAAAGATATTATAATGCCTCTATATCGTTCCATGGTGAGACCGCACCTTGAATATTGTGTGCAATTCTGGTCGCCGTATCTTAAAAAGGATATAGCAATTTTAGAAAAGGTTCAGAGAAGAGCCACCAAAATGGTAAAGGGGATGGAAGGCTACTCCTATGAAGAAAGGCTAAAAAGGTTGGGGCTCTTTAACCTGGAAAAGAGACGGCTGAGGGGAGATATGATAGAAGTCTATAAATTAATGAACGGAGTGGAACGGGTAAACGTAGATCGATTGTTTACCTTATCAGAATATAGAAAGACTAGGGGACATGCAATGAAGCTACAGGGTAAACTATTTAAGACTAATAAAAGAAAATATTTTTTCACTCAACGTGTAATCAAACTCTGGAATTTGTTACCGGAGGATGTAGTAAAGGCTGTTAGTGTAGCTGGGTTTAAAAAAGGTTTGGACAAGTTCCTGGAGGAAAGGTCCATAAACCATTATTAAGAAGGGACCCAGGATATCAATGCTTGAACCAATACAAGCATTGTGGAACCTGTGTCCCTTGGGGAAACTGCTAGGTACGTATGACCTAGATTGGCCACTGTTGGAAACAGAATACTGGGCTTGATGGACCTTGGTCTGACCCAGTATGGCATATCTTATGTTCTTATGTTCTTATGAGACTGAAATGCACCTTGTGCGACTTGCACATCGGGCGCGTGCCCCCCTTCCCACACCTCCATTTAGACATTTTATGGGGGTGTGGGGGGGGGGCGCCCGATCTGCAAGTTTCCGGCACGCTAAGCAGGTCTGGTCCCTCCCGGAGAGACCAGACCTGCTTAGTGTGCCGGTGCAAAGACTTAAGGGGCGCATTTCGTCTCTCTGCTGCTGCCTGCCGCCGAAAAAGTGGCGGCGGCAGGCAACGGCAGAGAGCCGAAATGCACCCTTTAAGTCTTTGCGCCCTGTGCGGCCATACCACTCGCACAGGACTCGGTACAATCCTGCATAATGGTGTTCGCGCGGGGCCCCCTGAAGTGCGGGGCCCTGTGCGAACAACATTATCGCATAATGGACGGGCCGGCCCTGCTCTCCCTGCAGAGGGTTGGATGGGCATGGAAAGCAGTGGTTTCTGGGCAGGGTTAATAACTGTACCTACTGCAATGACATGATCTCCTGCTACCACTTGAAGGGGCAAACTGAAGCATTTAGAGTGGGTGGAGCAAGGGGTAAAGGGGGAGCCAGTAAACACGGTACTTTGAACGCAGTTGGTCCCATTCCCCACCATCTTTCACCTGGAGGATGTACCACCTTCCCACTTATCAACATGGTAGTTGGGAGGCAAAAGGGATGGCTATAGTCACAGAATAGCTGGGGTAAGGAGATGTGTGGCCATGTTAGGGGACACACAGCAAGTAATGTAATCACTCAGGAGAAGTAGGGAAGAACAAGAAATGGGTTTCCTACCATCTTTATTCCACAGAGTTTGTAAGGTTATCAATAAATCTTCCTCTTGACATTCAGGCAACATTTTTAAGCCAGGCTTCAACAATACTTGATCATATTAGAGGAGTGGAAGAATAGCCTAACGGTTAGAGCAGTGGGCTGAGAACCAGCGTTTGAATCCTATTACGGCTCCTTGTGATCTTGGACAAGTCACTTAACCCTCCGCTGTCTCAGGTATAAACTAAGATTGTAAGCTCCAAGGAGACAGAATTTAACTTGCTTTGAGCTACTACTGAAAAAGGCAAGAGCTAAATTCCATCCCCTCCCTTTAGACTAACAGCAAAATACTATCTTGATATCCCACCTCACAGGTCTGCACTGGGATTCCTGTAGCTGCTTCGCTTCCCAGCTGTTGAAAAGCCCGCAACACCTTCCTGCCATCCCAGCACTCATTCTGAATCCACAAGGACCAAGCTAGATCAAGAGGTGCGAGGTCATGGTTGCATCTGTCTGAGTCATTTGGAGGGTAATTTCATAAGGGTTCTCCAGGTGAGCGTACGTTTTAATGCTTTACTTTATAAAATAGCAGTGTAAGTATTCAAAAACATATGTTAAATCTAGGCCCGAGAATTTACACCAGCCCTATTGCTGAGGTAAATGTTTGTGCGTATCTAACATGCATAAGCTGTATTGGTTTTTTTTTTTCACATTTTCATATTTATTGAGTATATAAATACATTCAAAAGAAACATGAATGAAAAGCAAAATGGCAGAAAACATCCACAGAGGTAATAAGCATAAACTATAACAAAGAATAAAATATATTAGCCTACATTAGTCCACAAATTATTGGAAGGGGAGGCTCCAGGTAATCGTTATACACAGAAGGAAAAAAAAATAAACATATCAAAACAGTGCAAGACTTATGCGTCAGCTGTATGGGAGGCAAGAACAACCACAGAATCCTCTCTAGCTACTAGAAACTCCAGCAGCTGGCGAGGCTCAAAAAACAGAAACAATTTCTCTTTATAGATAACATAACATCTAACGGGAAATTTCAACAAAAAAGTCTCGCCAAGTGAAAGTACCCTGGGCTTAAGTCCCATGAATTCCTTCCTTCTCAGCTGGGTATCCCTAGCAAGATCAGGAAAAATGCGGCCATGAGATCCCATAAACTACTCACTGAAATTTCTAAAATAAGATCGAAGAATTAACAATTTATCAGATTCCAGAGCCAAAGTAATAAGGAGAGTAGTACGAGCTGTAATCAACTTCAAAGAGCTCTCCAGAAACCCCATAAGGTCTCCAGCCTCTGGAGGATTCTCAAAGCTAACTCCCCAGTTACCTTGGCCCACTGAAAGATATTGAGCCTTGTCAATGGTGGTAGGTCATCCCGGGAGATCTTCAAGACCTCTTGGGAATACCTACGAACAATCTCCATAGGCAACTGCACCTGGGATCTAGGAAAATTAAGAAGTCTCAAATTGTTTTTCCGGACTTGATTTTCAAGATATTCCATTCTCCAAGAGGTCACACTCTGGTCCTTTGGTTGGGCACCATACAAACCCTGAAGTTGTTCATGTTCTCCTTCTAGATGAACCAACTTCCCCTCCTGTTCCTTTTGTACTCTGGAAATTTCTTGGAAATGAGTACGAAGAAAATCAGTTTCAGTACTTACAGATGCAGCAACAGACACAAAGGAGGAATTCATAGTTGAAATAGCGTCCCACAGCACTTCCAAAGCAACTTTTGTGGTCTCACCAACACACCAGCTCCCATAGTGGTCAACATGCTTGGAACAGCCAGGGGTGAGCTAACCTCCAAAATAGATGAAGCCCTCACCCGACGATCCAGATGAGTGAGCAGACTCAGCCGGAGAGCCCTCTTCACTTCCCTGCGACAGCGTGCTAGTCAAGAGGCCGGAGGGAAGCACTCCACTGGCTGCCGCAACACTTCTGGGGCATGGAGGGCCCGCTGCTCAGGGGAAAGTAAAACCCCCGACGTGCTCAGATCCAACGGACCCGCCAAAGATGCCACTCCTGCACCAGCGAGAGCAAAAGCCACAAGTAAGTAGCGTTCTCTGCCCGGCGAGAGTAGAAACAGCCTCACCTGAGGATAGGGAGGCTTGTTTGCACTTCCTCCTCCCCATTCCACTTCAGAAGCCACAGACAACGCCAAAATAGAGCACCACTACCAGAGCCAGCTCAACCGGAACAGACTACTGCCGCCATCTTGCTCCCACCTCAGAAGTGTTTGGGATCTATCCTCGAGCCATATTGTTTAAAATCCACACATAACAGCACGCTCTGTCCAGCTGAATGCCCACAGCGAAGGTAGGCACCATCAGCCTTACACACATAGAATGGCGACAGCCCAAAGGACATTAATGTGCATGACTCACTAAAAATCCATGATTTACACAAGTTAATGATGCATAGCTTTCTGCAGCTGCTTATATACAATTGTCCCTTCAGGGTCCGGGAGGACTCTTAGATCAAACAAACCCCAGTTTTTACCTATATATTTTGCAGGAAATTTCAAAGGCAAAGTGCACGTGTACTCTCTTGAATCTTGTTACAGAGACAGTATCTGCTGATAGCGCTGTATCTAGTTCTGTGCAAGCGATGCAGCTGAACAGGGTGCAAAAAAAAAGGGGGCGCATTTAAAGCCAACTGCTGGCCTCGGCTCCCCCCACGCTGCTCGTCATTGCCTCGCCGTCACTTTTTCCTATTCCTTGCCAGCGGGGCAATGGCAGCAGTAGAGTGAACCTTCAATTTAAAAAAAAAAAACACGCAGGTCTTTCTGACTCTGCTTTTCATGGCTAGTCTGATCCCTCCCTCCTCTGATGTATGCTGAGTCTTTCAAATTGCCCCTTATAACACCTATTTAAAACAATTTCAGAGGTCTCTTGCCTCCTAACTGGAAGGCCTCTTTGTAAAGGTCTCTAGAAACTATTTCTTTCTTTCTACTCAAAGAATATTTGGTGGTACTAAGCCCTGGTGCTACTAAGTAAGTTCTGACTGATTTAACAAAAACACGGAATTCTAAAATACACAGATTTATCAATTTTAACTCAAAGAATTCCCTTTTCCCCAATATTAGAGAATTTCTCAGCAGGTAAACACAAGTGCAGATTTATTTCCAATAGAAGGAGTCCCTTTTGATAGTCCTTCAAGACTCAAAACTGCTACTGAATTCATTCCCTTAAGTACAATGCAAATTTCTGTTACGTCAAGTCTCTGCAATACAGAAATTCCATTAAAGCAAAATTACATTAAATGAATTTCTGTGAAATGAGGGATAGCTGTAAATGCATTATCTCTTCTCGTCTCTGCCTGTTTTCATCTTGCAAAGGAAATGAGGAATCTCAATAAATTTGTGACTAACTGCTGATTGACTTTTCAAAAAATGTTTTTGCCATTAAGGCAACACGTTCATAGACGAATCATGAAAGTGATCATTGCCTACATTTCATTGTCTAAATTTGAAAAGTTGCTTATGGTGTTCAAAGATACAGAGCAGCAGATGATTAATAACACAATGCATGAAATAATCTTGCTACAAGGGTCAAAGACCATGGAGTAATGGCAAAGGAGAACTATTAGTCATCGCTTTAAGAAGCAGTGAACACCATTTGTCCTAAACATTGGAAACACACGTCATAAATATATTGTAAGCAAATATTGGTGTTGGCAGCAGTTCCAACCCAGGGTCTATTTTAAAGTGTAAAAAATAAATACAATAAACCTTGATCCCTTTCCCCTGATATTCCTCTTTGAGATTGTTCCCAATTGTTGGCCCCCCTCCTGTGTTTGTTCTGTTCTACAATTGTGTAAGCCCTTTTAGTAGATAAATAGTATTTTTCATTTCATTTAATACACTTGTAACCTGCTCATTGTTATACTGCTGAGTGAGTAACAGAGTGCAACATTCAGAAAAGTAAACAAGAATTTAGTATATGGCATAAAACAAATTTTTAACAAGTATTGCAAGCCCATATAAACAAATACGGTTTTAGCTTTTTCCAGAAAAAAGACAGGAAATCCTTTCCTGGTTGCAGATAGATGGCAGTATGTAAGGATGGGATCCAAGACCTCTGAGCCTTTTCAACAAAGACAAGGGGTTCTCCAGGGCTCCTCAGTTTCTGCTCTCCTGTTCAACATATATATACAGCCAATATGTGAAATCATCTGCTCCTTCAACATCTCCAGCCTGATTTATGCGGACGATGTCCTGCTACTCACTCCATTCACCATCAACCAACCCAACCTCTCAACATTAGAGAAATGCTTCGATGCAATCTTTGACTGGCTCCACGTAGAGAACTTCCGAATCAACTTCAACAAAACAGATGTTCTTTTCATCACAAGAAACAAAACCTTTTCCCCTCCCGCTACAATAAAAGTGCGAGACGCAGAGCTCCCAAGTAAATCCACAGTATGCTACCTGGGTGTCACACTAGACCAGCACCTCGCCATGAAAGCGCACATAAACAACACCATCAGAGCCATCTATCATAAGATCCGAACACTTCGGCATCTCCAACCCATGTTGCAGCCTGATGACTTCTGAACAGTTTTTCAAGCACTGGTAGGATGTTACCAGTGGTGTGCACCAGCGATCTGTCCTTGGTCCGATTCTTTTTAACATCTTTGTTAGTGATATAGCGGAAGGGCTGTCGGGTACGGGTTTGCCTCTTTGCGGATGATACCAAAATCTGCAATAGAGTAGACACCCAGGAAGGTGTAGATAACATGTGGAGGGATCTAGCTAAGCTTGAGGTCATGCATTTGGGCTGCAGCAATCCAAGGGAGCAATATAGTATAGGGGGTGAAGTACTTTTTTCCACTAAAGAAGAGCGGGACCTAGGCGTGGTTGTGTCTGATGATCTTAAAGTAGCTAAACAGGTAGAAAAGGCGACGGCAAAAGCTAGAAGGATGCTTGGGTGCATACGGAGAGGAATGGCTAGCAGAAAAAAGGAGGTGATAATGCCTCTATATAAGTTTTTGGTGCGACCTCATTTGGAGTATAGTGTGCAATTCTGGAGACCGCACCTTCAAAAGGATGTGAATAGGATGGAGTCGGAGCAGAGGGTGGCTACTAAAATGATTAGTGGTCTTCATTATAAAGCATATGAGGACAGAGTGAAGGATCTTAATATGTACACCTTAGAGGAAAGGCGGGATAGAGGTGATATGATTGAGATGTTTAAATACCTTCATGGCATAAATTTTCAGGGAGAGAGCCTCTTTCAATTGAAAGCAAATTCTGCTACAAGGGGACATGGGATGAGGGTGGAGGGGGATAGATTCAGGAGTGATATGCGGAAATATTTCTTTACGGAAAGAGTAGTGGATCCGTGGAACAGTCTCCCAGTGGAGGTGGTAGAGATGAGGACAGTAACTGAATTAAAAAAAGCATGGGACAAACACAGAGGATCTCTAAAGGTAAAAAGGGGACTGTTGTAGTTGTTGATATGGAAGAACAGACTAGATAGGCCATGTGGTCTTTTTCTGTCATCATATTTCTATGTTTCTATGTAACACCCCACTTTGACTATGCCAACGCCATTCTACATTGTCTCCCCACGAGCACACTAAACCTGCTGCAACTCGTGATGAATGCTGCTGCCCGCATCCTCACCGGGATTTCCAGAAGAGACCACATAACCCCCATCTTGAAGGACCTACACTGGCTACCGATCAACTGCCGGCTCCCATACAAAGTAATACTGCTGACCTTCAAAGCCATCCACAAGTTATCCTCTTCCTCCCTCACAGACCTCCTCAACCCCACCCCCATAACAGATCAAGAAGGACCTTTGCTACCAACACACTTGTAATCCCCAAGGAAACAACAAAATGTTTTCAGGCAACAAGGAACAGAGCCTTCGCGTTCTATGCCCCAACATGTTGGAATAACCTCCCCCCCCCAACATCAGAGCTATCACCAACCTCACCCAATTCATGAAGGCCTTAAAGCATCATCTGTTTCTTCAACTTTACTCACAGCCCAATAAAGCAAACCCAACTGCCATACCCCAGCCCACCCTGACAGCATCCCCAACACACCCTATGCAGTCCGAGACTACTGGGAGCTCTAAACCAGCCACGTGATAGACCAACGAGCTGCTAACAAATGTAAATAAAGTCTGTAAATAACTGTAAATAAATGACAAGTTTTGTACATAGTTACAAGTCCCAGCCATACCGTTGAACGTTGTAGCGACAAAGGGTTCAGACTGTATATAGTTGCCCCAGTTATAAATCCAAGTTACGTCACCTGTTCAATGTAAGTACAATGTAGGTCCTTCCTGCATTGTACAAGGAAATGTTAATTGTAAACCACACTGATTTTAAAGAGCGCGGTACAGAAAAGCTTTTAAATAAAAAATAAATAAATAAATAAATTTTGGAAGGCAGCTCATTCCAAAGTTGTGGCCAAACTATTGCAAAAATGTACATTCTTGTGTCATTTTCTTCCAGACAACAAAATCAGCTGAAACAATTCAGCCTGTCTGTATCACAGACTATGGGATGATTTCTATAAACGTAATATAGAAACAATTTTTGTGGATAGAATACCTTGGAATGTTTTTAAAACCAAACATGGGCATAGAAAATGGATTGGATATTTAACTGGCAATCAATGTAATCCTGCCAACACCAGGGTAATAAGTACACATTTCCCTGCTCCTGTATTCATTGGTTGCATTTTGCACCCATTGCAAGGACCACTTTGTAATATCAGGGAGGCCTATACATATATTTAGTAGTCCCGGTCAGGTAAAATCAATGCCAGAACTACAGCTCGAAAAACAGCTGGATCAAAAAAAGCCTTAAGATGTCAGACTAGTCTTAATTTAAAAACATCACACATAAAACTTTGGCTACCCAGGCTCTTGGAACATAAGAACTTAAGATTTTTCATAATGGGCCAGACCAAATGTCCATCAAGCCCAGGATCCTGTTTCTAACAGTGGCCATTCCAGTTCCCGGATAAGCAGTAGATTTCCCCAGTCTTCTTTAATAACAGTTTATGGACTTTTCCTCCAGGATCTCATCCACACCTGTTTTAAACCTAGCTAAACTAACAGCTTTTACTACATTCTCTGACAATGAATTCCAGAGTTTGATTACGCGCTGAGTGAAAAAATATTTTCTCCATTTAGTCTTAAATGTGCCACATTGTAGCTTCATTGCGTGTCCCCTAGTCTTTCCACTTTCTGAAGGAGTACACAACCAATCTATATAATAATGTTAATCGTTCAATGTAAAACTGTTCCATGTAATGTTGAAGTTCTGTTCTCTGTAAACATCTGGGTTTGGCCATTTGCACAGGGGACCTATTCCACCTTGGAGATGGAATGTTCCCCTAGATCAGAGCTACTCAATTCCAGTCCTGGAGGTCCGCAACCCTGCAGGTTTTTGGGATATCCCTAATGATATGCATGAGATATATATGCATTAGAGATAGCCTGCCAACCTGACTGGTGTTTGGCCCTCCAGGGCTGGATTTGGAGACCCCTGCCTTACACCTCTGTCATTTAAGATTGTAAGTGGGCAAGGTGCAGATGTCCAAGACATCAAAAAGGTTAGAATTTGTCACATTCCTCCTTGCTTCTCACCACCACCAAAATATTGTCTATTAGACAACTTTTTGGTGGTGTTGAGAAACTAGGAGGAATGTGACACATTCTATCTACCCTTTTGATGTCTAGAACATCTGTACCTTGCCCACTCACAATCTTAAATGACAGAGGTGTAAGGCAGGAGTCTCCAAATCCAGCCCTGGAGGGCCACAAACCAGTCAGGTTGGCAGGCTATCTCTAATGCATATATATCTCATGCATATC
The DNA here is from genome assembly GCA_033557465.1 of Ichthyophis bannanicus. Classification (NCBI taxonomy): domain Eukaryota; kingdom Metazoa; phylum Chordata; class Amphibia; order Gymnophiona; family Ichthyophiidae; genus Ichthyophis; species Ichthyophis bannanicus. The sequence goes on along the minus strand of CM066041.1, from coordinate 247,869,445 downwards.
ATTAGGGATATCCCGAAAACCTGCAGGGTTGTAGACCTCCAGGACCGGAATTGAGTAGCTCTGCCCTAGATGGAGGAGGACAATGGATCCGGGGCTGGAAAGGAAGGTGTGGGAGTGCAGGGGGTTCCCTGTAGCCCAACCCTGGCCACAGTGGCCTGATTGAGAGTCGGGCTGGAGGGAAAAGAACTTTGCTGTGGCATGGCATCGCAGCTTCATTCAGGAGCATGGCTGGGCTAGCCGGGTAAGTGCTGGGATGTCCGGTATGCCTGAATCAGGGCACGTCCTGGACGTCCCAGCCTTATACCACAATTCTGCTCCCATGAGGCCATCTAGCCCCTGTGGGAGCGGAATCGGGTGCATCCCCGGGCCATCTGCATGTCTGGACATCCGGATGGCCTGGAGACACACATCTCTGAATTGGCCTCTATCTAAATTCAAAATAGCATGGGACCAACACAGAGGATCTCTAAACGAAAAAAGGGCACTATTGTTTCTTTTTTTTTTAAATTGTGATTTTAATATACTTACAACATAAGCATACAGGTAATATGAACCATAAACATCACCTAAGAAATAAATCAAAAAGCTGCAAAACCCCAGATAAGAAGCAAAACAAATCAATTAGCCCACATTCTGGGGAGATAAACATCAAACATGAAAAGAAACTTACATCAAGAAAATAGGAGACAGGACCAGTTTTGGGGACGGGACAAGATGGCTGACACGCGTTAATCGCTGTCCGTTCGTGTTTGCTTTTTTATATAACTTCTGATTACCTTTGTTTAGATGCCTAGGAAACGGAAGGCAAAGCATTGGGAGCTTCCCAAGCCCACGACGGCAGTGACTATGGGGCCAATCGACTCCTTCGTGCGGCCCATTGGTGCTGGTTTGCACCAGGAGCAGAGCTCGCTGAGGGCGATGGAGGCGGAAGGAAGCCTCTCATGCCCTTCTGAGCTGCAGGTTACTCTAAGCCCTGATGCCCGAAGCCCACCAGAGCAGCCGACAGCGCCAGACGTGGGAGCAGCTGAGGCCGAGTCTCTAAAGGTAGAGAGACTTGTTGCCGTACCATCGACATTGCTGGTGACCTCGGCGGAGGTGTTGGTTCCCTCTGCTTAGTTGGCTGGTGTGGAGAAGTTGTCAGCTGCTACTGGAGAGCCCCCAACGGTACTGGACACTGTGGCTGGATTGGGTACTCGTTTTAAAGTACCGACTCAATCTGTTCTTCTTCGCCCTGATGTTGTTACATTGGATACCTTGTGGGATGGCCTTAGGACGTTAGAAACCTCTTTTACGTCTCAGTTTACTGCTATGTATGAGGTTTTTCCCTCTTTGGCTCAATTGGTCATGCAGCAGAAGCAGGAGTTGGCTGATATTTCTTCCAAGGTTGCCCAGATGGAGGTTAAAATTGAGGACGCTGTTACAATTCCAGGTACTGTTGTTAAAGATCTATCCATAATCCATGGGAAAATAGAGATGCTAGAAAATTTGGTCCGCAAGAGGAATCTGTACTTGTTGAATTTTCCCCGCGTCCCAGTTACCTTGCCGAAGGATTTATTTAATACCTACGCTACTTCCATCTTGAAAATTTCTTTGGAATCGGTTCCTCCTTTGGCTAGGGTTTTCTACTTACCAACAGCCAAGCGCAAGACCCATGGTGTTTGACCCATGGTGTTTCCTCTCCAGTTCATTCACCCCCAATGGACTCATTGAATCTGACTGGTTCTTGGAAACTACTGATCCTGCATATGTCCCCAGAGCAATCCCGCTGCTGACGGTTGCTTTTGATTCAGATCGTGATTTCCTTTTGAAATTATATTTCAAAGTTAGAAACGTGCCATTTATGGGGGTATAGTTAGGATGTTTCCTGATGTCTCAAAAGCCACACAGAAAAGTCGACAGCCGTTTTTATCGCTTTGACCCCAGGTTTTACAGCTTGGTGGCCTTTTCTTCCTTAGATATCCCTGTCGTTGTTTAATTAAATATCAAAGTGTTGATTATACTTTTTTTGAGCCTTCCCATTTAACCCAGTTTATAGTCGGTCGGAGTGCTCTTCTATCTTAGAAAAATTTTGGAGTTAGTAATATACAGCACCTTCATGTGTCATATTTCCTTAAATGTTTTCTTTGCATTTGTGACTTGCCTGCCCCCAAGTGTTTGTGGGCTAGTGAATTTTACTTTATTAACTTCTGAGCTAAGGGTTTCTCTTATGCTATAATGATAGATTTTCTTTTGTATATTCTTTACTGTAACAAGTGTGTATCTTGTGAGTTTATTTTGAAATCGTATAAATAAATTTAAAAAAAAAATAGGAGACGGCACCAACTCAGCCACACTATCTTACATTCTACCTGTAATCTCATCCCACCCCTTTCAGCGTCTCCCTTTCAGCTAGAAATGCCTCTAACTGCGGAGAGTCCTCAAAAATAAATTTGGATCCCTGCAACATAACTAAGCATTTGCAAGGATGCCTAAGAAAAAAAGATGTTCCAAGGGCCATCACCCTCGGCCTCAGGGCCAAAAATGCCCTTCTACACAACTGGGAGGCCCTTGAGACATCAGCAAATAGCTGAATACAAGCTCCACAAGAAACAAAGGCCTTATTCTTAAAGTAATTTTTAAATACTAAAGTCTTGTCCTGTTCTGCAAGAAACATAACTAGCAAAGTAGCCCTGGTAGAGATCATATCCTGAGAGTCCTCTAAGAACTGTGTAAGATGAAACCCTAGTTGGGACTGGATTAAACCAACTCTCCTCTGAGGACTCACTAGATATTTTCCCCCCAGGTAACTAATAAATCTTGGAGAATACCATTGAGTCAGCATCAGGTAAACCCAGAGCTTCCTTAAGGTACCTCCAAAACAAGACTTCAGGAGAAAGCAAATGGCAATAAGGAAAATTCAAACAGCGAATATTTTTAACCCTCAAACCATTCTCAAACATTTCCCATCTATGATGAGTTATAAGGCTATCCTTAATGTGTGAAGCACTAATAGCCTGTAGGGAGAACAGTAATCTTCACACTTGTGAGTCTGAGCAGCTAAGAAGCCCACCTGCTCCTCAACTTTACTCAACCGTGTGACCATTCTTTGTGAGAATGCACACAGCTGAGAATGGTATTCACCAAAGTCTGCTCAGTCCTTGTCACCACTTTCCAGATGTCCCCCAAAGAAACCTGTGAATCAGGCAGACCCTGGGTATCAACTGGGGGAGGGGTGGTGTCCAGACAAAAGCCTTCAATTGTTCCAGGGGAATCGTTGGCGCACTCTGACAAATAGGCTGAGTACCGCCATCAGGTCAGGTGACATCATCCCAGAGGGGAGAACTGGTGGAGAGCGTTCTGGTGAGCTCAAAGACGCTCCCGAAAGCTGTAAGGAAGCAAGCGCAGTAACTACAGATGAAATAATGTCCACTCCGGGCTGCAGATGTTTATCCATTGGACCACTAACAGCCCCCTCCGCTTCTTCTTGCGCTTCCCCATATCCAGCGCCACTCAACTTCTCACACACTTGTAACCCTTCGATGCTCCTAAGGGGCTAAAAATGCCCCTTGTGACACACCCTTAGGTCATGCCACAGCCACATGCTTAGAGCCCTGTCAGGATTATACAGGCCCCCGATGATGTCGGGTTAGCACGGGGATCAGCCTGCTTCCTCCTCCCAACGTGGCTGTAGCAAAAGTACCTCCCCAAAAGGGCACTATTGTAGCTAATGGAAGAGCAGACTAGATAGGCCGTGTTTTTTTTCTGCCATCATGTTTCTATGTTTCTTTTTTTCTACACCCCTCCTTGGGACCTCCGCTCTTCTAGCAGGTCTCTTCAATCTGTGCCCTTCTCTTCTACTGCTAACTCCAGACTTTGATCCTTCCACCTTGCTGCTCCTTATTCTGGAACAAACTACCTGAATCTGTACGTCAGGCTTCATCTCTGGTTCTTTTCAAATCAGACTGAAAACTCACCTCTTTGAGGCCGTTTTTGGATCCTGATCCGCGTAGTCTCTTATGTTTCCCTACCATTCCCCTAGATATATCCTTGTCCTCAGCTGTTATGTTGTCTGATTTGACTAGACTGTAAGCTCTGATGAGCAGGGACCGTCTTTTACATGTGTCTGTTCAGCGCTGAGCACTCATTGTAGCACTATACAAATGATCAGTAGTAGTAGCATTAAGCCATGACTATCCACATGCTCAGTAATTTTGTTCTTTGTAATGCTTTCTACCATTTTGACCAGTACAGATTCGAGCTCACTGGTCTGTATTTCCATGGATCACTCCTGGAACCCTTCTTAAAAATTGGCGTTACATTGGCCACTCTTCTTGGGTACTACAGAAGATTTTAAGGATAGCTCATAGATAACTAATAGTAAGTCTACAATCTCATACTTCAGTTCTTTCAGAACCCTGGGATCTATGCCATCCGGTCCAGATGATTTGCTGCTCTTTAGTTTATCAAATAACTGTATTACATCTTCACCATTTATCGAGATTGTTTCAGTTCCTCTGATACATCACCTTTGAATATCATTTCTGGCATGGGTATGTTTCCTACATCTTCTTCAGTAAAGACTGAAGCAAAAAATTAATTCAGTCTCTCCACTATGGTTTTGCCTTCTTGTAGTGCCCCTTTTACCCCTCTATCATCTAATGGTCCAACTTGTGTCAGTTTTCACACCATGAGAACTATTAAGTTCCACAATCTCTTCCTCTTCTTCAAAGATCCTCTGTATTTGTCCCATGTTTTGAATTCAGATACATTTCTTGTCATCTTCATTGTAACACCCCTTGTTCGAGAGCTTCCTTTCAAGTGGAAGAGGGCCACCTCCTGTGCATTTCCATCATGGAGGTATCTAAGTGTCTATCAAATCACCCCTCTCCTGCCTTTCCTCCATAGTATACATATTAAGATCTTTAAATCTATCCCCATATGCATTATAATGAAGGTCATCAACCATTTTAATAATTGCCCTCTGGATTTCCTCCCTCTTGTTTATATTCTTTTGAAGGTGTGGTCTCCAGAACTGAACATATTATTCCAAAAGAGGTCTCACTAGAATTTTATACAAAGGCACTATCATTTCCTTTTTCCTGCTGGCCATTCCTCTTCCTAGGCACCCAAGCCATCCCTCTAGTTTTTGCTGTCACCTTTTCTGCCTATTTGGCCACTTTAAGATCTTCTGATATGATCACCTCCAGGTTCTACTCTTCTTTCATGCTTTGAAGTAATTTACCCTCTATATTGTACCGCTACCTTGGGCTTTTGCAGTTCAAATGCATGACCTTGCATTTTTTAGCATCAAATCTTAGCTGCCAAATTCTCAACTATTCTTCAAGCTTTGCTAGATCCCTCCTTCTCTTAGCCACACTTCCAGCGTGTCTTCCTTGTTGCAGATTTTGTTATCACTTACAAAAATGTTAAAAAGAACAGGACCAAAGACCAATCCCTGTGGCACACCACTCGTAACACCCCTAGCTGCAGAATGAACTCCATTTACTACTACTTTCTGGTGTCTCCAACTCGATCAGTTTCATATTCAGTCAATTTAGGGTCCTTTCCAAGGGAACTCTGTTTATTTATAAGTCGCCAATGTGGAATGGTGTTAAAGGGCTTGCTCAAATCTATGTTTCTCCATGGATACATGTAGCTTGTGAACCCTTACGGGACGAGAGAATGTATCTAGTACCTGCTTGTAGTGTTTGTAAACTGCTCTATGCCTTTCAGCCTGGGTGATTTATTTATTTATTTTATTTATTTACAATTCTTATATACCATACTATTTATGATCAGCGCGGTTTACAAAGAACAACAACATCCGACAATATACAAAATGTCTGGTCATTACATTGAACAGGGAATGAAACTTGGAGAGAGAGGGTAACTATATACATAGGAAGTTAAATGGGGGAGGAACCTGTTTGGTGTTTTACGTATTTGAGGACGAGCTATCAAGAGCTACGATATATCAAGAAATTAAAGAAAGATAAAGAAATAATCAGCCACACAGATGGATGTCATCATCCCTGATGGCACCAGGCTGGACTTGCTCTCCCAGACTGCAGAAGAATCCAGAAAACTCTTATGGGCTTATGCAAGTGAGCCCCTCAGTGTGTCTTTTGCTTCTCTCTCTCAGTCTCTTTCAACCGCCTACCAAGCAGGATGGAATTTGTTCTCCCTTTCTTTCTCTTTATTTTTATTTTAAGACTCGTAATGAAGCTCAGATACAAGATCCAACTTCCAAGGGACCCTGACTTGGTACCTTAGAGATATGATTTTTCTCTGTGAGAAAACCACTCAGCAACTCAAATTCCCAAAGGGGCCCATACCAGGTACCTGCAGGATGTCTTCTTATGAAAAAAAAATTCTTCATCAAACAGCTCAAACTCCCAAGGTGGCCCAGATTGGCATCTGTGGGATATTTATGTGAAAAAAAGAGGGAAAAAAAAGCAAGAAGAAGAAACACCTACCTCAGCGTACGGCTGCACTTCCCACCACCGGGACAGTCAATCTGATGGTGGGGATTCTATCCTTGTTCCTTTTAGCAGCCACAAATGCCTGGGCAGGCACGGCTCTACCTTAAGACATGCAGCAACGACTTGGTCCAAAAGTTGTTCTGCACTGCACCTCCATATATGGTTGTGCTTCCCATGACGGAAGACTAGGCTTACCATCGGCATGATGGTGCAAGGGGGCACGGTCACAATGTCACAGGCTGGGGTCTGGTCACATCCAGGGATTAAGGGGATGTGAGGCCTCCATGTACCTTCCCACATAGTGCTGTAGCGGATCAGACAGTCCTCTGCCACCTCCAACATGATCGCACCTGCCTTCGATGATAAAGGAGAAGAGGGTAGTTTAAAAAAAATAAACTCTCACCGTGCTCTTCCATTTTCGCAAGCTTTTCAATGCTTCAGGGGTTTGTTATGGCATGCTGCAGAGTCACTATGCCTGTACTGGGGCAGGCTCCCAGCCATTGCGACTTAAAATAAATAAATAAATAAATAAAACCCCAGCATTGGTACAAAGGAAACAACTAGTACCATATAAGGTACAGGAGGAACCGATCCCACATCGCTGGTTTCAAAATCCGAGACCGGAGCCAGATTAACAACAACTCCCATGGTCCACCAAAAAAAAAAAAAAAAGGGAAAGAAATAATAAAGTACATAAATAAATAAAAAATATTGCCAAAGGCCACCTGCCAGCCACGCTGATCTCTCATATCCCAGCCCTCTGCTGCTTCTCTGCCACCCTGCACTCAGCAAGATTCCCCTCACAGATGTCCAGATGGCGTCTTGCAAGACACATATCATGGAGGATAAAACATTCCCATTATACCCCTGTCTTCCTCCAGGACACCCAATATATGGCTTTGTAGAGGTATGAATTATAGACCCAGCTTCCCCTCAGAAGAAGTAACCAGCAGGGAACTGCCTCCATGCCCTACTGGTTCCATCGACTCTGATGACAATGGGAGGTACCATTCCATTTCTAACATTTCTTCATTCCCAGCCATCTGCAGCAGCTCCCTCGGGCAGGGGCCGGATGTCTGACTTGTTCAAGAGATTCTACCAGATAATATACAGCATTCCCTGTGATCTGTGCTAGCCCCAAGATTGGTTTGGGGTCTGGTGTCCTAGAAATACCTTGACTATCCTTATCCACTACATAGGGGTATGTTTACTAAATTGCGTTAGTGCAAATCGCGTTAGGAGCCGCGTTAGTGAAAGGAAAGCCAAAAAAGGACATGGGCGGGACCTCGTAACCACTAACGCGCGTTCCAAAAACTAACGAGCGTTACAGGGCGCCGTGGCACGTTACTGCGCGTTAATCGTATGAAGGCGTACAGACACAAAGCACTGAAACAGAGCTGTAGCACAATGGTTAGTGTACTGACCGCTGTTACAGGCAGCATGGGTTCGGGTCTCCAGTGTGCCTAACGCAGAAGGCTGGCCCAGGCATCACCCTGTACATTACATAGGGAATGAGGAGGCATGTTTTTCTTTACGTTGAGTAGTGGTGTCAGAAACACACCCTCGGAGTGTGCCTAGCCACGTACGTTGGTGCGTGCGAGGCTGCGTGCGTGGCTGCGTGCATTGGTACGTGCGTAGCCCCATGCGTAGCTACGTGCATTGGTGCGTGCGTACAATCGTGCGTGGGTACATGTGTTTTTACCAGCGTGGGCACCTAATATTACAGACTCTTTAGAGCAGGGGTGTCCAAACCTGTCCTGGAGGGCCGGAATCCTGGCAGGTTTTTGGGATAGCCCTAATGAATATGCATGAGATATATATGCATTAGAGATATCCTGCCAACCTGACTGGTTTGTGGCCCTCCAGGGCTGGATTTGGAGACCCCTGCCTTACACCTCTGTCATTTAAGATCGTGAGTGGGCAAGGTACAGATGTCCTAGACATCGAAAGGGTATATAGAATGTGTCACATTCCTCCTCGATTCTCACCACCACCAAAAAGGTGGCTAATAGACAATTTTTAGGTGGTGGTGAGAAGTGAGGAGGACTGTGACAAATTCTATCTAACCTTTTTGATGTCTTGGACATCTGCACCTTGTCCACTCACGATCTTAAATGACAGAGGTGTAAGGCAGGGGTCTCCAAATCCAGCCCTGGAGGGCCACAAACCAGTCAGGTTGGCAGGATATCTCTAATGCATATATATCTCATGCATATTCATTAGGGCTATCCCAAAAACCTGCCAGGATTCCGGCCCTCCAGGACAGGTTTGGACACCCCTGCTTTAGAGTGTCCTGCACCTATGCATTATGCTAACAGATGTACGTGTGATGGCCTATGGTGTATCTGAGCCTGTGAGCAGGTGCTGGATTTACCCAGGGTTGGATTGTGCCAGTCACACCTATGATGCACTGCACATGCAAATCAGTCGTCCACAGATACACACCATGGGGAATGTACCCCCACAGCACCTCGGCCTGGTAGGAGGGAAGTGATCATGTGCACCCCCACAGTACCTCGGCCTGGTAGGGGGTACTGACCGTGTGTTGTACTGGCACAGAGTAGCTACACACCGTCACATTGTGCGGGTATTGTGCTCACCCTGAGGGTGCAATGAGGCGCCCAGGACCAGGTCCACAACACCTTCCATGGCTGAAAGAGGCCATGCCGGAGGTCCAAAGCAGTGTTAATGCGTGAGATACGTAGTTCCTGCACAAACACCTTGGATATCTCTGTCTGACTCAGTCAGGTGTAGCCACCATGGACCCCTAGGTGGGCCATGCACCACCACCACCACCCCCCTCCCAACAATAGATCCACATTCTACCTCCCTGCAAAGGTGGCAGTAGAGCAGAACAGCAACCCCACAGGGCAGTCAATGCAGCTCTGTACACATTCATAACACAATAGCAGACAGACATTAGGCCTGGATATGGTAAGCTGCACCCCACCACTATCTGATATTCTCTTGCTGCAAGCCACGCCATCACAACACATACCAGCTGCAAACAGTCTGCTAGTTAGCCAATAGTGCTAGTGCCCAGTGGAGATGCCTGCACTCAGAACTGGGATGTCAGCATACACAGCAAGCAGATACATCAGTGACTGGGCCCCAAAAGGAAACCCATATCTATCACATGAGAGAAATACTATATAGCACTATGGGAGTGCCTAGCCATGCTGTGGTCACTGCACAGTCAGGGTGAGAGTGATCTCGCAGCAGGACATACTGAGGTCACCCTGTCACTGTAGGTGGTGACCGGGCACTAAAATGTGCCTGTCACTGCCCTATGCCCTGTGCAGATGCACCCTGGCCAGGCCACCCTGTCCGGCCTATACCCATGGTACCTTGCTTCTCATTATGCACATTGGCAGCCCAATACTGGCAACATTGCTGGCAGTGTGGGCTGTGGAAGGTGTTTGCAGCCACCACACACTGGATAGACAGACAGCCACCCCCACACCTATGCCAGCATTGTGCTACTATAGAGGTGTTCAGCAGCCATACCCACCACACCAGTCCTGGGCACAGTACAGGCATGGATATGGTACGCAATACTGTTGGGGGTCACTCCCCAGGGTGGTAAACACTGTCAGAGACCAGACCTGCAGCACACACCGCAGACATCAGAATGCTTGTTATGGTGGAGCTCACTGAGCAAACTGTGCTTAACGTATTAATTGATATCTGCCAGTTATCATAGGAAACGTTTGATAGCTGTGTACCATATAATCAGGTGTAGGGGGGCATTGCTAAGGTATGCAACTGCTAGTATTGGGAGATACAGGCAGGGCCCAATGTCCTGCCTCTCCAGGAGGCATTGGCCAATGGGGCCTGTGGGGGTGTGTGTGGGTGTGTCTGGCCCTGTTGGCTGCTGTTTACGGCAGAGTTCCCCAACTCCAGTCCTGGTGTTCCAAACACTGTTCGGGTTTCATGCTGTCCCTCATAAATATGCATGAGCTACATCTGCATACCATGGGGGTGGTGCATAGATATGCAGCACTGGCATCTTTATTAGAGGCAGCATGGAACCTGAATGTTGTGGGGCCCTCCAGGACTGCATTTGCGAGACTCTGCTCTAGGTAATGCGACTGTTTCTGATGTCTGTGTTTGGTGTGGTAAAATATAGGCATATTAACCATGCGTATGTTCTCAGCAATAAAGGGGTGTCTTTACTATCACTGTTTAGTGGTGGGTAAAACTATGGGGACTGGGTTGGCAGGAGCCCCAGCTGGGAGTTGAACCTGTGACCCTAGGGTCTTACAGGCACTGGCTGTGTCTGTTGCACCACACTGTGGTCACAGAGACAGTGCAGTCCCTGGAGATGGGAAAACCGGCCTGACGTGTCAGAAACCCTGCTCTGCACAATTTTACTGTGGGCTCATTTACCTTGTATGGAGACAAAGGTGCAAATAAACCTCAAAAGAGACCTCATAAAAAGGGGAAAACACCCATAACCAAACTGGGCAACAATGATATCATTGGGCAACAATGAAAACCACTCCCAGGAAAGCCCCATTACAATGAAATGATCTTTGAAAGGGTCTACGGAGCGTAGACCCTTCCGAACATCATTTCTTTTTTTTTGTGATTTCCTGGGCATGTTTTTCATTGTTGCCCATTGCTATCACTGTTGCCCAGCAGAATTATAATTACTACAATATTTCTTGTGGTCATTTTTAAAGTTTTATGTGAACTTTTGTTCTGTGCACATGTATCACACTGCTCACGTTTTGTATGTTTCCCCGGTTTTGCTGTACATTGCTGACGGAAATGGTTTCTCTTCCCTGTATTATGCCTTTAACAGCAGGTTTTCATTCGCGTTGGAATTGAACTCAGAAATTCAACGCGTTAGTGAGAGGGGAGCCTCTCCCCGCCCACTCTCCGCCCATTGACCCCTTCTCTCCGCCCACTCTCCACCTTCTGCGCTGTTTTAACGCGCCGCGGGGCTTTACAATCGTTACGTGCGGTTAACGTGCGTAGTATGACGTTAACAGTCGTTGGCGCGTGATTACACACGTTATACTGCACTTACGATCGTTAACGTCATACAACGCGTGTTATTCATGTTTACCGCACTTTAGTAAACATACCCCATAGTGTCATATGTCCTGGTCTTTGATAATAGGCCCAGTCCTGCCATAGTAGAGTGGTGGATCCGGAGTAATTGAATAGGTGCATTAACCTGCCATTTCCCGCTACTGCCACAACTGCAGGCATATACTGCATTTGTCCCTTCCAGGAAAGGGAGGACTCTCCACATCTTCTCTGGATAAACACAGCTTTGGGTCCAAGAGCGAGAACCCCAGCCTTCAGACAGCCATCAGTTCTCCCTTTCAAAAAAAAAAAAGAGGTAAAATACTACTAATAAGAAGAGGACTGCACTCAGTACAACTTCCTTTGCCTGTGTGGGCTACCCACAGGGTCCCTAATCTGAACATTGGGTAATCCTCCAACAGTTAGAACTGGCAAACAGCAGCCATCCTTCCACCCAGACTGTTAGGTAGTCAGCATCCTGGGCATGAGGAATGAACTCCACTCATTCTCAGGTCTTCGTATCACCATAGTACATCACCTGTGGGTATTATTTGGTTCCCCCCACCTCAAAGAAGAGCACTGCAGCTGGCGAGCCATGAAATTTCTCCACTGTGGAGAGCTGCAAAGCTGTAGCGGACCTCTCTCCACCATTTCCTGAGATTTTAGTTTGGCCCTTTCCTCGCCTTCCATCTTCAGGTAATACTCCACTATGCTCATCCCACGGCCGTCTAAAGCTCGATGGTGTCACCGCCAGGTAACATGCCAAACACTCCCCCCAGGGGTGTAGTAGCCATCACTTTCTAGCCAGTCTGATATGCTCATTCATTGGGGAACTCCAAGCTGCAATGCCTCGGACAGCCAGTCTCGGGAATCTCCATGGACTGTTGCACCCTGCCTCCATTATGTGGGCAAAATTTCTATGCCTAATATTTACAGTATTCCACCATGTCCTTTCACTACCTTGTCTTCTGCCACACCAGATAGACAGCAAACGCCTTATCTCTTCAGCACTTTCCTCTTTCTGGCAGAGTTCTCTTTTTCCAGCCATCGAGTCTCCCCTCACATAGCTGATTAATCCTCTCAACACACCTGTGCCCAACCATGCCTTTCCCCCCCACAGAGTTATGGGCTATCACCAAGCAAGGGCCCCCTGCTCCAAAACTCAGTACCCTAGCAACAAGAAAAAGTAAAGAATAAATACATATAATTGAAAAAATGATGAGGAGCACTGGAGTAAAATGCAGTCTGCATTCCTCTCCTTCTGAACCAGAAGGTACTTCTGTGAATAGCCCACCACACCTTTCATCCCAAACCATTCTCCTCCATACCCAACCCTACCCTTTTGTCAGAGTCAACCAGTAAAGATCACAGGTAAAAGGGGGGGGGGGGGAGACACATTAGTTGCCTTCTACATCTTCAGGCTCGCGACTTCACAAACCAGCTTTCACAGCCCAATGTCCACACTTGCTCTTTTTCTCTCCTACATCACAAATGTCGCTAGGTCAGTATACTCTTCTGCCTCTGAAGGGGTCAAACATTGGCGATCGCCCTGCTGAGATTTCCTCAGGTAATGCCAGATAATGGCTTCAACATACCACAGCATGGTTCCCTGGGTGCAAGAGACCCCCTAACAATCTGACCACCTTGACCCTTGAACCCTCAGCTCGAGACTCATCCATCTGTGTAGCTGGTTAAATCCTGCTTGTCCATGGAGAAAGAAAGGTTGCTTACCTGTAATGATGGTTCTCCATGGACAGTGGGATAAATCAGGCTTTCAATCTCTCCTCCCCCCCCCCCCCTTTACTGGTTGAAGCCACTGCAAAATCTTGACAGCAGTCGCCGTGCCTCTGGGAGAAACTGGGAGGCAGGAGCAACAGGCACACTAAAGAGCTCACTTGCAGAGGCCCAGAAGTTTTCTGGATTCTTCTGGGATCTGGGAGAGCATATCCGGCCTGGCTCCATCAGGGAAGACAACACCCCTCTGTGTGTCTGATTTATCCCATCGTTACAGGTAGGCAACCTTTCTATCTAGTGCCCTTTTCCAATCCAATGCTCTGTCACCCAGTCAAAGTAATCAATCAGATTATTTTGATAATATCTACCTCTAGTAAAACCAAGCTATCTTGGATCCTGTAATCCTTTGGATTCCAGAAAGTGCATCATAATAATTTGCTTTACTAACATTTCCATTGATTTACTCACCACAGAGGTCAAACTAACTGGTCCATAGTTACCAACCTTTTCCTTCTGCTTTGTGGACAGGAACCACATTCACCGATGTCCAGTCCTTTGAGATGTACCATGTCTCTGTGACTGCCACTATATCCAAGTACACTTCTTCCATCATAGCTTATAAATCTGGATTTTAATTTACATTAGTACATGCAACTCCGCAGATGTTGCCCTTTTATCCCTTTTCTATACTATTTTTTAATATTTCATTTATTCTCCTGTTGACCACCCTTGTGTGTCATAACCATTCCACTTCCCCTTATGTTAGTTGTATGTTTATGTCCTGATAGACTGTGAGCTTCATTGAGCAGGGACTGTCTCTTACATGTTGTGTACACCTCTGTGTACAACTTGTAGCACTATATAAATGTTACGTGGTAGTAGTCATAGTAGTACTTACCTGGGGACTTTGTTCACCCAACCCTGATGATCCTAGTTTAAAGTCTTCCTCAGTAGATTAGCCAGTCTGCTGTGGAAGATACTTCTCCCCTTCTTCAAAAGGTGGGCGCCATCTCTACTCAGCAGTCTTTGGAAAATCATGCAAAGATCCAGGAAGCCAAAACGCTTTCAATGACACCATCCATGCAGCCAGGCATTTATTTGCAAGATGTGATCCTCTCGGTCCTGGTCCTGACCCTCAACAAAGAGACCTGAGGAGAACACCACATGTGCACCTAAAATGTCAGCTTTCTCTCCCAGAGTAACAAAGTCACTTTTGATACACTTAGGTGGGAACCTAGCAGTATCATTTCTGCCAAAATAGACGAGTAGCTTCAGATAATAGTCAGTAGGCTTGAGGAGTCTCAGCAAAAACTCTCTGTAACATTTGGATCTTGGCACCAGGAAGACAACTCACTTCCCGGGACATTATGGCTGGATGGCAGGCAGACATTTCTGTACCTCTGTAAAAGTCTCTGGTGAACCTCATTTTGTGTCAATTCTGTGAAAGGCCATAGCAAGGAATGTGCGAGCTGTGTGGGTGCAATTAAAGAACGGGCACTAACATAATCACTGGGACTTCCAGGAAGTCCAATATTAGTGAGTTCCTGAGTGTGGCTGGGTTGGGAGGTGTCAGCTTCTTGAGTCGCTACAGCCCTGATTCTGGGGACTGTACATTCAAAAAGATATAAATTGGATAGAGTCAGTCCAGAGGGCGGCTACTAATATTTCTGCAATTTTTGACAAAGCACATAGGGGACAGAATTAAAAATGTAAACATGAATATCCCAAAGGAAAGATGAAATAGGAGAGAAATGATAGAGACATTGAAATATCTTCTCTGGCCCTTTTCAAATCCAGGCTGAAAACTCACCTCTTCGCTGCCGCATTCGGATCTTGACTCACCTGATATCCTTTGTGTTTCCTTACCATTCCCCCTAGATATATCCCTGTCTACACCTATTATGTTGTCTTAACTAGATTGTTGTCTGATGAGCAGAGACTGTCTCTTACATGTCTGTGCAGTGCTGCGTACGACTTGTAGCGCTATACAAATGCTCAGTAGTAGTAGTAGTAGTCTCAGGTATAAATACACAGGCGGTGAGCTTTTTGCAATTAAAATGAAACTCTAGAATGAGAAGTCATTTGATAAGAGTGAAAGGGGTAGACCCAGAAGTGATTCATTCCATTCTCAACGTTATTTTGCCTCTGACACATTTTCTCAACCCCTTATATATAATTTTTCTCCAACATCTGTTGGGTTGGAGAGAAAACAAAGGGACCAACCATGTGGTGCACCCATGGCGGTGTTTCTAGTATGATATACTTCTCGGCTCTACTTTACTTGTTATGTCCCTGCAGTAGGTTCCATACTGCTCTTGAGAATCCCAAGGGACCTCTACAATTGCAAAATACATTTAGGGCATGATATTGTATGGTAGTGCTGTGTTTATAAAAGCAGGTGCAGGCTATTGTGATACACAAGGTGAAAGCCTAAGAAAGGGGTCAAAATATTCTCAGCTTTTCATTTAAAGCAAAGAATTGTGGTTGCCAGATTAAATCAATTGAATATGTAGAAATAAGGGTCAATAAATACGCTGTAGGTGTCATCATTTATTATACTCTCTCAGTACATCTGCTTTCAAGAGTTATCCTTTCCTCATCAGTCGCACAAGCATACAAAGATGTAGGTGATAAACCATCATTGGATAATGTCACACATTTGCGAATAGGTGTAAGAGAGTTATGTTCCTTCCTTTACATTTAAATGCTAATAAAATATATATTGTTCCTCAGCAAACCTACAACTTGTTTATTTGTAGAGTCTTATTTCTTCATATCTAATCCAAGTGGGGTAAAATGACAACCGCATCACTTTATTCAATATGAAGGTTTAATTTTGAATCCTTTCTATGGTGTTTCTTCAGCTTAGGGACATGTTTAGGGAGCAGTGGATTATGAGCATAAACAGAAGCATTAAGGGTGCTTGTGTGCGATAAAGAACAGGGCGGGGAATAGGCATACCGGCTATATTTATTTATTTACATTCTCTTATATACCGCGCTATTCTGCATCATTGCGGTTTACATTGAACAAACTGAAATTACATTGAACAGGGCATTATAACTTGGAGATAACTATTTTACAGGGAACATGGGCTATGGAGGGTTAAGTGGCTTGCCCAAGACCACAACGAGCACCTGTGGGACTAGAAACCCCAGTCCTTCCGGCTTTAAGGAGACAAGGCACCACTTATCAGATGCTAAGAGGACACCAGGCAGTAGGGTGCCAATCGTGCACCTTACCACCCAAAAAAGGTAGTCATCTTAACGCAGGATGAGAGAGCCTGTCTGAAAGTGGCATACAAGGGGCTGCATTCAGGGCCAACCCCACCACTAAGCAAACAGGCAGTTGCCTATGGCAGCAACTTCCAGAAGGCAGCCAAAGCCGGGTAAACCAAGCTAAATAATAGAGTTTGACAGCAAGAGGGGGTGTAAAGCTTGAGATTCTTACATATCAGACAGTACATGTGAGGATAATTTTGCAACCAGTTATACTGTCAAAGTGATGGGTAGACTATGAATGTGCCCTGACGTCAGTATGTGGTCTCGGATCATTTCTAAATGTGCCTACAAGGAGGCTCCAAGGCTCTGATGTGTCCATGAAAGGCATGACAGTGTAGGAGTGCTGCTGTGTGCAGTACGCACGTGATAGATGTGAGTGAGGTGTAGTTATGTTAAGAAACTAACTGGGATGTGCATCGTGTAGCAGCCGACAGAGATAGACATGACTGAAGCAGATGGTCATATGTGGATGGGTATGAGCAAGGATGTATGAAGCAACATGACAGGTATGTATGCAGGGCCGGCCAGTCCATTGTGCGAGAATGTTGTTCACACAGGGCTCCGTGCTTCAGGGGGCCACACACAACCTTCATACTCACACAATGGACAGCTTCAGAGGGAGCCGGGGAAACCCGTGCAAGGTCCCGGCTCCCTCTGCACAGCCGCCAGCATGAAGAGTGTTTTCCCTCACGCTGGCGGCTGTTTCAGTGAAGCGTGTGAGTGCCGGGAAATGACCTTTAATGTTTCCCAGCATTCAGTGTGCTTCATTGAAACAGCCGCCAGCGTGAGGGAAAACACTCTTCATGCTGGCGGCTGTGCAGAGGGAGCCGGGGCCTCGCGTAGGTTTCCCCAGCTCCCTCTGAAAGATAGTCATGGAGCTCTTCGGCGGCTAGGACTGGAAATGGCCTGTGATGGAGGGGAAGCTTGGACTGGAAATGGCCTGTGATGGGGGGGGGGGCTAGGACTGGAAATAGCCTGTGATTGGGGGGGGGGGCTAGGACTGGAAATGGCCTGTGATTGGGGGGGGTGGCTAGGACTGGAAATAGCCTGTGATGGGAGGGTAAGCTGGGACTGCAAATGGGCTGTGATGGGGGGGGCTAGGATTGGAGATGGGCTGATGGGGAGCTGGAATAGGACTGGAAAT
Organism: Ichthyophis bannanicus; assembly: GCA_033557465.1. Lineage (NCBI taxonomy): Eukaryota > Metazoa > Chordata > Amphibia > Gymnophiona > Ichthyophiidae > Ichthyophis > Ichthyophis bannanicus. Next base: position 247,851,788 of record CM066041.1, on the reverse strand, counting down.
GGGCTGATGAGGAGGAGCTTTGACTGGAAATGTGTTTATGGGGACTGGAATAAGACTGGAAGTAGGCTGGGGAGCTGGAATAGGGCTGGAAATGGGCTGATGGGGGGCTAGGATTGGAAACTGGCTGGTGGGGGAGCTTGGAGTGGAAATGGGCTGAGGAGGGGCTGGAATGGAACTGAAAAAGAGCATATGGGGGGCTAGCACTGGAAATCGGCTGATGTGGGGGCATGGGAGAATGGAACTAGAAGGGAGTAGATGCTGGGTGGATCTAGAACTAGAAGGGAGCTGATTTTGGGGGAGCACTAGAAGGGGATGGGGATGGGGAATGAGGATGGAGAGGGGAAAAGATATTTTGTGTGGGAGGGAAGAAAAATCTATGACTGGCCAGGGTATTAGGAGAGTAAGAGGGGATTGAGAATGGAAGAGTGAAATCTGAGTGGATGATAAAGGAATAAAGAAAGAAATGGAGGAAAGAACAAAAGGGGAAAGATCAGTATGTTAAAGCAGATATAGAGAGAGAATGGAAAAACCTAGAAGAGAGAAGAAAGGACAAATGGACAGCTCGCAGGAGACATGAAGAAACCAGAAGAAAGTGACTGGAGCAATTGCAACTGAAAAATAAAATGTTCAGACAAAAGGTAGAAAAATACTTTTTATTTTGAATTTATTAACTGGAATATGTCTGGTCTGGGAAGTGTCTATTGCTAACATCTTTGCATTTTTGTTTAGTGCAAGAGGAAATTACTTTATAGTTTTATTTCTCCAGTGTTGTTGTACATTTCATGTTTGGCTTCTGGGGTTCCCAATTTAATGATTATCTTCCTATTTCTTAATAGGAGTGGAGTAGCGTAGTGGTTAGAGCAACTGCTTAGTACCTAAAAGATCAAGGGTTCAATTCCCACTGGTACTCCTTGTGACGTTGGGCAAGTCACCTTACCCTCCATTGTCTCAGAAGAAAAGGCTGGCAATCTACTTCCAGTGATACATTGCCAAGAAAACCCAGAGGTAGCTGGGTTGCTATGAATCAACACTGACTTAATGGCACTAAATAAATATATAATTTCTAAACTGTGATCCCTTGTTCTTTGTTTGGTGACAATGTATATTCTGCATGTGTAACCAAGCTGAGGTATTCTGTTGATGTAATTTTTATTTAACAGTCCCACTTGTTCTCTTTCCCCAGTAGGAGATGTATTTGTATTCTCTGAGATGTATTGGTTTAATATTTGCCTTTTTGATAGGTAGGGTTTGCTGCTTTGTGAGTCCTGGTAGTGTTGTTATGATGCGGTGGGTTTGCTATGGGTTCTAAATGGTCAGTGTTTATAATACTTCCTAATGGACCTGGTGGTTGGCACTGTAATATAATAATATAGAAATCAGGTAGTCATTCTTTATCCAGACACTCATTAAGAGGCATGTTTACTAAAAGAGCATGTTGACATTATGAATCTCCGCACATGGCCCTGCACACCCCTTGGGCCACCCCTGGGTGTATGTATGTTATGTGGCAATGTACATGAGCTCTAAATAAAATCCCTCAATATTGGGGGAACTGTTGTTTTCCTGTCATAATGAAATATGCATATGTATAGTTAGAGAATACTAAGGGCCTACCACTACCGTACGGTCCTCCACAGAGCCCATTCTGTTTGGGTGCACCCTTCTGGAAACCCTTGCATCTCACAGACCTCACTTACACATTTGGCAACACTTATGCATTACACAGACCACAGTAATCTTTCTAGCATTTTCTCTCAACTACGAGAACAAATGAGCTGCCCAGATATGAAGAAACTTATCCAACTAGTTGTCAAAACCTGCCAATCATGCCTGACTAACAACCTGGTCAAGAGGGGTCCAATTATAATGGGAGCCATCCCGAAGCCACAAGTTCCAATTTTTACATTGATACATTGATTTCATTGACATGCAAGAATTATATCAGAAAAAAAGGTACTTGTTGGTTCTTGTATGTCCCTATTCACAATGGATACAAGTTTTTCCCTGTAAAAGAGATACTGCAGCTGAAATAGTAAAGGTATTTATGGAACACATAATTACGAGATTTGGTGTGCCAATTTAAATCCTGTCTGGTAACGGTTCTCATTTCCGGAACCAATTCATCAAAGCTTTTTCCGATGCTATTTTTATTAAATGGGGGTTTGTTTCAGTTTATTCTCCCACCTCCAATGGCTTAGTTGAGCAATGTAATGGACTAATTAAAACACAACTCAGAAAATTGGTGAATGGCACTGGCCAAACTTGTCTGCAAGCCTTGCCTTTATATCTTTATTCACTCAGAAGCAACCCTATTAAGAGAATTGGGTTAACTCCACATGAAATTGTGACTGAAAGAAGGTCTTGTCCTCTGTCATGTACATGGTTCTAGTACTTTACCAGATATGTTTTCTGCTTATATTGCAGGCTTACAGTATGAATCAGTGTCTCCTTCATTAAACAGGCCCTTGCTGAAAGAGAACAGCCAGCAGAACTCTTACCATACACTTTCCAACTCTGTGACAGAGTATATAGAAAGGTACCTGTAAGAGATACTTGGTAGCAACCTTTGTATTCTGGACCCCATACTATCACTGCTGTGACCCCCACTGCTGTACAACTGAATGGTGAGCCCACTTGGATACACTGCAAGGACATCAGCCCTTCACCGGCAGTCCGAGGCTCATCACCAGCATGATATGGCTGCCACTCTTGGAACCTTCACCATACATGCAGACTGTGATCTTTTGGGTTTTTATAGCACTGATTGTTTATGGAACTTATGAATGGCTGTCACATACAAAATGCCATAATATAACTAACAGGAATGTTAACATAACCCGTTATAAAAGGGCCATCCTCGATGCAAACATGTGGAAAGAAATGGTGTTGGAAGATGTTAGAGTAATGAATTTATCTGATTGTATAATACTGTATGTACTCCCATTCCCCAAATTTACAGAACAGGTCCCCGTGGTAGTTGTATCTCTCAGTTTGACTGAAGTGACCAGGAATATAACATGTTTGGGGCAGGGACGGCCCAAGGGGGGGGTGCAGGGCCATGTGCAGAGATTAATTGTGGGACCTCATTTGCATAAGAAGCCTCATTTGCATACATATTTGCATAATGTTAACATGCATTTTTAGTACACAAGCCTCTTAATGAGCGTCTGAATAAAGAAAGACTAACAGATTTCTACATTACTATATTCCAGTGCCAACCACCAGGCCCATTAGGAAGTACTATAAACACTGACCATTTAGAACTCATAGCAAATCCACCGTATCATAACAACACTATCAGGACTCACAAAGCACCAAACCCTACCTATCAAAAAGCAACACTGAAAATATTAAACCAATACATCTCAGAGAATACCAATGCATCTCCTACTGGGGAAAGAGAACAAGTGGCACGGTCAAATAGAAGCTACATAAACAGAATACCTCAGCTCGGTTATACATGCAGAATATAGACTGCCACCAAAGAACAAGGGATCACAATTTAGAAATAGGAAGACAATAATTAAACTGGGAACCCCAAAAGCCAAACTTGGGATGTAGAACAACACTGGAGAAATAAAACTATAAATTACTAACAGAGATAAATAAAACTATAAATTACTAACAGATCACTAACAGAGATAACAGAATTCAGAAAAAAATTGAAAACCTATCTATCCACTAAACACTATAATACTATAGAAAACCCTCCACTCAACTTAGATAAAGGCTAAACATGAACCTGCCTAAAATCAAGATTATACCCCCTACTACAATCAATACGTACAAACTCAAATGAATAATCATTCCATTCCTATGCATTGATACCCCACTTGTATATAGTTACAACTGTTTTAGAGACAGTACTTCTGTTTAAATTGTTACTCAATCTGTGTTAGTTGATTTATTGAATTAATCCGCACAGTTTATATATACACTTAGTTGATCAAGTTAAGATGTTCTATGTAAAAAGTTATAATTGTTCTATATAAAACAAGCTCTGCATTGTTAATTGTTGTTAATTGTACACCGCAACTGATCGCTGGAAGATGCGGTATATAAATAAGTGTTAAATAAATAAATAAATAAAAATAAAAATAAATTTCCTCTTGTACTAAACAAAACACAAAAGATGTTAACGATGCACATTTCCCACAGCTGATATATTCCAGTTAATAAATTAAAAATAAAAAAGTATTTTTCTACCTTTTGTTGTCTGTGCATTTTCTTTTTCAGTTGCAATTGCTCCAGTCACTTTCTTCTGGTTTCTTCGTGTCTTCTGCGAGCTATCCATTTGTCCTTTCTTCTCTTTTAGATTTTTTTCCATTTTCTTTCTCTATATCTGCTTTAACATACTGATCTTTCCCCTTTTGCTCTTTCCCCCATTTCTTTCCTTACTCCTTTATCATCCACTCAAACTTCACCCTTCCATTCTCAATCCCCACTTACTCTCCCAATACCAGACTCATCGTAGACTTTTCTTCCCTCCCACACAAAATATCTTTTCCCCTCTCCATTCTCATTCCCCATCCCTTTCTAGTCCTCCCCCAAAATTAGCTCCCTTATATTTCTAGACCCACCCTGCATCCGCCCCCTTCTAGTCCCATTCTCCCAAGAGTCCACAACAGCCCATTTCCAGTCCTAGACCCCCATATGCCATTTTCCAGTTCAATTCCAGCCCCCCATCTGCCCATTTCCACTCCAAGCTCCCCCATCAGCCCATTCCAGCCCTATTCCAACTCCTATCAGCCCACTTCCAGTCCTATTCCAGTCCCCATCAGCCCATTTCCAGTCCTATTCCAGCCCATCATCCATTTGCAGTCCAAGTTCCGCCCATCAGCCCATTTCTAGTCCTATTCCAGCTCCTCATCAGCCATTTCCAGTCTTAGTCCCCCATATGATCTTTTCCAGTTCCATTCCAGTACCCCATCAGCCCATTTCCACTCCAAGCTCCCCATCAGACAATTTCCAATCCTAGTTCCCTCGTCAGCCCATTTCCAGCCCTGTTCCAGCTCCCAACAACCCACCTCCAGTTCTATTCCAACCCCCATCAGCCCATTACCAGTCCTAATCCAGCTCTTCATCAACCCATTTCCAGTCCATAAGAACATAAGAACATAAGATATGCCATACTGGGTCAGACCAAGGTCCATCAAGCCCAGTATCCTGTTTCCAACAGTGGCCAATCTAGGTCATATGTACTGTGATAAGGAAGCTTATCATAGCTCAGGAAGGAGCTATAGGAAAGGTGAAGTGACTCTGAACAAGCAACCTGTCAGTTCTGGTAGAAATAAGAAAACAGAATTTTCCCATAAAAGACTACCAGTCCCAGAATGCACCAGGTTTCCAACAGCCATTAGAGGAGCTGAAGTGGGGAAACGTGTGTTCAATCAGGAGGGCTATGAGGTAATCCCTAAGCACTCATCTCAAAGGGCAGGGCCTGATTCAGCACAGCTGTGCTGTGTTAGGGAGGAGCACTCATCTAAGCAGAATAAAGGTAGAGTTTATTCTACAGAGAATCAGTATCTTGGACAGCTTGAGCTTGATCATCTTCATCATCAGGAGGATCATCAGAAGCAGAAGCCAAACCGGACGGACAGAGAGGGAAAGAAACCCTTTGGAAGAAAGAGGAGAAAAGCCTTTGAGAGGTCTAGAAGAGTCCAGAGCAGTACGTATACTGGGAGGCATTCCAAGGGCCAGCATACACCATTGGACTGGGGAAAGCCAGAGGAATGGTGCTGCAGAGCTAGGAATCTCCAGACGGTACCTGTGAGGGAGACGGCTGCACGTGGAAGGGACCCTAAGACCCGTGCCAGAAGGTATGTGAAGAGAGATCCAGTGTCCAGGGATCTGGATTGGAAGGCTGGACATAAGAACTGGACTACATACTGGCCAGGCTATATAGAGAGGAACTCTAACAGCAATGGAAGCTCAGGTATGAACACTGATCTATGCCCTAGCTATAACCTTGAAAGACAGCAGGGAAACAAGTATTCTCCTGAAAGTGCTCCATTGGGAGATTCATCTGTGCCAATCCATTTATTTTATTTATTTTTATTTATTTATTTATTTATTTTATTTATTTAGTGTACACTTGTATCCCGCTACTTCCAGCGATCAGCAGCGGCTTTCTATACATAGTGGTGCGGCTGTACAGGCCGGATTTGGAACATACAGTGTGATTTCAGGGGTGGGTAAAAAGCATCAAACGGTCACATATTTACATTTGATTGTATCAGAGGAGACTTTACATATATACATTTGATTGTTTGTGAGGAGGCTTTACATATATACATGTACACATATATTACATATTACATATCCATGATATTGAACCCATGCTTGTTGAAGAAGAGGGGGTGATAGCAGATGAAGAATCTGTTTACATGGACTGCTCTCTGTCTAAACTCCTTTGGTGATTTTCTGTTATAAAGTACAGCAACCATCACAAAGAAATACAAACTTGTTCTTTAATCTACTCAGAAAAGCTCCTGAGTAAGATTTTTAGCCACGCAGTAGAAAGCAAGCCAGCTAAGGGGTTTCAGCTGGATAACTGCTAGCAATTGAGCCTTACCTAATTGCTTGTGAGCTAGGAGAGAATCACTTCTGAATCTATGTGGGAAGATAAGAGGTTAACCTGAAAAGAACAGTTTTTTTCTTTCTTTGTGGCTTTTGGTTTGTTGTTTGATACATGCTAAGAGAATATTAGCTAACGCCTACAGAAAAGACCAGTTTGTACCAACCAGGTCTTATTTCTTTTGCTTTGCTTGCCTGACAAGTTTAAATGTTGTTTTCCTGGTTTTGTTTTTTTTAAGTTTAACACTGAAAGCAAGTAACCTGATTTATGTGCTACCAAGCATATCTGTGTTGGGAGAAATAACCCCATAAATAAATATCATATTGGCTTTACACTTGAGCACAACTAAATTATTGTCAGCAGCTGTGTCTGGTGTGAATGAACTGCATTGCCCACAATCCCTTGCAAATCATATAGATATATGCACTTGCCAAGACTGTGAAGATTCTCACCCAGGCAGCCGTCTGACAGTACCTAGCAGTTTCCCCAAAAGACACAGGTTCCACAATGCTTGTACTAGGTCAAGCATTGATATCCTGGGTCCCTTCTTAATAATGATTTATGGCTCTTTCCTCCAGGAACTTGTCCAAACCTTTTTTAAACACAGCTACACTAACAGCCTTTACTACATCCTCCAGTAACAAATTCCAGAGTTTGATTACACGTTGAGTGAAAAAATATTTTCTTTTATTAGTCTTAAATAGTTTACCCTGTAGCTTCATTGCATGTCCCCTAGTCTTTCTATATTCTGATAATGTAAACAATCGATCTACGTTTACCCGTTCCACTCCATTCATTAATTTATAGACTTCTATCATATCTCCCCTCAGCCGTCTCTTTTCCAGGTTAAAGAGCCCTAACCTTTTTAGCATTTCTTCATAGGAGTATCCTTCCATCCCCTTTACCATTTTGGTGGCTCTTCTCTGAACCTTTTCTAAAATCGCTATATCCTTTTTAAGATACGGCGACCAGAATTGCACACAATATTCAAGGTGCGGTCTCACCATGGAACGATATAGAGGTATTATAATATCTTTTGTTTTATTCTCCATTCCTTTCCTTATGATACCTAGCATTCTATTTGCTCTCTTGGCCGCCGCTGCACACTGGGCCAAGGGTTTTAATATGTTATCCACAATGACGCCTAAAACGTTTTCCTGGGTGGTGGTTCCTAATGTGGAACCTTGCATCGCATCGTGTAACCATAGTTTGGGTTGTTCTTTCCTAGGTGCATAACTTTGCACTTGCCCACATTAAAATTCATCTGCCATTTTGATGCCCAGTCTTCCAATTTATCAAGATCCTCTTGCATTTTTCCACAAACCTCTTGGGTTTTAACAACTTTAAATAGTTTTGTGTCATCTGCAAATTTGATAACCTCACTCGTTATTCCACTTTCCAGGTCATTTATGAATATGTCAAAAAGCAGCGGACCCAGCACAGATCCCTGGAGTACACCACTATTCACCTTTCTCCATTGGGAAAATTGGCCATTTAGCCCTACCCTCTGCTTTCTTTTAACCAGTTCCTGATCCACAGTAGTACACTGCCTCCTATCCCATGACTCTTTAGTTTTGCCAAAAGTCTCTGATGAGGGACCTTGTATGTCTGTATTACATGTTAACCTGATTTAGTCTTGTCCTTCCCTGTTACCTATAGATCCATTGCTTATCACTTTGATATTTTGATAAGGTGATATAAAACTGGATGCATTGTTTTGTCTTTGTAGTCTGATATGTCTAACCTGATGTAGTCTTGTAACCGCTTTGATTGAAGGAAAAGGCGGTATAAAAAACCTGTTAAATAAATAAATAAAATAAATAAAGGCTTTCTGAAAGTCCAGATACACTATATCAACCGATTCACCTTTGTCCACCTGTTTATTCACACCTTCAAAAAACATAACAGATTAGTAAAACAAGATCTTCCTTGTCTAAAGTCATGTTGGCTGTGTCCCATTAGGCCATGACTATCTACATGCTGAGTAATTTTATTCTTTATGATTGTTTCTACCATTTTTCCCGGTACTGATGTCAGGCTCACCAGTCTGTAGTTTCCCACATCACCCCTGGAACCCTTTTTAAAAATTGGTGTTACATTGGCGATCCTCCAATCTTCAGGTATTACATATTATTTTAATGATAGTTCACAGATTACTAATAGCAGGTCTGCAATCTCATATTTCAGTTCTTTCAACACCCTTGGATGTATACCATCTGGCCCAGGTGATTTGCTACTCCAGTTTATCTAATAGTTGTAATACATCTTCCCGATGTATCGATATTTCCTTCAATTCTTCCACACCTTTAAATACCACTTCAGTCATGGGTAACATCCCTACATCTTCCTCAGTAAAGACCGAAGCAAAGAATTCAATCAGTCTCTCCGCTATCGCCTTGTTGCCTCTTAGTGCCCCTTTAACCCCTCTATCATCTAATGGACCAACTGACTCTCTCACAGGTTTTTTGCTACGAATGTACTTGAAAAAGTCTTTATTTCGCGTTTTTGCTTCCTCAGCAGGCTTCTTCTCAAATTCTCCCTTTGCCTGCCTTATCAATGCCTTGCATTTGACTTGCCAGTGCTTGTGCTGTTTCCAGGTTTCGTCGTTTGGCTCTGTTTTTCCATTTCCTGAAAGATGCTTTTTTGGCAACAACAGCCTCTCTGACCTCACTTTAAACCATGCTGGCAGTTTTTTGGACTTCCAGGTTCCCCCCTGATCACAGCCCATCCAGTCCTAACCCCCCCTCCTCTGAACAGCCCCACGGACATCTAAGGGGCTTCAGAGGGAGCCGGGGAAGCCCACGCAAGGCCCCAGCTCCCTCCGCACAGCCGCCAGCGTGAAGAGCCTTTTCCTTCACACTGGCGGATGTTTCAGTGAAGCCAGGAGAGGTTAAAGGGCATTTTCTTCACTGAAACAGCTGCCAGCATGAAGGAAAAGGCTCTTCACTCTGGCGGCTATGCAGAGAGAACCGGGGCCTGGCGCAGGCTTCCCCGGCTCCCTCTGAAGCCGTCCACTGTGCTATAAAGGAGTTCGCGCAAGGCCCTGTGCAAACAACATTATCGCTCAATGGATGGGCCGGCCCTGGTTTGGGGAATGCCTTATACCAGCCAGAAACATGTAAGGATAAAATGAATTACATAGAAACATAGGAACATAGAAATATGATGACAGAAAAAGACTACATGGCCTATGTAGTCTGTCCTTCCATATCAACAACTACAACAGTCCCCTTTTTTCCTTTAGAGATCCTGTGTTTGTCCCATGCTTTTTTGAATTCAGTTACTGTCCTCATCTCTACCACCTCCACTGGGAGACTATTCCATGGATCCACCACTCTTTCCGTAAAGAAATATTTCCGCAAATCACTCCTGAATCTATCCCCTTTCACCCTCATCCTATGTCCCCTCATAGCAGAACTTGCTTTCAATTGAAAGAGGCTCTTCCCCTGATCATTTATGCCACGGAGGTATTTAAACATCTCAATCATATCACCTCTATCCTGCCTTTCCTCTAAAGTGTACATATTAAGATCCTTAAGTCTGTCCTCATGTGCTTTATAATGAAGACCACTAATCATTTTAGTAGCCACCCTCTGCACCGACTCCATCCTGTTCACATCCTTTTGAAGGTGCGGTCTCCAGAATTACACACTATACTCCAAATGAGGTCACACCAAAGACTTATACAGAGGCACTATCACCTCCTTTTTTCTGCTAGCCATTCCTCTGCTAGCCATTCCTAGTACATGGGCATATCATAACTTAAGTGACCCTAGTCCCTTGTTAGTAGATGTAAACCCAGCCCTGCAGTTGACCTATTGCCTAGAGGCCCTTAATCAATCTCTTTATAAGTGCACATATCTGTATAATCCCCTAATTGTACAGTGGAATCTTACTTCTAGTGCCATGATGGAAAAGGACTTTCCCCTTATCCGAATGAGCTCTTCCCAGATTGTACATAATTGGACTGGCACCTTTGTTGCTTTCAATTCTAACGGCACAGCTTCCATCACAAATACTTCTTTAAAAGGAGTCTCACCTACCCCATTTTTATCATGTTATGTGCCAGTTAATATTACTGTTTCGCCTTCGCAGAAATATTTCGGCGTTGGATAACCTTTGATGAATTTAAATTGGGGAAAAAAATACTACCATAGAAATATTGGCTGGACATTACTGGTTTTGTAAAGGTATGCTATTCCAAAAGGTGACTTTTAAAAATTTCCCTTGTGCTTTGGCAAAAATTAATATGTTTTCAGGAATAATTCATTTGATTCACACCCGTCCTCATAGAAAGAAGCGTAATTTATTTATTTATTTTATTTTTATTTATCCAGTTTTCTATACCACCTTATCCTTCAATCAAAGCGGTGGGCAATGGAGAGTTAAGTGGCTTGCCCAAGGCCACAAGGAGTGCCTATAGGACTAGAAACCCCAGTCCCTCCGGCCTGAAATTGCTGTCCCCAGGTGGGACTTGAACCACCGGCCCTCCGGCCTGAAGTACCTTGTCCTAATCACTGACGATCTTTTTAAAATACTTACTCCTGAAGGAGAAAATACTGATGAATCTGTTATTTTAGCTTACAAGTATATCAACTCCACATACCCTTAACCAAGACACGTTTAGATGCTTTAAGTTCCACAGTCTGGATTCCATTTGCCCCTAGTGCAGTATGAATACAACTCTATTAAATGGTCTTTAGCAGAGCACAGTATATAACCAATATTTATGAATGAAAAATGCTCTAGTATAACATTTCCGTGGAATTCAAAACAAAATGTGTGTATCAATCACTTTACATACCACCAGAGGGTCTCAGATATTTTAGTGCAATAGTCAAACAGTATAAAAATACCATCAATAGCGCTCTTAGCATCAATGACTGCTCTGGGGTTTATTTTCTCATCAAATCCTCCACCAGTCTTATATATTTATAAAGATCCACACATGAATGCAAATGCTTATCTTGTCAATGTTCCCCAATGCCACCTCAGGCGCCCATTTCAACGTTTCACTCTAAACAGAGTTTCTTCAGGGGGTCTGTAAATGCAAACAACATTTCTTTAGACATTATTTCCCACGATGTTCCATCTTCCATACTTTTTAAGCCTAAGGATACACATACCAACTTCCAGCATTTAAACCTGATGCTGCCCGCGTTCTAATATCCAACTTCTTCTTGTTAACTTCTGAGCAACGCCGCGCAAGTTGGATATTAGAATTTTCTAAAAGGAATTCTTTAGATTAAAGCTGATTAATCTGTGAACCCAGTGTATTTGTTAAATCAGTCAGGGCCTAATAGCAGCAAACAGCTTCCAGTTTAAATTTAAAACACAGAAGAGAGCTTTCTGGTTAAATTTAGACACCAAGACTCCCTCTATCCAAGCAAGGGCTTTGGGACTCCCCCTGGAGATTGGTCACAGATTACCTTAGAAGCACAGGACAGGGTACTGTGTAGCATCCAGCTTTTAAGAAGCCTTCTTTCCCTCCCTCCCTCCCTCCCTCCCCGACACCCACCCACCACTGGGATAATCATAGCTTTATAGGAGCTTAAACCTTTTAAAGGAAAGGAGGTACCATATTCACTCTCATGTGCAGGTGTTTATTCTCATCAGCATACATTAAGGACCTGAGATTAATTAAACTTCAGGTGAACAAAGTACATTAAACATATTAGGTATAGTTTTATTAGTATAAGTATCCCAGCAACCCTTAGTAAGTAAAGAACTTAAATATCTAAACACAACTTTAAAACTAAGATGCAGACAGCAGTCCAGCAGTGAGATGGGTGTTTTCCAGTCTTTTGCATTGAGTGTCATATGTATGATTTTCTCCCAGTTGGTGAGGGGTCTTACATGTGCACTAGGTACAAGGAGCTCTTGACTCTCAGGGAGCAAGTCCAATCTCTGGAGACTAGAGTAGCAGACTTGGAAGACATAAGGAAGACAGAGAGGTACATAGATGAGACCTACAGGGATACAGTCCTATAGTCCCACCTCCAGTCTGGCAGCATCCCTGTTGCCATGGAGGATAGAGGTCACGTGACAGGAGAGCATAACCCTAGTGTGGCAGGAAGTGATCCTGTACCTAGGACCTGTCCTCCAGGTGATGTAAAACTCTCTCACACTGAGGAGGGTTCTCCAGGGCCATGTGCCCATGAGGGAAGGTTTAGGACAGCCGTTATAGCTGGTGATTTCATCATTAGGCATGTAGATTGCTTGGTGGCTGGTGGACATGATCATCACCTGGTAACCTGGCTGCCTGGTGCAAAGGTAGCGGACCTCATGCGCCACCTAGACAAGGTCTTAGATAGTGCTGGGGAGCTGTCTGCTGTCTTGGTACATGTCGGTACCAATAACATAGGAAAATGTGGTAGGGAGGTTGTGGAGGCTAAATTTAAGCTTTTAGATAGGACATTGAAATCCAGAACTTCCAGGGTAGCATTCTCCAAAATGCTTCCCATTCCATGCACAGGACCCAAAAGGCAGGAAGCGCTCCGGAGTCTCAATTTGTGGATGAGACGATGGTGCAAGGATGAGGGGTTTGGATTTCTTAGGAACTGGGGAACATTATGGGGAAAGGAGGGGCTCTTCTGAAGGGATAGGCTTCATCTTAACCAGGATGGAACCAGACTGCTGGCATTAACTTTTAAAAAGGATATAGAGCAGCTTTTAATCTAGATAATAGGAGAGAGCCGACAGTTGCCCAAGAGCACATACTACCAAAAGAATGAAGTTAGGGCATATTAGCAGAGAGGTTCCATTAAAGACAAAAGTAGCCCAAATGCCCTTGAGTACGGAGCAGACAGAGTTTAAAGATTCAAAATTACCCTTGCCTACCGATAGCCAGATTAATATGAATAAAATACAGTCTCTAAAATGCTTGTATGCAAATGCTAGAAGTCTAAAAAATAAGATGGGAGAGTTAGAATATATAGCACTAAATGAGAAGTAAGATATGATTGGTATCTCAGAGGACAACCAGTGGGACACTGTGATACCTGTGTACAAACTATATCGTAATGATAGAGCTGATCAAATTGGTGGAGGGGTTGCGCTCTATGTTAGAGAGGGCATTGAGTCACAAAGGATTAAAGTTTTTGCAGGAAACAAAATTTGCTGTAGAATCTCTATGGATTGAAATTCCATGTAAAAGGGGGAAGGCGATGTCAGTGGGGGTGTAATATAGACTGCTTGGCCAGAATGAACAAATGGATGATGAAATTCTCAAAGAAATCAGGGAAGCTAACAAAAGTTACAGCACAGTAATAATAATGGGTGATTTCAATTATCCCGGTATTGACTGGGTCAGTGTCATGGCAGGACATGCTAGGGAGATAAGTTTCTAGATGAAATAAATGACTGCTTCTTAGAGCAGCTGGTTCATGAAACAACCAGAGGGGATGCCATTTTGGAACTAGTCCCTAGTGGAACACCAAATCTGGTGCAAGAGATAAGGGTGTTGGGGCCACTTGGTAATAGTGATCATTGCATGATCGCGTTTGATTTAATTAATGGAGGAGGGATGGTAAGGAAATCTACAGTATGACCTTTTAACTTTTGAAATGGAGACTATGATAAAATGAGGAAAATAGTTAAGAAAAAACTAAAAGGAGCAGTTGCAAAGGTTAAAGACTTACATCAAGCTTGGGTGTTGTTTAAAAAGATTATCTTGGAAGCCCAGACCATCTGTATTCCACGCTTTAAGAAAAGTGGAAAGAAGTCCAAAAAACTGCCAGCATGGTTTAATGGTAAGGTCAGAGAGGCTGTTGTTGCCAAAAAAGCATCTTTCAGGAAATGGACAAAAGAGCCAAATGACGAAAACTGGAAACAGCACAAGTACTGCCAAGTTAAATGCAAGGCATTGATAAGGCAGGCAAAGAGAGAATTTGAAAAGAAACTTGCTGTGGAAGCAAAAATGCATAATAAAGACTTTTTGAAGTACATTCATAGCAAAAAAACTGTGAGAGAGCAGTTGGACCATGACAGAGGGGTAAAAGGGGCACTAAGAGGGGAAAAGGCCATAGCCTTCAGAGACTGAATGTAGCCAAATGTATATCCAACTGTTTTGTTACTCCCAAAAAGTTACTATGTAAAAAGTTAAACCATTGTTCTATGGAGAATGTTCTGTTATCTGTAAACAGCCCCTGATCATTGGAAGGGGCGGTATAGAAAAATCAAATAAATAAAATGAATTCTTTGCTTCGGTCTTTACTGAGGAAGAAGTAGGGAAGTTACCCATGATGGAAGTGGTATTTAAAGGTGATACTGCAGAAGAATTGAAAGAAATATTGATACACCAGGAAGATGTATTACAACTACTTGATAAACTGAAGAGTAGCAAATCACCTGGACCAGATGGAATACATCCAAGGTTGTTGAAAGAACTGAAATATGAGATTGCAGATTAGTAATCTGTGAGCTATCATTAAAATCATCAGTAATACCTGAAGATTGGAGGATGGCCAATGTAATGCCAATTTTTAAAAAGGGTTTGAGGGGTGATACGGGAAACTACAGACCGGTAAGCCTGATGTCAGTACCGGGAAAAATGGTAGAAACCGTCATAAAGAACAAAATTACTGAACATGTAGATAGTCATAGCTTAATGGGAACCTATACCAAAACCAAAAAGAACCTGGTCTATCCAAAAGAAACCACCTTTGAATTACAAAAAATTTTTTGTCGGAAAGGCCGTCACAGTATAGAGGACTTCACCTCACACCACTGCGGCCCATCCATTTTATTAAAGAACCACAAAATATTGGCTTATGATTTGCTTAACTAAATTACTTAGCTGAATAGGGCTGCCATAGATTTTCATCAAACGACCATCGAAGACGACGTGTCACGTTTCGGGGATCGTACTGTTCTCTCCTGCCTCAGGTACAGTCGCCAAAAATCAAATTATCCAGCCTTCTTGAGAAACGCCGAAGAAAGCGTTTTTTATACAGGCATTAACTGCTACTGCACTGATTCGCTCAAAGTCTCCAATCCCCGGAGTTTGTAAAAACAAAAGAAGCCAATCAAATCCATTGTGGGAGGAGCCACCAATCAGGCCCCACCTACCGATTTGACAGTGGTAATCTGTAAAGAACACTAACTTTCACCTGATCGTATGCCAGTCCAATTGAGAATTCAGTCCATTGGGGTGGATCGAATTTAACATAAAGATCCACTTCTGTTTCAAATTCTGTAAATGCTGAATCCTGTCACCACCCTGCGAATTAGGTGGAATTAAATCCAACACACACCAATGAAGATCCTCAAAGGTATGAGAGTGGGTAAGACAGTGATCTTCGAGGGGAGCCGTCACACACTTGGTCCGAAGTCTCGAGGTGTGTTCTGCCAAATGGATTTTAAAGGATCGCAAAGTAGTTTAAACCACATGGGCATACAATTAAATACACCACAAAATCCGAGGTGCATGACGTATGCCAGCGGATTGTATAACTTCTGTTTGTCCGCGAGTCCATCCATTCAGGGCTAGATAAGGTATTAAAACAATAATGGCAAGAGACACAGGGAAAATGCCAAGGATGTGCATGGGAAGAAAAAGTTACGCCTCAAGACTTCGGACCAAGTCTATGACGGCTCCCCTCGTAGATCGCTGTCTTACCCACTCTCATACCTTTGAGGATCTTCATTGGCACGTGTTGGATTTAATTCCACCTAATCCACGGGGTGGTGACAGGATTCAGCATTTACAGAATTTGGAACAGAAGTGGATCTTTATGTTAAATTCGATCCACCCCAATGGACTGAATTCTCAATTGGACTGGCATACGATCAGGTGAAGGTTAGTGTTCTTTACAGATTACCGCTGTCAAATCGGTAAGTGGGGCCTGATTGGTGGCTCCTCCCACAATGGATTTGATTGGCTTCTTTTGTTTTTACAAACTCCGGGGATTGGAGACTTTGAGCGAATCAGTGCAGTAGCAGTTAATGCCTGTATAAAAAACGCTTTCTTCGGCGTTTCTCAAGAAGGCTGGATAATTTGATTTTTGGCAACTGTACCTGAGGCAGGGGAGAATAGTACGATCCCCGAAATGTGACACGTCGTCTTCGATGGTCGTTTGATGAAAATCTATGGCAGCCCTATTCAGCTAAGTAATTTAGTTAAGCAAATCATAAACCAATATTTTGTGGTTCTTTAATAAAATGGATGGGCCGCAGTGGTGTGAGGTGAAGTCCTCTACATTGTGACGGCCTTTCCGACAAAAATATTTTTATAATTCAAAGGTGGTTTCTTTTGGATAGACCAGGTTCTTTTTGGTTTTGGTATAGGTTTCTAGACCTGGCTGGATATTTTGATATTGTTTTGATAGCTTAATGGGAGACAGCCAACACGGCTTCAAACAAGAAAGATCTTGTCTTATTAATCTGTTATGTTTATTTTGAAGGTGTGAATAAACAGGTAGACAAAGGAGAGTCGGTTGATATAGTGTATCTGGACTTTCAGAAAGCCTTTGACAAGGTCCCTCATCAGAGACTTTTGGCAAAACTTAAAAGTCATGGGATAAGAGGCAGTGTACTATTGTGGATCAGGAACTGGTTAAAAGATAGAAAGCAGAGGGTAGAACTAAATGGCCAATTTTCCCAATGGAGAAAGGTGAATAGTGGAGTACCCAAGGGATCTGTGCTGGGTCCGCTGCTTTTTTTTTTGACTCAACTGTTTATTGCATCTTACAAATACAGAGATACAGTACTGCTGTACATTTTACCTCGTTCAACAGAACAATCACAAACAATATCTACTTATACAGCATTCAGTAAAAACATTTTCAATTTATTACCCCCTCCACACCCTCCAACCCCTCCTTCCCCCCTCAATCCCTCTGTTCCCCCCCCCACATGCCTGCCATGAACTTCCGTCTGTCTTCCCATCCACCATTTGGTGACCATAGCCAGTTTATATAACCGTGCCACCATCACCAGTATCTGATCCACTGCTTTTTAACATATTCATAAATGACCTAGAAAAGGGAATAACGAGTGAGGCTATCAAATTTGCAGATGACACAAAACTATTTAAAGTTATGAAAACCCATGAGGATTGTGGAAAATTACAAGAATATCTTGATAAATTGGAAGATGGGGCATCCAAATGGCAGATGAAATTTAATGTGGACAAGTGCAAAGTTATGCACCTAGGAAAGAACAACCCAAACTATAGTTAAGCGATGCAAGGTTCCACATTAGGAACCACCACTCAGGGAAAAGATTTAGGTGTCATCGTGGATAACATGGCGGCGAAGAGAGCAAATAGAGTGCTAGGTATCATAAGGAAATGAATGGAAAATATAACAAAGAATATTATAATGCCTCTATATCGTTCGATGGTGCGACCGCACCTTGAATATTGTGTGCAATTCTGGTCACCGTATCTTAAAAAGGATATAGCATTATTAGAAAAGGTACAGAGAAGAGCCATCAAAATGGCAAAGGGGATGGAAGGATAGCCTATGAAGAGAAGCTAAAAATGTTAGAGCTCTTCAACCTGGAAAAGAGACGGCTGAGGGGAGATATGATAGAGGTGTATAAATTAATGAATGGAGTGGAATGGGTAAACGTAGATCGATTGTTTACGTCATCAGAATATAAAAGGACTAGGGGACATGCAATGAAGCTACAGAGTAAGCTATTTAAGACTAATAAGAGAAAATATTTTTTCAATCAACGTGTAATGAAACTCTGGAATTTGTTATCGGAGGATGTAGTATAAGCTGTTAGTGTAGTTGGGTTTAAAAATGGTTTGGACAAGTTCATGGAGGAAAGGTCCATAAACCATTATTAAAAGGGACCCAGGATATTTATTTTTATTTATTTTATTTATTTAACAGTTTTTATATACCATCTTATCGTTAAATCAAAGCGGTTTACATCAAACTCACATGTTTACAGAGAACTTATGAAACGTTTAGTTATATTAACTTATGAAGGAGCTAGGGTGGGTCAGAAGGGGGGGAGAGACATGCAGATGGGAGTAATAAAGCATAACTTATATACAAAGAATATATATACAATGATGTACAATAAGGTGAATGGGTTTATCTATTCCAGAGTTAGATGGAGTCAATTGTATTCAGGTTAGGCGAGCTCATTGTAATGATCTGTAAAGAGGAAGGTTTTTAGCTGCTTTCTCCTTCATGTCGGTGGAGGATCTCAGCTTCACAGGTAGGGAGTTCCAGATCATAGGTGCCGCAAGCAAGAATGCTCTCTTGGTGGTTGAATCATTTGATTTTTTGTAGGCGCAGGGAGTAGGGATGGTGTTTGTTGTGCTTTGTCTCCTGGGCTTCTCATTGTGATTATAGCAGAGTGTTTCCTCTAGTGCTCCTAGCCCCCTCATAGCCCATTACCAGTCCTAACCTCCCCCCCCCATCAGCCCATTTCCAGTCCTAACCCCCCCACATCAGCCCATTTGCAGTCCTAGCCCACCCATAGCCCATTACCAGTACTAATCCCCCATCAGCCCATTTCCAGTCCAAATAAAAGGCTTTCGATATGGGTGGGACAGAATCAGCCGAAACCTTAAGGGTAGTTACGAGAAACCTCTTAAAAAGTTTCAAGGCTGACACCGAAGGAACCTTAGGAAAGTTTAACACTTGCAGATTACGGCTCCTCGCAGCATTTTCCAAAAATTCCATCCTCCTATGTGTAACCAGAGAATCCTTAACAAAGGCTTGGGAGACCTCTTGTATCTGCCCCAGCCGCCCCTCAAAGGAGGCCATTTTAGCAGTAAGCTCAGTTTAACCCAATTCATTCAACTTTAATTGCTGCCCAAACACTTGAAATTGTTGCAAAATGGACTGAAGCTGAGATGATATGTTGAGGTGCATGGACAAGAAGGCTTCCCATAAACTCTCTGAAGTAACAACATCAGGTCTCACCAAATTGTGTCCTTGTTCATTCCCACCAAACATTGTCGGAGGCACCACTAACGAAGAGTGCAAAGATGGAACAGAGCCTTCCTCTTCCAGCCCCTCCGTGCCGGACACCACATCCAGAGACACCAGCTCCCGTGGACCTCCTCCAGTGCTGGACAACTGCAACTGAAGCACCCGATGCAGGCTGGCCGCATCACCGATGCCCACACTCAGTAGCTCCGGCATGCTGTCCACTTCCGGCTGCCCCGGCAGTATTTGGAGCTCTGGGCTGAGGGAAACCTCTATCCCCTTGGTGCTAAGGGACCTTCCCTCCGCCCCATTATCGCGTAGCGGGTGCTCCGGAGCCAAGGCACTCCTCCCAGCAGACCACACGAAAGAGTCCATGGGCCCGCAAACCGCCGACCTCTCTGCCCCCGGGAGCTTCGTTTCCTGCCCGTATTTGGCATCAGGCAGGCTCTCCAAGAAAAGAAACAGGTAAGAAAATAAAGATGGTGGGTTCACCGGAGCAGTATCAACGGACGTCTGTTACCAGATCCATCTTGCCCTGTTTCCATTGCTAGCTTTTAAGATGAGGTTAGTGTAGTATTGCTCTTTTTGGTTACTGATAAGGTTGTTGTAGTGTTTTATCAGATCGGTCTCACCTCCGTTGTTGCTCCTTCTTGCATAGCTCTCTTTTGAGGAAACTGTGTCTTTTGGGGAGACTGCTAGATACTTATGACCTAGATTGGCCACTGCTGGAAACAGGATACTGGACTTGATGGACCTTGGTCTGACCCAGTATGGCATATCTTATGTTCTTATGTAATTAAACTCAATAGAAAAGAACTACAGTGCTGCAGACCTTAGCAAATGTCCGCACTTATGTCATTGAATTGAAGCTTGAGCCAGAACCACTATAAGCATACAATGTGCGAAGAAGAATCAGCCGAGCACAGAAAAGTTAAAGGGAGTAGAAATAGATAACATAGCTAAAAGTACAAAAAGAGATGACAATGAGAATCAGGAGGGTGATGGTGACAGACAAGGCTATTGGGAGTAAATAGGATTTTTACTTCACATGAACCTAGAGAACAAAGAATTAAACAACCTGCCAAGTTAACATAGAATTGTATAAATGAAGTAGTAGAATGAAATGTAAGAAGGTAGACAGTAACTGAATTTCATGTGACAGTGATATTATCTCTGCTCAACAGGACTCCTTGAAGGTGTTAGACTTATTTTGCTGCACTACTGATCTAATTTGCTTTTGCAAACCTTAATTGTATAATGAAGCTGTATTGAAATTACAGACCGGTTGTCCTCTTTGAATAAATTGAGTTTGAGGTCAGTACTTATATTGAGGTATCACGTAGCAGTAAAAACAAAAGAAAACCTCAATAGTATATGAGTGTAAGCATTACACATAAACAGTATGCCTTGCAAATATCAAGAAAGAATCATTTATGATCATTATGATGTCATCCCTCTCACTTGGAGCCCATACCTTTGGTCCCTGTATTACAATGGCACAAGGTCATGTCAAGGTGATGCAATGCCTATGTGCCAATGAAGGATATTTATTGATGGGTGTGTCACAGATGCAATATTTATTTATTTTATTTATTTAACAGTTCTTCTATACCGCTCTATTTTAGATCAGAGCGGTTTACATTTAACATCAACTATACAACACAAGGAACTTTGAGTTGTATTTACAATAAACAGGGAGATCAACTTGGAAGTAACTGGGGGAAACTATGTACAATTCTTAACTCTATACATTGTAATAATATGCTATAATATTTTATTTATTTATTTAACATTTCTTATATACTGCCTATTTACAATTACATTTTAAAGTGCGAAGTAACTGAGCAAGGTTGTGGGGGCACAGGGTGAGTGGAGGTTATTTACAGTCCAAGTGGTGATGGTGTTCAGTTAATGAGTGTTGGTAATGTAGGAGTAGATGTTCAGTGAACAGATGAGAGCCTCCCTTGTAAGCCAACTGCACTATATATGTTTGTCAATGGTGCACGGGGTGCATAGGAAACAACAGAAACATACAAACATGATGGCAGAAAAACACTACATGGCCTATATAGTCTGCCTGTTCATATCAACTACAATAATTGCCTGCTTTCCATTCATTGGGTTTGTCTCATGTTTGTTGGAATCCAGATACAGTCCTTGTCTCTATCACCTCCACTGGAAGACTATTACAAGCATGTACCACTCTTTCTGTAAAGAAATATTTCTGCATATTACCTGAGTCTATCCCCCTTCACCCTCATCCAATGTGGCAGTCAGAAAATGCTCAACACCCAAATCCTGCCAAGAAAATACCTGGGTGAGTAGGAGCAGCCGCAGTACTGACATGTGTACTAACCTTAGGGTTATACAGGCATAATGTTGATCCAAGCTATGAGAGCACGAACATCACTAAATTGATCTGTTGCATGATAGAAGTTACACAGCCTCTGTCCTTGATATAGCTGTGGTGTCATATAGCACTGCAGCCCCTGCAGATGGCATGCCAGCAGCTGCAAATTTGCCACGCACCTCCATCAAATGTAGGAGCTTGGCCTGCCTGGGGTGGAGTTTGGGGGGAGAGAAGCTGGGCTACATATCTGAATCCCTGTAGTATGGCAACATGGCCAAATGTCAACAGTATGGGGCATGAGCCAACTTAAATGCTTGTATGGGATGTCTGAGAGCCAAATGCATAAGAAATCATGAATGGGAAAAATGACATGCATATCGCCTGCCAAGGGTTGTAAGCAGCCATTCACTGATCCCTGCACAGAGTCCATTTACAATCAGAGCCCATGTATTCTGTCAAACTGTCAACGATCCAAAGTGAGACAACTGTATGCTACAACACCTGATGAGTCAACACAGACGCTGCTCATGAAATGAAGAACGTTGACCTGGCTCAACAGGGTGATTCCATATCTTTGTCACGTGTCATGTTGTAACACCTATGTACCAGCTTCCTCCTCTACCACTGTTGCAATGCAACCTGCTCATACACCCAAAGTTGGAAGTTTGACTCAACAATGCCAAGCAGGGTTGGCGTACTCATTAGCGAAACCACACATCTGGCTAGGACTGTAGGGGGAGTCATGACTCCAAGCAAAACATTTTTCAAGTGCCAGCATTTCCAGCATTGCAACTAGATCAATACTGTGCCCTCATGGCCTGCTGCTGATGCCCCTCCAAAAGAATATCCTGTCAGAGGGAGCTGAAAGTTGTGTATGAAGGCCAGGGGTTGGGAGAGGATGGCCCTGAGGGAAAATGCATGCAGCATATTGAAGCTATTGGCATGAATGAAGATAATGGTGATTGACAATACTTTGGTTTGGGGGGGAGTCTGTGTGGCTCACAGGTCATAGTGCTGTGTGCTAGAACTTGCAAGCCCTGGACCCCTGTAAGGCATTCAGTGGTGTGTCTGCTCCATTGAATGATTGCTATTATGCCCCTTCTCCGAGGTGAGATGATGGGCTGGGGTCTATACCGAAGGTCTGCCAAGAGTGGCAAATTTCATTAGGACATCCCTGATGCCAATATCACATATGTGCATGTGTTATACATATGTCTGGCCCACAGTAGCAAATGCTATCTAATATAGGTGTGATGTGCAATGACCAAGGAAGGAAAAAAGGGGAAAGGATTGTACAAATCTAGATGTCAATATCTTACAGTGGATGTTGCAGGCCATTGATAGTGTGATAGGAATTGATGCTAATGCAGAAGTCACTGCCAAATTGCTGACCACAGTATATATAGAATGTATGATGGTTAGGGATCCTCAAATGTAAGACTGTTCTGTAAATAGTCTGACAAGCCTGGACTGTGCCCCTATGTCTCTGCATCCCTATCCTGGGTCTTTGTAGATCATGTGCGCTCCATAATGTTGCTGTAATTTGATTCATTGTGTGCCACTAATCCTGGAAACCCTATGAGTCATGTTGCCCTGCAGCAGCTTCCCCACATATTTGCATTAGGTGTTCTAATAAGCATTTAGTGGGACATACATGCATATATCCCTGACAAATTAAGTAGGCCATGATGACAGGAAATGATAGTGATAAATATATACGTGCAGCATGCAAATGCCAAATGTTCTGCAACCAAATAGGGTCTGGCCTCATTGGGGGTGTTAGCCTAGGAGCAGTACTGTCATACATCATGGTGCCACAGACACATTTGTATTAATTGACTCCACTGTTGTCCAGTCATGACTGTGAAATGAACTATATGTAATACTGTGCATATGAAGCAAAGGAAGGATGTGTGAACATGTTTGCAGTTCACCATCACAGGAGTGGGATGTGGCAGTGTGTACTGCATATATGTAAAAGAGGCAAAGTCCTTGGCCTGCAGGTATCATGCACTATCACTGAAATGTCGAATTCAGGTGTCCTTGACAAATAGCCTGCAGGAGCATGCCAAATCGCAATCTGTTGCCTGAGCCGCCATTCAGTCATGCATTGACGTCCATGCTTGCAGACACAATGTGCTGTCCAAACCAACTATGCAGGCAAGAAACCTAAACATATGTGTGTCCTAATGTTGATAAGGAATCCTGCAGATCAGAAGCCCCTGCTCTCTACTGATACCCAGAATGTGACAGAATAGTCTGTGGTCTCCTCAAATGCAATGGAGGTCTAATAGTTTGGTCTGTGGGCACCATTAGTGTTACTGGGAATCCAACATAGGTCCCTTGTGTGAAGCGGCCTGTGGCAGAAACAAGAGACTAATCAATATATGTGTTCTATGAATTACATGCATTTAATGATCAGAGGTGCAATGTTGTAGGGAGCCTGGACCTGTTTGCAGCAAGGAATGGCAGTCAGTGAGATTATCATGTCTTACCTCAGAGTGGAGGAGTGGCCTAGTGGTTGGGGCAAGGTACTTCAGACCAGAAGGTCAGTGGTTCAAATCCCATTAGAGGACAGCAACCTTGGGCCGGAAGGACTGGGGTTTCTAATCCCACAGGTGCTCCTTGTGGTCTTGGGCAAGCCACTTAACCCTCCATAGCCCATGTTCCCCGCAAAATAGTTATCTCCAAGTTATAATGCCCTGTTCAATGTAATTTCAGTTTGTTCAATGTAAACTGCACTGATGTGGAATAGCATGGTATATAAGAGAATGTAAATAAATTACCTCAATTGTGCTGGCTATGTTGCTCCATCATCTGTAAAGAAACATGAGCATCACTGTTTGTCTGAAATGCACAGCTCATAGAGGAACCGTGTAACATTGTGCATTGCTAGGCTGAAGGCATCTAACTGATTGCTCATACATCCTGACAGGCAAAATTTGCAGTTATGTACACATATTATTTGATATGGAGTTTATGTGCACTCAATGTACATTTGACAAACCTGGGTGGTCAGATATATGTCTGCTACCTATCATTTGCTATTAGCGTGCAGTTTCAATATCTTTGAATGGCAGCGCCATGAGTGAGTAGGAGGTTATGTGATGTAATATCTCAGTAAATGCCATGTCATATGTATCATGTCAGATGCAGCACTTTACATCTTGTGCATCAGAGGAGACATATCAATAAATTATGTGGTGTGCCTAAGGGACAATATCCTCTCTGAATTTGCAAGGGATAGCCAGGTGAATGCATGCATGGAGATGGGCTGCTGCATAGGATTGTGAAGGTGTGTCTACAGCAGATGTCCTGCCAATCTTTCAACATGCAATAAAAGATATACCATATTGGGTCCAGGAAAACATTTGTCATGGACATACTGCCGAGTTAGGGGTGAGTAGACATTCAAGTTATCAAGGGTATGTGAACCTACATATTTATTTATTTATTTACATTCTCTTATATACTGTGCTATTCTGCATCAGTGCGGTTTACATTGAACAAACTGAAATTACACTGAACAGGGTTTTATAACTTGGAGATAACTATTTTACAGGGAACATGGGCTGTGGAGGGTTAAGTGGCTTGCCCAAGACCACAAGGAGCACCTGTGGGACTAGAAACCCCAGTCCTTCCGGCCCAAGGTTGCTGTCCTCTAGTGGGATTTGAACCCCTGACCTTCCGGCCTGAAGTACCTTGCCTCAAACACTAGGCCACTCCTCCACTCCACATATGTGCCAAGTTTGTTAGGCAGGCGTCACATCTGCCAGTACACGTGTGGGTACAGTTTCATACATATCACTCATAAGGACTGGATCATGTCAACATACCTACTGATGTATGTCCCGGTATGCTGCAGCTGCCAGTATGCATTCACCTATTAAAAGGTACATTGAATGGATACCATTATGTGTGTCTCAAATTAGTGTATATCACATCACCAGATACCACTTTCCATGTGTGTGAAACAGTGAACAGACATGAACCCAATGAAGCACACATGTGAGTCAAGAATATAATAATATAGAAAAAAATGTATTTCAACACTATTTACAGCCTCT
Organism: Ichthyophis bannanicus; assembly: GCA_033557465.1. Lineage (NCBI taxonomy): Eukaryota > Metazoa > Chordata > Amphibia > Gymnophiona > Ichthyophiidae > Ichthyophis > Ichthyophis bannanicus. Next base: position 247,825,898 of record CM066041.1, on the reverse strand, counting down.
CTGGCAAATTAACACAAATATGTAAATGTGAACGTGTGGGTGGAGAAGGCAAGGGAGGGATAAGCCATACGAGGTGTCATCCAAAATTATTGACATGCGTTGTGTTTCTGTAGAACAACATATATTGCACCATAATGATATCGGGCATGCACTGATATAGTTATGTGCTGTGCATTTTCTGAATGGGGTGTGCCTGCATCTGAACATTACATTGCAGTAATTCCATGATGTTGGGTATTCTATCAAAACAGTCTGTGACACAGATGATGACTGGGAAAAGGTGAACTGCCAATTTGAGTTCAACTCTGCGTGAGTTGTGGAGATACCTGGAAAGAAATGTACGGCAAATTACATCCAGTGTATGGGGATGAATGGCGGAGCTGTGTCACGCTCCATGACTGGTCCTAATGTGTTCAGGATGTTGGTCAAAGTCTGCATACTGACGAATGTTCTGGAAGGCCACACATGAGCAGGAATGAAGACAAAATTGAAGCCGTGTGTGCTGCATTTATACACTTGCTGAGGATATGGAAAGCATTTTCTGCTGTGCAAAGTACAGTCATAACGTCACTCTGTGGATGAGATGTGTGTCTGAAGAGTCTCTGCGGAAAGTCCGGGACCCCTAACGAAATGAAGATGGCCTGCCTGCAGCCAGGGAGTTGTTGGAATGTGTATAAAATGACTCTGTGTCCATCCAAATGATTATCAGTGGTCAATTATTCATCGATGTATAATTATGACTCAGAAATTCAGGGGCAATCCTCACAATGCAAGTCTCCAGACTCTCCCATAACTGATAATGGATGCTAGGGGAAGAGTTATGTGAACGTCATTGATCATTGTTTTTTCCAGATTACCAGCATCTTGTTCAGCATGAGTACAGCTGTGGTCAACAATATTGGCATCCTTTCAGTTGAACCCCTAAATGTCCAGTAGCTCCTAAAGAAAAGTGGACAGTGAAATGGCTTGGGACGATATTTGCACAGATATGTGACACATTAAAGAATCAAATCAAAGAGACATTAGTTGTAAAGATTTTAAAAAACTGTGACATTGCTAGGACATGAGTATTTCCAACTCTTATAAACAATTCACATCACTTTTAATAGAAAGAACCACAATCCCACTGCAGTAACATTAGACGCACAAGCAATCAACTGTCAGTACTCATATGACTGGAATCAACCAACAAATAATGGCTCTAATGTGTAAAATGGCCACATTAATTCACAGTTCCAGTTTTCACAATGGTGAAGACAAGAGAAACCATCAAAAAGCCATTATTAACCAACATTAAACTTCAAAGCCATACAAGGCCATCTCCAAATACTTCAGGATTCCTGTGTCAACAGTATGGCATGTTATTTTGAACATCTCTCTCATGGAACCTTTAAGAACCTCCCAGGATATGGTGGAACGAGGGAAATTAGTCTTAGAAGTCTTTGAAGGTTAGTGTGGTCTGTGGCAAACATCCAAAGAGTGGCAAACATCCTAACATCCCGTACAACATCCAAAGAGTCTAAGGTGGATCTGCATCAATCTGGAGTGGTGGTTTCAACCTACACTATATGCCATGCACTAAACAAAGAAGGACCTCATTGCCCAAGGCTGAGTAGGATCCCACTGCTCAAACATAGACCTAAAAAGGCACACTTGATCTTTGCCCAAATCCACCTTGAGAAACCACAATCCTCATATGAAAATGTTGTGTGGACAGAGGAAACCAAATATGACCTCTTTGCCAATGCAGACCACTGATACATCTAAAAGGTGAAGAAATGAAGATTATAAGGAAAAAAAAACCCTGCCCACAGTTAAACATGGTGGACATGCCATAATGTTGTGTGTCCCTTTTGCTGCCTGATGAACTGGAGGCCAGAAACATATGCAAGAAATAATGAGATCACAGGACTATCAAGGTTTTTCCGAGTGGAAAGTACTACCTAGTGTCAGAAAGCTAGGTCTGGGTTGAAGGTCATGGGTTCCATAATAGCACAATGAGCCAGGACATACATCCCAAAGACCAAATAGACTCTGTAAAAATGGAAAGCAATGAGTCCTGATCTCAATACAATTGAGAACCTTTGGAAAGCGCTGATATCTGGCATTGGTAAAGGGAATACCAGAAACATTCATGAGCTCAAAGAAATCTCAGTTGAAGAGTGGGAGACACTACCAGCAGACAGATGTAAGAAACTTAAACAAGGCTACCATAAAAGTTTGCAAGCTGTCATCACAGCCAAGGATTGTAACACCAAATATCAGTGAAGGGTGGCAGTAATCCTGTCCATATCATAATGTGTGTTTTACTCAGAAAGCACGACATCTCAATTGCACAGACATCTCTCTGGTGTTGTTGTATACGTTGGAACATACTCCTAAAACATTATTATGACATATAGTTAGAATATTTCCAAATATTGTACACAACCTACCAAAAATGTAAGAGTGCCAATAACGTTGACCACAATTGCATGCGCAAAAAGGCATAACCATCAATACAGAGTATCACGTCCTACTTTGGACATGTTGCAGAGATTACCTTTTTCTTGTAAGATGCCAGAGTGGCACCGGAAAGGTGAATGGTAACTCCATCATGATAATGCCCCAGCTCATGAATCACATCTTGTCCAGCAGTTGTTGATGAACTCCAATTCAGTGCAAATACCTATGGCCTAGAACATATATCCCAAAAGTTTTGGATGACATTTCACATGGCTTAGGATCCCTGGATGCAGAGGAGCCCTAAGGGATATTGCCCCACAGGCCTCATTCCTGGGGCTCTTTTCTCCCATGTGGGGATGGGTGATGGTCTGGAATAGTCCAGCTGCCATCCTCTAGCCTCTCCAGATGATCAGCCACCCTCACCACATAGGTAGTCAGTTGCTCCACAGACATAGTCAAGTCATGCTGTTCCTGAATATTAGCCGCCCACTGCCAGAGCCATGACACTGTCAGGGTCTCCTAGCCAAATACTCTACATATATGGAGTTTGGGTACAAGTCTCTGACAATGACATGGCTGAGGCAGTGGTTGCTGGCAGAGATAGCTGCCTGTCAGAGCCCTGTGTACTGTGGAGCAGCTAACTCTGCTCTCTGGTGCCCTCTGCAGCCAGGGCTCCTTGAACTGAGGGGGAGGCAGGATGGGGCTGGTTCTGTATCCTGGGTCCTGCAGCTTGGCCTCTCTGGTGTGGCCGATGTGACATTGCCATGGGCTATCACCTCAATTGCCCTGTCCAGATTCTCCACTAGGCCCCCCTCCTCCCCTGGCCCAGCATCCTCCCATTCAGGGATGAGCAATCCCTCCTCAGGGGAGTTATCTGTCTCCTCCTCTGCTGGGGCCATTGGGTCTTCTTCAGGTGCTGTGTTTGAATCTTGAGTTGCCCGGCCTCTGTGAAAATAGAACATACAGGTAAGCATGAGCTGCATCACACATAAGGCATTATCAGGGCTCTCTCCAATTGTCACCTGACAATGTTTCATGCTTAACACAGAACAATCACTTTGGCAGCTCGCAGAAATTACTGAAGGACTCGCAAATGTGATGCACTCAATGCATATGATGTTGGCATATGCTGAGCCATATAGTCATATGAGAAGCCCCTTGTGCTGCAGGTGTGTCACATTCACAATAATGTAGACACATGCAGCATACAAATGACGACACAATGCGCCCAGAACAGAAATATGCAGTTAATAGTTAATGGTTTACTGTGACTGCCTAGCATCATTATATCCAGAATCCAGCTGTGGAGCAGGTCATGTCTGGAAGATGGCTTGCCACAATCTGTCATTGTACATGACCTTGCAGTCAGTACACATATGCATTGGCAGGAAAGGGTGGTTTATGTGGTTGCCTCAACAACTAGCCTTGCTTGTTGCAAGAACTGGATACAACACAGTAGCAGATGTCTAATAGCAAACACTCATATCTGAACTCATCCTCAGGTTACCCCGATTCCTTCATAGAACACCACCAATTACATGAGCAGCTCAATCCCTTGGAAACATCTGCACGTCATCCTTCTTACTTGTATGGTATGAAAACGTTAAAGTAGACTTTACATTGTGAGCAGCATGAACACCTATGACCAGGATTTGCATCATGAACACATTCATACCATTCACACTAACTACAAGATTGCACATCTGTTCACTGGGATTGGTTCCCTTGCCTATGAGATACATGCCTCACCAAGGAATAATGTCAGCAGCTCATGTAGGCCACCAGTCATGGCTGTTGTATTGACAGAAATGGAAGGCAGCACACTACTACCACAGGTATGACTCTGGCCGCTATCCCTTGTCCAAACCCTGGTCCATTTGTCTCAATGCAATCAGCAAACAGAAGCCCATTGGGCACATTTCCAAAAGCATCTGTGTTCTGAAATGCAATATTATAGCCAAGGCTGATATGTATACATGCTATAGAACTGTTAATGTGTTGGAATATGGGATGTGAAGGAATATCATCCATGTAGATGTAGGGTCAGCAGCTCTGAGCATGGAGGCAAAATGACATGATGTTATAATTGTCCTTCTACATCTATTTTGGGGTACATAGGCCAAAGATCACATAATTTCCCTGTGTCCTGCCCACATGATCATGAGCTGTGCTATAAGGAACATTTTGGAGGTTATCACTATTGTAAGACACCATTGAAGTGGCACTGATGTAGAAGACATTAACTTTGTGTCTGCAGGATGGCTACAGGGACCTGAGTGGACAGTAGATGTGCTAACCTCTAACACCTGACCCCAATTGCATGTGCATCAATAAACCAGTTGCCTCAGTCACTAAGAAGATGTTGCCTCTATGGACTATGCTGAAAATGAATGTGAGAAAGTATGACAGAACTTGGGCAAAGCAGATATCTACACATACACCTTAAACAGCACCTTAATGCTGTGACAATGGCAGACCCCTGTGGCATGGCATCATTCATTCAAGGAAATGTCAGTCACAATGTGAGGACACTGTGTATACTAGTTAGTGGATCTATGCAGCTGGAGAACATCATGTGCATGGACTCTGTAGGCTTTGTGATGGAGAATGTCTCATGCGTGTTGGTGTCACAGCTGCAAGTTCATCATCACCTTAGCAAACATATATCACAGATGCTGACCTGTGGACTGTAAGTGTGTTACATGATGATATACATCACTTGAAGACCTATCCAGTCATGTGGGGGGATGGTGTCTGTGCAACAATGTGCATGATATTAATCCCTTAGGCCAGGACATCATTGCCGTGCTACAGCCAGTATAGTATGTGTTTGAAAAGGTGGCTCTACAGACACTCCCATGTGAACAAATGGCCATAGGAGTCTACACGTCATCCACATATACATTCACATCCAATGAAAAAGCAAGTAAGAACTCAGAGGTCTTCCACAATTGCAATGATGAGACCAGGCATTATGATATCATATGTGTCCTGAAACCGCTAGATTTGTATGCTGTGTTATCTTTGGGAAATATGTGAACATGGCAGGTTGTGTGTATATGATGGGGCAGCTCTGATGTAGCTCAGGCTCCCTCTCCAATGTGGTGCCAGCACACACAATGCCGCTACCGAGAATATGTCATGTGGTGAATAAGAGAAACCTACAGAAACCCCAGAGAAGACCTCAGCAGATGATGTCTCAGGGCACTCCACACAGGTAGGCATGTATGTGTGAATCACTGTGCCACTCCCAGTAGATGACATTAAGCCAGACATTGGAGTAGCATCATGTCAAGGGCATACCAGCATGCATGCTATGATGGATGAACAATATGTTTGGTGACCAAGGAAGTGACAGATGATTGATGTGATTATGAACATTAATATCTGGATTCCTGCTTACAGTGCTTAGGTTCAGGAGTACTAGGCAAGTGCTCACATGACACATGCTGCAGATGTAGGTTCAAGTGTGATGCTGTGAAGGGATATATGTAGCCCCTGGGGAGGAATTGTTTCTATCCAAAACATGCCTGGTGTGTGAATAGTGTCTATCCTGTGTTTGTGGGTTGGACATTATACAAGCACATTGGCCATGATGTTGGTGAAACATGTTGAGACAGAAAACACGGCTGACATATACATACTGAAAATATAAGACACCATGTCAAGGTTATGATGTTGAGCTGCACAGCTATAAGGGGCAAACAATTCCCAGGTCCACCATACTCTGCATGCATGCATTTCCTGGAGCACATGAGCTAGGATAGTCACCTAAGACTTTGATATGGATGACAATATGTGTAGATTTAGTGGTCATAGGGAAATCTCTTGCACATATTACAGCTGTCATCATGTGTGTTACAGTGACTCACCATCTGATGCAGGGTGAAGCTCCTACTGCACCTGCCGGAAGAATTCAGGCCACCTGTGCTATAGCTCCTGGGCTTTCTTACACAGATCCTCCATCTGGGAAAGATATATAAAGGCCATCAGTGCCATGCTCAAACTACAGCCAATGTACATGTTATATCACAACACCATGAAGGCCATGTGTAACTGCTGTGTCACAGGACATTAGTGGCAGTTCTGCATACTATATGCTTGTAAGCCTGCTCAAAGACTGATAGTACCTAATAATGCAGCCTTTGGTCCCATGGTGCCCACTGTGCATATGTAATACCACTCACATGTGCTCTTATGTGTTTATCTGCTGTGTGTGCTGCCTAGTGTGGAATGTAGTGTAGTTCGCCAACTGTTTCTGGGTTCCACATTCTAGCGGATGTCTATCATGTACTGTGGGACTGGGCTACATTGCTGAAAATGGTTCACAGCAGAGCTTTCACACTCTAGACCAGTCCTACCCAAATGGGTGGACATGGATGAAGATCACATATGTTCTGAGGTGATGGATAACATAACAAGCTGTGGTCTATGATGTACCTTAATGTAACATTATGTATGTGAGTCTGGCTGCATGAGAATAGATGCAGTGTTCCAGCATGTACTGATCGTGAACTGTTCAAGTGCTGTGCAAAGTGAGCAGATTCCTTATCTTCCTAGGACTGTGACACATGGCAATAGTAGCCGTGATGCTCTTGTCAGCACATCTGGCACAAGCACTGAAGGTCTGCGCTGTGACACCAAGCCACTCAAGGGGTCATGTCTCATGGTAAAACATGCAACTGACATGCACTAAAAGACAACTCTTGGTGTATGACCTGTCAGAAATTGCACATATTGGCCTTATGAATAGATGTGACAGATGTAGCTCAGTCAAAAGAGAATCTGTCTATGTGCTCGGATGATGGGGGCCCCAAGCATAGCCACAGTCAATACTGTGTGGCATGTATGTCCATTTAGCCAATGCACCGTACATGTTTGATGGTGAGTCTGGATGTGAAAGTTGTTCTTTCATGGTACAATATATTCTACCCATCCTAACTGTTCTGTTCTGGCTTTGATCACTAACTGTGATTAGCACAGAACACTGCTCAGTAGTGTTGTCTAACAGATATGTCTTAGGGGCATTGTGTGATAACAGTAGAGAGTGGTTGAATTTCACAATGATGTATGTATGTATATGTCACTGGTAAAGCCATTGGGAGGGCCAGCTGCTGGGGCCTTAGTTTGAGCGCAAAGGGTATCGCCTGTGATATACATGATTGGGACATCAGGACATCTGCAATGTGTTGCCTTGTCTTTTCCCACATGAATATTTCCATGTATCTGTTGTGAACTCAATCCTCAACTGAGGCATATGACATGATGGGCACATCTGTGAAAGTGTGACATGAATTGTCCAACGCAACTGTCTCTCCCTACACCCATCCTTGAGAATTCTGCTCTTCTGGCAAATTGGGTCTATCTGTGCCCTCTCTGCTATTGCAAAGTCCTCACTTTGCTCCTTTCAACTTGCTGCTCCTTATGCCTGGAACACACTACCTGAGTCTGTACATCAGGCTCCTTCTCTGGCCCCTATCAGATCCAGGCTTCAAAATCACCTCTATTCTGCTGCTCCTGAAAAATGATGGGCCCGATATTGAGCTACGCGTATCTTCAGGGGCAGCCCAAGGGGGGTGCGGAGCCATGTGCGGAGACTCGGTGCAGGGCTTCATTTGCATAAGGGGCCTCATTTGCTTAAATATTTGCATAATGTTACCATACACTAACTTTTAGTAAACATGCCTCTTAATGAGTGCAGGGATAAAGAAAGACTAAAAGATTTCTACATTACTATAATCCAGTGCCAACCACCAGGCACATTAGGAACTACTACAAACACTGCCCATTTAGAACAAATAGCAAAACCACCGTATCATAACAGCACTACCAGGACTCATAAAGCACCAGACCCTAACTATCAAAAGGCAACACTGCAAATATTAAACCAATACATTTCAGAGAATAACAATACATGACCTACTGGGGAAAGAGAACAAGTGGCAATGTCAAATAGGAATTACAGCTCTCCCGGCGGGGATCGAGCCAGCCGGGGATACAGGGCCGCACCTCCAGCTCCTGCTGTCCAATCGGGACAGCCAACGACCTCCGATTAAAGAAGGCGCCATCCGGCGCGAGGCACTCTCGCCCTCCTGCACCCCGGCTCGTCCACAGCTCTCCCGGTGGGGATCGAGCCAGCCGGGGATACAGGGCCGCACCTCCAGCTCCTGCTGTCCAATCGGGACAGCCAACGACCTCCGATTAAAGAAGGCGCCATCCGGCGCGAGGCACTCTCGCCCTCCTGCACCCCGGCTCGTCCACAGCTCTCCCGGCGGGGATCGAGCCAGCCGGGGATACAGGGCCGCACCTCCAGCTCCTGCTGTCCAATCGGGACAGCCAACGACCTCCGATTAAAGAAGGCGCCATCCGGCGCGAGGCACTCTCGCCCTCCTGCACCCCGGCTCGTCCACAGCTCTCCCGGCGGGGATCGAGCCAGCCGGGGATACAGGGCCGCACCTCCAGCTCCTGCTGTCCAATCGGGACAGCCAACGACCTCCGATTAAAGAAGGCGCCATCCGGCGCGAGGCACTCTCGCCCTCCTGCACCCCGGCTCGTCCACAGCTCTCCCGGCGGGGATCGAGCCAGCCGGGGATACAGGGCCGCACCTCCAGCTCCTGCTGTCCAATCGGGACAGCCAACGACCTCCGATTAAAGAAGGCGCCATCCGGCGCGAGGCACTCTCGCCCTCCTGCACCCCGGCTCGTCCACAGCTCTCCCGGCGGGGATCGAGCCAGCCGGGGATACAGGGCCGCACCTCCAGCTCCTGCTGTCCAATCGGGACAGCCAACGACCTCCGATTAAAGAAGGCGCCATCCGGCGCGAGGCACTCTCGCCCTCCTGCACCCCGGCTCGTCCACAGCTCTCCCGGCGGGGATCGAGCCAGCCGGGGATACAGGGCCGCACCTCCAGCTCCTGCTGTCCAATCGGGACAGCCAACGACCTCCATTTAAAGAAGGCGCCATCCGGCGTGACCGCGCCTGGCGGGCCCGCGCCTGAGGGCCTCGCCAGAGGGCCCTTCGGCGTGGCCCTTCGGCAGCTGGCCCGTGCAGCTGAAAGATCGTCAATAAAAATAAACTCTACCACCCAGGATCCAGAACAAATCCCTCTCAAGTCAAGTGTCTACCACAGATGTGTATCGCAAGTATATCTTCACAGTTTTAGCTATCACACAGCATTACTAATCAAGGACGTTTCTCTTGCCAGCAACCTACAGTGTTAGTAACTGATTTGCTTATCTCTGTTTGTATCTCCATACTGTTGCTATCAGACTCACTAATACCAATCCACCTTATACTGTTGTCAGTAGCTTATCAATCCACCTATACTGTTGTCAGTAGCTTATCAATGGACCAAATTATATATTCTATTAATATTCTATTACTGTCTACACTATACTGTTGCAAGTAGCCATATTTAATTATTGTCACAGTTATGTCTACCATACTATACTGTTGTCAGTAGTCCTACTATACTATTGCCGTATATATATATATATATGCCATATATATATGCAGCCCTGCACCTACACGCTGCTAACTCTCCCTGTGAGGGATCGAGCCAACAGGGACGACTCCACAACATGCTCTACCCAATCAGGGCTGAGCTCACCTCGTAAAAAGCAGCCGCCAGCAAGCAGTGAGCTCTCTTCGTGCAGCCCTGCACCTACACGCTGATACCTAACAACCACTACAACCTAACTGCTACTTAACACCCACCTACCAAACAACCACGGTTACTGTTAATGTTACTGTAGTCAGTATCCAGCAATTTTTACATTATACCGCAACAAAACACACAAAATGGCCCTACCCTGCATCATCTCGATTGCCCTCTACCTCCTTGCTATAGGCTTAAGCAATGTCACTGGCCTATACACCAACAACAACCACATACCAACTATCCACAGTTATAGAAAGAGGGGGCCAGATACCCCATTCTATGAATCACAGGAAACCTCCCAAATTCACCACCACCACCTCCTGCAGGTATCATTACAGCACAACAAGAAGAAGAAACAACAAGAAGTAAACCCCCTCCCTCGAATCATGAAATGTGCCCTTGTAAATGCAAGATCTGTACGTAAAAAATGGCCGGCCATCTCAGATATGATATCACTACATAACCTTGACCTACTACTGATCACCGAGACATGGCTTTCCTGTGATGACAACGTGATACTCAACCAGCTCCTGCCTGCTAACTTCTCTATCCATACATGTCATAGAGCAGCCAAAAGAGGAGGCGGCGTCCTCGCCATCACCAGATCTGATCTTCAATTCAACATAAAAGATGCAACCAGCTCGCCACTCCTAGACACAATCTCGATAGAGAACAAGTGTTCCTCCATCAATCTACTCTACAGAGCACCATCATCTGATGCAGATGCACTAACAACAATAATAGATGCAGCCGCAAACTCCCAGAACCCACATACAACAAGCTGGGTACTAGGAGACTTCAACCTCCCCTCCCTGCAAGACTCTCACTCAAAGGCGTTCCTCGAAGCCATGAAAGATCTAGGATATAGCCAATTAATCAAGGAACCTACCCATATAAAAGGAGGCATGCTAGATCTAATATTCACAACAGACCCAACCATCAGAGAAACAACCATCCCTGATATATCAATCACCGCTGTCCCATGGTCAGATCACTCATTAATCCTATTCCAAATTCCTCAGCCAAGCCATGTCCAAAAAGATGAAAGCACAGCAACCGGTCAGTCCAACATTCTGCCGAGAAGATTCCAACCATTCAACAAAGATCTAATCCTGAAATCAGCAATCCCACTAATGAACTCACCAGCACACAACCCTGATGAACTAGTCTCCAACTGGAACGAAATACTCAGTTCAATAGCTGTTCGCCCAACATACAACAAACCTCAAGCGAAACGACACACAGCAGCATGGTACTCTACTGAGTTGAAAGCCTCACTCGCGACACTAAGAAAACTTGAGAGACGCTGGCGCCGCTCACGCTCAGAAGCAGACCAAAAGGCATACAATTTACAACTCACAGCGCACCGCACCGCAGTGACTGAAACCATGAGACGTTACCACGCCGACACTTTAAAGAGATCCCTCAACAAACCTCGTGACCTGTTTGCCCTCGTTAAGCAAATTACAACAGAACCTGCATCAGAACAAACTAATGGAATCCATCCTCAAACATATGCGGATTATTTACAATCAAAACTTTGTCAGATAAACAACAACCCAGCGTCCAGCATCATCCTTCAGCCCTACATTCAAACACCACTCACTACCTTCACAACTCCATCCAAACGATGCATCGAGGACACCATAGCAGCCATCAATACGTCCACAGCACAATCTGATCCATGCCCAGCTTTCTGGGTCAAGGAACTCCGGACTGACCTCAGTCCCATCATATCCAGACTTATTCAACAATCGTTCACAACAGGTGATTTCCCACGCACCCTCAAACAAACTTCAATAAGACCTCTACTAAAAAACAACAAACTCGACCAACAGAAACCAGAATCCTACAGACCCATAGCAAGCATACCAATGCTTGCAAAAATAATGGAAAAGATAGTTCAGAGACAAATACAAGATCACATTGATTCCAACGCACCACTGGATCCATGCCAGCATGGATTTAGAGAATCTCACGGAGTTGAGACCCTTCTTACCACACTCTTCAGCAGCATAATATCAGGCATCGACAATACCCGCCAAGGCTTTGTCCTTGTCTTCCTTGACATCGCGGCAGCGTTTGATTCCGTTAGCCATGAGCGCCTCCTAGAACGCCTCAAAGAAAAAGGAATCTCCGGTAAAGCACTCGAGTGGTGCAGGTCCTACCTCTCAGACAGATGGCAGCAGGTAAGATCCAGAAACACATCATCAGAACCATTCCACCAAAGCCAAGGTGTCCCACAAGGATCCTCCCTCTCCGCCTTACTATTCAATATATACATGCAACCTCTCTGCAACCTGATCCGGTCTTTCAACATCAACTGCATGATATACGCAGATGATGTGCTATTATACACACCTTTTGCAACAGAAAACCCAGACCTCGAACCAATAACATGCTGCATAAACGAAATATCCAATTGGCTGCAATCCCAAAACCTCCGGATTCAACACAAGAAGACTGAGGTGATGTTCATTACAAGGAACCATAACTTCACTGCCCCGACAGTACTGAAAGTGAAGGAAGCAGACCTCCAGACTAAATCAGCGATCAGATACCTCGGCATCACACTAGACCAGAACCTAAATATGCAGGCTCATATAAGTAACACTGTAAGGGCGGTATATCATAAAATTAGATCCCCTAGATACCTAAGATCTCTGCTGGAGCCAGATGATTTCAGGACTATCTATCAGGCACTAATTATCCCGCATTTCGATTATGCAAATGCAATACTTCAAGGTCTCCCCCAAACCACCCTAAACCCACTGCAAATGGCAATGAACACCGCAGCAAGAGTACTGCACGGAGCATCCAGGAAAGACCATGTCACACCTATAATGAAACAACTCCATTGGCTCCCGATTCAGGGTAGAATTACTTTCAAGACCTTGCTGCTCACCTTCAAAGCCACCAAAGGTCTCTCGTCAACCTCACTAACTGAGCTAATCCAGATGACACCCCACAACAGAGACAGAAGATCAGTAGCTCAAAACACCTTGATAGTCCCAAGATCTATAACTCAATGCACCAAGTCAACATCCAGCAGGTCTTTCAAACTTTATGCACCAGTGATCTGGAATAACCTCCCTCACAACATCAGATCAATCCCTGACATATTCCAATTCAGGAAGGCCGTGAAACACTACCTCTTCCTCATACATTACCCTGAAACCAATAGAAACTCAGCACCATTTGCCGAAACCACCCAAATCACCACTATCTAAAACCATACAAACACATGATCAGCCTACAAATTGTATATATTGTATATATTGTTGTTGTACATAGTTACCCTGTTAGCCAAGTTGAATATCCTGTTCATATGTAAACACAAAGTACTATTGGAAATGTGTATGTTCACTGTTTATTGTAAACCGCGCTGATGCTGAATAGCGCGGTATAAAAGAGACGTTAAATAAATAAATAAATAAAACATAAACAGAATATCTCAGCTCAGTTACACATGCAGAACATAGACCATCACCAAACAAGGAATCACAATTTAGAAACAGGAAGACAATAATTAAACTATGAACCCCAAAAGCCAAACTTGTAATGTGCAACAACACTGTAGAAATAAAACTATAAATTAATTTCCTCTTGTACTAAATAAAGCGCAGATGTTAATGATTCACATTTCCCATAGCTGACATATTCCAGTTAATAAATTCAAAATAAAGAGTTATTTTTCTACCTTTTGTGCATTTTTTTGCAGTTGCAGTTGCTCCAGCCACTTTCTTCTGGTTTCTTCGTGTCTTCTGCTAACTCTCCATCATCTGCCGTCCATTTGTCCTTTCTTCTCTCTTCTAGTTTTTTTTCCATTCTCTCTCTACATCTGCTTTAACATGCTAATCTTTCTCCTTTTGCTCTTTCCTCATTCCTATTTCATCCACTCAAATTTTACCCCTCCATCCTCAATCCCCACTTACTCTCCCAATACCCGGCCGATTGAAGATTTTTCTTCCCTCCCACACAAAATATTTTTCCCCTCTCCATTTCACTCTCCCAGCCCCATCCCATTCTAATCCTCCCCCAATATCAGCTCCCTTCTAGTTCCAGCCCCACCCAGCATCCGCTCCCTTCTAGCCCCCGCATCAGCCCATTTTCAGTCCTAGCCCCCCCATCAGCCCATTTCCAGTCCTATCCTAGCCCCACCATCAGCCCATTTCCAGTCCTAGCTCCCCCATCTATTTCCAGTCCTATCCGAGTCCCTCCATCAGCTCATTTCCAATCCCAGCCCCCCATCAGCCCATGTCAAATTTCTAGTCCTTTCCTAGCCCCACCATCAGCCCATGTCAAATCCTAGCTCCCCTCCACTCAGCCCATTTCCAATCCAAGCCCCAATGAGCCTACTTCCAGTTCTAGCCCCTCCATGAGTCCATTTCATTCCAAGCCCCCACCACAGCCCATTTCCAATCTTAGCACCCCCAACAGCCCATTTTCAGTCCTATCCTAGCACCTCCATCAGCCCATTTCCTGTCCTAGCTCCCCTCCACTCGGCCCATTTCCAGTCCTAGCTCCCTCCCCTCACAGCCCATTTCCATTCCAAGCCCCCCTCCCCATCAGCTATTTGCAGTTCAAGCTCCCATCCACTCAGCCCATTACCATTCCAACACCCCAGCCCCATACCCCTCAGCTATTTGCAGTTCAAGTCCCCCCTTCCATTCAGCCCATTACCAGTCCTAGCCCCCTCATAGCCCATTACCAGTCCTAACCCCCCCATCAGCCCATTTCCAGTCCTAACCCCCCCACATCAGCCCATTTCCAGTCCTAGCCCCCCCATAGCCCATTACCAGTACTAATCCCCCATCAGCCCATTTCCAGTCCTAGCCCCCCCATAGCCCATTACGTCCTAACCACCCCATCAGCCAATTTCAAATCCTAGTCCTCCCAGCCGATTACCAGTCCTAACCCCCCTTCCCCCATCAGCCCATTTCCAGTCCTAGACCTCCCCAGCCCATTACCAGTCCTAACCCCCCTCCCCCCATCAGCCCAGAGAAACTTTAAAAGAAAAAACAAACTTGCTGCTGCTGCTGCCACCGTGGCAGCGGCAGAATCAAGTGTCTCCCGCGTGGCCCCCCCTGCCCAACAGTGCGGGAAATGCCTGTTCCCATCAGCCCCAGCAGGCTTAACAGAGCCGCGAGAGCGAAACCTTCCCTTCGTGGCTCGTCTCAAAGCCACGCCGAGGAGAGTGATCGAGGGAGGGCTCTGTTGGGCAGGCGGGGGCCCCGCGGGAGACACTTGATTCTGCCGCTGCCACGGCGGCAGCGGCAGCAGCAAGTTTGTTTTTTCTTTTAAAGTTTTCCCGGGCTGATGGGCAGAATGTTGTTTGCGTGGGGCCCCCTGAAACACGGGGCCCTGTGCAAACAACATTATTGCTCAATGGACGGGCCGGCCCTGCGCATCTTACAGGGCATAGCCCTCCCCGCCGACCTCTAACCCAGATATTCAATGCTGTGGCAATGGCACTGAATATCCCGGATTGCCACAGACACAGGACGTTGCCAAAGCTAACCGGAGGAAAGGTCCATAAACTATTATTAAAGAGGACTCAGGAAATCCACTGCTTGCCCCAGGACAAGCTGTGGAACCTGTTTGCTTTTTGTGACCTGGATTGGCCACTGTTGGAAACAGAATACTGGTCTTGATGGATCTTGGTCTGACCCGGGCTCTGAAAGTCATATGCATGCTAGCCAATATCTCTGACCAACCTAGGTATTTGAAAGAGGTAGATCAGCTAGAGAAGAAATGTTTTGCAAAATTCAAGACCTGATGCACTGCATGGAGTATTTTTCAACAGACATAAATTTGCTGCACAAAGGGTGTATGGGAAGGAGCCTCTTTCTCTGGCTTCCAGCTCACAACCCTTATTCACATAAGAACTCATGGACTCTCCCTCCCTTGCGGGTGGACCTGTGGGGCCATGTAACTCTTCACTCGCTAATTCCACTACTTCTTATCATGGACTGGACAGTCCTCATCCACAGTCCAATTGTTTACCCAACCTAAGGAACATTTGACACACACATCAGGTTAACACCTTTATTTCTTCCCACTGTGTGCTTTGGTTGAAGATGGACATTCCAGTCATAGAACTGTCTCCCCAAGATTGGTCCCCCAGTTTGAGCTTACCTCACAGGGACCGTTGACCAGAGAAGAAGAAGCCAGTTTTGTGGTCTTACAAGCAGACCCCAGCTCTGCAGATCCATCCTTGCTTAGTGCACACCCTATTCCAGCTCAGAGACGTTCTGTGGTTGATAGCAGTAGCTATGTGTTAACAAAATGCCTAAAGAAGATAGCTGCTCAAGCCTTGTATCCTGAACTACCAGTCAGTTCACCTGAGCAGTCAGGCGCTATGTTTACATCCAGATACTTTTGGTTTCCCCAAAATGACTGCGGTGTCAGTAGAGCAAATCTAGCTCAGGCCTATGTAAAGTCCTCAGCAAATGTCAAAAGAAGAGGGGCTTCTACAGGTGCCATCAGGACTTGCACTTCAAGAACCTACTATGGCTATGGCAGTTCTACAGAAAGTATTATGCTATCCTAAACTGTGCTGATCACTGCCTTCTAAAAAATTGTCTGCCGATCACTCATGCAAAGAGAAATGGGCCCGATATTCAGCGCCGGAGGCTAGTTATTATTAATTATTATTAAAGACTTATAAAGCGCCGCAACATACGAAGCGCTGTACAAACATAGAAATGACATAGGTGCAGCTAAAGTGTCTAGCTGCCGGCATTGAACTTAAAACCCGGATATTCAATGCCGGGGCCGTGCCCAGGCTCTGGCATTGAACAGTTGGGCTGTCTCGATTACTGCGAAGCTAACTGGGCACTGGCGACATTCGGTCACTACCCGGTTAGCTTTTGTGGTGAAAGTTAGGTCAGGCTTTCCTGCAACTGATAGCATTGGGGCATATAGCAGTGACACTCAACAGATATTAAGCGGCACTAACCACTCCCCCACTGTGATGTCATCATTTCCTGTGACAGAACCGATTACTTTATGAATTCTACTGTGCTCACATGCATATCTACCCATGAACCGAAAGCAAGTACTGTGAGAAGGGGCATTGACTGCGTCCGCATTTTAGTATCAGGTCCTGTCACACAATGGCAGCCTGGGGGTAATGTCATGCTGGGGAAAGGGATTAATCAACTTACTGTAAATAAGCCTTTTTTGCATGTTGATATTTGGCAGCAAGAAAGGGGGGTGCTTGGGGAACACAACGTGGCATCTATGCCTTTGTCTTTCGCTGCAGTGGTGGGGGGAGTTCTTCCCCAGATACAGGCCAGAAGCAATCAACAGGTTTCTCCTCCTGGAGGGGAGGGGGGGAAGAGACGAGTGCCCCCTTTACAAAAGGAGCTTTGGGCGGGCAACCACCCAAGTGATGGAATGTGGCTCAGTTTAAATGGATTGATGCTGGTCCTCCTCCCCCTAGGGACTCCCAGCAGTTAGTGCGGTGTATGAAGCCCTGCCTTAGCATGACAATAGTGTGGGTGCACTCATTGCCACCTAAGGAGGTGGTGGTGAGGGCATTGGCACTACTAGCCTAAAGTACAGATAGCGCAGGTACGCTGCCCGTGTGGTGCTCACCCTCCCCACTCTCTGCCTCTATCCCTCCCACTTGCAACTCTAATGTGCCATGGGCAGTTAGCAGCAAAATCCAGCAGTCTTACCTTTCATGGTCCTGTGTGTACAACATGCGCCAGACCCACGGTAGAGCCCTTTAGTAAAAGGCTCTGCTAGTACGCCTTAATTCTTCAATTAGAGCACAATAAATCATCTCAGTGTGCAACAAAAATCCCTATTAAAATGGACATGGGAAACTAATCAAAAACATCCAAAAATCAGAAACATTTGTAAAAAAACCCTCCTGTTTCTTGCCTGTGCATATCCCTAATAGCTTTACTATTATAACTTAATGCCTCCTAACTGATTAATACGCAGACCTTAATTCGTCCTGTTCATGAGAATTATGAACCTATCTGGGCTCTAGAAATAGGGGTTCACTTCTCCCTTCCTTCCTATTTACACTAAAGGCCAACTGTTAAATATTTACAGATCCCAGCATCATTTTAATAGCCTTTGTTTAATGCCTGCTCTAAGCATCTGCTTTAATGCTTCTCAGGAATAGCCTTGCTCGCCTTAGCAGAAAAGCTCTTCTTTCTTTTAGCTGTGGATCTTGTCTGCCGGCCTTCACTAGATTATACGCTTCAGCGTGTATAGCCTGTACTGTGCTGCTTACATCTGGTGTACATTATACCAATCGTGATCATGATGATAGCAATTAAACAATCAATTTTAAAATCAGATGCCCATTCCAGTTAAGAGCAATCTTAAGCACCTCCCCTACACTTTCAATGACTAATCAGCCCTAGCTAAACAAGTCTGCGTCATCCTATCTGTAGACTGTAAGATATAGCTCATCATTAAACTTCAATCAAGCCTTCATGTCAAAGAAACAGGGCTGCAAAGAGACATCTTATTGCTGAAGATAGGATTGTTGGTTTGGCGCCTTCCCCCACATCCCTATTTGCTGGATGGAGAATGGAGGGGAATTTTTAAAGCTCCATCCAAGTGCAATCTGAGACATCTAAAAAAAAATGCAGGCAGGTCCAGGTGCGGGCGCGATTTCACTAATGTGGACATACCTGATATGGACGTCTGTGGGGGCAGCTAGTTAGATGCCCCAGAACACTATCAGGGAATCCGGATAGTATAACATAATGGTTACGGTAATTGGCCAAGAAAAGGATAACCACGGTTCAAAGTACATTGCTGATGTTGTACTGGGGATGAGTGAGTGCATTCTTTTCTACATCTTCTGGATGTTTTGTTAGCTAAAACGAGCACTTTTCCAATGCTTGCTTGTGCCTCAGAGCAGCAAGTCTAGGGTAAGATATGACACCAGATATCCATGACATTTCTGTGGTCAGGCAGGGATGCCCCGTTCCTGGGAAAGCCCTTAGCACACCTCCAGGTTCCCAGGAACACCCTGGCCATGTCTCCTCCATGCCTCTGTTCAGATTCAGATGTCCCCACAGCCGGCTTCTAAAACAGCTCTGGAGACTGTCTCTGTGCTTTGGACAACTCTAAGGGGTATGTTTACTAAACTCCGTTGCTGTGCGGGTCCCCGTTAGTGTGCTGGTGCCATATAAGGAGTGGGCGGGCCAGGCAGAAAAAAGCAAAAAACCGGACCGTACGTGTGTGCATCGCGCTAATGTGCGGGGCCCACATTAGCGCGTGGGAAGGCTAAGTGGGGCGCTGCTGCAAAACCAAACAACAGAGCCATAGTACAACGGTGAAGACACCGACCAATGGTGCAGGGGCCAGGGATTCAAACCCCCATTGCACTCAACAAAAAAGACCAGCTGAGGCGCCAAAATTTATGGGCAAAAGTGGTTAGGAGGCATATTAATTTTGGGCGGCAGAAGGCGGCGCACTGTTATTTTTATTACGGCATGAGGCGGCACACTGTTTAGTGTGGGCGGCAGATGGCGGCGCATTGGTAAGTTTGGGCGGCAGAAGGCGGTGCGCTGATAAATGTGGGCAACAGAAGGCGGCGAGCCGGCGGGCAGAAGGCGGCACGCTGATGTGTGAGGGGGCAGGCCAATAGTGGGAGGGAGAAGTGGCGCGCTGATGTGCAAATAACAGGAACGGAGCCATAGCACAATGGTTAAGACACTGACCACTCTTGCAGGGATCATGGGTTCAATTCCCCACAGTGCCCATTGAAAACAACTGGCTGAGGCATTATTTTAGGGGCATTTCCATGTTGTGCGGCATAAGGCGGCGCGCTGTTAATTTAGTGCGCCACAAGATGGCGCGCTGATGGCTACAAGGCTGTACGCGGATGCAAAAACACAGGAACAGAGCCACAGCACAATGGTTAGGACACTGACCAATGGTGCAGGGGCCAGGGGTTCAACCCCTCACAGTGCCCAGTGAACAAGGCTGGCTGGGGCAGTATGTATCATGGTGAGGAGTGCTGTAGGAGGCCTTCCATATATATTTTATTTCCCACCACTAGTAAACCCGCTCTCACAGTGTGTTAACATACGGATGCCCGTAAGGCACATGTTACAGTGCACTGTCTGCCAAGGCACCCTAGAATGTCCCCTATAGGGTACCATGTATGTTGCGACACAGGATAATGTATAGTGAACCCTATATGGATGGCAACCATAAGGTGGCCTATAGGGCGCCCTATAAAGCACCCTCAGAGGCACCTAATGGGTATAGTAAGCTGTGTGTGGTTTTGCCGGCATAGACATATGTACAGTAAATAAAAATAAAGCTGTGGACAGCCCTATCAAAGGGCCCCACTGTGGGTTTGAACCCATGACCTCTGGCTGTACAGGGAGTGACATAACCATTGGGCTACAGCTCTATAGCTGACAGCAAGCCCCTGGCTGGCTGCAGAGAGCCTGCACGTCACCCCACAGACAGTCTGCTGTTGTAGACAGGATAGGGTTAGGCCACCCGTACCCATGATGCACTGCACATGCAAATCAGCTGTCCACAGATGCACACAAGATGGGGAATGCACCCCAACAGCTACCCGGCCTGGTAGGGGGAATTGTCCATGTGCACCCACGCAGCACCTCGGCCTGGTAGGGGGTCCTGAGCGGGTGGACTACCAGCAAAGAGTAGCTACACACCGTCACATTGTGCGGGTACTGTGCTCACCCTGAGGGTGTGATGTGGCGGCCAGGACCAGGTCCACACCAGCCATGGCTGGATGAGGCCATGACAGAGCTCCAAAACAGTACTAACCTGTGAGATAGGAAGGTGCTGCAGAAACTTGTTGGATATCTCTGTCTGTCTCAGTTAGTAGAAACCTCCATGGACTCCTAGGTGGTCAAAGTACACCACCCCCCCCAAATGGCAGCAAAGTGGACCATCAAACCCCAGTCCTGCTGGGGAACAGACACCCTACAGGGCAGTCCAAGCAGCTCCACACACATCCATAACACAATATCAGGCAGACTTTAGGCCTGGATATCCAAAGATGCACCCCAGCACTATCTGATATTCACCTGCAGCAAGCCATCAGCCACTGCACCCTGCAAGGCACTCCATCAAGACACATACCAGCTGTGAACAGTCTGCTGGTTAGCCCTGATGGAAATGCATGCACCCAAAACTGGGGTGGCAGCACACACAAGCAGAGAGTTCTGTGAGGAGGCCCCCAACAGGAAACCCATATATATCACAAGAAAGAAACACAATACAGCACTATGGGGGTGCCTAGCCATGCTGTCATCACTGCACACTCAGGGTGAGAGTGCTCCCCCAGCAGCACATACAGAGGTCACCCTGTCTGTGTAGGTGGTGGCCTGGCACTACAATGTCACAGCCAGTGCCCTATGCCCTGTGCAGATGCATCCTGGCCAGCCCACCATGTCTGACCTATACCCATGGTACCTTGCTGCTCATTATGCACATTGGCAGGCCAATACTGGCAGTAGTGCTGGCAGTGTGGGTTGGGGAAGGTGTTTGCAGCCAACACACACTGTATAGACAGACACACACTCCCACACCTATGCCAGCATTGTGCTACTATTGAGGGGGTGATTAGCCTTGGCCACCACACCGGTCCTGGGCACGGCACAGGCATGGATATGGTACGCAGTACTGCTGGGGGTCACTCCCCAGGGTGGTGAACACCATCAGAGGCCAGGCCAGGAGCACGTACCGCAGACACCAAACAGATTGTTCGGATGGGGTCAACTAGCAGTATGTGCGTAACATAGGGATATCTATCAGCCTGTACTCTTAGCAAACGTTTCAGAGCTGTGTACCTCAGGTGTAGGGTGACATTGCTAAGGTATGCAGGTGCTGGTATTGGGAGATGCACGCAGGGTCCAATGTTCTGCCTCTACAGGAGATATTGGCCAATGGGGCATGTGGGTGTGGGTGTGTCTGCCCCTGTTGGCTGCTGCTTTACGGCAGCGCTTCCCCACTCCAGCCCAGTTTTGCATCACACTGTTCGGGTCTTCCTGCTGTCCCTCATGAATATGCATGAGCTACATCTACATGCCGTGGGGGTGGTGCATAGATATACAGCACAGGCATTTGTATGAGTGGCAGCATGGAACCTGACTGGTGTGTGGCCCACCAGGACTGCATTTGGGGGATTCTGCTGTAGGTTCTGCCCCTGTTCATGGTGTCTGTGCTCAGTG
Organism: Ichthyophis bannanicus; assembly: GCA_033557465.1. NCBI lineage: Eukaryota > Metazoa > Chordata > Amphibia > Gymnophiona > Ichthyophiidae > Ichthyophis > Ichthyophis bannanicus. Next base: position 247,803,600 of record CM066041.1, on the reverse strand, counting down.
GGGTAAAAGATAGATGTATTACCATTGCATATGTCCTTGTCACGAAAGGTGTGTCCTTACTGTCACTGTTTATTTGTGGGGAAAATATGTGGGCAGGATTGCCGGTAGCCCCAGCTGGTCTTTGAACCTGTGACTTTCTGTTCTTGCATGCACTGTCTGTGTGCACTGCACCACTGTGTAGCCACAGCTTGGCTGAATTCCCTGGATAGTCCATGACTGTGGATCCGGCAGGGCCTGTCTGTTGCTGTGGACTGTGCCAGCCTGCACATGGCTAGGCCTCTGTCTTCTGTCGCTAGCAGCCACTGCCCCCTACACCACATGTACTCGTCCGCCAACATGCTGGCATGAGCTTCTCCCATAAAAAGCAGGTGACCTGATTGGAATGTGGCAGTACGGGACTGCATTTGGGGTACTTGGCTGTGGGTAATGCCCATTGTTGTGGTATGTGTGCGTTGTTGGGTAAAATATGGGTGTTTTCCCCATGCTTATGTCCCCTGCAATACAGGGGTGTCTGCGCTATCTGTGTTTAGTGGTGGGTAAAATATAGGGACTGGGCTGGCAAGTGCCCCAGCTGGGCTTTGAACCTCTGACCCGTGAGGTACTGATTCTGTCCGCTGCACCACACTATGGCCACATAGACAATGCAGCCCCTGGAGGTAGTTACCCTGGCAGGATGGAGTCACAACCCCTGCTCTACGCAAATTTACTGTGGGCATATGCACCCTGTCTGGTGACAAACGTGCACATAAACCCCGGAAATGACCACGGGAAATGGGGGACAAAATATCACCACTCTGGGCAACAGTGATATTAATGGGCAACCATAGCAAACACTCCCAGGAAAGCTCCACAAAAGGAAATGTTTTTTGGAAGAGTCTCCGCTCCGTAAACCCTTCCAAAATTCTTTTTTCTGGAGCTTTGCTGGGCCCGATACTGTGCTGATACTCTCCCACTCTCCACCCATTGACCCCGTCCCTCCGCCCCTCCGGAGCCTTCCTCCGCCCTCCTTTAGCCGTTCCACGCCTCTATCGGACATTTGCGGGCCCGCACTTGTACGGGGCCCGTTAGTGTGCTGCGCACCTTTGCGGGGGTGACACGCACGTGTGCGGGGCGTTTATTAGCGTTTATTAGCGTTTCAGTGCCGCGTTTCCGTGCGCTCTTTTGCGGCGCGCACATTTCCGGTTTTTAGTAAACATCCCCCTAAGTCTGTTTTTGGATACCCAAAGCACAAATAAGTGTCTAAAATGCCCCCATGGTGAGTGAAGGGTTACTAATTTCCCCACACACACCAACAAAAAGGCTGTATGCCACTCCCTCCATTTGTGCTTCCCCCTCTTCTCTACATTTAATACCCCTACCCCACAGACCTTTTCTCCTTACCGCAAGGGCTGACCAAAAACTTGATTGCAATAGCAGCAGAAGTAGCAACAGCAGTTTTTCATGAAGACATACAGGCAGCAGTGGCAAACCTCCTCCCTTCTGCCCCCTCCCTAGGGCCAGCCCCTATGGCCACCACTGTCAGCCCTCTCCAGGACCTACAGGGGTGACAATGGCCTGAAACTGCCCCACGGCATTTACTTTTAAACTTCGGCGCCACGGGGCCCTTTGTTTTCACCCCCATAAATGCCAGATGCTGACTTTCTGTTTGTACGGGGGCGGAAGCAAAGGGCCTTGTGGCGCTGAAGTGTAAAGGTAAGCACTGTGGGGCTGTTTCAGGCTGTTGTCACCACTGTAGGTCCTGCAGACTTTGATCTTTCTACCTTGCTGCTCCTTTTGCCTAGAACAAACTACCCAAGTCAATGTGTCAAGTTCCATCTCTGGCCCCATTCAAATCCAGGCTAAAAACTCTCTTCTTTGAGACTGCTTTTAGATCCTGATCCCTCTAGTCTCCTGTTCACCTCCTATCTGTTTCCTCACCATTCCCCTAGGTATATCCTAGTCCTCATTTGGATTGTCTGTCTTGACTAGATTGTAAGCTCTTATGAGCAGGGACTGTCTCTTGCATGTCTCTCTACAGTGTTGCGTACACCTTGTAGCGCTATATACAGTAAATGATAAGTAGAACTAGTACTAGCAATGGTAGCACCAGCCCCGGCAAGCAGGAGACTAAACCAGAGCCGATTCTGCTTCCAGGGCCCATCTCCTATAAGGAATAAGAAGTGGGGAGGAGCCTGCAAGCAGAACATGCCTTCTCCAAACTCCGCTTATGATCCTTTTCAAGGTATAGGCTACAAAGCTGCCTACAATACTCTAGATAAAGTTTCATCAATGATTTGTGCAATGGCATAATCACCTATTTTTCCCTACTAATTATACCCCAGCATCCCTCACCTCTGGACCTTGTCTGTTGTACCGTTTCACTACTTTCAAATCATCAGATGTAACTACTAGAGATGGGCATTTGTTGGAACCAATGTGGGAAATGTTGCCTTTCATATCATTTTCAACCTGAAATGACAGGAAATCCCTGAAATATTGGGGTTTTCCCATGTTCTTAATAGCGTGCACTGTTGCTCAGTAAGTGTAGGGGGTGAAGTACTTCTGTCCACTAAAGAAGAGCCGGACCTAGGCGTGGTTGTGTCTGATGATCTTAAAGTAGCTAAACAGGTAGAAAAGGCGACCGTGAAAGCTAGAAGGATACTTGAGTGCATAGTGAGAGGAATGGCTAGCAGAAGAAAGGAGGTGATAGTGCCTCTGTATAAGTCTTTGGTGCAACCTCATTTGGAGTATAGTGTGCAATTCTGGAGACCGCACCTTCAAAAGGATGTGAACAGGATGGAGTCGGTGCAGAGGATGGCTACTAAAATGGTTAGTGGTCTTCATTATAAAGTATATGAGGACAGACTTAAGGATCTTAATATGTATACTTTAGAGGACAGGCAGGATAGGGGCGATGTGATAGAGACCTTTAAATACTTCTGTGGCATAAATGCACAGGAGGGTCACTTTCAATTGAAAGCAAGCTCTGCTATGAGGGAACATAGGATGAGGGTGAAAGGGGATAGATTCAGGCATGCTATGTGCAAATATTTCTTTACGGAAAGAGTGGTATATGCATGGAATAGTATCCCAGTGGAGGTGGTAGAGATGAGGACAGTATCTGAATTCAAAAAGCATGGGATAAACACAGAGGATCTCTAAAGGGAAAAAAAAGGGGACTATTGTAGTTAATATGGAAGGGCAGACTAGATAGGCCATGTGGTCTTTTTCTGCTGTCATGTTTCTATGTTTATGTTTCTAACTACTGAAATGCTCAATAGGTGCTTATTGCAGAATAGTGAGCCTACTGATTAACAGTGCTCAATATTTAGCAATAATGTGCACTATTAATGAAACTGCACTGAAACATTTTTTTAAATGAAAAAAATTGCAAACACCACCACAAACTAAACACCACAATTTTTTTGCCTGCCCACTCTTAACATTTACCCCCACATTTCTTCCTTACTTTGCACATTCTGGTTTCTTACCTCTGTCATGTACCATTCTTTTGAATTTCTGCAGCCTGAATACACAACTCTGTATTTTTTTCATATTGAAGTGCATCTGCTAAAGTCAGTCACCTCTCAAGCTCTTTTGTGAATAAATGCATTCTAGCTTAAGGAAAGATGCTTTCTAGTCTTGGGTTCTACTACACAAGCTTCTGTTCTGATGGTCCACCCTTTGCACTTAAGGGGAAATGAGCTAACACCATTTATTTAAAGAGAACAGGCTGGGCTTTTGGGCTGATCTTGGTGGCACTATGAAAATGGGACAATTCATGGGATTTGACTAGATGCATACAAGGAATTTTATATTTCCTACAGGTGAATACTCCCTGCCCCTGGTAACATTCATCAATTAAAGTCATGTTGCATGGGTATTTATTTAACAAAGGCAGAGCTACTCTCCTTCTGAGACGGGGGGCGCTGGCAAGTTCTGCACAGATATCAACCCTCTGCTGTCTTCTATGCTGCTGCGCTAAGTCTGTTGTTCACTCTGAATGGTATAAAGTATTCTATGTGCACAAAATGTGACTCTATTTCCAAAGAGAACAATGCAGGATCAGATGACTTGGTGGGAAAGGGGGGGGGGGGGGGAGCTCTTTTCTTTTTCTGACAATTAAAGCAATGAGGACTGGAGGACTGAAGGGAATGGTCATAGTACTACAGCACTTTCTACCTCTGGGCTATCAGTTCAAATCCAAGTTAAGGAGATCACTCACTCCAGTTTACATCTATAGCTGAAGTATTGACGTCAGGTATGTGTTAATTCTGCTGCAGTCCTAGTCATTGAATTGTAACTAGGATACAGTGAGAGACAGAATAGAAATCAACATTTCATGAAGGACATATCTTCTGTAACATCCATTGTACATTATGCTGAAAGAGAAGGAAGTCATCAGCTATTCCCCCCACACTCCAGATATGTGACTTAGAAGTACAGCTGTACTGTAATGAGACACCTTGTTGATGGGCTCAGGATAATGGCATGGTGCCCTCCCCCCATCCCTAATTACATAGGTTTGTTTGTTTTTTTAGTTAGTATTTAGCTCACACCTTCCCAATGGTAGTTCAAGGTGAGTCACATCCAAGTATGTAGATATTTCCCTGTCCCCAGAGGGCTCACAATCTAAGTTTGTATTTGAGGCAATGGAGGGTTAAGTGACTTACCCAAGGTCAAAAGAAGCGCCAGTGGGAATGAAAATGCCCATGTCAGTGTAAATCCCACAAGTATCTTTGAGCTAGCACCAATAAGCTATGCTAACCTATGTAGGTAATGTTTGTATTCATTATCGGCCCTAGAAAAATTACCTGCCAATATTTGCACCTGCTTCCTCTGAGGGTAATTTTTATATTGGAACCATGTGCAAAGATGTTTTAACTCTTTATTTAAACAGAGAGATGCATAGTGAGATCAACATCTCATTACAGTTGTACTCAGAACACAAAATTTTCAAGGGCAGGAGAATCATAATGAGAACAATACTTATCAAATCTAGATCATATATATCTGTCCCCTTCCAAACCCAGCATTAACCCTAAACATCCCTATACTTAACTGTATGCAATTGATCCTTGATAAAATAAGTGCTCCGTTCCATAATAGTGTAAGGAGTCCCTGTCCGGTATGGACAAATCATATCTCAAGGGCCCTCAAAATCAGGTTCTTCCCAGGCCCTCTCCCATTCCTTCGCTCATTCAGCATTTCATTTCATTTATCAAAATTTATAGGCCATTTATCATAACTTCTAAGCAGCTTACAATTAAAACATACATACATAAAAAAAACAAACATACTTAGATATACAGAGTTTGCTTAAATGTTACTGTGTGAGCAGCAGTACCATCCGATGTCCCTACTAATTTACTGCAGAGGAGGTTCTTGCTACCAGTCATATCACACTGGGAAGAAACTCCTCTGAGAGGGAAAATCCAAGTTTATATATAAACCACTCCCAAAGACAGAACTCTGTTTTTGGCACCCAGCCACTGCACCATGAGGCGAGAGTAAGCCATCTACCCTAATGGGCAGATGACTCTGGCACACAACCCCATATCATTCAGAGTGAGCAACAGACTCAGAGCAGCAGCTTAGAAAAGAGCAGAGGGTTGATGTCTGTGCAGAACCTGCCAGTACCCACTGTCTCAGAAGGAGGGTATCTCTGCCTATGTTAAAATGTTGGGAGAAAGCAGCAAGGTTCCAAGAAGTATACCAACAACTCAGTCTTCCAGTCCATCACAGCCAGGAGCCTGGCAGAGCAGTTTCAGAGACCTGCATCTACAGAAGCAACCAGCTCTCAGGAGGAAAGGAACCCAAGCACTTATCATACACCAGTGACATTGGATCCAGGAGTGAGTCCAGAACAGTATTGGAGATGCCTGTTTGCATCACCACCAGCTTCAGGTATACTAGGAAAGAATATTAGAAACAGAAGAGAGAGGTTCCCACTCCAGGAAAACAGTCTTAAGTAAAAGAAAAGGAGTAATCTACATGTAACCAATTTTGACTAAGGAAAAGGAGTTAACTACTTATGACAGTTCTTATTTGTTGCGTCTGACAATTTGTATTGTTATTATTGTTCAGTGATCCTAAAAAAACGTTTAAGTAAATCGTTGTTTCAGAACACAAATTTCTTGCCTGGACTTTTATTTGAGAAGGGAAGAAGTATGAGTGTGTCAAGTAGCAAGGGCCTCCTAGCAGTTGCTGGTCCCCACCAAAGAACCCTGACGTTAAATTTCATGAGCCCAAGACGGAAAGACTGTAAAAAGATTCTTGGATTGATGTTCTCCCTTGTCTACCAAGCCACTAGTCGGGCAGTTGACTAGACCACACAGAAAGGGGGGAGGTGTTACACATATAAATCATCTTAAACAGATTAAATTACCCAAAATAATGAGTGTTTAATTTTCTCCTAAAATTCATAAAGTCTGTTTCTAACCTTTTAACTCAGAGAAGAGAATTCCAAATATTAATTCCAGCTATCACAGGTACGTTTTTAAAAAAATATGTAATCTGAGCATACCACCAGCAAATTTGCTGTCTAGAATGAAGTGCTTTACTGGGAACATATGCAGAAATAAGGTGTTTAGTCCTATTGATGAGAGGCCGTATGGAGACTTATAAACCAGAAAACATATTTTAAAATTAATACGCCGATGTACAAGCAAACACTGCACTTCATGAATCTTCAGTGTTACATGATCGCATTTTTTCAGGCTAAAAATCCCATATTGCAGCATTTTGTACAGCTCCTGGAGGAAAGGCCCATAAACCATTATTAAAAGGGACCCAGGATATGACTGCTTGACCCAATACAGCATTGAGGAACCTGTGTCTTTTGGGGAAACTGCTAGGTACTTATGACCTAGATTGGCCACTGTTGTAAACAGGATACTGGGCTTGATGGACATTGGTCTGACCCAGTATGACATATCTTATGTTCTTATGTTCTAGAGGCCTCAGGATTGTATTCCAGAAGCCCAAATAAATTTGAATTACAATAGTCCAAAACTGTCAAAACAAAAGATTAAACACCATCCAAAACTAGTCTTGTGAAATATACCTCTTTGATTCCTTAACCGTAAAACTAGTCTTGTGAAATGCACCTCTTCCATACCTTAGCCGTAAAACTAGTCTTGTGAAATGCACCTCTTCTATTCCTTAACCGTAAGAGCAAACACTTTTAACCAAAAGGAACAAGTTCTCTATGAGGGGAAGGGGAATCTCTTCAAGGCCCAGGCACAGAATATTCACAAAACTCCAACTTCCTTTACTAGTTATAAAGTAAAATGAAAATCAGCTTCCAGTTAAAGACCTTCTGCATAGAGGGACATATCTAGTCTCTGGTATCGCCTCTGGTATATGTGTCTGTCATCCCAAAACAGTTAAATTGTCCTGCAATAGGCAGGGGCCCCTCTTAAGCAGACTCAGAGCCTCCTCTCCTCACTGGGATCTGTTTCTCCAGCAGAGGCATAGCCTGGGTATTAACATGGGTGGGCACAAGGCAGTGCAAATGTTGACACCATTTCCAGCTGTCTTCTTATTTGACTGGGTGGGCTTCATGTCAAATTGGAGAGGCCAAGCCTCACCCAGGCCCACCTTTGGCTATGCCTAATCTCCACGCACACTCCTTCCAACACGGAGATAATTCTTTCGCAGTAGCTGATTTGTTAGACAGATTTCACACTGTCTTCTATTGTCCTTGAAGAATGGTCTAGAATTTGGCAGCTGGGATTTAATGTTAAAAAATGTAAGGTCATGCATTTGGGCTGCAGCAATCCAAGGGAGCAATATAGTATAGGGGATGAAGTACTTTTGTCCACTAAAGAAGAGCGGGACCTAGGCGTGGTTGTGTCTGATGATCTTAAAGTAGCTAAACAGGTAGAAAAGGTGACGGCAAAAGCTAGAAAGATGCTTGGGTGCATACGGAGAGGAATGGCTAGCAGAAAAAAGGAGGTGATAGTGCCTCTGTATAAATCTTTGGTGCGACCTCATTTGGAGTATAGTGTGCAATTCTGGAGACCGCACCTTCAAAAGGATATAAACAGGATGGAGTCGGTGCAGAGGGTGGCTACTAAAATGATTAGTGGTCTTCATTATAAAGCATATGAGGAAAGACTGAAGGATCTTAATATGTACACCTTAGAGGAAAGGCGGGATAGAGGTGATATGATTGAGATGTTTAAATACCTCCGTGGCATAAATGTTCAGGGGGAGAGTCTCAATTGAAAGCAAGTTCGGCTACGAGGGGGCATGGGATGAGGCTGAAGGGAAATAGATTCAGGAGTGATATGCGGAAATATTTCTTTATGGAAAGAGTAGTGGATCCATGGAATAGTCTCCCAGTGGAGGTGGTAGAGATGAGGACAGTAACCGAATTCCAAAAAAGCATGGGACAAACACAGAGGATCTCTAAAGGTAAAAAGGGGACTGTTGTAGTTGTTGATATGGAAGGACAGACTAGATAGGCTATGTGGTATTTTTCTGTCGTCATATTTCTATGTTTCTATGTTTCTTCAGGCCTGTGACTCAAGCCTTTTCTCAGTCCTCTTTCTAACACCCACACAAGGGATGGGTACAATTTCTGTTTTAACATATACAGTAGCACAGTAGCATAGCATATGATGGCAGATAAAGACCAATATGGTTAAAGACCAATATGGTCTATCTAGTCTGCCCAGTAAGGTGGCTAGAATGGCTGTACCCGCTGCTCCGTGCAGGTTCACTCCCCTCTATGCCATTGTTTAGTGTTGTAGCCACCACTCAATACAGGTCACCCCCTCTATTCCTTGACGTTAAAAGACATTTAAGTCTTGCACACATGCCTCACATGTAGGCATGCAGGAACGGATAGCCCTATTGGGGTACCATGCATTCCTCTCTCCTCTGCCCCCCCCCCCCCTTTCCCGGTGGGCCACTGATATAAACAAACTGCAGTAAAAGATTCTATGAGAGAGTGTTCTCGGTTTGTAGGTCAGCTGCCACTCATGCCTTTAAGAGGGCAGACTGGGATTGGATACACTGCTGCTGCAGTTTTGTTTCCATTAATAACAGACATTGGTTATGCAGAGATAAGGCCAGGGCATGGAGCAATAAAGCTGGAGCCTGGAGAAGTAAAGGATGCATCATTAAGATTAAATGGAATGACAGCAGGTGTGGGGGGGGGGGGGGGGACCGGGGGTGGAGACAGGAAGCTCATGAGCAGGAAACTGAAATCGGTTTTGCAACTGGTCAAACGATAATAAAAAGGATGACCTCTGCAAAATATGTCCAAGGCTCCACAGGCTGGCTTGCATCCAACAGTGTGTATTCAAGGGGAAAGTCACCGCAATGATTTGTGTCTTTGCCTCCCAGAAACCCCAAGCACCTTGGCTGCTGCTCGCCAACACTTTGTAATATGCGATACAATGGAGTGGACATGGCAGGCTCGAGCAACCTCTGGCGATGCGACTGCATAGTGCAACAATGCCACTAGCCCACATCCCCCAGCCAAGGAACTTTCCAGCAGAGCCCATAAAACCCCTGCAGCACCCCCCAACCAATCCCAGGTGCCCTTCAGCCAAGCAGCCAAATAATACAACGTAAAAAATCAGAGAGATCCAGTCTTCTGCAGTCCCAATAAAGGGAAAACATATCCAGTTTAATATGTGGAATCCTGTGATTCCAAAGGAAAGAGGAAATCTGCCCCTAAAGCAGCTTAAAATCCCATTGTGGGATGCAGTATGGGAACCCCCCAGCTGCCCAGACACCCATAATGTCCTCCTCATGCAACATAGCACAAACCGTCCCCCCTCCCTCCCCCAAAGATAGCCAGAACTGCAACTCATACACAAAGAACACAGCGGAGGGCACATAAAGTCACTGGAACATAATCATTCCCACTTACTCCCAAATACAAAAAGCAGATGTGTAGTGTCGCAGGGCAGCTAACAAAAAAATATACAAGACAGCGTGTCACAGAATCTGCCTTTTATACCTTCAGCTGCAGTTCCCGCTCTTGTGCTGGGGGATTTTGCAGAATATTAAAATGCCAATACACCTCAGAGTAGAGCATAGGAAATATCTCACTGCCACCGCAGTACCTGCTTTATCTCCACATACGCTTGCTGGCTTTTTTTCCTGATGGAGAAAAGTCCCGGAACATATAAATATGCTGAGCTTGAAACTGAAGTTCTTCCTTGCGCCAGGCCAACTCCATAATATGTATCTTCCCCTAAAATCATGTAGATACAACAGAGGGCCTGAGGCTGTCCCTCTGGGCCTGGAGCCAGCGCCTTTGCCCATTCAGTTTTCAATCGGTCCAGGCCCACCTCTTGAAGATTCTGTCTCTGATTGTGGTTCTCAAGATCCTCCTGTTGCTCATCCATCGATTAAGCTACTGCTAAAACCAATTGATCTACTGACCATAGACGGTAACGGCATCTTCCAACCACTTATTCAGCTCTCCGCTTCCTTGATTCACTCCTAATGTTCTACTATTAATCATTTATATAGCTCTACTAGGCATATGCAGTGCTGTAGGAGAATAATTGTGCCATTTGGTCTATAATGATATTCAACTTTCCGGCCAGATATGTAGTGATTTTACCAGTAAAACGTTCTGAAAGATGGTGAATGGCCTAATCTGGACATCTGAGGCCTCCCAGTTCCCCATTCTGTCCCCTCCATATGGCTTACCTCATGCACCGAGGTCTGTGCTGTCCCATCAGCGTTCTTTGTTTTATTATCCTTATTTGCCCACATTTTCATGATAGATTTCTTAAGCATGGCATCCCAAAATCGTGATCAATGCAAAGATATGCAAGGGAGTTGCAGGAGCACAGCCAAGCTGCAGCAGCCAAACTTATCACATCACAGGATCCTCATACAAAGTTTTGATTAAATAAAACTCTGCATGTTGTTACACAGCGTATTCTCTCTGTACCCCTGGAAATGCCTCTGAACAGTATAGGCAAAATTACCCACACTGTAGAACACAGATAATTTCACTGACAGTGACACTGAGGATGGGTAATTTTCAAAACCCCTATTGCCACAGGTAAAATCACTGTTCCCTCTAAGCTGTGCGCGTGTGCACGCGCACACACCTCGCCAAGCGAGCGCACATACTTTACAAAAGAGCGCACAAAAATTACAGCTCTGATTCTGATAGAAAACAACACAGACATCTTAAAATTTTAAAGTTATGATTGTAATTACTAGAACTTTCCCGCTTCATTTAGTAATAGTCTATTTTCATTTAATTTGATTAAAATCAGTGTGGTGTACATACTGTATTCTGATGTGTAGTCAAATTTTAAAGTATATAACTCCTTCAAAAGCTGCACACAGCTGATATTTTATGCGCACACAGCCTACAGAAAATCAGAGGGAACATTGGGTAAAATGTTTTTTTTTTATCCAATGAAATGACTTTGAAAATTGCCCTTTTTTGACTGGAAAAAAATATGCTTTCCTAACATCTGGTGTGCTCTTAGAGAGGTAACCAGGTAGGACTGCCAATTGCCCTAGTAAACTGTGTTGGCCCTTCCTCGAAAACAGACATTGGTATAGAACATATAGGAATTCTAGACTTTCTAAATCTGAGTGAATAATATTCTATTGCAAGCACACGATTGCTACCGTATGAAGTCTGATGGGAGATTATTCCAAAACTTGATAATAAGACACAGAAGGAGGCCAGGGGTGTTGGCCTAAGTACTAGTTTTATAAGAAGGAAAGTTGATGATGGCAAGACCTTTAACTGTCTGCTTGCAGGGGAGGTGGCAGCGACCATTACTCTAGTAGATGGGAGAAAAAAAGTGGAGAGGATATAGAGAGGAAATGGGGGAAGAGAGTTAAAGGGTGATTTTATATGTACACCTACACACGCTGGATAAATTCCAACTGGTCAGAACAGATGGACCATTTTGTCTGCTATTATGCGATGCATTGTTAAATAGTAGAGTTCTATATGACCCACGACAAGCATCTCCATTACATCTGTGACTCATACATACCCCCCGGGGCAATTGGAACAGGAAGTGCGCATGTTTCCCTTAAACCTTTGGAAGAATAATAGAATAATTCTCAGGAACATAAGAACATAAGATATGCCATACTGGGTCAGACCAAGGTCCATCAAGCCCAGTATTCTGTTTCCAACAGTGGCCAATCTAGGTCATATGTACCTAGCAGGTTCCCCAAGGGACACAGGTTCCACAATGCTTGTATTGGTTCAAGCATTGATATCCTGGGTCCCTTCTTAATAATGGTTTATGGACCTTTCCTCCAGGAACTTGTCCAAACCTTTTTTAAACCCAGCTACATTAACAGCCTTTACTACATCCTCTGGTAACAAATTCCAGAGTTTGATTACACGTTGAGTGAAAAAAAACTTTCTTTTATTAGTCTTAAATACTTTACCCTGTAGTTTCATTGCATGTCCCCTAGTCTTTCTATATTCTGATAAGGTAAACAATCGATCTACGTTTACCCGTTCCACTCCGTTCATTAATTTATAGACTTCTATCATATCTCCCCTCAGCCGTCTCTTTTCCAGGTTAAAGAGCCCTAACCTTTTTAGCCTTTCTTCTTAGGAGTATCCTTCCATCCCCTTTACCATTTTGGTGGCTCTTCTCTGAACCTTTTCTAAAATCACTATATCCTTTTTAAGATACGGCGACCAGAATTGCACACAATATTCAAGGTGCGGTCTCACATGTCATGACACCTTTAAATGACTGGTGGTGTGCTCTGATGTGTGCCCTCTGTGGCTGTTACTCAAGGGGGTACTAGTCTGGCCAAAGAGAGGTTTCCTGTTCTTCGCATTAATAAAGGGTCTGTCTGTATTTTGCCAGCTAAGCAGGACTCATCTATCAGAACCTCCTTTATCTTTCATTCTTCCTGCACAGAGAAAGAGCGGCTTTCTTATCACAGAAGTCTTTCCCAAATCAGTCCCAAAACTATATGAATTGAAACCCATTGTGATAAGGCCATTTCCTGCCCTTAGGTGATGACATCCCCAGTAGGGTTAAAAAGCCACAATCAGACACTAGCTCTGTTCTCAAAGAGAAAACAAGCAGAGGAAAGAATTTCTATGGCACAGCGCTGGCAACGCTCAAAGAAATGAAATAACAGCTGGAGAAAGAAAAAATAGATTTTTTTCCCCCAAGTTCTGAGAATTCAACAAAACATGATTATAAAATGATAATCCCCTTTTCCCCAGCATTAACAAGAAATTCTATACCTCTTTTCATTACGATGACTTCCCAGTGGATTTTATAAGCATGTGAGAGTAAAACCACACATGCAGCCGTGTCTGGTGTGAATTTTGGTATGTGGACTGCAAGACACCGGACTTCATTGGAGTAAGTTTAATAAAACCAGGACTGGATTTGTATCTCATAACAATGTGCATTGGTGGGGCTCTAAGGAAGGGAGGTCTTTAAGTAAAGGGTGACAGCATTCTCCACAGTTAACGTGGCAGTGTTTCACCTAACGCGCCATGATTTTTGAGTTCTTGGCATGTTAGGTGCAACACCTTAGCGACCTTTAGTAAAAGGCTCCCACAGGATATGAACAAGCTGACTTTGTGTTGCTTGTTTACCATGACTATCAGACCTGTTTGTGCCCTATAAAGAGCAGAGCTGAGAACCCAGGTTTGCAGCACATCGGTCAGGCGTTCAGTATTGCATCCCAGGTGCCCTAGCTCAGCATTACGTGTTCTTACCACTCGATCTCTCTATCCTGTCCACAAAAGAATAGGAGATATTTTGAAAGTGACAGAAAACAAAGCACCCTGGGTATATAAGATTCAGGTGTTTGACTGAAAAAGGCGCTGGGCTGAAAAAGAAGCAGGGATACTCGCATGAGGGTATGTGTGCTGTCAAACCATCACGTGAACTCCACAACCATTTAATGTTCTTGTTAATGGAAATTCAAGCATCTGAGGCTGCAAACTTTGAAACGAGTAATGAAAAGGATTGTATGGACAGGCCTTTGCCAGCCATCAGAGATTCCCCAGTAATTGATGAAAACGGTTCCAGTTGTCTTTCGGAGTTACAGAGACAGCATCGCCGCTGCTCAGTCTTTTCCTGTGCTGACATCTAAAGGCTGTTATTTCAGCTGCTTTCGGCCTGGGAGCAGTCTTCTCAAGTATGCTTTATTCTCTTTCCTGAGACCATAAACTAGCACATTGTTTCTATTAGTCTAACATTTACAAGTTAACAATGATTTTTTGGAAGTGTAAGAAGATCCTCAGCAAGAACTTAAAAATCAAAGAAAATGCTGAGGATAGAATATTTATTGTCAAGTTCCGCAAAAATAATTAAAAGTATTGAATAAAGCACAGTGGCTTATGCCCAACTACCCAGAATCATACAAAACCAATGCAGATGGCAACATAAACTGACTTGGATAAGGACCCATATCCTACAGTTCGCCTCTGGGATATATCCCGACCCTGAGCAATATGGGCAGGATTAACCAGGCAGGCTGGATGGAGGAATTAGTCTTTACCTGCCTCTGTCTACTATGTCGCATAGTCAGCGATTATACTCCACTAGAGTAGAATCCTATTAATCTTATTGGTCATGCAAAAATCTGCATTGATCCCAGACTGGAATATCTTTTTTTTCTTTTTAACTGACAGGCAAATTTTGCAGAGTTAATACTGTAGATGAGCTTTTGAGACAAGCTGGGGCTCTTCTCAGAAGTCAACCATGTGATGTGGTACCATGTGATATGGTATCACAATCAGTGACTCCAGAAATGTACACAAAAGGACTGAATAAGCAGTTGCACAAATCAATAAGGCTTCAACCATGCCTACTGTTCATTTACATAACTTGCATAATAAAAATCCATAATTCGGGACTTGATTACTGCTCACGTTGTTTCATATTTATGTTAATATAACCCCTTTATCTGTGTGTTACTATTATGGATGTCCATTCATTTGAAACAATGGCATTTCCCATGTCATTTCATATCTTTTTACCTTAAATCTGGAATGACAAATAAAAAAATATTTTGGTTTTTTCCCACTGTCGTCATGGTTTTGGTCTCAAGTTGGTGTCCCTTGAATTAGAAGGCAACAATCTTTTAGGAGGAACTATTTTGTTTCCTAGAAGGGTAATAGTTCTTGCTTTCTGATTGGCCCAAGTTTCCTTATCTGATCTTGATGTCTGTGAAAAATCCTTCCTGGATTATTTGCTTTCTGAATCTATTGACTCCTGTTCTAGAACACACTCCGAATACTTTTCTTGTGCCATGTTCTTATGCAGAAATTCTGCAAAACCACATCTAACAAATTTTAAACTTGGCTTAACAGAATTTCTGAATGGAATCACTAATAGAAAGGCCAGGATAAACTAGGCTTGGTAAATACCTCTGATAATATAATAGTAACTGGGAGTTTCAGACAAGGATTCAGGATTATAAATCCAAGATCTCATTAAGGAAAAAAATTTAACAAGGGTTCCAGGGCTAGGAACAATGCATAAAAAAGTCTTAGGAGTAAGTCTCCAGATCAAGGGTATGTTTACTAAAGAGCATTGAGGGTGCACCAGTTAGCAAGCGTTAATGGCAGCAGTAAGGGTGTTATTGTGCAGTGAAAGCTGGAGTGGGGAATAGGTGTTTCAGTGGTAAGGGCATTTGTCTCCACTTATTGGGTGCTAAGAGGACACTAGACATTAAAGTGCCAAGCGTGCACCTTAATGTCTGAAAATGGCAGGCACCTTAACGCAGGATTAGAGATCCCCTGTGAAAGTCCCATTTTAGGTGAAGGATAGAAGGAAAGGTAAGAGTTGATGGACATGTCAGATCCATATGTAACCTACGTGTCAGTCAGTAAGTGGGATGAGCATGTGGGAAGCAGCTGTACAGTATCAGTGAGGGGTGCCCACGTAATCTGCTGTAATGAAAGTATGTGGCATAGGATTGGGAAGAAGTGTCCCCTGGTGGAGGCAGCATCACCACATTATGGACATTAAAAGGATGACTGAGCAGGAGCTGTGATGTGCAGATGGTTCACAGGAGAGGTGCGACTGATATATCCAAATGATTAGACTGTTCCTGTGTGAGCCATGGTGTAGCAGCTGGCAGGAGAATACATGACGGTACGTGATGGGCATATGCTGATGGATGGGCTGAACGATGGATGGCGGTAGATGAGAGTATAGTATGGCCTTTCTGCCATGATGTACCTGATGTGACTGCAAAAATGCAGTTGTAGTGTGTGTGAAAAGAGTGTAGCTGTGCCACAGGGAAGTCCCAATACCAGCTAAATGGGTGTGACAGCTGCGTCACATTAACATCATCAATCATTAAGACCTCCTTGAAATATTTATACAGCAAAATAGAAGGAGAAAGGTAATGAGTCTGGGGAAAATTTAAAAATCTTAAATTTTTCAAACGTACAACATTCTCAAGTGACTCAATCTGATGGTGTATATTAATATTATCCCGAATAGAAGAAGAAGCAACTGTCTGAATAGCAGAAACCTGACCCCCTAATTTATTCAAAGCAGCATTACATTTCACCAAAGTTTCATCATGAGCTCCTAACTTCCGTACCACATCTTTGGAAAATTGAGAGACTTGAGCAAGGGAGACGCGTAAGGACATCTCCATACGCGTCACCACCTCAAACACATCTCTCAAGGATACATCCACTGGAGAAACCACAGGTGGAACAGTGGTAGGAAACTCTAATGGTAAGGGGAGAGCAGACAATATGCATTTTTCATCCTCAACAACAGAAATAGCAGTAACATCTCCATTACCCACAACAGGTTCCACCCCCAGACTAGCACCCCTGGGGGGGAGCCCCTTCATAATCTCAACTTCCTGACTGGGTAGGGAAACACCCTGCGCATTAAGAGAAGAGTCAGAGACAGTACTTACTGACCCAAGGGTCAAGTCCGGCAACTCACAGTCTCTCTGGACTTTCTGGAGATGTACATCCATCGGGCCCACGATCTTAGGGGCCTTCTGAGTGTTCGCCACAGGAAACACCTTTTTTCGTCGCTTGCCCATGGACCCGTAGAACTCCTCTGCTACTCCTCGTTACTCCGAAGGGGCTCCAAAGGGGCGTGTCCTGCCCCTTTGGTCACGCCCCTTCGGTCACGCGACCACGGGTGCGCGCCCGCGAGTCGCGTACCACGGGGGACTGAAGGTTTTAAAGGTCCTGGGGGGCGGGGCTACAACGCTCCTCCTGCCGCACTCACCAACACCGGCACAGCTGACCCCGCTCGCTCCGGTTCTCCAGCGGGGGACCGAAGGTTTTAAAGGTCCTGGGGGGCGGGGCTACAATGCTCCTCCTGCCGCACTCACCAACACCAGCACAGCTGACCCCGCTCGCTCCGGTTCTCCAGCGGGGGACCGAAGGTTTTAAAGGTCCTGGGGGGCGGGGCTACAACGCTCCTCCTGCCGCACTCACCAACACCGGCACAGCTGACCCCGCTCGCTCCGGTTCTCCAGCGGGGGACCGAAGGTTTTAAAGGTCCTGGGGGCGGGGCTACAACGCTCCTCCTGCCGCCCTCACCAACACCGGCACAGCTGACCCCGCTCGCTCCCTGCGTCAGCTTTTCTAACCAGCATACAATCCTCCTGACACATGTGCATATAACAACTGGACAAGTGTCTCTCATATAGGCCATATGGAGCAAGTAGGGATGTGAGCTGATCCCTGCAGGCGACCGTCCCAGGAGTGGGATGTGCTTGCATGTACTGCATACTTGTGATGGAGCCAAAGATGTTCAGTCACAGTTATGATGTAATATTCCATCATGTACAACTCATGTGTCATATATCTGCAGGATGAACAAGTCTGATCCTTTGCAATGGGCTACAGCAGAGTCAATAATGTCATGCTATCAGATGGGCATGATTGCAGTGTGCATGTGTGCAGACCCAATGTGCTATCGTAACACATAAAAAGGTACAAGAATGTGTGCCCTCCAGTCAATGCAGACCCCGGACTGTTTCCAGCAGTATACTGAAGTGAGTTTCCCATAGTCACAAAGAGACCAAGTGGATGCAAACCTGGTCTGTCACTTACTGAGCCAGTGCTCTAACCATTAGGCTACACCTGCACACCTTTCTGCACCGCAGTGTCTAGAATCAAAGAGACTGCAGGTCCCTGCTGAAATGGTTGAAACTCAGGACATGAAACAACGTGACTGGCACATTCTCAGTCAGTGGGGTACACTACACTTAGGGTCTACCTACAGTGACATACATGCAGTACGTAGTGCACTGGACACTCAGTACTGTAGCTGCATAACAGACGCACAACTGCAGGACATGTCTTACATAGTAACATAGTAAATGATGGCAGATAAAGACCAGTATGGTCCATCTAGTCTGCACAGTAAAGCAGCAAGTGTAAGTGCACCTGCCGCTCCATGCAGGTCACCCCTCCCCATGTCTTTGTTTAGGGGTGTACCCACCGCTCCATTTAGGTCACCCTTATTTGTAGAGATATAAAACAGTTATATTTATTTTGATTTTATCCTGTTGCCATAAAGGGATCCACTGTGTCTGTCCCATGCCATTTTGAATTCCGGCACAGTGTTTGCCCCCACCACTTCCATCGGGAGGGCATTCCAAGCATCCACCACCCTTTCAGTGAAAAAGTATTTCCTGACGTTGCCTTTCAGTTTACCCCCTTGCAGTTTCATGTTATGCCCTCTAGTTTTACAGCTTCCCTGTCTTTGGAAGAGGTTTGTTTGTTCGTTAATACTCTTTTAAGTATTTAAAGGTCTGAATCATATCTCCTCTATTCCTCCTCTCCTCCAGAGTGTACATATTTAGGTCTTCAAGTCTCTTTTCATAAGTCTTCTGATGCAGGCTACAAATCATTTGGTCGACTTCCTCTGAACTGCTTCCAGCATTTTTATATCCTTTGTGAGATATGGTCTTCCTTACTGCTGGTAATTTCTCTCTGTATGCAACCCAGCATCCTTCTGGCTTTTGCCACCTTTGAGATCCTCAGAAACAATCACTCTGAGGTCTTTTTCTTGGTCCATGCACACCAAACTCTCGCCCCCTATCGCATACAATTCCCTTGGATTTCTGCTTCACAAGTGCATGACACTGCACTTCGTCATATTAAATCTTAACTGCCAAGCATTAGACCATTCTTTCAGCTTCTGCAAATCTTTCCTCATGTTCTCCACTCCCTCTGGGGAGTCCACTCTTGCAAATTTTCATGTCATCTGCAAAAAGACAGACTTTTCCTTTCAGTCCTTCAGCAATATCACTCACAAATATATTGAACAGTACCGGTCCCAGGACCAAACCCTTGGGCACACTGCTAATCACCTTCCTTTCATCCGAGTGAGTTTCATTTACCATCACCTTCTGTTGTCTGTTAGTCAACCAATTTCTGATCCAGTTCACCACCTTGGGACCCATACCTAAGCTGTTGAGTATATTGATAAGCCTCCTATGAGGAACAATATCAAAGGCTTTGCTGAAATTCAGGTAGATCACATCCATCAAATTCTCTTTATCTAATTATCTGGTCACCCAGTCAAAGAACTCAATCGGATTTGTTTGGCAAGATTGCCCTTTGGTAAAACCATTGCCACCCACCCACTCCCTGGACCTTGAGGGTTAAGGGAGGGGCTGGCCTTGAATGCCCTTGAGGGTTAATGTTGTAGTTGTGTTGGTGCTCAAGTGATAAGGCAAGGCAAAGAATATTTCTTTTTTGTGAGGTTTATTTCCCGCTTACGCAGTTCAAAAGCAGCAGACGTAAAATGAAATAATATGGCACAAAACAAGATGGAGAAACTGAACTTAAACAAGGCTTTTTTCACTGCTTGACTGAATGTCCATTACTGATCACATTCCCCTGTCATGTGATCTCCTTTTCATTAAGGTAACAGAAAACTCTGATATCAGCACTGCTCCTGAATGGCACAGAATATGCTTCCACTTATTCTCTTCAGATAAGCTCTTCTATCACAGCAAACAGTGAGGTAACTTTGCTATTTTCTTACATACAACACTGGCAAGCAAAACACTTAAATGTCCTTTGGAATCATACAAGTAGAGCAATCCATCGGGACTTCCTGTTCTGTAGATGGCAAAGAAATTAAAGGCATTTCTTCTTGCCAGCTGATCAATGGCTTTGCTACGTTCTGAGTAGAAACGGCTCTGCTTTTAAGGAACTCTCTGAATTCAGTGAGAAGTAATTCAGCCTGTGTATTTTCTGAGCTAGGCTGAGCAAATCCTCCTTCAGGTAAATGCTTGTTTATATTTCTTATCTCTAGGCAATTATCAGTGCTTTTACTTGGACAACATTTCAGCGTGCAAGCATTTCCCTTCCCCCACCTATCTCCACATGGCAGTGCAGGGTAAAACGCTCCAGCTGTGTCTAGAGAGTCTCTCAGAGTGTTAAAAGGAAAACAGTCAGGCTTTTCTTGACTTAACCAGTTAGTATCAAACTTTCTGCCTTTATCCTGTCTTTCACAATTAAAATTCACTCTTTCTGGCTTTCCACTGTTAGGTTTGCTAGCTGTGCCACACCCACCAGATACCTTGTGCTTGGGCTTCTTCCAGGGTAATTCCTTATCCCTTTGCCTCCTATTCCAAGGTTCTTCTGGGTCCTTTAAACTCCTGAGCTGCAGCCTTGGGTCTCTCAGTGCCTTAGAATTCTTCTGCTTCCAGAAATCTTTCTCTGCCCCTGAGTCTCCCAACTCCTGTCTGCTCCTTCTTGGATCACAGCTGCTTAGTGGTTCTCTCTCCCACGGTTCCTGTTCCTGGTCATCTGACCTGTCCTCGTCCAGGTGCTTGTCTCCTTGGTTCCTCTCCTGGTGGTCCTCTCCTTTGTCTAAGTGTTTCTGGGTTTTTAACAAGCTAGCAGAGTACTGCACTGCCCGCCTCCTGCTTGGGCGTGCCCAATCAGGGAGTTGGCTTCTCACCTGCCTTGAAGTGAGGAGTGGTTCCTGATTAGCTCTGCATTCTTTTTTCCTCTCAACAGAGAAAATCCTGCATTCCCCTGCAGTACAGGCTCTCTCCACCGGATCACTATCAGTTTCTCTTGCTTCATAAGAGCCTGCTACATCACACCATGTTGCCTCGGATCATGCAACCTGTTGGTTTCAGGGAAGTCCACTATTCACTCTTTCAGGAGCGCCTCCATTACTTTTCCCACCACCAAGGTAAGGCTTACTGGCCTGTAGTTTGGCACTTCTTCCCAACTACCACTTTTGTGAAGAGTACCACATCAGACCTTCTCCAGTCCTGTGGAACTTCTCCTGTCTCCAAGCATCTATTAAAAACATCCTTTAACGGCCCTGCAAGCTCTTTTAGTATCCTGGGATGTGTCCCACCTGGTCCCATAGCCTTGTCCACTTTCAGTTTTGCAAGCTGTTGTAACACATCATCTTTTGTGAATGGTGTGGTATCTACTCCATTCCCATTTGTATATTTGTCAATCACAGGTGGTCCTTCTCCAGGATTTTCTCTAGTAAAAACAGTGGAGAAGTATTTGTTTAGCATTTTCGCTTTTTCAATGTTACTTTCCACAAATCCGTTCCTAGTACTTTTGAGTCCTGAAATTCCACCTCTGATTTTCCTCCTCTCCCGAATATACACCCAAAAAGTTTTGTCATCACATTTCACATCTGCCTTTGATTTTGCTATCCTTATTTCTCTTTTTGTCTCGTTTAGTTTGATCTTGTATTCTTTTCTGTGTTCCTCTGCTTGTGAGCTTCTGAATTTTGTGAGAGCTGTGGTTTTTTGCCTTTATTTGTGCAGCCAGTTCTTTGGAGAACCAAATAGGTTTCCTTTTTCTCTTGTTTTTATTTACTTTCTTTATGTATGTAGCATCTGGCCATGTAAACATAGTCTTTGGCCAGTAATGCCAACTACGAAGAGCACATTCTAGATATGCATGGTACTGTTCCCCCCATCCCAACATTCACCTCCAGGCACTGCTTTCTCACATGGTGGCAGGCAATGCAGAGACCAACAGGACAGCTGGAATTGTGCACAGACCATTCAGAGGTCAGTGTCCCACTGTCAGAATCATACACATAGGTGCACTTGGACTCTCATTTGGGGTAATAGGTAATGTACTGCTGAACGCTTTGGCCAATGATCAGCAGACAGTATTGAGATGGTGTTTTTTTGTGTGCAAATTTGCCTGATACGGACCTGCCTGTATGTGCATACAATGCATGGAGCAGAGTCCACCGGATTGCACTCTGCCACTGCAGCCTGAGACAGGAGCAACATGCATGCAGATAAATCACAGCACCCTTCCAGTGCCACCATCTAAGTGAATGAATTGGACATTCACAGAGGCCAGCTCTTTACTTCAGTCTAGTTCCCTATAGGCTACAGCTGTGCCAAGTGGGCTAACAGTGTTACCACGGATACAGCTATTATGGTAGTTGGCATTAATCATGCCTCTCACCTGTGCAAATGAGTGTGTCAGTCAGCCTGGAGGCTCAGTCAGAGGTGAAGGTTGCAGCACACACAAATGTATGTTCCCCCTGCTCACTCCAGTCATACCAGCAGGTGATTTGGGAGCTGCACAACATTTACAAGGGGAATGCTGTGGGGATGGGCCTTGATGATGGTGTAACTGGAATGTATTACAGTGTCACAGTCACAGGTTGCAACTATTTACTGAAAACTAACCTTCTGCTTGTGAATGGTGTCTCATACAGTATGTGGGGTTGCTGTATAGCTGATCTGCAGCATGTTGTATGCATGGCCATAAAGCCTGGGCACCACACGCATGTACAGTGCATTTCTGCAGCTCACACTCCTCTGGAGACACACAAACACACGACCCTGCTGTCCAAAATGCAGGTTGGCATTCACACCTTTCCCTTAGGCCACCATTACCAACACCTGCTCAGTGTGCAGCTGCTATTAGCATGCTCTGCAATGCTCTGGTGCTGTCAATGCCACACTCAGTCTGCAGGCACTATTAGCATGCTGTGCTATCCAGCTGTGGGTGGTGCAGCTTCTCAGTGTGTCAGCCGAGTGTGTGGACTCATGCTGGACAAAATGTTGAAGATTGGACATGAAGATACAGTTCTGGAAATATAGGATAAAGTTAACACCCCTGGGCATACCATTCCTGGTCCACAGACTAGTCTTGAACCTATAACCTTCTCTCATACACACACTGACCATGTGTTTGGAGCTACAGAGCAGCTGTGTGGGTTTTTCAATCCCTGGATATATATGTGGTTATTGTCAGGATGCATGTGGGTATGAGTTGGGGTATGCCTATGTCTGCTTAGATCTCTGAAGGCTCTGTGCCATACTTGTCTGTCTAGGTATGTTCAGCAGGTGTGGGAGAGGGACATCTTGTTAGGTCTGTCTGTTGCAGTGCCTTGCTATACTGCTTGTTCAACTGACATTCATGTCTAACATATGGGATCTGTCCAGTCAAAGGGGCAGGCCATAATACATGAATACCGACATTGCAGGCCATGGGTGTCCTAGTACAATGACCAACTTACCCATTTCCTGGTGTGTGCTTGTGGGGCAGTCATAGAATAATATCATATTTTGCAAACCACCATAGCTAATGCGGATTCACATGTGGCTCAGACAGTCGTAACTGACTAAGTACTTACTTATGGAGGGGTCACAGATTCACGCAAAGATTGTGGTCATTATTTGGCAGGTCAGGGGGAAGGGTGGTCATTTTTCCTCTGACATGAACTGTTATCATATTGCATAGTCTTCCTGCCTCAGCGGCATATTTTTCCACCACATGCACATATCCACTCAATATGTGCAAGTGGGGGGGGCATCCTGATCCCAGAGCCATCCCATCCACTCAGCAAACTAGCCATGCACTGATCATGGTGGACAGTATGCCTGCCAATCCCTCCCTCCCTGCCATCATGGCATAGCCGCCGCTTTAGTGCAGCAGGTGGCCTTTTTGAAGCTGCATACATGTAGCTATTCACACCATGTCGCTCTTGCCACCCTCCACAGGAGGATGTGGGCACGCGTGTGGCTGCCTTAGATCTCGGAAGGGAGGGATCACTATGTACTCCACTGTACCTGCTACTGATATGCTTGTCATTCGACTGACATTGGCAACTGCAGCGTTGCACCTGACACAGTGTGCCAGGACACAAATTTAATCTGTAACAGGCCGCAGCCATTGTGACCGCCACCCCCACCCACATGCAATGCTGACATGCAGCATGGTGGCAGTGGGGGTGGTGTGCCTCCTTTTTGACTGCAGCAGCATGTATGCGTGCTGCCACTGTCACAGTAGAGTCATACCAAACATCACAGATGTACACCCTAGGCAGCCACCATGTCAGCTTAGTGGACCAGCCAGCCCCACTACATCACCGGTTATTATCATTGGTTATTATCGGACTGCACAGTGACTTCAGTCCGATAATAACCAGGATAATGAACCTATCCTTCACAACCGGTTCCTTCCCATCTGCCCTCAAGCACACGTCGATCAGACCGCTGCTAAAAAATAGCAAGCTAGACCCACAAAAGGTAGACTCTTACAGACCCATTTCAAGTATACCTTTACTCGCAAAGTTAATCGAAAAAGAGGTGCAAAGACAGTTACAAGACCACATCGACTCTGTTGCTCCACTAGACCCATGCCAACATGGATTCAGAGAGTCACATGGAGTGGAAACACTCCTTACCACCCTTTTCAATAACATAATCACTGGCATTGACACCATCTGTCAGGGTTTTGCACTCATCTTCCTAGACATTGCCGCAGCCTTCGACTCAGTAAACCATGAGCTTCTCCTAGGGTGGCTAAAAGAGAAAGGCATCTGCGGAACAGCACTTGAATGGTGCAGATCATATTTGTCTGGAAGATGACAGCACGTATGATCAGGTGGAGCAACATCAGAACCGTTTCATCAAGGTCAAGGAGTTCCACAGGGATCCTCCCTATCGGCCTTGATGTTCAACATATACATGCAACCCATTTGTAATATCATCCGGTCTTACAACGTCAGTTGTATGATATATGCTGATGATGTCCTGCTCTATATGCCGTTCTCCATAGATAAATTGGACCTCTCCCCTTTGACCAACTGCTTCAATGCCATATCGGAATGGCTCCTGTCACAAAACCTTCGAATTCAACATAAGAAAACGGAGGTGCTCTTTATCACGAGGAACCTGAACTTCAGCCCACCCCACTACTTGAAGGTGAAAGAAGCCGATCTACAAGCAAAACCCACAATTCAGTACCTGGGTGTTACACTGGATCAAAACCTTGACATGAAGGCACACATATCTAACACTGTAAGAGCAATCTATTACAAGATCCGTTCACTCAGACATCTACGCCCCTTGCTTGAACCAGAAGATTTCCGGACAATTTACCAGGCTCTGATCATACCTCATTTTGATTACGCCAATGCCATACTACAAGGACTCCCCCAATCCACCTTGAACCCCCTACAGCTCGCAATGAATAGTGCAGCGAGGGTTCTCCATGGTGCATCTAGGAGAGACCATGTGACGCCCCTTCTGAAGCAGTTACACTGGCTTCCTATACAAGCTAGGATCGTCTTCAAGACAGTGCTGCTGAAATTCAAAGCGGTCAATAATCTCTCCTCCTCCTCTCTAACTGACCTCATCCAAACAACAGCCTCTAATAGACCAAGAAGATCCACAGCAATAAATATGCTAACAATGCCGAGAGAATTAACAAGATGCACCGCGACAACAGCAAATATGGCCTTCAGACTCTGCACTCCAAGATTCTGGAATGCCTTACCAACAAACATCAGAGCTATCACTAGCCTAACTCCGTTTAGGAAGCCCCTAAACACTACCTTTTCCTCAAATACTTCCCAGAGAACACTGAATCACATCCCCACTCAAATATTTATAACTACACCAACACACCTAGTCAGCCAGGCGAACACACCAAGCAAGGTGTCCTTGACCATTGAATCTCATGCTATGTTTATTCTATGACACCAGTGTGTAAATAGTTACCTCTTTTATCCAAGTTTTATGGTCCTGTTAATTGTAAACTCAGGCATATGTACCCTGTCTGATTTTTCTGTTCCATGTACACCGCGCTGATGCCGAATAGTGCGGTACAGAAGAAATTGTAAAATAAAATAAATAAATAAAAACAAATCACCCACATGACACATCCTTTGCCAATTTGGCACCAAAAACATAGTGCCCTTTATTAATGGGGCACCATGCTGTTGCTGCCAATGGAGAACTACTATCACTAATTTGAGAATTACAGTAGGGTGAGCACATTACTTACATTAAAATAGGCTCTCTCCCCTCAGAAATAGCCCTTACCATGAGCTTTCAGATGGTGTTAGGGATCGCAGTACCAGGAGCTTTAACACATGGTAACAGAAACTGGCATTAAAAGTGCACATGCCATCCCTGCCCATTCTCCGCCCCATTAAAGCCCACTCTCCACTTCTCTTTACCTTAACACTAGGGGACCAGTTTCTGCATGTTAATCCAGCGTTATTGGCACTTTCTGCAGTGTTAACCACTCTCCTTTGCTCCCTTAACGCTCCTTAGTAAACATACCCCCAAGAGTCAATAGACTCAGGAAGGATTTTCCATGAAGCTCAAGACCAGACACATTTTGGGCCAGTCAGGGGTGGCCCGAGGGTGATGCAGGACCATGTGCATCACCCTCGGGGCTTTATTTGCTTAAATATTTACATATACATTGGACCTCATTTGCATAAATGTATATCCAAGTGGCTTCCAAACACAAATACATAAATTTATTAAAACAACATAATAGCAACCATGAATAAAAACAAAATTATCGACAAAAAAGCAAACCATTATAAATATTTGCATATAAGATTTATTTGGTCAGTGCCTCAACCAATTTGTTGATGAGGAGGGAACATATAAAATGAGAAACTAATCCTAGTAGCCATGAATTGAAGATCAGAGTGCCCAGGCTGGATTGGACCATGCTACAGCTGAAAAAGTCCAGAAAATCAGCTGCAGTGACGCTATCAGGCTACTAAACAAAATTAAACTGAGATGTTCTTTTAAAATTTGAGATTTCCTTGAATATGAACTGACAAAATGTTTTAAATTCGCACTGGTAACATCAAGAATACAAAACTGTAAATCTCAAAGTAATCCATATTGCACTACCAACCACCAAGACCCAATGCTGACTATATACCAGGAATCTACAGTATAGAACCCATAGAGTAAATCTACCATTCCATAACAGTACTAACTTCCAAAAATCACAAAAGAAGTAGACCAGATAAGGGTGGCACCAAAAATATTGGAACCCAGAACATCCACACACCTATTTTGATTTGTTCTATGTATTAATGTTGTTCACTGTAAACCTCCCCTGATCACTGGAAGGTCGGTATAAAAATAATACCAAATAAATAAAAAAAAATACTGGAAAACTGAGAAAGTCAGATTCCTATATAGAAACTCCATACTAACAGAATACCTGGCCTCAGTCACATACTTACAATGCAGACATGTCAAGTCAATGCTGACTCTTGGTAACCGGCAGCCCCTGCGCCTTCTTGGCAAGGTATGACAGACGTAGAGTGCCAGACCTTTTCTTCCAAGGCAATGGAGGGTAAAGCGACTTGCCCAAGGAATGCCAGTGGGAATCAAACCCTGATCTCATCAGTATTAGGCTATTTCTGTAATCATTAGGCTATTCCTCATTCCAAAAGTACAAAATAAGTGACCACAAACTAAAAATAGACATTTATAGACAACAATTAAACAAATCCAAGGAAACCACATTCTGCATGTAGCACAACACCAGAGAAATGGAAAGATGCATATAAAGCATATGTAAATTACAAAAACTGGCATATTGCAATCACTAAATTGAAAATAAAATACTTTTTTTCTTTTACCTTCATTTGGCCAGTTTATTTTTCTGTTCCTTCCAGTCTCTGGTTTCTGCTTCCCTGCATATTCTTTTAACTCTTTCCAGGGTCTCAAGTCCATCTGCTACTTCTATCCTCTACATCCTTTTCTGATATTGATAGTTTTCTTTTCATCTTTTTTCCATGTATTTTTTTTCTTTCTATGGACTCAAATCTTTCTCCTGCTTACCTTCTTGTCCTCAGTCTAATGCAGGGGGACATGCTGTGTGCACCCCAATGCTTAATCCTAACCCTCCTATTTCTCCATCTCTCTCTCTTTCCCCAGCCTCTTATTCCTCAGTCTATCACTAATTTGTCCTTTTCTGTCTTCTCTGCTGTGTCTATTGTCTCTCCCCTCCTTCTTTTCCCATTCTCCAGCATCTCCCCATCCAATATCTGCTCCCTCTCTCTCTCTCCCCCCCCCATCTAGCATCTCAACTTATTTTTGCCTAATATCCCCCTGCTGTATCTAAATTTTTTCATCTCTGTCTCCCGTGTCTTGGTGTCCAGCATTCCCACCCTTCTCCTTATTTCCTCGCATGTCTGGCAGCTTCACTCCATCTCCCTAATTTCTGTCAAGTCCAGTTTCTCTCCTCTGTAGCCTTTTGCTCCCCCCTCTATCCAGAAGCACCCCTTCATCTTTGTAAGCACCTTATCCAGCATCTCTCCTACTTCTCACTCCTCCCCATGCCCATCTCCCCCCACCTCCCTATGACCCCTTCCCATGACAAGCATCTTCTCTCCACCTCACCGTTCCCACCTCTCCCCCTATCCAGCATATTTCCCTTCTCCATCTTCCAAATTTCCCCTCATGCCCATCTCTCTGTAAACCCCCCCCCCCCCCCACAACATGCCTGGCATCTCTTCTCCATCTGCTTATTCCCCCTTCCCTTATGTCCTCCATCCCCCTCCCTCTGACCTCTGCCACCATCTCCTCTCTTTCTCTATACCTCCCTCTCGTATCCAGTAGTTTTGGTATCTTTCCCGTCAAAAGGATATAAACAGGATGGAGTCGGTGCAGAGGGTGGCTACTAAAATGGTTTGTGGTCTTCATTATAAAGCATATTAGGACAGACTTAAGGACCTTTTTCCCGGAAATGTTCCTGTATGGGAACATGACAAATGTTACCTATTTGTATGTACGCGATTTTCGAATAGAAATATTCTTTGCAGAATGTGAACAAGTGGTGACATCATATTTAACAGCGGTGCAAACATTAAACGGTCTCAGTAGCACAACAGTTTTAATTTCACTTAAAGTTTCACATTTTTTACAATTTGAGGGTAAGTCAAATTTAGCAGTTATAATTCTGAGATACTTGGTTGTTTTACATTTTGAGGCTGATCATTGTGTACGAGGCATGCCTGGTCATGTTGCACAGATGCACTCACTCACATTTTATTTGATTTGTGATGGGGGTAAATTCTATGTATATGTCTCATGTTCCTATTGTCATGCAGCAGGAGCTGATGGAAGCAAAGATGCAAGAAAAGAAGCTGTTTTTCATAATATAAAAGATGTGCACGGGCTGCAATTCCCACACAGAGCAGCTAGAGGGAGCAGGCGTGCACTCACAGAGGCTGACTGGACACACCTAGCTAATCGACACCACCTGACATGCAGCCCAGAAAGCTCAAACACAGGAGAGCTTTATAAGCAAGAGGCTGGAGACTGGAAGGGGTGTGGAGGTAGAGGTGGACCGGAGAAAAGCACCAGGAGCAAAGCCGTGCGAGAGAAATGCACCACGAACAAGGACCAGGAAGAAGGAAGCACCAGGAGCATTGAGCTAAGCCCTAGGAGTGAATGGGAAAGCAATGCTGAGCAAAGGAACAGTCACTTTGGGAAGCAGAGCAGTGCTGAAGGAAGAAGCCAGAAGTTAGGCTTGGAAAGAGGCCTGCGCTTACCGGAGGAACCAGTGACCAGACTGAAAGGTAACAAGAACTTTCAGGGAAAAGACTGGCACGAGGATTGTATCCCTGGAGAACTACTGGAAGGAGAAAGTTCCTGTTCTACATGCTGTTGGAAGCCAAGGTATGCTGACTCTGTTTTTAAGAGAAAAAGCTCACCTTATAAGTACCCTTTTAAAAGCAATGCTCGTTTTACAAGAAAGGAAAGTAAACCTACTTTGTATAACCCAAATGGTAAAAGCACAAAGATAGGCCACGCTCACTGGCGAACCTTAGAAGAACTCTATAAACACCCAGAGAATAGGAATAGCGACTGGCCAGTTCCAATAGCCAGAGAAACCCCAGATACTGAAAGGGATAACTCTGACTCAGAGCCGATGCAAGTGGAATTCGTGGAGCCTAGTCTTTTGTCTCAAGAGAAGATGGACTGTTCTCTATGCGTTACAAGCAGTATAGAATCACTGCTAGACTTGTAAATAATATATGCTAACTCCAGAGTGTTACTTGTATGCTAAAAGGAAGAAGAGTATTGAAACGTTTGAGTTACTCTAGGAAGCCTTAATTAATCATTGTTACAACTGTGAAGCATAACAGTTTTTCTTTACCATGAGTTTGTTTCATTCCTGAAGTAAAGGACATTTTCCTCTATGTTGTGACCCACCTGAACTGTTTGCGTAAAGGGAAATAAAAGTCTATGTTATCCCTTTACTCTGCATTCACAATTTACTTCTTAATAGGAGCTGAACTACTAAGACCAGGCTGCACCTGCTCTTAAAGGAACCTCCTCTCATATAAAAATATCTTTGTGTCCAACCTACCCCTATGACCACTGGCCACCAGGGGCGGTACGCGACACTATATAGGAACACTGCCAGGATTATCCAAAAGTCGACTAATAATTGCCAATGGGCATTGTTTATTTATTTATTTATTTAACAGTATTTATATACCGCACTATTCATCATCAGTGCGGTTTACATTAAACAACAGATACCTATCAATATAAAACTGATATAGGTTTACAGATAACAGGGAAGGTAAACTGGGTATAAACCGGGGAGAACTATATACAATAAACAAGTAATATCATGGCTTGGTATTGTTTTCAGATAATTCCTTCAGTTTTGATAAATAATGGATACAAGAAGCTTCTATGGCACCAGACGTAGCAAAATTCATCGGGCAGTTACAGTCCAAGATGCTATGTCAACTGTGGAACATTTAACTCGTCCGACAACCATCATTGTGTTGCCGCCGTCTGCAGGTGATTCTGCAGCTGACAGTGATGTCGAAGATGTTCCTGACAACTTGAACAATGATGACCCTTTTGAAACTGCTGGCAAACTGGAAGTGATAGCAGAGGAGACAGACAAAGATGAGAGTGTTAGTGGTGAAGATGAAAGCAGCCCTCCAGCAAAAAACTGTAAGAATCTGAAGCAGAAACAGGCAATTCAGTGGAAAAAGTCACCAAAGTTCACTAAGGTAATTTCATCGCTGGTGCCAAGTCATTTACCTGACAGTTTTCCTGTTCTGTTGTCGCTTTCTCCATTTTCCATATGGAACCTTATATTCGATGACAAAATGCTGACGGAAATTCTAACGCAAAGCAACCTTTATGCTAACCGAGATAAGAACGACAGTCAATTTCAAGTCACAGTGGATGAAATTTGTCGCTTTCTGGGAATCCTGCTGTTGTCTGGCTATCACATCCTGCCACAGGAGTCAGACTACTGGAGCAGTCAGCAAGATCTAGGCGTGCCTATTGTCTGTGAGGCCATGAGCAGCAAGAGGTATCAGACCATCAAAAAATACTTTCACTTGGTTGACAATGCTGAACTCAAAGCACGCAACAAGACGGCGAAGGTTGTTCCACTTATTACTGCCGTCAAAGCGAATTTGGTGCAATTTGGGTTTTTCCACCATGAATTGAGTATTGACGAGTCTATGACTCCATACTTTGGCCGCTACAGCATGAAAATGTTTATAAGAGGAAAAACAATTAGATTTGGTTTTAAGTGGTGGTGTATATGTGGCATCAACGGCTACCCTTACAACATTAAGCTGTACACTGGATGAGAAAGTTCTACGCATTTGATGGAACCTCTGGGCTCCAGGGTCATAAACAATATGGTTGATGTTATTGAAAAGCATTCAGATGTAATTTGTCACCACCTGTTCTTCGATAATTTTTTTACAAGTTACGCACTGATCAAGTCACTCGCAAAGAGAAATGTTGCAGCTACAGGAACCATTCGGGAACTGAGAACTGGCAGAGCATACAAAGGACTTCGAAGTACAAAGGACATGAAGAAGATTGGCCAACGAGGAGACTATGATTACCGACGTGATGGGTCAGTCTATGTAGCAAAGTAGCATGACAATTCTGTTGTCTGTATTGCCAGCAACAATCTCACACATGACCCACTTCAAACCGCATGTCGCCGAGTCAAGGCTACATCAGATGTTGCTGTGTCTCAACCCTTTGTGGTGAAGCTCTATTGTGGTAGGCTATGGCCTGTAAACTAGACCTAGGCCCCAACCCCCACCCGAGACTAGTGCTGAAAAGAACCAGAGTATGAGAAACTGCTTTAAACTGCTTTTGACTGCTTTTTGAAAAGTCTGTATAATTTCTCTATGCTGATGATAGACATGTTCCTGAATTCTCTGAGTTTGAAATGGCCTTGAAGTAGAAATGTATCAATGTCTAAGACTGTGCCTTTGTTAGAATAGCCTGAGAAGGGGGAACAGGGAGCTAGGCCCAGAGAGGGTCCCCGATTGGACAGGTGCAAGGGGCGTTGGGACCAATAGAAAGTTTGCCTGTATCAAACTGTAAAAATTGTATATAAGGAATTTGCTCCTGTACTCCATTGCTCAGTCACTTTTGGACTCTCTCCTGTCTGAGCCTGTGCACAATAAATTGACTTGGAACCTGAAATTGACTCCTGGTTTTATTCATTGCGTGCACTTCGCTGCTACATATTCCTGGTGCGTTGGCCGGGAATGTGCGAGTAGTGGATGGTATTCAAGTGAATATACCACGTATTACCGCCTCAAGGTTTGGCCCGGTTGGGACCGTGTCTGTCCGACCACAGGGGAAACCTCAGGTGCCACCGGTCCTCTTGTATCGGAGAGGGTTCCGCCTTGCCTCGGCGGATTACTGGGTCCGGCCGGCCAACACCTCCGAACCCGAGGAGAGTCCAGGATTCAACCCAAAAACTGTTTTTGTATCGGGTACCGGATCCGGTGAGTAGAAATTTCTTTGCTCTTCAGTTAGTTTTGGGTATGTCTTGCATGAGTATGCGCGAGACTGAATTGGTATGGGAATAAGGTACCGAGAGCCTGATCACCTCTCAGGGCACATCCAAGTAAGCCTTGCATGAGTATGCGCGAGGCCTAAACTACTGCCCTTGGTTAATCAGCAATCCGAGTACGTCTTGCATGAGTATGCGCGAGACCGGCTGCTGTTGGTTAGTAAGATAGGCCTGGGAATTTGTGAAAATGTTGCTAGCATGTTTGGTTGTGTGTGTGAATGAGAGGTCTTGAAACACAGACCAAGTGAGTGCGGACTCCTGAGTAGCGCAGTTCCTGGCCGGGCGACCGTGCCAAGGTCGTGAAAAGGAGGAAGCGTTCAGTGTTTGTCTACCGATTTGTTCCTAGGGCTGTATGGACCCCTTACCTGCAGCCTGACCACCCGCCCCTACTGTCTGTTGTTGTGTACGTCATTATGGGAGGGTCAGAGTCCACACAAACTCCGTTAAAGTGTATGATCAAGAATTTCAAGAAGGGTTTTGACGGTGACTATGGAGTAAAAATGTCACCGTCCTGATTAGGAATACTTTGTGGCAGGGAGTGGCCGGTGCTGGTCACCGCGTGGCCCCCTGGTGGTACCTTTGATGTTAGAATTATATCCCGAGTACATCAGATTGTACGAAGAGAACACCCTGACCAGTTACCCTATATAGATTCCTGGTTAAATATTTGTGAAAAAGAACCCTCCTGGATGAAGCGTTGCCACGAGGAACAGTGTAGGATAATGGTAGCGACCACAAGGGGGGCCCGGAAGTCTGGAGAAGAGAAGCTGCCCGTATATCATGCCCCGGAATCTCCAGATGTTCTGACCCATTCGCCCCAGTTCCTCTATAGGCCAGTCCCCTCAGCTCCGTTACCACCCCGGGCAGAGCCTGGCGCAGGAGGACCCCCTCCCGCCGATTTACCCCTAGTCCACCAACCACCTCCGCAACAGGAGGAGGCATACCCCCTCCTGCCCACAAGCCCCAGCTCCACTCGGAGTCCACCCAGAAGGGCCACAGTCCACCGATGACACTACAAGCAGGGATTCATTTGCTAGTTCGGGGTCACTTACTGCCAAAGACCAAAGCAGGGGAGCTGAATTTCAACAAGCCAGACTACATTATGCCCACAGAAGTACAACGGCAAGTCAGAGGGATGGTCACGTCCTGCCATTAAGCCAGGTCCCAGGGCTGCCTATCCTTAATGAACAGGACCAGGTTGTGGTGGGACCAACCAGTCTCGTTTATGTGCCCTTTTCCACCACTGATTTATTAAACTGGAAGACGCATTGTGCATCCTACACTGAAAAGCCCCAAGAATTGACAGAATTAATGTCCAGTATTGTGCAAACCCATCAGCCTACCTGGTCTGATTGCCACCAGCTCCTGTCTACCCTCTTCACTACTGAAGAACGAGCACGGATCGTGCAAGCATCCACCCGATGGTTAGAAGAAAATCCCATGGGAGAGACAGGCCTAGATCCCCAGCAAGCGGCCGCCGCAGATTTTCCAAATGATGATCCCAAGTGGGATCCAAACAGTGCCACCGGGGTGACGGCCCTCATTCGGTTCCGCCAGGCTCTACTACAAGGCCTGAAGAGAGGAGGCCAAAGCGCCATGAATATCGTAAAGGTAGCGGAAATCATCCAGCATCCAGATGAGAGCCCAGTAGCCTTTTAAGAACACTTATCTGAAGCTTACAGACTCTATACCCCATATGATCCAGCGGCCCAGGAAAATTTGCGCATGGTGAAAGCAGCCTTTGTGAGTCAGTCCCAGGGAGACATAAAATGGAAACTGCAGAAGTTGGAAGGATTTGCAGGCATGAATGCAGCCCAGCTAATGGAAATTGCTCAGAAGGTGTTTGTGAATCGTGATCAAGAACGTCAGAAGGAAAGTGAACGTAAAATGAAGAAGAAAGCTGATTTTCTTGCTGCAGCTTTAGTTGAACGACGCGGAGGAAGTTTCTCTAACCGAAGGACTCGAGGACGTGGAAGGGGCCGAGGAGATGGTCGGTCCCCATTGGGCGCAAATCAGTGCGCCCACTGTAGAGAAGAAGGACATTGGAGGAATGAATGCCCAAACTTTGGCTCCGCCTCCTGGAGGGGAGAAGGGAGCATGCAGAGAGCAGGGGGAAGATTCCAGCATCGGGGAGGAATGAATCGCACACAGTTCCAACAGGGAGAAGCAGCTGTAGAGGGAGTGGCAGCCGAAGAGGGCTATAGCATGGATGAAGACTAGGCTAGACCGGGCCCCAAGTTTCCTCTGGGTCCCCAGGAGCCTATGGTCAGTTTGAAGACTGGGGACCAATATATGGACTTTATGGTGGATACGGGGGCTGAACATTCAGTAGTAGCAAAACCAGTGGCCCCTCTGTCTTCTTGATCCATCAATGTTGGAGCTACTGGAGCTAGGGCCACAAAGCCTTTCTTGCAGGGCCACTTCCCGACTTTCTCACTTCTGGGCCTCATTTGATCCGATCACTGCTCCTGAACTTCTTCATCTCATATCTTCCTCTAAGAAAACGTTTTGCCCCCTTGACCCCATTCCTTCCTCCTGGCTGCTGACCCCATCCCTAGGTTTTCTTCCTTTCATCCTCACTATGTTTAACTCTAGCCTTTCTACTGGGACCTTCCCAAGACCCTGGAAACATGCTTTGATACGCCCTATTCTTAAGAACACTTCACTTGATCCTTTGGTCCCCGCCCACTATCGCCCTGTCTCTAATCTTCCTTTCCTATCTAAACTCTTGGAGAAATTTGTCTTTGCACAGCTTTCCCATCACCTTGACTCCACTAACTTCCTTCACCCCCGTCAGTCTGGGTTCCGTCAGGGTCACAGTGTCGAAACTGTTCTCTTAGCTTTCACAAATGCACTACATGTAGCACGTGATCGTGGTGATATTTCGGTGGCGGTTGCTTTAGATCTTTCAGCTGCTTTTGACTTGGTCGATCACTCTCTCCTCCTTCACCGTCTACGGGATTCAGGTCTCTGTAGTACTGTGCACCGTTGGTTCCACTCTTTTCTCTCTTCTCGGTCTTGTGCGGTTCTCTCATCTTCCCCCTCCTCTCCCCCTTCTGACCCCCACGATCTTCCCTGTGGGGTTCCTCAGGGTTCTGTCCTTGCCCCCCTCCTTTTCAACCTTTTCTTGGCTCCCCTTGCATCCCTGATTCAGCAGTTTGGTGTATCTACTTTTTTCTATGCGGATGATACTCTCTTGCTTCATCATACTTCTCCTTCCTGCCCCGATCTCTCTGTGCTGGATTCCTGCCTTGCAGCTGTAGCAGATTGGCTGACGCTCAACTGCCTACACTTAAATCTTACCAAAACCATTGCTATCTGGTTTTCTCACAGTGGCTCTCCCCCCTCATTGGCCCCTTCTTTCTCCAGCTCTCCTGTACCCCTGGTCTCC
Organism: Ichthyophis bannanicus; assembly: GCA_033557465.1. NCBI lineage: Eukaryota > Metazoa > Chordata > Amphibia > Gymnophiona > Ichthyophiidae > Ichthyophis > Ichthyophis bannanicus. Next base: position 247,767,133 of record CM066041.1, on the reverse strand, counting down.
ACTTTTCGGTACCTTGGTGTGCACTTTGACTCTGATTTATCTTTTCACTCTCACATTTCTCACGTCACCAAAACATCTTTCTTCTTTCTTTGCCAGATTCGTTCCATTCGTCCTTTTCTCTCCCCCTCAGCCCTTGTTACCTTGGTTCTGTCTTTAATCATGTCTCGTGTGGACTTTGCTAACTCTCTATTTATCGGTCTTCCAAAAAATCAACTTACCCGACTCCAACGGATTCAGAATACTGCTGCACGCCTTGTCACATGCTCCTCCCCTCGGGATCACATAACTCCTCTGCTATTTCATCTCCACTGGTTGCCTATCCCTTTCAGGGCCACTTTCAAATTACTGATTCTGACGCATAAAGCCTTCCATACAAGCACTCCACAATACTTAACGGATCTCCTCTTCTTTCACTCTCCCAGACACACCCCTCGCTCTTTACATCTCAACTGCCTCACCCTCCCTTCCCCTTCTCGTGCTCACTTGCAGTCTACCCGCTCCTCTGCTTTCTTTTTTGCTGCTCCCGCCCTCTGGAATGCCCTACCCCCCCCCCCCCCTCCGTCTGGAATCTCAGTTTACTACCTTTAAACAACATTTAAAAACCTATTTGTTTTCCCTAGCTTTTAATGTTCCCTCCCCTTTTGTGTGATCAATTCTCTCCCTCACCTCTTGTTCCTCCCTAGGCCTACCCCTTGCCTACGTTTTGTCCTGTTTTCTTGATTCTTCTGCTGTCCTGTCAAACATTGTACATTTCTTTTCCTTTTCGCTGGCCTTGGCCTTCTTTTATTGAATTTTAATGTACACCACTTTGGTTATTGTGAAAGGCGGTTTTTTATCAAATACAATAAACATAAACATAAACATAAACCAGGAGTGGAACCAGTGCATGTGAGACAATATCCTCTCCCGCGACCGGCGATTGAAGGAATTCACTGCCATTTGATGAAACTACTGAAGTACGGACTTCTCAGAGAGTGCCAATCGCCATGGAATACCCCCCTCCTCCCAGTCAAGAAGCCTGGGACAGGTGACTACCGCCCAGTGCAGGACCTGAGACGAGTAAATAATGCAGTTGAAACCATACATCCAGTAGTACCGAACCCTTATACTCTCCTGGGACTGATCCCCACTGAGGCTACTCACTTCACCATCTTGGATTTGAAGGATGCCTTTTTCTGCATATGTTTAGCACCAACCAGTCAACTCCTGTTTGTGTTTGAATGGGAAGACCCTACCACAGGAAGGCGAAGCCAACTCACCTGGACTCGATTACCCCAAGGATTCAAGAACTCGCCTACTCTCTTCAGTGCTGCCCTCAATCAGGATCTTTCAAGTTATCCTGTGACTCCAGGGAAGAGAGTTCTTCAGTATGTGGATGACCTACTAGTAGCCACCAACTCCAAAATCGAATGCGTGCATGCCACCAGTGATCTCTTGCACCTCCTGAACAAAGCCGGATACAAGGTCTCAAGAGCCAAGGTGCAGTTGTGCCAAACTGAGGTAAAATATCTGGGATTCCATCTGTCCATAGGGATCCAGAGATTGGGACCAGAGCGAAAGGAAGCAGTGTGCCGCATCCCTACCCCCACCACCAGAAAGCAGGTGAGGGCCTTCCTGGGAGCTGCAGGCTATTGTCGGATATGGATACCCAATTTTGCGCTGTTGGCAAAGCCATTGTATCAAGCCACCAAAGGAATGGAGCGATCTCCCCTGGAATGGGGCCCAGAACAGGATACGGCATTCCGATCGTTGAAAGCAGCCTTGATGTCATCACCAGCCTTGGGCCTGCCAGATGTACAGAAACCATTTCGCCTCTATGTCCATGAGTCAAGTGGAAATGCTTTGGGCGTATTGACTCAATCCCTCGGATCTTGGCAGCGACCTGTGGCTTACCTATCAAAACAATTGGATACCGTCGCAAAAGGATGGCCACCCTGCCTGAGAGCCATTGCAGCTACAGCCCTCTTGGCGGGTGAGGCCGACAAGCTCACTCTGGGTCAGAATCTCCAAGTTACAGTACCACACTCTGTCCTAACCCTCATGGAGCACAAAGGAAATTACTGGTTCGCGAATTCACGGATGCTGAAATACCAGAGTATGTTATTTGAGAACCCCCGATTGCAATTGATTGTCAGTCGGGCCTTGAACCATGCTACGCTATTACCAACTGGTCCAGGTCCACCCGATCATGATTGCTTGGAAGTTATGGACACCGTATTCTCAAGTCGCCCTGATCTAACTGATGTCCCATTAGACGACCCTGAACGAACTTTCTTCGTGGATGGAAGTAGCCTTGACTATGTCCTGGTTATGCAGTGGTGACCCTGGACATGGTGATAGAATCCTCAGCTTTGGCCCCGGGGACTTCAGCACAGAAAGCTGAATTGATAGCCCTCACCAGGGCACTGATAATAGGAACAGGGCTCCGTTTAAATGTGTACACGGATTCTAAGTATGCCTTCACAACATTGCACGCACATGGAGCCCTGTACAAGGAACGTGGGTTAATAACCTCAGGAGGCAAGTCCATCAAGTACGGCTCTGAGATATTGACATTGCTATATGCTGTACGGGCTCCCAAACAAGTCGCAATAATGCACTGCCGAGGTCATCAGGTAGGGGAAGGAGAGGTTTCACGAGGAAATAGATTTGCTGACACTGCGGCTCGAGAAGCAGCCACCACAGGGCAAATTCCTGCCTTTAGCACTACAGTACAGGCAGCAATATTCCCAGTACCCCTCAGTGCATGGACTCCCCGTTACACTTCCAAAGAGTTAGACTATTATTGCCAAAAAGAAGGGGGAGTGTTATCAGAGACTGGATGGATAGTGCTACCACCGCCAGCGGGGGGTCCTCCTCCTGGCCCAACTGTGATACCTGAAACATTGGGTCCTGCCTTTGTCCAAGCTTTCCACCAAGCCACACATTATGGGAAGACTGCGATGGAGAAAGCTCTCAAACCTCACTTTTGCATCTTGTTATTGGAACCCCTGACAGCCTCAGTAGCCCGTAGATGTTTAACCTGTGCAAAGAACAATGCCCGGCAGGGTCCTAACCTACTCCCAAGAGTTCAGTCAGTAGGAGTCACCCCCACGGGAAATATCCAGGTGGACTTTGCAGAAATGCCACGAGAGAATGGATACCATTACCTGTTAGTCCTGGTTTGTACATTCTCTGGGTGGGTGGAGGCTTTCCCCACCAGAACTGAGAAAGCCAGGGAAGTTACCAAAATTCTGCTCCATGAGATCATTCCCCGGTTTGGAATACCATTAGTTATAGGGTCAGATAACGGGCCCTCATTTGTATCTCAAGTAACTCAGCAGTTGGCCCAGGCCCTACAGGTGCAGTGGAAGTTACACACAGCTTACAGACCCCAAAGTTCAGGAAAAGTAGAGCGAATGAATCGTACCCTAAAGTCCCAGCTGTCCAAACTCTGTCAGGAGGCTCACCTGAAGTGGCCCCAGGCTCTCTCTATAGCCCTCCTCAGGATATGCTCAGCCCCACACCAAGTCATTAGGAGTTTCCCCTTTTGAGGTCTTAAATGGGTGACCTCCGCCCATTGTCCAAGGGATAAAAGGGGATATGAGTCAAACTGGGTCCGAAATCACCGGACAAGAACTAGTGGCTCTAGGTTCTGTTTTGCAGAGTCTCCATGCATGGGTACAAGATCAGCTACCCATCAACCTGACCGAACCACTGCATCCCTATAAGCCTGGAGCTTCGGTGTGGATCAAGGAGTGGAGAAAGACACCACTAGCACCTCACTGGAAAGGACCCTATGTCGTCATATTGTCGACCCCTACAGCAGTCAAAGTTGCGGAATTAGAACCTTGGATCCATCACAGTTGAGTAAAGCCGGCGGCGACTACCGACCTTCATCCCTGGACTTCAACCACCAATCCAGCGTCACCATTGCGGCTCACGCTGCAACGACAACCACTGCTGTGAGAATCTACAGCTCTACTCCTGCCACCTCCCGGAAGCTGGCAGGTCTACGTACGGCAGAAGCTTGAGGAATCTGCAACCCTACTCCTTTCACCAACCGGAAGCTGACAGGTCTACGTACGGTGGAAGCTGTGGAAACAGAGAACTTCAGTAAAGACTTTGCAATTTCTAGACTAACTCATTGAGATATTGTAATCATGTTGCATCTATATGGTTATATTCTACTTGCGGTAGCCCTGGGGCCCCTTGAAATGACTTTTGCCTTACCTCCCTGTGCGGCCTGTATAACTACCACCTGAATCGGGACAAAGATTACCCAAACTTTACTCTATCACTCCTACTACACCTGCACTGGTGTAACTAGCCGATGTGTATATAATGATACGGAATTAAGTATCTGTACTAAAGGGAAGGTGAGAACTTGTTTTAACCCCCGACAAAACCCCTCATATCATGTTCTAGAATTGCGATGGAACAACGAGGATGGGGCCCTCCTAAATGCTACACGACAGCTCTCAGATCCCACCAGACCAGCCCTTTACTTTGATGCTTGTGAAGCCATCAACAGAAATGGCTACTATAGCTGTGGATCTGTTGACCACGAGCGCAGTTATTACTATGATGATAAATACATGTGCCCCGAAGGAGCATACAAGTGGGGAAAATGCACCGGGACACATACCACGAAATATGTCAAAGCATCTGAAGGTGCCTTCTTTTGCCCCAAGTGGGAGTGTGTTTACTATGCCACCTGGTCTGACGGGCCTCAGGGGCAAGATGGGGATCATCGCAGAGCTAATTTAGAGAGACTACCATTGCTGACAGCCCTCAATTGCTTGAAAGGTACTTGTAACCCCTTAAAGCTCCTTGTGCTTGACCCTAGCCAGTGGAGGCTAGGATATAGATTTGGCTTACGTATAGCGGGTAGGGGAATAGACCCTGGAACCTATGTATACATACAGCTCAACACCAAGACCCACATTTCCTCGCCTTATCAAATACACCACACCTTCTACGAAGCCATGCAGACGGAGATAGAGCTTCCCCAGACTACGCAGAATTTATTCATTAAACTAGCTGGAGCTTCTAGTCTCCACATTTCTAATTGTTACTTCTGTGGAGGAACTAAGATGGGAGACCAATGGCCCTGGGAAGCAAGAGAATTGAACTACTCCGTCCCATATAACCAGACTGCCCTGAACAAAACCGCTAGTGAATGGGTATTGGCCAACACCATTGTCGGCCGTCTTTGTTTTGTCCGCACGGGACCACAGTTCACCATACAGGTGGGACAACTGGTCTGCCTGAGCCAGCGTATTTATAATGCCACCACAAAGAAGATATCCTGGTGGTCAGGTGTTAATGCTACTGAACCCTCCAACCCTCTAATCACTTTCTCTCATCTTGCTAAGATATGGACTGACCTCACCTCCTCCAATACTTGGGAAGCCCCTCCTGGGCTTTATTGGATTTGTGGCTCTCGAGCATATGCTCGACTCCCTACTGGGGAGGGACATGTGTCTTGGAAACAATACGACCTTCTTTCTTTTTTATTCCCATCTCTCAAGGGGAGAAGTTAGGCTTCCCCATCTACAATGGTCAACAGAAAGGAAGCACTCTCAAGATAGGTCAATGGGATAAGTGGGATGGTGATGAGTGGCCCCCTGAGCGAATTATCTCATATTATGGTCCAGCTACTTGGACGCAAGATGGGACCTGGGGATACCGCACTCCTATTTATATGCTAAATTGTATTATACGCTTACAAGCTTTTGTGGAAATTATAACTAATGAAACCAGTAAAGCACTAACTCTTTTAACCAAGCAAAGTACCCAAATGCATACAGCTATTTACCAGAACCGCTTAGCGCTTGATTATTTATTAGCATCTGAGGGTGGTGTGTGTGGCAAGTTTAATCTAACTAACTGTTGTTTGCAAATTGATGATCAAGGTCAGGTTGTTGAAGAAATAGCTGACAATATGCGTAGGCAAACATATGTACCAGTTCAGACTTGGAATGGACTAGACCTCAGTGGATGGTCTTGTGGCAGGTGCAGGCCTGTGACCCACGGTGTCTGACATAAGCAGGCCAGCATGGCTAGCTTGACCTGTAAATGAGGCCTGTGGAGAGGCATATAGGATTGCACATCCCCCAATATGCTGCTATTGTAAGATAGAACTCAGTAGAAGTATTGAATTAGCTTAGGTAGGCAGAACTGCAGAACTGAAAGATGGAAAAATACAGAAAAGACATGTTTAAAAGTTACTGATAAGAAAAAGTACATCTGCAAAGAAATAATTAGGAGTGCTGACAGATGGGTTACAGAACCTTGCTCTTCTGCACGCACAAATTGGTTCTATGGCCTTGAGAGTGTGAAAGTAACAAGTTGATGAACTGGCCATTGTAATTGGGACTAGAAGGGGGGCATGCAGGTGTCATGCCCACAGAAGGGACATAACTGGATAAACTTATCAGTACCGGGACCAATAGAAGAGGTACGGGAGGTACGGGAGGTTACCGGGACCAATGAAAGGTTTTTCTATACCTAGAATGGAACAAAAGTCTATAAAAGTTGTTGTAATGCTTGAAAACTTTGCTCAGCCATTTTGAAATTGACTGGTTCGAGACTTGTGCACAAATAAATGATTTGGACCTTCTGAACAGACTCCTGGTATCATTGGTTTGTCTGCGCTTTGCTGCTACAGTCTGGCACACTATTTTCAGACCTAGGACTATTATGTTTGCAGTATTGGTCATGGTAGCTGTGTGTTTACTTCTTCCATGTTTTCTGCCTCTTTGCTTATGTATGTTCACCTCAATCATTGACAGTACAGTTGAATGTAAGACAGCGGCTCGGGTACTAGCCATGTGGAAGTATCAAGCTATACCCCAAGAAGAAGCATCAGTTTGACAAAAGTTCGATATGTGATTATTTTCTCACCCTCTTTTAGTCGGGTTGAGAATAATCAAAGGGGGGAATGTGGTAGGCTATGGCCTGTAAACTAGGCCTAGGCCCCAACCTCCACCTGAGACTAGTGCTGAAAAGAACCAGAGTATGAGAAACTGCTTTAAACTGCTTTTGACTGCTTTTTGAAAAGTCTGTATAATTTCTCTGTGCTGATGATAGACATGTTCCTGCATTCTCTGAGCTAGAAACGGCCTTGAAGTAGAAATGTATCAATGTCTAAGACTGTGCCTTTGTTAGAATAGCCTGAGAAGGGGGAACAGGGAGCTAGGCCCAGAAAGGGTCCCTGATTGGACAGGTGCAAGGGGCGTTGGGACCAATAGAAAGGTTGCCCCTATCAAATTGTAAAAATTGTATATAAGGAATTTGCTTCTGTACTTCGTTATTCAGTCACTTTTGGACACTCTCCTGTCTGAGCCTGTGCACAATAAATTGGCTTGGAACCTGCAATTGACTCCTGGTTTTATTCATTGTGTGCACTTCGCTGCTACACTATAATGAAGGAATGGGTGGAGTGGATCTCATGGAGAGGCTCTTAGCAAGCTACAGGCCATCTGTGCGTGGAAAGAAATGGTGGTGGCCACTATTCACAAACGTCCTCAACGTATCTGTCGCGGCTGCTTGGAAAATACACTGTCACCTTCATGGAAGTGACATGGATCATCTGACATTCAGACATGACATCACCTTGTGTCTCTTGAAGGGCACTGCCATTCAGGAACATTCAATCAGATCAAATCACGTAGCCAACTTGCCAAAAGATGTCCAGCAGGCACAGGAGTTACTTCATGAACGGATCACCTGCATGCAGGGATGCTGTCGCATGTGTTCGAAGAACACTACGGACATGTGCAGGGTCTGCAAGGTCCGGCTTCACTCTGATAAAGGCAAAACCTGCTTTGTGGACTACCACAAGTGACAGACATGCATAATCTACTGAAGAGGGCTTTAAACTAGATTCGTTGGGGATAGGTGAAGAAAGCCCCCCGGTAAGTGAAAGCCCCCAGGTAGGTGATACATTAAATACCTTTATGGAAATGGGTAACAGGGGTAACATATGGAAAGCAGTGTGTATAAATGCCCGTAGCATGGGAAAAAGATCCCTGATGTTGAAGCTTTGGTGGGAGCGGCTGACTTGGATTTAGTAGCAGTTACAGAAACATGGTTCACAGAAAACCATGACTGGGATGTAACTATACCTGGTTATACTTTATTCAGAAAGGACAGGGTAGGAAGAAGGGGAGGAGGAGTGGCACTATATGTAAAAACTACTATTAAAGCTATGGAATTACAGAGCTTAAAAGGGAGAGAGGAGGCATTGTGGGTTAAACTAGAAAGAGGGAAAGAGAAATCTATTTGCATTGGTGTGATATACAGACCTCCCTCACAAGAGGAAGAGGTGGACAGAGAGTTAATTGAAGACATACGCAGCATTGCTAGGAAAGGGGAAGTGCTACTGATAGGAGATTTCAATATGCCAGATGTTGATTGGCACATTCCTGCTGCAGTATCATCTAGAAGTAAGGAGATCCTGGATTCTCTACAGGGAGAACTATTCAGGCAATTGGTAACAGACCCCACACGTGAAGGGACTATACTGGACTTGGTGCTTACCAATGGTGAAAGTCTTTCTGATGTTGTAGTGGGAGATCATTTTGCATCCAGTGATCACCAGATGGTGTGGTTCAGTATTAGGACTAGGGCTGTTAGAATCCATTCCAAGGTGAGGATCTTAGACTTTAGGAAGACTAACTTTGCGAAGATGGGCCAATACCTCAGGGAGTCGTTAGTGGGATGGGAACAGCTGGGGGATGTAGAAAAACAGTGGGCAAAACTGAAAGGGGATATTTTAAGGGCAACCAACCTTTTTGTTAAAATGGTAAATAAAGGCAAAAGGAAAAGGAGACCGCTATGGTTTTCTAAGGAAGTAGCTGAAAAAGTGAAGAAAAAGAGGGAGGCCTTCATGAAATACAAGAGATCACAGAGAGAGGAAGACAGGCATCTGTATTTGGAAAAACTTAGAGAAGCTAGCAAAGTAGTCAAGAAGGCAAAGATTCAAAACGAGGAGGAAATAGCCAATGCAATAAAATGGGGGATAAGACATTTTTCAGATATATTAGTGAGAAGAGGAAGGGCAAAAGTGGTATTGTCAGACTCAAGGGTGCAGGGGGGGAATATGTAGAAGCTGATAAGGATAAAGCGGAATTGCTTAACAAATATTTTTGTTCTGTGTTCACAGAAAACACCCCACAAATAGGAACAGAAGCGAGGGGCATCTTGAACAATTTTCGGAAGACTGTGTCGTGAGAAACTAGCTCAACTTAAAGTAGACAAAGTGCTGGGACCGGATGGGATACACCCTAGAATACTGAGGGAACTTGGGGACGTTCTAGCAACTCCACTGACTGACCTTTTCAATGCCTCGTTGGAGTCGGGAGTGGTGCCAAAGGACTGGAGAGAAGCTCATGTGGTGCCTTTACACAAAAGCGGAAGTAAGGATGTGGTTGAAAACTACAGGCCGGTTAGTTTAACTTTGGTGGTGAGTAAATTATTGGAAACACTGCTGAAAGAGAAAATAGTGAGGTTTCTGGAGTCCAGCGGATTACAGGATCCGAGGCAGCATGGATTCACCAGAGGCAGGTCTTGTCAGACAAATCTGATTGATTTCTTTGACTGGGTGACCAGGGAGTTGGACCAAGGGAGAGCTCTAGATGTGGTGTATTTAGATTTCAGTAAAGCCTTTGACACTGTTCCTCACAGGCGACTTATAAACAAACTGAGCACCCTAGGGATGGACCCTAAAGTTACTGCTTGGGTTAGAAATTGGTTGGGTGGGAGGCGATAAAGAGTACAAGTAAATGGAGCTCACTCTGAGGAGAAGGATGTTACCAGTGGTGTGCCCCAGGGATCTGTCCTTGGTCCGATTCTTTTTAACATCTTTGTTAGTGATATAGCGGAAGGGCTGTCGGGTTAGGTTTGCCTCTTTGCAGATGATACCAAAATCTGCAATAGAGTAGACACCCAGGAAGGTGTAGATAACATGAGGAGAGATCTAGCTAAGCTTGAAGAATGGTCTAGAATTTGGCAGCTGGAATTTAATGTTAAAAAATGTAAGGTCATGCATTTGGGCTGCAGCAATCCAAGGGAGCAATACAGTATAGGAGGTGAAGTACTTTTGTTCACTAAAGAAGAGCGGGACCTAGGTGTGGTTCTGTCTGATGATCTTAAAGTAGCTAAACAGGTAGAAAAGGCGACTGCAAAAGCTAGAAGGATGCTTGGGTGCATACGGAGAGGAATGGCTAGCAGAAGAAAGGAGGTGATAATGCCTCTGTATAAGTCTTTGGTGCGACCTCATTTGGAGTATAATGTGCAATTCTGGAGACCGCACCTTCAAAAGGATATGAACAGGATGGAGTCGGTGCAGAGGGTGGCTACTAAAATGATTAGTGGGCTTCATTATAAAGCATATGAGGACAGACTTAAGGATCTTAATATGTACACCTTAGAGGAAAGGCGGGATAGAGGTGATATGATTGAGATGTTTAAATACCTCCGTGGCATAAATGTTCAGGGAGAGAGCCTCTTTCAATTGAAGGCAAGTTCTGCTACGAGGGGACATAGGATGAGGGTGAAGGGAGATAGATTCAGGAGTGATATGCGGAAATATTTCTTTACGGAAAGAGTAGTGGATCCATGGAATAGCTTCCCAGTGGAGGTGGTAGAAATGAGGATATAACTGAATTCAAAAAAGCATGGGACCAACACAGAGGATCTCTAAAGGTAAAAAGTGGACTGTTGTAGTTGTTGATATGGAAGGACAGACTAGATAGGCCATGTGGTCTTTCTCTGTCATCATGTTTCTATGTTTCTATGTTTCTATACTGTAGCATTAGTCACTAGTATCTGCTTGATTTATCTGTTGTTTTTGCGTTCTAGTAGGATGTTCTCTTGCATGGGTTGAACGTACTGTTTCTTGGCAATGTTCCTGTATAGGAACATAGATAAAAAACTACACAGACAAACTCTGAATCTATTGACACTATACTTACATCTTGCAGTCATTACATGTAGTAAGAAAAGGAACACTGTTAAGAAATTAATAGCGTTTTTGTGGTAGTGCCAGGAAAAAGGTTAATATGTACACCTTAGAGGAAAGGCAGGATAGAGGTGATATGATTGAGATGTTTAAATACCTATGTGGCATAAATGCACAGGGGAAGAGCCTCTTTCGATTGAAAGCAAGTTCTGCTATGAGGGGACATGGGATGAGGGTGAAGGGGGATAGATTCAGGAGTGATATGCGGAAATATTTATTTACAGAAAGAGTGGTGGATCCTTGGAATAGTCTCCCAGTGGAGGTGGTAGAGATGAGGACAGTAACTGAATTCATAAAAGCATAGGACAAACACAGAAGATCTCTAAAGGTAAAAAGGGGACTGTTGTAGTGGTTGATATGGAAGGGCAGACTAGATAGGCTATGTGGTCTTTTTCTGTCGTTATATTTCTATATTTCCTCTGCCATATGGTCCTGCCTGACCCTTCAAACCCATAACCCAACCCCCTTCCCTTGTAGTATTTCCCTCCACCTCAATGTTGCTCAGCCGGTATAGTTCATCTTGTCAAAGTTCAGGACAGGCAGCACTAATTTGAATCATGGTTGGGGCAGACACCCTCCTGGGACTCTGCTGAAGTTCGAGGCTACTGCACAGGCTCCTCCGGCCTGACCCATTCATGCTCCGATTCATCTGCTGATTTCACCTCCTCCTCTCACGTGACTTTCAGGCCTGAGATTGTGATGCTGCCCTTCTCCTTCTACTGCCACCTCCATCTTTGCGGCGCCGGAGCCAGTGTAACCAGAGAAGCCCCACAATCTGCGCTATTTTTACTTCTGCTGCTGTGGCCGCTGCTGTGTAGATGCAGCGGCAGTGGCAGATGGATGGAAATTTTTAGGGGTTGGCAGCCAGCAAGGAGCCTGTAGCAGCACAGGGCCATGTGCTGGCAATATGCCCAAACATGCCTAGGGTCGTCACTGATTACCAGAAATGTAAGACACAACTAAGGATTACCTGGCTATAGCCTTTCCTCCAGGAGACATTATGGCTTCTCTTGGAAGACCAGTGCCCTCCAGCCCAAGAGGCACCAGTTTTAGGCCAGCCCATGACACTTGTTAATAAAACTAGAAGAAAATCCAACATTTTGAGTTTATTTGCCAGGAAACCTCTAGCAACCTTTCAGCCTTTTTTTTTTTTAAATTTGAACAGCAGTCACAGCCACCTCTTAATTAATAAAATTGTCCTGAAATTAAAATGTATAGAAGCAGCAAAGCAAAAAGAAAAAAAATCCTACAAATGATACTGGCAACTAAACAAAACAAAAGTTTAGGTCATCAGGTTGATTTTAAAAATATCCAGGCACCTATCTTGGAGTTAGGAACCTAGATTTTCCAAATTGAATGTTTGCTAATCACACTACACTGACCATTATCCTGAGGCAGCCATGCTAACCGCTTAGCATGGGGTCTGTGGTGCCCAGGCGAGCTAGGGATGGGTTGTGGGTGTTGCTGGCACAGGCATCATTGACACGTGCTGTGATTGCTGCCTTTAGCACAAGTGCACTTACTACCTCCTCACTAGGTGGCAGTAAGTGCACCCACATTAGCATGGTAAGATGTATCTCCTCATGGTAACTGCAGGGGAACATGCTGAGTACACCCCATGCTGTTTGGGGCTTAATGTGTGGTAAATTACTGGCGCTATGTTGCGTACCATTCATGAATGATTGATTGGCTTGATTTTGGGAGTGCTTTTGAGCGCCCCCTACTACATGTTGGATATAGTGAGAAGTAAAGTCTTACTTGAGAAAATCTGAGAGTTCAATCAGAAGCATCTTCTCGTTACTTCAAGCGGGGAAAGAAGAAACCTTCATTTGAGAGGAACAATCAGATAAGATTTTTTTGTTCCTTAAGCGAATTGATTCCAACAGGAATAGAAAGTAATTATTTGGTAAAGGGGCTTGCTCAAGCATTTCCCTTGGTTTAACTGCTATACATTTTAAGCATGTTGAGTTGGTATTTCCAGCTCATATAAAATGAATAAAAGGAAAGGTTACTTCGAGAGGGATTCCCTCATGGTGACACTTCCGACAAAAATATTGTGGTATAAAAATAGGGGTCAGGAGTTAAAGGTAGTATTTAAGTATTTAGTAGTGATTGTTCACCTTTAGTGGGGCTTTTTTTATTAGCATTAGGTAACCAGGCAGCAGAGATATTGTATTTGTTAAATAATTCTGTTTATCCTCATCAGTTTCTACATATTCCTTCCCATCACCCTTGAGCCTGACGATACCACTTTTGCACTTCTTCCTGTCACTAAAAAATCGGAGAAATTTCCCCCCTTTTTATTGCATTGGCTATTTTTCTTCCATTTATATCTTTGCTTTCCTGACTACTTTCCTACCATTTCTAAACTTCTTGAACACTCATTGGGGGTCTTATTCCAGACTATCACATTTTACCTCAGCTTTTACCACAGTGTATATTTTCTAAAATATGTGTGTGCATGCATAGAGTACATGCACACATATACGCCTGTTTCAGAGCAGGTGTATATTTGTATGACAGAATTTGTACACTACCGATGTAAGCTCTAGGTACCTATTTTATAAAGGTATGTAAATGTCTATGTTGCTTTAATAACACTACTTAAAATAATAAAAAGACCCCAGCCCTATCAATTAATTTTCCTTTTAAAAGTACTCCTCATAACAAAAAATGTTAGAACAAAGACATAAAATAGATACTCAGTTATAAAAATTATTCTCCAAGGGTGCCCAAAACGCACGTCTATTTTTTTGTTTTTGAAGATAAACACAGGACCTTGTGAGTGAGGAGCTCTTCAGGAGGTGAAAAATCTTTTTAGTACCAGATTAATTCTTAAGTATCCTTAAAGTTTATAAGCGGTGTTTGTTTATATTTCTTTTATCTCCTGCATCTTTGAATCTCTATCGTCTAAGTACTTGGATCACTAAATAAAATAAAATCATACAGATTGTTGATATGATTTTGTGGACTCTAATGGGCTCATTTTCTAAGGAAAGCATTGACAGTATTGTGCGGTTTGTGTTTAAAGGACTTATGTGTGTGAATGGGCATTTACACGCGTGCTTTAAGCAACCAGTATTCTATAAGCATGTGCTTAAGGACCATCATGCGTACTTTCAGTGCAGGTGTGCACAGGGGTAGAGCATATGTGGAACATAAAATTACATGCATAAGTTATAAAATATGAGAACTTCTGTGCATTTCTGAGCAATCTAGGCAGAGGCCCACATGCCTGCCCTAGCGGAGGCCTAACTGCCATATCTAGATTAGGGTATATCTTTTCGCCCCTATTTTATGAAGTAAACTGCACATGTACTTCAGATTATAAAATAGGCCCTAATACGTACAGCAAGTAGGGTGTCTAGTCATGCTCCGCCCATGCCTGTCCCTGCCCCGCCCACAAAAAAAATAACTGCACAGGGCAAAGGTGCAAGCTAGCTTTTTGAAAGAGAAAAACGTGTACCTTTGCTTCATGCCTCTCCTTGCTATGCCCCTACCTCTACCCTGCCACACCCCCTCTAAATTCACTGTGTTAATCTTAAATTCAGCTACATCACCCAATATATGTCAAATATATTTTTTGCATTTTTTAAATTAATTTATAACATACATACAACAGCAGAAACACACTGTCATGCTTTGACAAGGAAAGTACAATGTATGTAGTATTCAAATTCTGTAAATCACATATTTTCATGCCCATGAATTCAGAATATCCTAAATGCGCACCACACACATGCATCCCACCCCACTGGCATCAATATTTTATCTCACCCTTGAAAGAATTAAACCCTCTTGAGCCCCATTCCCCAAAGTCCTGGGGATTAACTTCATGCCCAGACACACAACCCCTCCATTAGAAAAAAATTCCAACCACTCTAGAGAAACTACATGCTAACAGAATGCCGCACCTCAGTCATACACATATATCACAGACAGACCCTCACCAATAGCCACAAATTAAAAATAGAAAGACAATTGAACTAGGATCCCCAAGAAGTCAAACTCTGCATTTAGGGCAAAACCCGAGAAATAAAAATAAAAATGCATTTCCTCTTGTACTGAACAAACACACAGGCATCAGCAATGCAGATTTCCTAAAGCTAAGATATTCCAGTTAATAAATTCAAGATAAGATACTCTTTTTCTTCCTTTGTTATATGGCCATTTTATTTTTTCAGATACAATACCTCAGCCTTTCTTCTGCTACTCTGTCTTCTCTTCATCCTCTTTTACCAGTGTCTGCTGTCCATTTGCATTTCTCCTTGCTCCTTCAGTCTTCTTCCATTCCCTCTCTATGTCTATCTCTGATATAACGATCCTTCCTCCATGTCTCTTTACTTCCTCTCTGTCCACTCAAATTTCACTATCTGTCCACCCTTCAGAGACCAGCATCTTTGTCTCTGTCAATCCCTTACCCTCTCTGTCTACCACTTAGAGTCCAGCATCTGAACATAAGAACATAAGACATGCCATATTGGGTCAGACCGAGGTCCATCAAGCCCAGTATCCTGTTTCCAACAGTGGCCAATCTAGGTTATACGTACCTAGCAATATCCTCAAAAGACACAGGTTCCACAATGCTTGTACTGGGTCAAGCATTGCTATCCTGTGTCCCTTTTTAATAGTGGTTTATGGACCTTTCCTCCAGGAACTTGTCCAAACCTTTTTTAAACCCAGCTATACTAACAGCCCTTACTACATCCTCCGGTAACAGATTCCAGAGTTTGATTACACGTTGAGTGAAAAAATATTTTCTCTTATTTGTCTTAAATAGTTTACCCTGTAGCTTCATTACATGTCCCCTAGTCTTTCTATACTCTGATAGCGTAAACAATTGATCCACGTTTATCCGTTCCACTCCATTCATTAATTTATAGACCTCTATCATATCTCCCCTCAGCCGTCTCTTCTCCAGGCTAAAGAGCCCTAACCTTCTTAGCCTCCCTTCATAGGAGTAGCCTTCCATCCCCTTCACCAATTTGGTGGCTCTTCTCTGTACTTTTTCTAATAACGCTATGTCCTTTTTAAGATACGGTGACCAGAATTGCACACAATATTCAAGGTGCAGTCGTACCATGGAGCGATACAGAGGCATTATAATATCCTTTGTTTTGTTCTCCATCCCTTTCCTTATGATACCTAGCAATCTATTTGCTTTCTTGGCCGCCGCTGCACACTGGGCAGAGGGTTTTAACATGTTATCCACAATGACTCCTAAATCTTTTTCCTGGGTGGTGGTTTCTAATGTGGAGCCTTGCATCGTGTAACTATAGTGTGGGTTGTTCTTTCCTAGGTGCATAACTTTGCACTTGTCCACATTAAATTTCATCTGCCATTTGGATGCCCAGTCTTCCAATTTATCCAGATCCTCCTGCAGTTTTCCGCAATCCTCTTGGGTTTTAACAACTTTAAACAGTTTTGTGTCATCTGCAAATTTGATAACCTCACTAGTTATTCCCTTTTCCAGGTCATTTATGAATATGTCAAAAAGCAGCGGACCCAGCACAGATCCCTGGGGTACTCCACTATTCACCTTTTTCCATTGGGAATATTGGCCATTTAGCCCTACCCTCTGCTTTCTATCTTTTAACCAGTTCCCGATCCACAATTGTACACTGCCTCCTATCCCATGACTTTTTAGCTTCGCCAAAAGTCTCTGATGGGGGACTTTGTCAAAAGCTTTCTGAAAGTCCAGATACACTATATCAACCGACTCACCTTTGTCTACCTGTTTATGCACACCTTCAAAAAAACATATCAGATTAGTAAGACAAGATCTTCCTTGTCTAAAGCCATGTTGGCTGTCTCCCATTAGGCCATGACTATCTACATGCTGTGTAATTTTGTTCTTTATGATGGTTTCTACCATTTTCCCTGGTACTGATGTCAGGCTCACCGGTCTGTAATTTCCTGGGTCACCCCTGGAACCCTTTTTAAAAATTGGTGTTACGTTGGCGACCCTCCAATCTTCAGGTATTACAGATGATTTTAATGAAAGTTCACAGATTACCAATAGCAGGTCTGCAATCTCATATTTCAGTTCTTTCAACACTCTGGGATGTATACCATCCGGTCCAGGTGATTTGCTACTATTCAGTTTATCAAATAGTTGTAATATATCTTCCCGGTGTAGCGATATTTCTCTCAATTCCTCTGCAGTATCACCTTTAAATACCACTTCAGTCTTGGGTAACATCCCTACATCTTCCTCAGTAAAGATCTGCCTCTCACTGTATCTCTCAGAGTCCAGTATTTTTCTCTCTGTCCACACTTCAGAGCCCACCATCTCTGTCATCCTCTCATAGCTCAGAATCTCCGTGTGTCAAGCATGTGTCACTGGGGCATGTTAGAGGATTTGTAGATATGTGTGAGCGTGCATATGCTATAGGGAGTGTTGCAGTTTCGTGTATGTGTATGCTTATATGTGTCATGGGGAGTGTTGAGGGTTTTGTACATGCATGTGTATATCATGGGGAGCCTCGAGGACTTCATGCAAGGGTGTGTGTGTGTATGTGTATGTGAAGGGGAGTTTTGGGGGCTGCATGCATGTGTGTATGTCATGAGTGTCAGGGGATGTGTATGTGTGTGTGTCTGTCTGTCTGTCATAAAGAGTGTCAGAGGCTGTGTGTACGTGTCTTTCATGACCCCACTCACAGGTTTCTTGCAATCTCTCTCTCACATAATCCCCCAGCCTTTCCCCAGTCTATTTCTCTCTCTCATTCTCATAATCCCCCCCAGCTGTTTCTTTCTCATACCCCTCCCCCCAGCCTTCCCCTAGTCTGTATTTCTCTCCCTTAAGGCCCCATCAGGCTTCATCAAGTGTCTCTGATAACCCCGACCCCAACTAGATTTCCACTAGTCTCTCTCTCTCTCTCTCATTCCCCCTTCCCCTGGCATCCTCTTACCCATTGTGCAATTTGCGCTCCTCCAGACAGCCGTGGCTCAACAGTTTCCTGCACCTTCAATCGGCTCTCTGAATGATGAAGTCACATGCGACAGGAAGCTCAAACTGATCTCTCAAACCATGATATTAGCGCAAACTTCCTGCCCCGCATAGCTCCACCATACAGAAAGCCTATTTTCATCACAGGAAGTGCACTGACCACTTAAATCAGGGACGACTCAAGAAAATCTGATGCCTGAGGCATGACAAGAGTCGATGCCCCATTCCCCCGACTGGCAGCCAAAAGGGCCTCCTCAGAGCTCTTTTCAGGGAACAGGGAGTCCCCTCACTCAAAACATCAGGTGGCTGCCCCAAGAATAAAGAAAGCAGTATGTTCCCAGGTTATGTAATATTTTTTTCACTTTGCATCAAAAATTGTAGCAGTTAAATTATGTAGCCTGGAAATCTAATATAAAACATTGATTCCTGATACTACACTGGATCATCATTGAATTTAATGTAAATATATATTCTGTAAAAGATAAAGGGGATGCAAGGTGAGACACACCGTGGAAGAAAAAGAACCATGGTGCAATTTATAACACCAAAATAAAATTATTTTAACTTTATTTTGGTGTTTTAAACTGTGATAGGGTTCTTGGTTTTTCTTTTTGAACATATACTTTGCATCAAAGACAACCCTTCTCCCAACAATGGGTGCAGAGCAGAAATGGGACATTTCCCACAGAACTCAACATATCAAAAATAATTTCTGATTCTGTTGTCATCTCAGTAACAGCAATATGAACCCTCATAAGCACTGGGCATATTGTGAAGTAACAGGGGCGGCCCAAGGGGGGTGCGGGGCCATGTGCGGAGACTCGGTGCGGGGCCTAATTTGCATAAGTGGCCTTATTTGCATAAATATTTGCATAATGTTACCATACACTAACTTTTAGTAAACATGTCTCTTAATGAGTGTATGGATAAAGAAAGACTAAAAGATTTCTACATTACTATAATCCAGTGCCAACCGCCAGGCACATTAGGAACTACTACAAACGCTGCCCATTTAGAACCCATAGCAAACCCGCCGTACCCTGACAGCATTACCAGGACTCACAAAGCACCATACCCTACCTATCAAAAGGCAACACTGCAAATATTAAACCAATACATTTCAGAGAATACTGGGGAAAGAGAACAAGTGGCAATGTCAAATAGGAATTACATAAACAGAATACCTCAGCTCAGTTACACATGCAGAACATAGACCATCACCAAACAAGGAATCACAATTTAGAAACAGGAAGACAATAATTAAACTGGGAACCCCAAAAGCCAAACTTGGAATGTACAACACCACTGTAGAAATAAAACTATAAATTAATTTCCTCTTGTACCAAACAAAGCGCAGACGTTAATGATGCACATTTCCCAGAGCTTTCATATTCCAGTTAATAAATTCAAAATAAAGAGATATCTTCCTACCTTTTGTGCATTTTTTTCAGTTGCAATTGCTCCAGCCACTTTCTTCTGGTTTCTTCATGTTTTCTGCTAACTGTCCATCGTCTGCTGTCCATTTGTTCTTTCTTCTCTCTTCTAGTTTTTTTTCCATTCTCTCTCTCTACATCTGCTTTAACATACTAATCTTTCTCCTTTTGCTCTTTCCTCATTCCTATTTCATCCACTCAAATTTTACCCCTCCATCCTCAATCCCCACTTACTCTCCCAATACCCGGCCAATTGTAGATTTTTCATCCCTCCCACACAAATATTTTTCCCCTCTCCATTTTACTCTCCCAGCCCCATCCCATTCTAATCCTCCCCCAACATCAGCTCCCTTCTAGTTCCAGTCTCACCCAGCATCCATTTCCTTCTAGTCCCTGCATCAGCCCATTTCCAGTCCTAGCCCCCCATCAACCCATTTCCAGTCCTAGCCCCCCATCAACCCATTTCCAGTCCTAGCTCCCCCATCCATTTTCAGTCTGAGTCCCTCCATCAGCTCATTTCCAATCCTAGCCCCCATCAGCCCATTTCTAGTCATTTCCTAGCCCCACCATCAGCCCATGTCAAATCCTAGCTCCCCTCCACTCAGCCCAATTCCAGTCCAAGCCCCCCATGAGCCTACCTCCAGTTCTAGCCCCTCCATGAGTCCATTTCAATTCAAACCCCCTCCACAGCCCATTTCCAATCTTACCTCCCCCCAACAGCCCATTTCCAGTCCTATCCTAGCTGCTCCATCCGCCCATTTTCAGTCCTAGCTCCCTTCCCTCACAGCCCATTTCCATTCCAAGCTCCCTCCCCATCAGCTATTTGCAGTTCAAGCCTCCCCTTCCACTCAGCCCATTTCCAGTCATAGCAACCCCCCAACCCATTACCAGTCCTAGCCCCCCATCAACCCACTTCCAGTCCTAACCCCCATCACCCCATTTTCAGTTTAAACCCCCCTATAACCCATTACCAGTCCTAACCCCCATCAGCCCACTTCCAGTCTTAACCCCATCAGCCCATTTCCAGTCAGCCACCCATAGCTCATTGCCAGTCCTAACCCCCCCATCAGCCCACAGCCCATTACCAGTCCTAACCACATCAGCCCACCTCAAGTCCTAACCCCTCCCCATCAGCCCATTTCCTGTCCTAGCCCCCATAGCCCATTATCAGTCCTAACCCCCCATAGCACATTACCAGTCCTAACACCATCGCCCCATTTCCAGACAGCCCCCAGCCCCTTGCCAGTCTTAACCCCCCAGCCCATAGCCTGTCTTAACCCCCCATCCCCATCCCCATCCCCCTTGCCAGTCTTAACCCCCCCTTGCCAGTCTTAACCCCCCCATCCCCATCCCCCTTGCCAGTCTTAACCCCCCCAGCCCATTGCCAGTCTTAACCCCCCATCCCCATCCCCCTTGCCAGTCTTAACCCCCCTCAGCCCATTGCCAGTCTTAACCCCCCCCATCCCCATCCCCCTTGCCAGTCTTAACCCCCCCTTGCCAGTCTTAACCCCCATCCCCATCCCCCTTGCCAGTCTTAACCCCCCCTTGCCAGTCTTAACCCCCCCAGCCCATTGCCAGTCTTAACCCCCCCATCCCCATCCCCATCCCCCTTGCCAGTCTTAACCCCCCCCTTGCCAGTCTTAACCCCCCATCCCCATCCCCATCCCCCTTGCCAGTCTTAACCCCCCTTGCCAGTCTTAACCCCCCATCCCCATCCCCCTTGCCAGTCTTAACCCCCCCTTGCCAGTCTTAACCCCCCATCCCCATCCCCCTTGCCAGTCTTAACCCCCCCTTGCCAGTCTTAACCCCCCCAGCCCATTGCCAGTCTTAACCCCCCATCCCCATCCCCATCCCCCTTGCCAGTCTTAACCCCCCCTTGCCAGTCTTAACCCCCCCTGCCCATTGCCAGTCTTAACCCCCCCATCCCCATCCCCCTTGCCAATCTTAACTCCCCCTTGCCAGTCTTAACCCCCCCATCCCCATCCCCATCCCCATTGCCAGTCTTAACCCACCCCTTGCCAGTCTTAACCCCCATCCCCATCCCCCTTGCCAGTCTTAACCCCCCCCTTGCCAGTCTTAACCCCCCCATCCCCATCCCCATCCCCCTTGCCAGTCTTAACCCCCCCTTGCCAGTCTTAACCCCCATCCCCATCCCCATCCCCATTGCCATTCTTAACCCCCCCGTTGCCTGTTTTAACCCCCTTTCCCCATCCCCCTTCCCATTCTTAATACACCCCCCCCCTTGCCAGTCTTAACACCCCCCCCCCCCGGGCTTATGGCAAAATTAAAAAAACAAACTGGCTCTGGCTGCTGCCGCTGCCGCTACCACCGCGGCAACGGCAGAATGGAGTGTCCCGCGGGGCCTCCTCTTCTCGTTCAGCCCCTCTGTAAAGGCTTTGAGATTCGCGATGGGAGAGCGTCTCCCTCGCGTCTCTGTTAAGCCCGCAGGGGCTAATGGGAAATTTCCCATCAGCCCCTCGCGTCTAAAGGGGCAGATGGGAAATTTCCCATTAGCCCCTGCGGGCTTAACAGAGACGCGAGGGAGACTTTCTCCCTTCGCGAATCTCAAAGCCTTTGCAGAGGGGCTGAACGAGAAGGGGAGGCCCCGCGGGACACTCCATTCTGCCGCTGCCGCGGTGGTAGCGGCAGCGGCAGCAGCCAGAGCCAGGTTTTTTTTTAAAGTCATTTTTAAAAAAACAGAATGTTCTTTGCGCGGGGCCCCCTGAAACGCGGGGCCCTGTGCAAAAAACATTCTTGCTCAATGGACGGGCCGGCCCTGTGAAGTAATACAAAACTCTACAAAAATTACTCAGGACCTATAGAGAAAATCTGCCATCTATAATAGCATCAACTTCCAAAACCCGTACAAGGAGACTAACCAGGAAAGAGCAGGACGATAAATACTGCAGTGGGCCATAGGACATCCATACACCTATTCAGAAAACCAATCCCTACATAGGAAATCCGTGCTAACAACATGTCGCCTCAGTCATACATGAAGAACACAGATATATTCCCTACTTAGTAAGGTTCTATTACCACAAACAAAAAATAGAGAATCTGATCCATTCAGGCGGTTTGCAGACACAGTTAGTGATACTGATTTTCCCTGGTTGCCGCCACCAAACTCCCCAACACTAGCTGGCTAGTTCCAGAGCATTCCAGGGGCGGAGCACAGGTGGCAATATACAGCCACTAGCCAGTTATCCCAAAGTGGCAAACATTAAACCCCGGAAAGGCTCGCCTAACTTTCGCTGCTTTAGCTAACTGGCCAGCAGCTGAATATCGCTACTAACTGGTTAGCTAACGCGCTATCCAGAGAACCCAGATATTCGATGCCAGTGGGCAAGTATTTATTAAGGTCTCGGCATTGAATATCCAGGTTTAAAGTCCGCTGGCGAAGCTAGTCGCTTTATCAGCATTAGTCACCACTGTTGAATATCTCTCCCCCGACATATGTAGACAAAAATTAATCTGAAACCCCAAGACTCTGCATCAGTGGCGTATACAGGAGTCATATTCTGGTGAGCCTTGGGATTAACATGGGTAGGCACAAAGCAGTATGAATGCTGACTCTGCTTCCAGTTCGCCTATCATGGGGATTGGGGGCAATTTACCAATAATTCACTCCTACCGACACCTAACCGCCTCTAACCAATCACCTCACATCTATATTCATAACCCCCCCCCCCCCCTGGAAGTGTAGACTAACTAGGATAAACACCTTCCTTGCCGCATCTGCCCCACTCGCACCTAAATCCAACCACCTCCCCCCTCAATTGTGCCTTAATGAATACCCGTTCGGCAGGGAATAAGATCCCCCTACTAGCTGATCTAATAACTGATAACAACCTAGACATCCTTTGCCTCACAGAAACATAGTTCCAAGCTACAGACTCTGTATTTATGAATCAACTATGCCCTCCTACCCACACTATCCACTGATCCACTGTTGCAATCGTACTTCTAGCAGAGGTAGTGGAGTATGTTTAATTTCCAAACAGGAACTAAACTTTTCTGTCACCGAAACCACTTCTACCTTATGGATGGATTCCCTTAAAGCTTCCAATAATGCTCTCTCACTGTGTCTAATATACCATGCACCACAAACAGAGGCCCAAGACCTTTCCACAATCCTTGACTTAGTATGCACCACCCAAACACCCTCTCATCCCCTCATATTCTTAGGAGATTTTAACCTTTCCTCAACTAACCAGAAACAGGTCTCTTCCTTTCTAGATGCTATGGATGCGCTACAATTCTCCCAAATTCTAAAAACCCTAACTCACACCAAAGGTAATACGTTCGACTTAATATTCATGCCTCAATCCAACATACTAAGCATTCAGCCCTCTCACTCTATCCTCCCAGTACTAATCCTCTTCCCCATCACCAGCAGACACAACCAAACCCAGCCACCTACACCAACCCACCAGATGACCCGCAAATTTAAGCAATTCGACACTAACCTATTCCTCAAGCAGGTTACCCCCAACTAAGACCTTCTCAATAGCAGCCACTCAGATCTCACTTCCCAAATCAAAGGATAGAATGACATCATGGCCTTTGCAGCTCAAGCTCCATCAAGACCTTCAATTAATAACCACCGCAAACGAGCTCCTTGGTTCTCAACATCGCTACACAATCTGAAGAAAGACCTTAGACTGTTGGAATGCAATTGGAAACATAAAAGGGATTACAATGAGAACATCATCATGCGCTTAATAAATAAACCCAGGGAATTATTTTCAGTAGCTAAATCCTTCCTAAATCAACCAAACAGGTAGCTGTAGATAAAATAGCCCCACAGTCTATAGCTGGCCACCTTTGCTCTAAATCCCTCACAACCCAACCGCTATCATCCCAACACATCGATCACTTACCCACCAATGTTACCCCCAAAGTAACCTGGGAAGAGTTTGACCTGCCTTCCCTAGACAACATAACCACCACCATAGCAAACCTCAATGCCTCTACCTCAGCACTAGACCCCTGCCCAGTCTCATGGGTAAACGTCACCAAGGAAACTCTCGCCCCATACATATGCAACATAGTACAAGCTTCCCTCCACAATGGGATCATGCCAACCCCCCTGAATATGACGTCAATCCAACCCATACTAAAAGGGTCCAAGCTTGACCCCACCACCCCCACATCATACAGACCGATATCAAGCAACCCCCTACTGGCAAAGATAACAGAAAAGATCGTCCAAACTCAACTCCAAAACTTCATTGATGACCATGCTCCCCTCGACCCTTTTCAACATAGTTTCAAAAGGAACCATGAGGTGGAAATCCTATTCATTTCCCTCCTAGATACATTAATCCCATACATCCAAACATCTACACAGGGATGTCTCCTAATTTTTCTAGATATATCCTCAGCTTTTGACTCTCTTCCTCACAACCAACTCCTTGACAGGCTCTATGACATCGGCCTTAGGAATACCATCCTCAACTGGTTCTGTTTATATTTAGACCACAGAACACCGCAGGTAAGAATTGGCGAAAAGACCTCCCAACCATTCATTCAAATGCAAGGCGTTCCTCAGGATTCCAGCCTATCTGCACTTGTTTTCAACATCTTTCTCCAACCTATATGTAAAGTTTTCCAAGATTACAAAATCCGATATCAACTCTACGCAGACGACATCATGTTCTTCACCCTGTTTAACATCACAAAGTCCGACTTCACTAATATCTGCAATTGCTTCAAGAAAATCAGACATTGGCTCCAGCAACACCTGTTCATCAACCTAACCAAAACAGAAGCCCTCCACCTATTTACTGACCCATCTTACACCCCCCCCCCCCTCTTCTGTGGTCTTAGATGATTATACGATCTCCGTAAAAACTGAAGTTAAATACCTAAGCTTAATACTTGATCAGAATCTCACTTTCCATGAACACATACGAAAAACAACTCAATCAATTTACTCTAAGATCGGAACACTGAGAAACCTTCACCCTCTATTAACCCTAGACTCCTTCCATACCGCTTGCCAAGCTCTTACTACCCCTACCCTTGACTACTGCAACCTCATATTCCATGGCCTCTCAAAGCATAGCATCCACCCCCTCCAATTGACCAAGAACACAATAGCACGTCTAATCTCCAAGACCTCCAGAAGATCTCACATTACCCCCATACTTCAACAACTCCACTGGCTCCCTATCCTATCTAGAATAAAATGTAAAACCCTCAGTCTAATACACAAAGTTATCCATTATGAATCTGCCCCTTACCTTCGCTCACTCCTAACCAAGCCTTCCAGCTCCAGATCTCGCAGGCCTAACTCTGCAAACCTGCTACACATCCCAGTCCAAAAATCAAAAAGCTCAAAAGCTACCTGCAATAGTACTTTCTCCCTCTACGCCCCTACAGAATGGAACACCCTTCCTCCTGACCTTCAAAATTGCTCTGATCATGCAGAATTCCACAAAAAGCTTAAAACACTCCTTTTCCAGGATTACTTTAGTACCACCCCACAAAGCACCATCCAGCCACGTGCCACCTAGACTTGGCTAACTTCCTACTCTACATTAATATCCCCTTTTTCCCTGCATCCTTCCCTCCCCCTTCCCCTTCCAATGTACATAGTTGACTCATCCGGCATTATAACCAACTGTTACTTTTGTTGTACTTAGATAAGTGTTCCCTAAGTTCTTGTTCTATGTAAAACAGATGTATGTACACTGTTATTGCTGGATTCCATGTAAACTGTCTTGAGTTGTAGAAAGACGGTTTACATGGAACCCAACAATAAGAGTGGGGAAGTGGTGGGGGCAAACACGGTGGCGGAATTCAAAATGGCATGGGACAGACACAGTGGATCCCTTTACAGCAACAGGATAAAATCAAAATAAAATGAACCATCTAATTTTCAACAAATAGGGGTGTCCTGCATGGAGTGGTGGGTTCACCCCTAAACAGGGACATGGGGAGGAGTGGCCTGCACGGAGCTGCAGGTGCACCTACTCTTGCCATCGTGCTGGGCAGACTAGATGGACCATGCCGGTCTTTATCTGCTGTCCTTTACTATGTTACCATATTAAATAAATAAATTTTAAAAATCATTTTTAGCTAATTCAGCTGTCCCGGATACCATAGGCAGTAGCTATTTCCAGCCCCATTGCTCTCTCACTTTATTTCCAGGTCTGTTGTTACTTTCCCAGCAGAGGGAAGGAGAAGGAGGGTCTAATCAGTGGGTAATCTAACAAGGACTGCTGAACCTGTGACTGGGCTCTTCACGCTCTTATGGCTGAAATCCCTAAGCTGCAGGAAGAAGGGAAGGAGAGAAAGAAGCAGGATGGAATGCATGAGCGAACCCCCCCAAAAAACAAAAACATCTTGTTGTGAGAGGCTAGATTTGATCTGGGGACAGGCAAAGCTTGTAGAGCAGAAAAACTTGCTCCAAGAGCCACATCCTGCCCATGGGTCATAGGGTGGGGATGCCTGCTCTTGACCATTCTTTGATTTTTTTTTTACTCCTTCCCATCTGTCCCCTCTGTTACGGATAGTTTTAATCAACCCTACACAAACATGTTTTCTACAAGGTCCTCAGCAGTGTTGCAAAGAAACAGACCCAGTCTTCAGCCTGACTGGTTACTTTACTTTCACCAGATAATGTTCTGCTTACTGCCGTTCTCTGCATTCTGCTGTTCGAACCACTTCCTCATTCATATATCCGGCTCACATATCAGTCTTCCACATGGAACCATCTCAGAAGCCTTTAGTAGGCCACATCTGCTTCATTTATGTGAGTTGCAGGAGTAGAGTCTTCCTTTTTCAGTTTAGCAAGTAAGGATAACCAGTCAAACTGCAGTGTCTTGATGGAATATATGACCTCCTAGTTTTTCATTGACTTTAGGCAGTAAAACAAATGGGGACCCCATTAAGCTGTGACAGCTTTTTACATTTTGTCAGGCCTGAGCTAAGATGATGTAGTTTTGTAAACGGGATTTAACAACCGTGACCAGGTGAGCAGTCAGGAATGTAGTGAGGTTCTAAAAGGGAGTATAGTAGCCCAAATGCCCTTGAGTAAGGAGCAGACAGAGCATAAAGATTCCCCATTACCCATGCCTACCAATAGCCAGATTAATATTAATAAAATACAGTCTCTAAAATGCTTGTATGCCAATGCTAGAAGTCTAAACAATAAGATGGGAGAATTAGAATATATAGCATTAAATGAGAGGTTAGATATGATTGCACTCTCAGAGACATGGTGGAAGGAGGATAACCAGTGGGACACTGTGATACCTGGATACAAACTATATCGTAATGATAGAGCTGAACAAATTGGTGGAGGGGTTGCACTCTATGTTAGAGAGGGCATTGAGTCAGAAAGGATTAAAGTTTTGCAGGGAACAAAATATGCTGTAGAATCTCTATGGATTGAAATTCCATTTATGAAGGGGAAGGTGATGGCAGTGGGAGTATACTATCGACCACCTGGCCAGAATGAACAAATGGATGATGAAATGCTCAAAGAAATCAAGGAAGCTAACAAAAGCCACAACAGAGTAGTAATAATGGGTGATTTCAATTACCCCGGTATCGACTGGGACAGTGTCACAGCAGGACAAGTTAAAGAGATAAAGTTTCTAGATGAAATGAATGACTGCTTCTTGGAGCAGCTGGTTCATGAACCGACCAGAGGGGAAGCCATACTGGACCTAGTCCTTAGTGGAACGCCAGATCTGGTGCAAGAAATAAGGGTGTTGGGACCACTTGGCAATAGTGATCATAGTATGATCATGTTTGATTTAATCAGTGGAGGACAGATAGTAAAGGAATCCACAGTACTACCTTTTAACTTTCAAAAGGGTGACTATGATAGAATGAGGAATATAGTTCGGAAAAAACTAAAAGGAGCGGTTCCAAAGGTTAAAGACTTACAGCAAGCTTGGGTGTTATTTAAAAATACTATCCTCGAAGCCCAGACCAGCTGTATTCCACGCATTAAGAAAAGTGGAAGAAAGTCCAAAAAACTGCCAGCATGGTTTAAAGGTGAGGTCAGAGAGGCTGTTGCTGCCAAAAGAGCAACCTTCAGAAAATGGAAAAAAGAGCCAAATGATGAAAACTGGAAACAGCACAAGCACTGGCAAGTTAAATGCAAAGCATTGATAAGGCAGGCAAAGCGGGAATTTGAGAAGAAACTTGCTACGGAAGCAAAAACACGAAATAAAGACTTTTTCAAGTACATTCGTAGCAAAAGGCCTGTGAGAGAGTCAATTGGACCATTAGATGATAGAGGGGTAAAAGGTGCAATAAGAGGAGACAAGGCTATAGCAGAGAGACTGAATGAATTCTTTGCTTCGGTCTTTACTGAGGAAGATGTAGGGGTGTTACCCAAGACTGAAGTGGTATTTAAAGGTGATACTGCAGAGGAATTGAGAGAAATATCGCTACACCGGGAAGATATATTACAACTATTTGATAAACTGAATAGTAGCAAATCACCTGGACCGGATGGTATACATCCCAGAGTGTTGAAAGAACTGAAATATGAGATTGCAGACCTGTTATTGGTAATCTGTGAACTTTCATTAAAATCATCTGTAATACCTGAAGATTGGAGGGTCGCCAACGTAACACCAATTTTTAAAAAGGGTTCCAGGGGTGACCCGGGAAATTACAGACCGGTGAGCCTGACGTCAGTACCAGGGAAAATGGTAGAAGCCATCATAAAGAACAAAATTACACAGCATGTAGATAGTCATGGCCTAATGGGAGACAGCCAACATGGCTTTAGACAAGGAAGATCTTGTCTTACTAATCTGATATGTTTTTTTGAAGGTGTGCATAAACAGGTAGACAAAGGTGAGTCGGTTGATATAGTGTATCTGGACTTTCAGAAAGCTTTTGACAAGGTCCCCCATCAGAGACTTTTGGCGAAGCTAAAAAGTCATGGGATAGGAGGCAGTGTACTATTGTGGATCGGGAACTGGTTAAAAGATAGAAAGCAGAGGGTAGGGCTAAATGGCCAATATTCCCAATGGAAAAAGGTGAATAGTGGAGTACCCCAGGGATCTGTACTGGGTCCGCTACTTTTTGACATATTCATAAATGACCTGGAAAAGGGAATAACTAGTGAGGTAATCAAATTTGCAGATGACACAAAGCTGTTTAAAGTTGTTAAAACCCAAGAGGATTGTGGAAAACTGCAGGAGGATCTGGATAAATTGGAAGACTGGGCATCCAAATGGCAGATGAAATTTAATGTGGACAAGTGCAAAGTTATGCACCTAGGAAAGAACAACCCACACTATAGTTACAAGATGCAAGGCTCCACATTAGAAACCACCACCCAGGAAAAAGATTTAGGAGTCATCGTGGATAACATGTTAAAACCCTCCGCCCAGTGTGCAGCGGCGGCCAAGAAAGCAAATAGAATGCTAGGTATCATAAGGAAAGGGATGGAGAATAAAACAAAGGATATTATAATGCCTCTGTATCGCTCCATGGTACGACCGCACCTTGAATATTGTGTGCAATTCTGGTCACCGTATCTTAAAAAGGACATAGAGTTATTAGAAAAAGTACAGAGAAGAGCCACCAAATTGGTGAAGGGGATGGAAGGCTACTCCTATGAAGAGAGGCTAAAAAGGTTAGGGCTCTTTAACCTAGAAAAGAGGCGGCTGAGGGGAGATATGATAGAGGTGTATAAATTAATGAATGGAGTGGAACGGATAAACGTGGATAAATTGTTTACGCTATCAGAATATAGAAGGACTAGGGGGCATGTAATGAAGCTACAGGGTAAACTATTTAAGACAAATAGGAGAAAATATTTCTTCTCTCAACGTGTAATCAAACTCTGGAATCTGTTACCGGAGGATGTAGTAAGGGCTGTTAGTATAGCTGGGTTTAAAAAAGGTTTGGACAAGTTCCTGGAGGAAAGGTCCATAAACCACTATTAAAAAGGGACCCAGGATATCAATGCTTGGCCTAGTACAAGCACTGCAGAACCTGTGTCTTTTGGGGAAACTGCTAGGTACGTATGACCTAGATTGGCCACTGTTGGAAACAGGATACTGGGCTTGATGGACCTCGGTCTGACCCAGTATGGCATTTCTTATGTTCTTATGTTCTTATGTTCTTAGTTACAGGAAAATACCATTATTCTTCTTGAATACAAATTGACAGTTGTGATGATAAATTATTTGGAGAATAAATGAGACACGAAAATAAAAATATGGAAAATGTCTATACGTCACAGAAGAATATTGCAATCCAAAAATAAATAAATATATAACACTGCACTACTAATTGGGCATTAAAAATAGTATTTTCTTCCTTATCCCCCATTGAAGAACTTTGTAGTTTTACCATTGAGTTCTTAAAAAGACTGTTGGTCCGCGTGAGATCTAATGCAGTACTTCTTAAGAGAGCTCTCAAGTACCCCCTAGCCTATCATATTATGGGGATATCCACATTAATCTCTATGAGATATATTTGCATACAGTGCAGAAGTGCATGGAAATCTATTTCATGCAGATTCCTTGTGGGTTTCCTGTAAACATGAGTGGAGGAGTGGCCTAGTGGTTGGGGCAAGGTACTTCAGGCCGGAAGGTCGGGGGTTCAAATCCCACTAGAGGACAGCAACCTTGGGCCGGAAGGACTGGGGTTTCTAGTCCCACAGGTGCTCCTTGTGGTCTTGGGCAAGCCACTTAACCCTCCATAGCCCATGTTCCCTATAAAAAAAAATAGTTATCTCCAAGTTATAATGCCCTGTTCAATGTAATTTCAGTTTGTTCAATGTAAACCGCACTGATGCTGAATAGTGTGGTATATAAGAGAATGTAAATAAATAAATAAATAATATAAAGGAGAAAAAGATGGCATGATGTGGCATTTGAGAAGGTATCTAGGAACAAGCTAAGACATCCTGAGCAAAATGTCCAAGATACGAGGGGTGGAGCGTCAGCAGTGAAGGTGGGCATGAGTAATTGCCTTCTAAAATCACTCCGTCTCCACCTCGAAAGATGCAGGTCCCACAATATATGTGGCAAGGCCGGGTACATGCACAGTTACAGCCAAATTTAGAAATGTATGGCTGCAGATATGGGTATATAGACCTGACCATGAGGTATTTCAGGAAGGGGAGTCTATTCTAGTCTAAGTTGCATGCACATCCTGTCCTGACATTTTAGAAGTGCAGCTATGGGGAAGTGGAGTGGGAAAAATGTTCATTTGACCCAGCAAACATTGCTGTGGAAGTGAGAGCCCATATACCTTTTCTCCCTACAAGTGTTGTTTCTATGAAACAAGCACTTTTCTGCTACCTATCTGTATGCTGGAAAAGATAAAGACATGGACTTGTCTGAGGCTGGGTCCAGACATGTGTGAGCCTTTCTGAAATTGCACAGCAAAATGCAACTTCATAAGACTGCCTAGGCCATGCCTCTGTGCAACATGGATGTGATCATGCCGGGAACACATATATCCCCGACTTTCTAAAACGGGGATGTGTTTGTGATTTGCACATCTGAATGGCCATTTTCAGACATGCAGATCATGAACAGAGCTTCTAAATGACCCCCTTAGTCTGTTTAAAAGGTCTTAGAATATAGTCAAATGAATGTCACATTAGGTTTGATATCAGTCTTAGCTTGGATGGAGATTCTCTAGCTACAAGTTAATAAATGAATCCTGTGGGCCTTCCCTCGAGAGGTTGCCTCTAAACTATACAACCAACCTTTCAAACAACACCAAAACAAAAGAGCACAGAGTGAAACTAATGACCCACAGATTGGAGAAACCTGTAATTAAAATGTGGAACCTGTTATCAGAGGATGTGGTCAAGACGACTAACACAGCAGGATTCAAAAGAGGTTTGGGCAAGTTCCTGGAGAAAAGTCCATAAAAATGTATCAGCTAGGGATAGTTGGGAGAGCCATTGCTTATCCCTGGAAATGAGCTATCAGAGATAGCTCTAATTTTTGGGATCTGTTGGGAACTTATGGACTGCTCAGGATTGTTTGTTTTATATGTTCTTGTATTTTTATCTTTTTCCACTTATGTTCTGTCTTCGCATTTCAACACTTAGCGCTCTACACTATGCTAAGTATTGAAATGCCAAAATTAAAACATCTGTTTCTGGCTTCAGAAGAGGAAAGAGGTTATCAGTTTCTTGAAATAAAATGATTAAAAGGATGTTTTCAGGAACTTGATACACCATTCTTTATTGTGTATTTCAGAGCAGTTTACAGATATATTCTAGCAGGGGCGGTTCTATCATTAGGCAAAATGAGGCGGTGGCCTCAGGCAGCAGTTTCTATGGGGCGGTACCATTTGCCGCTCCCTAGAAACTGTCTATGATAGAACCGCCATCAAATGAAAGCAGCCGCGGGAACATTTCTCCGTTTCCGTGGCTCTGCTTTCAAACTGCTGGGTCGCTGCCTGCCTGCCTTCAATCTTCCTGGAGCCAGCGGTGTGGGGGGGGGGCCGAGGTCATCTTTCGCCACCCTTCCGCTTCCGTTGCTGCTGGCTGCTTCAGCAACGGAAGCGGAAGGACAGCGGAAGCGATGACCTCGGGCTCCTCCCACTCCGCCGGCTCCAGGAAGATTGAAGGCAGGCAGGCAGCGACCCAGCAGTTTGAAAGCAGAGCTGCGGGAATGGAGAAATGTTCCCGCATCTGCTTTTATTTTAAAGGATGAATCAGTGAGGTGAGGGTGGGGGGGGGGCCTGGAAGGGAGCAGAGACGGGGGGGCCTGGAAGGGAGCAGACACAAGGGGGGGCCTGGAAGGGAGCAGAGACGGGAGGGGCCTGGAAGGGAGCAGACACAATGGGGGGCCTGGAAGGGAGCAGACATGGGGGGGCCTGGAGGGGAGCAGACATGGGAGGGGAGCTGGAAGGGAGCAGAGGGGGCTTGGAGGGGAGCAGATGGGGGGAGCAGGAAAGGAGCAGAGCAGACATGGGGGGAGCTGGAAGGGAGCTGACACCTGGGGATGGCACTGGAAGGCGGATGGACAGGGCAGAGGGGAAGCTGGAAGGGAGCTGACATTGAAGAGATAATTGGCTCAGGTTTGCTTTATATGACTGCACCCTTGCCTGTTTGAAATGTACACAAGCAACATATGGAAGGCACAGAAGAAAAAACATGTGGGCTGCGAAAAAGAGTACATGGAGCACTGTGTGAAAGTCTGAATGTCCACACTATGGACAGGAATGTGCAGAGTTTGGGCCCAGACAAGAAAAATACAGGCCAAGCTAGAAATAATGAGCACAAATACTCTGAGCCCTGAAGATTGCAAATAGTGTCAGGAAATGGAATAACACATGCAGAACACAGGAAGAGACAGAGGGTTACGGTTAACTGCACAGATAAGCAGACCTTGAAACACAAGCTGCGAAAACTGATAAACATGGGAGGGTCCCGGGGAAAGAGATTTGCAAGAATATGCAGAACTTTCTGAGAGGTATATAAGAAGGCAACTATAGAGCATCGGGGGCAGCTTTTCTTCTCTGCTTGTAGAAGGAATGTTGCCCGCCATCTCTCAAACAGACATTTGCTATCTGCATTTACAATTATTTTGCTATGCCAAATAAAGAGTTTTTGTAGCCAAGCAACTGTTGTCTGAGCCATTCATTGGTGATATTTGGAAATACTTTGTAGGTGAATTCAGCCTACAACACGGGAGGGGGCACTGGGACTGGAAGTTCGCTGATACCTGGGATGGTATTTTAATTAGAAGGGGCTGGACAATGGGGAAGGAGGGGGACTGGAAGAGAATAGACACCAGTGGCGGTACCGGAAAAGCAAGGGGGTTGGTACTGGGAGGGGAGGTTGTAAAGGGGGCCGATACTAGGGAGAGTTACTGGGACTGAAAAAAGGCTGATGGAAGTAAATGAAGAAAGCAAAAGGAGAGACAAGAAATGGCAGATGGACTATAGACCATAGAAAAAGAGCTAAGAGAAGACAGAGGAAAATGGAAACCTCAGATCGGGACCAGCATGATCAAAAATCATCAGACAACAAAGGTAGAAAAAATAATTTTATTTTCAATTTAGTGATTGGACTTTGTGCTATCTATATTTCACACAGTATGGGGAACTGCATCTCTTATCTGGTGTGGCACCGCATGCGGAGTCTGGCTTCTTGGGGTTTCATGTTAATTTTTGTCTACATATTTTTATTTTTGCTTTAGGTTGTGGTCACTTATTCTATACTTGGTAAGGGTCTGTGTTCCGAGTATGCGACCAAGGCCAGGTGTTCTGTTAACATGGAGTTTGTACGTAGGGATCTGTACTGTAGTAATTTGACCTGTTCAGCTTTTCAAATAGGTGTATGGATGTTTTGAGGCCCACTGCAGTGTTTATAGTGCTGCTTTTTTCTTGGTAGGCCCCTTATTGTATGAGCTTTGGAAGTGTATGCTGGTATGGTATGGTAGATTTGGCCTTGCAGATCTTAGTGAATTTAGTAGGGTTTTATATTAGTTCCCAAGATGCCTGGTACTGGAGAATGTTTGTTGTTGGTGAGATGACCAGAATCAGCTTTATATATATATATATATATATATATATATATATATATATATATATATATATAGTCATGGGGTAGATCAGAATCTGCCTATGGAAATAGGAAAAACAGAGCTGAGCAGGTCTAAAAGTGACAGCTCAGAGCACATGGATCACGGTTGCTATGAGCAACCAGCAAAAACAAAAGCACCAGGTGTAGGAGCACGCCCTAGTAGGGGATTACATCATATTAGCTGATGAAAGGCAGCTGAGGGCAGGGCAGGCTCACCGGAACACTAGGAGTGACGCAGATAAAACTCACTCAGAGTTTGTCAGTAGAAGAGCTAACCAGGATCCTAGGAGGGCTAACCAGGATTCCAGGAAGAGAGCTGTTTTGGAAACTAAAGGAAAGACTTCCCACGGAGGTTCAAGCAGTGTTCCACAGGAGATAGCTGAGAGAATACCAGAGGCTGGTTACAGGGTGCTGGGCAGCACTGAACAAGAACCAGGTGGTTGGTGCCACGGAGGTATTCAAACAGGCAGACGGAAGGAACCTGTGAGAGGAAGTCTCCCTGAGAACAGGTACCGGGAGGGCAGTAACTATTATCAAAGGGATACTTACCTGCCCAAAGAGAAGCCTACTGTAAAAGGGAGTAGAAGGCTTGCCTGGGGAAAAAGTCACGCTAAGTTTCCGTGCTCAGAAAGCTCCGGGGGAACCGAGCCAAAGGACAGGATAATTCCTTGTAATAGAGGGAACTTTGAAAGGGAGAGTTTCCCATACACACAGCTAGGAGTGTGTGGCCCTCTGGAGGAAAACTCCACTATATACGGTAACCTTCCAATTCACCCTGATAGAGAGGGGGAGAGAAGCCTTTCGAAAGGAGAGGAGGGTTTTTGCAACAATGATATGATTTACAACCATTCTGAAGATAGCTACGGGGAAAACTATGAGGACATGGAATGTGACTTTTGTGGGGAAAGTCCTGATGAGTTCCAAATGGACTGTGCATTAATGTTCTCAGATAACATTTCCTCTCTCTGCTGAGCTGTTTAAAAGCAGAAATCCGTTTAGGGAAACAGATTGTGAAGAATTTGCTTGTGTAAAGTACAAGGACTGTTTTACCTTTTTGGATTGGCTGAAGATAAGCACCTTTTTGTTACCAGTAGTTCATTTTCATTTGTACCAGAAAAATATGGTTTATTTCTTTTGATTCTTCTGTGCAAAAGTTCACCCGGAAGGGAAATAAAATACCTCTTTGAAAAAGCCTGGCTACTCGTTCACAACTACCTTTTTGATTAGCTAGTGGGACTACAGATCCCAGGGAGCATTGTAAAGTCCCGGCTACATTAAGAAGAGGCCCCACTGAAGCTCCCTAGGCTTCCGCCTATATGAGAGAGTTCTGTGGGTGACTGTCCTACCTCTGCTCTGCACCCATTGTTGAGGAGGGGGTTCTGTGAATGCAAAATGTATGTTCAAAAAGAAAAAGCAAGCACCATAATGCAGTTTATAAGAAAATACAAATGAATTATAATTTGGAGTTATAAACTGCTATGGTTCTTGCTCTTTCTTTTAGTTCCTTGGTGTGTGAACATCTTGCATTTCCTCCACATTATCTAATTGACTTTTTGATTTGGTTCAGTCCCTGACTGGGGTTTTGAGGGGGATCCCCACCTGGGGTGTGTGTGGGGGGGGTGGGGGTGCCAGCTCATCCCTTGCCTCAGGCAGCAGATTGCCTTGAGCTGCCCCTGCCCACAAGGAGTGGCCATGGGATATGAGAGCCCAGTCCTGCCAGCCTGAGGTTACTTGTGCCTATGTGGGAATTGAACCCCTAGCCCTCTGGCCTGAGGTAACCCATCCCAGCCACTCAGCCACTCCTCCCCCCTGTGAGAGTGGACAGCTCATCTGACAAAGTAATTGGCACTTGGTGATACCCTGTTTGTATCACCAAGGGGGAAGGGGGGGGGGGGTTGTCTTTCAATCACGTTGCAGTTTTGAATTTTTATGATTCACTATCCATTTACAAAGCATATTTATTTATTTAATTGTGTTTATATACCACTTTTCAAGAATCAAAGCGGTTTACAAAGAACTTGAAAATGAAGGAAAGTTACAGTTAACAGTATAATAAAAATAATAATTACAAAAAATAGATGAAAAATTACATTTAACAAAAGTACATATCACCACAAAACTGGAAAAAGGTCAGACCCAGGTAGATTTTGCATTTGTTTTTTGTTTTTTTTTAATGCATTTTGATGATACCATGTGATTGTCTTCCCTTGGGAGGGTAATGAGACCAGAGTGCTTTGATGAAAGTTTTTCTTCAAAATAATCTGTGCTAGCCCAAGGTCTCATGATAACATAAAGTCACAGGTCAGCAACTCTACATCTCTCATTAAAATAATGATTTCCTCATCTATTTGCTTCAAGTATTTTCTAAGTCAGCAAATTTCCATGAAAATACTGTACACTTGTATAATAATTCTCTCTACAGAAGGATCTGAATTGGCAGTTCAATTTGTTTCGTAAACACAAAAGAATAAAAGGCTCCTAAAAGTATGATGGTCCTACATATTAATTAACCAGACAACTACTATTCTTCCCTTTGAAAACAGCAAAATTCCTCCCATCAAGATAATCATCACACAGACATCAAAATATCTTTAACCCTATCGAGATCTTCAACCTCAAAGCTGAGTACGTGTAAATTAGGCAGGAATTGCATTAGCAGAAATTATTCTGACCTTGAATGTTTCTAGTTGATGATGGAGGTGGTTTGAGAAGGGCCAAGTACTGTTTATACAATGTAATCCGGTGGTGGGTAGTCTGCTTCAGAGAGTGGCCACGCAAATCTCACCAGCTCCTGCAGATAGTGGGTGGGTGACAGCACCGGTAACAGACCAAGAATAAGGATCTATCCCTTGGTATCCTTCCAGTTCTGATCGTCAAGACATAATTTCCCCACTCCACCCCTCACAGGTGAGTCAGCAGAAAAGTACAAAAACAAATCAGTCACACTTCAGGCTGCAGTCTAGGCGTATGCCTAGTTCAGCTCCAAAGCCTCCGCCTTTTTCAAAAACAGCTCCATTACAGAGGCGGACTCGGATAGGTATAGTCCCAGCCTTCCCATATAGTTCATTTCCTCCTCACTGGGAAAACAAAACAGTCTTTCAGTGGCTCCTCCAGGCAAAACACAAACAAAATATAATTCCCCTTTCTCAGCCCCAAATCAGGGAAAAATAACCACCATGGTTCAAACAGTGGGGCGAGAAAGGGTAGAGAGGTGCCCACACCTCTGTGACTTACTCTCTCCTCACACCTCCCTCAAACAATGCAGGAAAAGGGTAATTTATTTATTTATCATTTCTTATATACTCCCTTCCATGATATCAAGGTGGTTTACATGGAACAAACTGAAATTACATTGAACAGGGCATTATAACTTGGAGATAACTATTTTACAGGGAACATGGGCTATGGAGGGTTAAGTGGCTTGCCCAAGACCACAAGGAGCACCTGTGGGACTAGAAACCCCAGTCCTTCCAGCCCAAGGTTGTTGTCCTCTAGTGGGATTTGAACCCCTGACCTTCTGGCCTAAAGTACCTTGCCCCAACCACTAGGCCACTCCTCCACTCCACAAATGATAAATAAACAAACAAAGCAATAAATAAATAAATAAAGTAATAAAGCAGCAAAACAAAATTAAGTTCACAGCCTACAGGCCCACTCTAGCTCCATTTCTTCCTCCAGGGGACTTACTTCCATAGCTTCCACCTCCAGATCATCCACTGACCCCTCCGAGACTGGCTGGCTGCCCCCAGGAGGCTCTTTAATACATCTGAATCTGTCTGCTCTTGGTTGTATTCCTGGGGCCCTTCTATCCCAGGAAAATGCCCCAGCCCTAACCACTCCCCTGGTTTACGGGGTAACGGTTACCTCCCTCTTATGCTGTGATTGGCTCCTGGAAGGGAGCACATATGGACTGTACTCCCAGGGAAACTGCAGGTCCTCTGCCCCTCCCCTGGTCTCCCCGGAAACAGGCACTTCCCTGCCCTTAACTCTCTGCTGAGGATTTTCCTACCTACATGGGGTTATGGGTATTGGCATATTGCTGACCAGGGGCCTACCCAGCTGTTGGAAGGGGTCTGTCCTGTTTTTGTCTGGAATTAAAGAACAGACTAGCCCTGAAGGGTTCTTCCCTGCCCCCCCCCCCCTTTGTTATCCAACTCCTTAAAGGGAACCTTTGATGCTGCAACATGCAAAAAAGCTGATTTGCAAATGTAAATGGTCATATGCATATAACCACAATTTTAGAAAAGCCACTACCGACTGATACCTGAGGCACCCCATACACAAATCTGAAAGAGGCGTGTTTTGGGCAGACCTTAAAATTCTAGAGGTAGTTCCTATTTTTCAATAGAAGTACACATATGCTTCCAATATTTCCCCATTGGCATTTCCACCTGCTATGAGGCAGAACATGGGCATCGATGGCATATTACATTCAGTATGGACATCATACTGGCATGTGGTAACTATGAATGTTGCCATTAGTGTGGGTGCACTTAACACTTCCTCAAGAGCTGGTAGCAGGTGCACCTGCATGCCATTTAGCACAGTGGGGCATGGCTCCAATGCGTTAATGGCAGGGGACATACAGTATACCCCTAAAAGTTAGATGGGTCTCAATACGCGCTAAAGCTGCGCATTCTAGTAATCACACCCCTAAAAGTAATACAGTCAAGAGTCCATCTAACAAGATATCTTCTGCGTCTGGGAACACTTCATTAACAGGTTTCCATATATGTCTCAAAGTCTCATTACATGTCATATCAAGTGACATAAGCAACCAGAGTTCATAGCAATGATAACCCCTCAACCTTCAAATTAAGTCTTCTCGGAATGATCATATCCAATTTTAAAATACAGGGTTGTTCTTTATAGTTAAGTCTATGGGGTATGCTTATAAAGCAGCAGAAGTGGCCTCCGCTGAATTCAATGGGCCCGCAGCTCCGATATCACACGGAGACCGCTACCGCTGCTTTGTAAACATACCCCTATGAACTCTATCATTTGGTTAGTTACCCTTGATTTAATATCCTTATATACTCGCATTCCTCAAGAGAAAGCACTAACGCTGATTGAAGACACTGAATAAGTGACTTACATGCTTATATAGTATTGTATTAAAATATCTTTTTTGGTGACTCTTGCTGAAATTGTTGTTGTTAAGTGCCGTCGAGTCTGAGTCGACTCATGGCGACCCTCTGGATAGCTATCCTAAATTGTGTTCGGTCTTCAGTCAGGCGGCTCATTGTTGACAGACTGGTACCCATAGTATTATTGTATCGATCCATCTCATTGCTGGCCTTCCTCTTTTGCGTTGACCTTCTATCTTGCCAAGCATGATGTCTTTCTCTAATGATCTCTCTCTTCGCATGATGTGTCCAAAGTATGAAAGTCGAAGTCTTGTCATCTGAGCTTCTAAAGAAAGCTTAGGTTTGATCTCCTCTAGTACCGACTGGTTTGTTCTTCAGGCAGTCCATGGTATACACAGTATTCGCTGCCAGCACCATAATTCAAAGGCATCAATTTTCTTCCTGTCTGTCTTTTTCACTGTCCAGCTTTCACATCCATATGATGTTATTGAAAATACCATGGCTTGAACAAGTCGAATCTTTGTATGGAGAGAGACATCTCTACTCTTGAGAATCTTATGTAGGTCTTTCAAAGCCATTCTGCCAAGAGCAATGCGTCGTCTGATTTCTTGACTGCTTGTTGCTTCTTTATTGATAGTTGATCCAAGTAGGTTAATGTTGTTCACAATTTCAATTTCTTCTCTTTCAACGATGAACCTGTTGATTATGCCAGTTGTCATGATCTTTGTCTTCTTTACATTAAGGTGCAGGCCCATTTTGAGACTATGTTCTTTGATTGTGAGAAGCAAATGTTTCAGATCATCTTCACTTTCAGCCAGTAATGTGGTATCATCAGCATAGCGAAGGTTGTTGATGAGTCTTCCACCAATCTTCACACCTCTGTTATCGTCATACAATCCTGCTTCTCTGATGATTTGTTCTGCATATAAATTAAACAGGTAGGGGGAAAGTATGCAGCCTTGTCTTACACCTTTGCTTATTTTAAACCATTCTGTTTCTCCTTGTTCCGTTCGAACTGTTGCTTCTTGATCAATGTACAGATTGCGCAAGAGAACGATCAGGTGTTCTGGTATACCCATGCCTCTTAATGTAGCACAGTTTCTCATGGTTTACACAGTCAAAAGCCTTGCTATAGTCGATAAAGCACAAATAGATATCCTTTTGGTATTCTTTAGTCTTTTCAAGGATCCATCTCACATCCGCAATGATGTCTCTCGTTCCTTGCCCTTTCCTGAACCCTGCTTGCACGTCAGGTAGTTCTTGTTCCAGGTATGGTTGTAGTCTCTTTTGAATAATCTTCAGTAGAATCTTGCTGGCATGTGGGATCAGAGCGATTGTGCGATAATTTCCACAGTCAGTTGGCTCACCTTTCTTTAGTATTGGTATAAACACAGATCTTTTCCAGTCAGTTGGCCATGATGTTGTCTTCCATATTTCTTGGCAGAGCCTTGTAAGTACGGTAACAGCTGCATCAGATTGCTGCAATACTTCTATGGGAATGTTATCAATGCCTGCTGCTTTGTTCTTTGATAAGGCTTTCAATGCTGCTTCAACTTCTTCTTTCATCACCAATGGTTCCCAATCATAAGGTACAGGTTGAAACGGCTGTTGGTCCACTTGATCTTTATCATATAAAAACTCTGTATATTCCTTCCATCCTTTCTTGATCTTCTCAGCATCATTCAACATAGAACCTTGAGCATCTTGTAACATTCCAATTCGAGGCTGGAACATTTTCTTTAACTCTCGTAGCTTTAGGAAAGCCGATCTTGTTCTTCCTCTAATAGTTTCTGCTTCTATTTCCTTGCAAGTGTCATTGTAGTACTTTTCCTTGTCCTGTCTTGCTGCACATTGGAAATCTCTGTTGAGTTCTGCGATTGTCTTTCTTTCTCCTCTGGCTTTAGCTTCTCTGCGTTTCTGGGCAATTTTCAGAGTTTCTTCTGTCATCCATTTTGGCC
Organism: Ichthyophis bannanicus; assembly: GCA_033557465.1. Classification (NCBI taxonomy): domain Eukaryota; kingdom Metazoa; phylum Chordata; class Amphibia; order Gymnophiona; family Ichthyophiidae; genus Ichthyophis; species Ichthyophis bannanicus. The sequence goes on along the minus strand of CM066041.1, from coordinate 247,725,154 downwards.
ATTTTTGCTTTTTCACCTTTTGTAGAGACTTCTCGCTTTCTTCCAACACAACCTTCTTGATGTCATTCCATAACTCTTCCAGAGCTCTGTCATTTGTATCTAAAGCAGCAAATCGATTTTGCAGGCAGTCTTTAAATTCCAGTGGTATATTCTCAAGGTCATATTTTGCTGCATTCATGAGTGGTTTGCTCTTTTTCAACTTTAGCTTGAGTTTGCATACTAGTAGTTGATGATCTTTACCACAGTCAGCTCCAGGTTTTGTCTTTGTTGATGTTACAGAGCTTTTCCATCGTTGACTTCCACAGATGTAGTCAATTTGATTTTTATACAATCCATTGGGTGAGGTCCATGTGTACAGTCGCCGCTTGTGTTGCTGGAAGAAGGTGTTTGAGATGAATAGATCATTGGTCTTGCAGAATTCTATCAGTCTTTCTCCAGCTTCATTTCTGTTGCCAAGTCCATATTTTCCAACTACTTTGCCTTCTTCTTTGTTGCCAACTTTTGCGTTCCAGTCACCCATGACTATCAGGATATCCTGTTTGCATGTTCTGTCAATTTCAGCTTGTACTTGTTCATAGAACTCTTCAATTTCATTCTCTTCTGCAGCTGTTGTTGGGGCATACACTTGAATTATAGTTGTGTTGATAGGCAATCCTTGTAGACGAATAGAGATTAAGCGTTCGCTGACTGCATTGTATTTCATTACAGTTCTTGCAAGTTTCTTCTTTATTATAAATGCAACACCATTTCTTCTTTGTCTTTCATTTCCAGCATAGTAGACCATGTGATCATCTGATGCAAAGTGCCCGATGCCAGTCCATTTCAGCTCGCTGACACCCAACAGATCAAGTTGTACACGTTCCATTTCATTCTTGACCACCTCCAGCTTTCCTTGGTTCATGCTTCGTACGTTCCATGTTCCAATGTGTAAGACACCTTTACAGCTTCTGACTCTCGTTTCATGCGCAGCTACATCAGCAGTCAGACTTCCGAAATTGTACTGGAGAAAAAAAAATTTTGCTTTAAGGACAGATACTACAAGCAGAGGCATAGAGGAGGTTTTAGTAGTCTGGTGGTTAGAGCACTGCCTTACTACCCAAGAGACCAGGGTTTGAGTCCTACAAGCATTTCTTGCAGCCTTGGGTGAGTCACCTAACCCTAATTGCCTCCAAAGAAAGCCTTGATAATCTACTTCTGGTCACACTGCCAAGAAAACCCAGGGGCTGCTGGGTAACCAAGCATTAGCAGTAACTCAAAGGCATGCATTTCTCTATGAGCAGAAATATGGCATAACTATGGGTGCTAGCTTAGGTACATTGATATTTTGAGAACAGATTTTTATATGCTTTAGAAATTTTTTACAATATGTATTTATTTATTTATTTAGGTGTTTTTTAAACCATCCAATCTAAAAGCCTAGGCGGTTCACATAGAAACATAGAAATATGATGACAGAAAAAGACCACATGGCCTATCTAGTCTGTCCTGCCATAACTACAACAGTCCCCTTTTTACCTTTAGAGATCCTCTGTGATTGTCCCATGCTTTTTTGAATTCAGTTACTGTCCTCATCTCTACCACCTCCACTGGGAGACTATTCCACGGATCCACTACTCTTTCCGTAAAGAAATATTTCCGCATATCACTCCTGAATCTCTCTCCCTTCACCCTCATCCCATGTCCCCTCGTAGCAGAACTTGCTTTCAATTGAAAGAGGCTCTCTCCCTGAACATTTATGCCACGGAGGTATTTAAACATCTCAATCATATCACCTCTATCCCGCCTTTCCTCTAGGGTGTACATATTAAGATCCTTCAGTCTGTCCTCATATGCTTTATAATGAAGACCACACATAGAACTAATAATATTAGTACATTAAACATTAGTGAAACAGACAAAAATCAGTATGAACACGGAAGAAAAAAGGAACTATCTACATAGTTACATACTTACAGGGTTTGTGCATAAGGTATAAATGAAAGAGGGTCAGGAATAGATAGAGAAGGAGTTGGTGCAGAGTATGATGAGGGAATGGGAATGGAGTAGAGAGGATGGGGTGGTTGGGTAAGTGTTTGTACCCCTGTTGACCGATGCATTGGGGATTGCACATGCTGGTGTTGTATCTGCATTGTGGGGTAAAATCGTGGGATATGCACTGTGGGATCCCCAGTCAGGGCCCAAACTGGTGACTTTCTGCTTCAATACACACCAACTGTGCGCAATGCACCACAGGGCTGCCAGATAGGCACAACAGTCCCTGGGGCCTCCTTGCTTTCCATCAGACAGACTTTGCATGTTGCACTGTGCACCATGCACTGGAACAGGGCATGACCGTGGTCTGCTGAAGGGGGGGGGGGTGCTGCTGTCCACTCTGACAACACCCCCCCCCCCCCCCCCCGCCATGCTGACATGCCCATGTGCTGTCAGTGATGGTTGTGTGCAGTCACAGACCAGCGGGTAGGCGGGTGCTTAGGGTGCATGATCTGGGGGGAGGCATACATGGACAGCCACACATCCCCCCATCACCACCTGCCACTGTTATGTTTCTACAACCTGGGGAGGAGACAGCTGCGGGGTGATAGGTATGGGGTCTAGAGCATATTGCCTGGACTGGAACGGGTAAATGTTGGTTGCTCGTTTGGGCCATAAAACATCCAGAGCAGAGATTCTCAACCCAGTCTTTGGGACTAACACAGCCAGTCAGGTTTTCAGGATAACCGCAGTGAATATGCATGAGAGAGATTTGCTCTCGCTCATATTGTATAGTGTTAGTGTGATTTCCCTATCTTGGCAATATTTGTGTCCTTTAGTATAGCAAGCTTTTATAAAATAGGTGCCTTTTTTGAAAATGTGCCCTGTTATGAAATTACCTCCATTTTGGTCACAACATTGGGAGGACAATTTTCAAAGGTCATTTCACCAATTAAAAGATGATCTAAAAACTGTCCACCTGACTAACAGTGTCTGCAGGGTTCAACAACATGCGTGATTTGAGCTGCATCAAAAACAGACGTCTCTGGAGGCATGTTTATATCCTATTGCACAAAGGGGCATGTTTATCCACGTGCACTATCTGGTAGCTGGGGTTTAGCATGCAGTTAGATTGCTGTGCTAAAAAGTATCACGGGTCTTCATGCTAAGAATTCCTGCGCTAACCAGGTAGCGTGTGATAGGGTGGAGACTGGGAAGATCGGGGATCCCTGCCTTCTTTTCCTCCAGCCCATGCGCTATTTCCCCCAGAGTTCCCCTCCCTATCTACTGACTGCCAAGTCGACCTTTTTTCCTCCTCCCTTTCGGCCGCTCTTGACACTGTAGCACCCCTCTGTCCCATGGCCCCCCGCCCGTCCTCTCACCACCCTTGGTATCACCCCGGTCTCCTTCTTCTCCGCTCCAATCTTCGCCGTGCTGAACGGCACTGGAGGAAGTTCCGTACATCTGGTTCTCACTCCAACTATCGGCTTGCCCATCTCTCCTACCGCTCTGCAATCATTTCGGCTAAACACTCATACTATTCTCACCTTATTTCTACGTCTTCAAACTCTGCCAGACGCCTTTTTCTTGTCCTTAAATCTATTTCCTCCCCCTCTTCTCTCCCTTCCATCCCCTCCAACCCCCCCCCCCAGCCCCTCCTCCCTTGCCTCCTTCTTTACCGGCAAGATTCTCTCCCTTCGTTCCTCCTTCCCCACTTGCCCTCCTCCCCTTTCCCCCCCCTCCTACTTCTCCTTCTTCCTTCCCCTCTCCGTCTGCACTCCCTTCCTCTTCCACTCACACCTTTCCCCACAGTTGGTGTTCCTTCTCCCCAAATCTCCTCTCCTGAACTCATCAAGGCCATTTCATCTGCCCACCAGACTACCTGTCCCCTTGATCCCTTGCCCTCTTCTTGGTTACTTAACCCTAAGATCGCACTGGTGCCCTTCATCCTGTCCATTTTCAATTCTAGTCTCTCCTCTGGTTTCTTCCCCTCCCGTTGGAAGCATGCTATTGTCCGTCCCCTCCTGAAAAAGCCTACCCTTGACCCTACTCTTCCTGCCAACTGGTGCCCTGTCTCTAATCTTCCCTTCTTGTCCAAAATTCTTGAAAAACTTGTTTTCTCCCAGCTGGCTTCTCATCTTGATTCCACTCACGCCCTCCACCCCCGTCAATCTGGTTTCCGCACCGGCCACAGTACCGAAACCATCCTCACCGCCTTGCTCTCCGAACTTCACCGCTCTCACGATCGCGGTGATATTTCTCTAGTGGTTTCTCTGGATCTGTCCTCTGCGTTTGATGTAGTCGATCACCGCACCCTTCTTTCTCGTCTGTCTGATTTTGGCATCCATGGTACTGTCCTTCGGTGGTTTCACTCTTTCTTGTCCTGCCGCACCTTCTCCGTCCATTCCGGCTCCTCAGTATCCCCCCCCCTACCCCCGTCACCTGCGGTGTCCCCCAGGGTTTTATTCTCGCTCCTTTGCTTTTCAATGCTTTTCTTGCTCCCCTAGCTCTGCTATTCCAACAATCTGCTCTCTCCTTTTATATTTACGCTGATGACATCCTCCTGGTTCACCACACTTCTCCCTCCGCCCCTGACCTTGCTCCACTTAACCTTTGTCTATCCTCTATCACCTCCTGGTTTGAGTCAAATTTCATGCATGCTAATCCCACTAAATCCGCTGCTCTTTTGGTCACCTTCGGCCTCCCACCCCCTACGGTACTTCCTGTCATGGGTTCCCATTCCATCCCTTCCGCCCCTACTCTTCGCTACCTGGGTGTTATCCTAGACCCGTCCCTCTCTTTTCACGAGCATATTTCCTCCGTTGTTCATTCTTCTTTCTTCCACTTGCGCCGCATCAAGGCCGTTCGTTCCTTTCTTCTCTTATCCTCTGTTGTCACTCTTGTCTTGTCTTTGGTTATCTCTCGTCTCGACTACTGTAATGTTATCTATGCTGGTCTTCCATCTTGCCAACTCCGCCGCCTCCAACTTGTTCAAAATGCCGCTGCCCGTCTTGTTACTTCATCCCCCCTTCGTTCCCATATTTCACTGTGTCTGCTTTCCTTACACTGGCTCCCAATCAAGTTCCGGTTTATGTTCAAACTACTTATCCTTGCTCACAAGGCCCTTCACTCTGATACCCCCCAGTACTTAGCCAACATCATTCATCTTCAGCCCTCTCCCCGCCTTCTTCGGTCATCCCATGGCAATCGTCTTTTCCTTCCCTCACCTACACAGGCCCGCCTCAAATCCACCCGACATTCCGCTTTCTTCTTCTTATGCCCTTTGGAACTCTCTTCCCCTTCCACTCCGCACCGAACTGTCTTACACTCGTTTCAAGGCCCTTCTCAAGACTCATCTTTTTTGTCAAGCCTTCGATCTCCCCCTCCCCACTGATGGTGCTCTTCCCCCTAGTTCCGTCTCTCAGCCCCCTTAATCTTCCCATGCTCTCCCCCTCACTGATGGTGTTTTATCCCCCTAGTTGCGCCTCCCATCCCTCCTAAATTTGCCCACGTTCTCCCTCCCCCCCCATTCCTTTTTTACTGTTTTACTGTTTTATTGCTCTCTCTCTACTCCTTACTGTCTCTCTTCCTGTCCTATCATTTTTGGCGTTCTTTTCTTCCCTTCTTTTTTCAGCAGCTGTCATTTTTTATGATTGTACACCGCCCTGATGCTTCGGCCTGGGCGGTCTATCAAGTGTTTTAATAAAGATAAAGATAAAGATAGGCAGCGAGGCTCTTCATGGTTAGTGCAGGCGCTGGTAACTTGCACTAACTATGATTGTGCCATGAACGCGGGTGATGTTTAATGTACCGAAATGCCGGTTTGCGAGGTGCTGCATCTTTGCACTTTGCTAGCTACAGAGGGATGGACGCGCATTTAGCATGCCCCCCGCCCCCACTAGGAATGTGGCCCACACTCATGTTACTGGAGCGGGCTTTAGTAAACATGCCCCATAGATTGCATTTTCCAATGCATGCATCTGCAAAACGAGTTGAGACATAGCTGAAAAGTAACATAGTAACGTAAATGACGGCAGATAAAGACCAGTATGGTCCATCTAGTCTGCCCAGTAAGATGGCAAGAATAGCTGCACCTGCCGCTCTGTGCAGGCCACCCCTCCCCATGTCTCTGTTTAGGGGTGAACCCACCACTCCATGTAGGAAATCCCTATTTGTTGAGAAGTTAGATGGTTTAGTTTATTTTGTTTTTATCCTGTTGCTGCAAAGGGATCCTCTGTGTTTGTCCCATGCCGTTTTGAATTCCATCACCATGTGTGCCCCCACCACTTCCATCGGGAGGGCGTTCCAAGCATCCACCACCCTTTCAGTGAAAAAATATTTCCTGACATTACCTTTCAATTTACCCCCTTGCAGCTTCATGTTATGCCCTCTAGTTTTACAGCATCCCCATCTTTGGAAGAGGTTTGTTTGTTCATCATTTCTCTTTAAGTATTTAAAGGTCTGAATCATATCTCCCCTGTCCATCCTCTCCTCCAAAGTGTACATATTTAGGTCTTCAAGTCTCTTCTCATAAGGCTTCTGATGCAGGCTGCAAATCATTTTGGTTGCCTTCCTCTGAACAGTTCCCAGTCTTTTTACATCCTTTGCAAGATATGGTCTCCAAAACTGAACACAGTATTCCAAGTGAGGCCTCACCAGTGACTTGTATAGTGGCATGAGTACTTCTTCCTTTCTGCTGGTAATCCCTCTTTGTATGCAGCCCAACATCCTCCTGGCTTTTGCCACCGCCTTGTCACACTGTTTTGCCACCTTGGGCCGGAAGGACTGGGGTTTCTAGTCCCACAGGTGCTCCTTGTGGTCTTGGGCAAGCCACTTAACCCTCCATAGCCCATGTTCCCTGTAAAATAGTTATCTCCAAGTTATAATGCCCTATTCAATGTAATTTCAGTTTGTTCAATGTAAACCGCACTGATGCAGAATAGCGCGGTATATAAGAGAATGTAAATAAATAAAATAAAATGAAATAAAAATCAGAGATAATCACACCAAGGTCTTTCTCCTGAACCGTGCACACCAACCTCTCACCCTCTATCGCGTACATTTCCCTTGGATTTGTGCTACCCAAGTGCATGACACTGCACTTTTTCACATTAAATCGTAATTGCCAAGCATTAGACCATTCTTCCAGCTTTTGTAGATCTTTCCTCATGTTAACCACTCCCTCGGGGGAGCCCACTCTGTTGCAAATTTTTGTGTCATCTGCAAAAAGACAGACTTTTCCATTCAGTCCTTCAGCAATATCACTCACAAATACATTGAAAAGTGTCGGGCCCAGGACCAAACCCTGGGGCACCCCGCTAATCACCTTCCTTTCATCCGAGTGAGCTCCATGTACCATCACCTTCTGTCGTCTGTCAGTCAACCAATTTCTAAGTCAGTCAAACAATTTCTAATCTAGTTTACTATCTTGGAACCCATCCCCAAGCTACTGAGTTTATTGACAAGCCTCCTATGAGGAACAGTATCAAAGGCTTTGCTGAAATCCAGGTAGATGACATCCATCGCATGCCCCTGATCTGGTTCCTTGGTCACCCAGTCAAAGAACTCAATCAGATTTGTTTGGCAAGACCGTCCTTCAGTAAAACCATGTTGCCTCGGATCTTGCAACATGTTGGTTTTGAGAAAGTTCACTATTCGCTCTTTCAGGAGCGCCTCCATTACTTTTGCCGCCACCGAAGTAAGGCTCACAAGCCTGTAGTTTGACACTTCTTCCCTGTCACCACTTTTGTGTAGAGGTACAACATCAGCCATTCTCCAGTCCTGAGGAACTTCTCCTGTTTCCAAGGATCTGTTGATGACATCCTTTAACGGCCCTGAAAGAACCTCTCTGAGCTCTTTCAGTATCCTTGAAAGTAGCCCATCCGGTTCCATGGCTTTGTCCACTTTCGTTTTAGCAAGTTGTTCTAACACCTCATCTTCTGTGAATGGTGTGGTATCTACTTCCTTCCCATTTTTAAATTTGGGAGTCACAGCTGGTCCATCTCCAGGATTTTCTTTAGTAAAAACAGAGCAGAAGTATTTGTTTAGCAATTTCGCTTTTTCAATGTCACTTTCCACGATTCCGTTCCCAGCACTTCTGAGTCCTGCAATTCCACCTCTGATCTTCTTCCTTTCCGGAATATACCTGAAGAAAGTTTTGTTGCTACCCTTAACATCTTTAGCCATCTTTTCCTCTGCCTTTGATTTTGCTATCCTTATTTCTCTTTTTGACTCTTTGAGTTTGATCCTGTATTCATTTCTGTGTTCTTCTGTTTGCAAGCTTTTGAATTTTGCGAAAGGTGTGTTTTTTGCCTTTATTTGAGCAGCCACTTCTTCGGAAAACCAAATAGGTTTCCTTCTCCTCTTGTTTTTATTTACTTTTCTTACATATTTATCTGTTGTCCCTTTTATTGCCACCTTTAGTTTAGCCCATTGCAATTCCACTTCCCTTATCTCCGTCCACCCTGTCAGTTCCTCCTTTAGACCTTCTAACAATCTCTTCTGTCTGCAGTCAAAGAAACTGGACACCTTAACAGTGGCTGTGGATGCCATGAGATCCCAGCTCCCAGCGGAATACAATCCACTGAAATACTGACTCTGCGAGAAACCACTGACCGGGTCAATAGATTTCGGCCGAGATAGTCAACTTGGATGTTTTCTTTTCCAGCCATGTGAGCTGCTGAAAGCACAGAAAGATGGGACTCTGCCCATACTACACTAGGGCTCCAGCTCCTTCACCAGACTCCCAGTGCCCCCTTGGCAATTGACAGAGGCTACTACGGTTGCACTGTCCAACAGTACTTGCACTTCTATGTGTTGGAGCAGGGAATAAAAGGCCTTGAGAGTCTAACAACACTTCTTGCGTCTCCAACCAATTTAATCAACCAGATCCTCTCCTCCGGGGATTGCTGTCCTGTGCCACCTGGGACAGAGTGTGACCCCCTCCCAACCAGTCCAGATGATACCCATTCCGGCACTTTCAGAGACACTCCCGCCGACAGCTCAGTGGACTCCAGCCACCAGTGAAGACTCACCCTGTCCTCCACAACAATGGCAGCCCATGGACTTTGCAGTGATGCAGGCAGATCCAAATTGCCCCAACAATGATTTATTTTTATGGAGTTTTTAATTGTTTTCTTCTTCTCTGTTCCATGTATCAAGTATTACTACTGCTATTTATCATTTGTATAGTGCTGCACATCAAGTGACCCAGATGGATCTTTGTTGCTCTCACATCAGTGCTCAAACAAGTCCTCAGCCCTTCACCAAACTGTTGTTTTTTTCAGCATATCCATAATGAATATGCATAAGGTATATTTGCATATTCTTATGCCAATGTACGAAGATACTGTATATCACATACATATTCATTCGGGTACTCTGAAAACATGACTAGCTAGGGTGGGCAGTAGTGTAATTCAAATGAGGAGTCCCAAAGCAATCTTTTGCCAGTGGCCCCCATGGCTGCGAGGACAGCTGTGGGCAAGAAGAATCCCCCCCCCCCGCCTTAAAATGAAGGAAAAACACATCAGTTGAAAATAGACAAAACTTACTTTAAGATAACTTGCCGCACCGTCTCCCTCTGCCCCCCCCCCTCTCCCTAGGAAAAGTATTCTTTCCCAGCAGTGGAGAAGCAGTTCCTACTGTAGCTGAGGTCTTTCAATAACAGTTGAGAGGCGGAATGACAAGTTATTTAAAAGTAAATGATGTTTGCTGCACTCTGCTTCTGCCATCGCAGTTTGGGGTGCCACCTTCTTGATTGGGTCTCCCCCTCCCCTCCCTTCACTGCATGGGCTGCTTGGGCAGAATTTACACCCTTGAGTTGTGAGTGGGGGTCAGAGAACTGGTTTGAATTAAAACATGGTGGAGGCAGTGTTTTATGCATCAGACAATTATTTGTGAGAAGTTAAGAGAGAGCTGAATGTTCAAATATTTCCAAATCCTGTGCTATTGCCTGATAGCCTGCATGGGCGGGTCATAAAATCGGAATCAGATTTGCTCAGATAATTACAGCCAGCTTTGATCCTGTCTGACAGAGTCATTTTTGTATCCTTAGGAGGGGATATTCAAAAGCGATGAACACGCTTAGCAGATCTGCTAAGTACGTTAATCGTGGCCACTGGGACATTCAGTGGTACTAATGCCATTGCATGGTTAGTTTCCTGCTTCTCCGGCTAACCCCAGATATGGCCTCGGCATTGAATATCTGGGTGTTTCAGTGGTGACAACTAGCCACTGACTATCCCCCCATGGAGACCAAATCAGCACTATGCATATCCGGGCTGTCCGGACATGCAGAAAATGTACGGCGCCAATTTGGACCCAGTTCTGCAACCACGGAAGCTATACGTTCCCGTGATTGCAGAATCAGGGTGTTTGGATGGCCTGGCATGCACAGCATTCTGAGCTGGGATACGTCCAAGTGCCTACCCGTCCCCACCACTCAAAGCTCCAGCTGGTGTGCCGGTGCTGTGGCATCCTATTGCTATTGCACCAGTATGTCCAGCAGGAGCTACCCATGCCTGAACGGACAAAAGTACCATTTCCCTGCCACCTGACTCTCAGCGGGGACAGCCAGGGCTGGAATTGCGACGGGACACCTCCCACAGCGGCACGATGACATCTGGGGGGCTTCAGGCCCTGATCTCCCCTGTAAACGGCACTTATTCCACCTTCGAGGTGGAATAAGCCGAGCATCTAAATGGCTGCCGGCGGACATACAGGGCCTTGACCTGAATAGGCTTTGTACATCCGGATGCTTCAACCCGCCCCCTCTCCGCCTTTGTCCCGATCCCTGCGGCCCTCATCCAGCACTCCCCGCACAAACCTTCATATGTGCAGGGAGCGCTGGGATTAGAGCAGCATCCAGGGCCTCTTCGTGGGTTGGACATACAACCCCGCTATTCGGCATTCTGAATTTAGTATTTATCAGCTATGCTTCATTAGATAGTATAGATGATGGCTGTTCATTGTGGAATACTAGCTGTAATAATATGATTTTTCTAATAGAATTTTACAACCAAGGTAATGGGCGAGTAGTCAAAAACAGTACATCTAGAAGGGAACTAGGCAGTTTAGATGCACATCGGGGTCCTTTTCTGTCATCACAATCTCTGTTTCTGTTTAAGATGATAAAACATTTGTATTCCCCATTAAGGATATAACAGGAAGCGAATGTACCTTGTAATGTAACTACACACTTTCCCTCATGAAAAATGTCTTTGTTGAATATCTAGCCTCCAGTTATTAATAAAACAGCCACATATGCTGATTATCAGGAGTGAAAAAGTATAATTTCACCACAGGGATTTATATTTCTGAGGCAATGGTACACTCTTCCAGTACAGATGTTTTGACTTCCCTATCAAATGAGTATCAGTGGAAAGTTAATACAGCGGATTGGTTTACTGTGCTCGCGATGACCTCCTCTCTCTTAATACAAAGGTTTATTTGTTCTGAGGTGTAGTGCACTAACTCGGTGAAGCTCTGCCATTTCTCTATCAGATCAATTTGGTGTGCTTCCAAAAAATACCAGAAAGCCACATAAGCAGAGTGAATTATTTAGATCCTAAGATTTTGTTGTAATGCACTTTCACCTCCGAGCGAAAGGCAAAGTGTCAAAGGAGAAAAGAAAACAGAGTGAATTTCACAGGACCAGTTACTATTTATGTACATTTTAGACTAATCGATCATAATTGTAGCAGGGAGAGAAGATCAGTAATTATTCTAGAATTATAGGTCCATATAATAGCAAACAATCTTAATCTAGGACATGGGGCTTTCTTCAGCCAAAATCAGGGTTGTGTACACGAAGAAATATTCTGTCCGTAGCAGCTTTCTCATGCCACAGAAAAGATATTGGGGTCAGTTTGAGGATATTAGACAGTATCATGCAGAGTTTGTCTGCAGAAGCTTTGGGCCACACAGAAAAGAGAGTTAAATTGCAAGGCCTGGCATCTGTGAGCATTTTTTTTCAATTTTTAGATGTTGCATTTCAGAAATGTATACATAATGAAGTTTAAGTACTATCGACGCTTTAGGGGCCCTGTTACTAAATGCCGCTAACCAGTAAAAATGCATTTTAGCAAGCGGTAACATGCACACATGCCAGCTACCAACCGCTGAAACACATATTAGCTACAGTAGCACTCGAACGTTAATGTGGCAGTGGGTGGGTTAGAGGCAGAGTGTGGATGTAATGAACACATTATAGTGTGTGAGAGCGACTGCAGTAAATGTGCCTCTTAGCGCAGGTTCGCCTAATAGCACCTCTGTGGGTACCATTTAGTGCACTCGTTACTTTGCCGCTCGTTACAGTACCCAGTTGTGCATTAGCTGACGTGCACTGCTCAGTCACTGATAAGTTTGTTGTTTGATACACTTATTATGGAAATTGTACCTAATTGCCCCTGACATAGGCAATCTTTGCCAAAACATGGCCGTGTCAGGCTAACATCTTCTGTGGAATTCTATTTTATCCCTGCTGTGATTTTATTATTCTTTCCAACCCAATGGAAACGGGAAAGAATTATACAAAAAGGGTCGAGAAATGTCTGTCACTCTATCTGGGAGCAAGATAACTCTGAAAATTAAACGGAATGCGATGACTTGGCACAACAGAAAAACTGGTGAAAAGATACAAGTTTGAAAATGGGTCACATCAGACCAGGGGTTCCAGAGAAATAAGGCCTCCCTCAAAAATGTCTCATGTATATGGGAGAAGGAATTCCATCTTCTGAGATATAGAAACTTACAGTGAAATACAGCAGTTAGCCTGGCCTGCCTACGTACTGTATAACTAGCTGCAGAAACTGTAGATAAGATGCGACCAATGGAAAGCCACTGGATTCGGGTACAGTAGAAGGTAGTTCTTATTACAGAGAATGTGAATAGGGTTCAGCCAATGGGAAGGCTGTGGGGGCGGAGCACTAGAATGCTGCTCTAGTCATGGAGGAGATGAGCTGGGAGAAGTTCCAGTGCTGTACAAGTTTCTGTGTGTGCTGGGAGATGGAATTAAAATGAAACCCCCAACTGCCATATCATTCTGCTAGACCAGTCCAGACAAGTGGTTGTTCCCCTACCGGCAGGTTGGTAGAGACAAAAGCCAATGAAACGCCCAGGTTTCAATGATATCACTCCCATGCCTCTATCAGCCTGAGCCACTAGAGGGAAACTCACTATGCTTCTGTCTCCAGCAGATGGTGGATGGATTTTCTCATCTCTGAAGAAAATCTGAACATTTTGCTTGTGATCGACCACCTTCAGGGTGACTCTGTCACTTGAACACAACGTGGGAGGCTCCACTAGACTAAGGTCTTTTCGGTAGCCAAAGAAGGAGGGAAAATTGGCTCAGTTCCATACTCTTATCCTGTTAAAGGACTGTTGAGCAGCCAGAAAATTGGAAGGATTTGGAAGCGTTTGGCAGCCTCACACTACCTGTATGCCCCCTCCCTCCTCCGCTGCCCCCCCCCCCTTGCTCTTCCCAAAGACTGAAGACACTTCAGAGATATGCAACTGTTAGCCTGTCATGCAAGCATGTGAAAGAAGGAGATAGCACCTGGGGAGCAGCACTGAGCCTGGCATGGTTTGCCCTGCCTGAGGCTCCCAGGGAGTGAATACCAAGGCTTGATGTAGTTATTCTCCTTGTTGCAGACTCTAGCTCTCATCCGTTGGGGCAACAGATGGGGTGGACTATAGGCAACCGTTGACTCTGCACCGGCGCTTCCTGCCATTTTCCAGCATGCGCTGTTGATGTTTTCTACTAACGTTTTCTGTGTGCACTTTGCACTTAAGTAGTCCCAGCATGTTCTGACTGAGCAACTACAATGCACATTCCTGCTCAAGCACCTATAGCATGCACTCTTGAATGCACTGTGTTAGAGTGTGCCTTTGTGCCTATGCAACCTTAGTGCATGCAAATGTTTTGCCTTTCCTTAACTCTTCTGTCTTCTTCCAAGAAGCATTGTTTGACTTGTGGCAAGAAGAATCTACTCACTGGATTCATCCTGAATGGCAGCTTCTGACTCTTTGCTGGGTTCCCATCTCCCTGCTCCTAATGAAAGGATTCAGTTGGCCCAGCATTTTCCACTTCAAGGTAGGAGACGATTGATGGCACTGTGGGTAAGAATCCTAGCCTAGCTTTGAGTTCTGGGTATTTGCGCTTCTGGCCACTCCCCTTCTTCTGAGGGCTCAGCTCCAGCTATGTCCCCTATGTTGGGGTTCCTTCTCAGGGTGGGGAGCTCCTAGATTCTGGGTTGTTGTCCATGGAATTCTTTTCTTTCTTTGGCAAGCCTGCTCATTAGTGCGGAAACTAAGACCCTGCAGCCTTTGGATTCCCTTGAGCTCAGTCATGTGAGGGGTAAATGGAGTGTTGAAGCCTGGCTTGAATGCGTCCTTCTAAGCAACCTGAATGGAGGTTGCCTCCTGGAGGTGTGGGTCGGCTGGGGTCTGTCTGAGACCTGAACTTGAGTGCTGTCCTGGCATCTTGGCTGAGGAGTCTGATGCAAAAAAAAAAGAAGAGTGTTTTCTTCATCGGAGGTTCATGGGTTCATGTGGAGGTTGACATTTTCCCCCTGTCCCGGCTTTGATTGCTTGACTTTTCCTCCCCCTGGTGTGTGACTGATGCTCCAGCGATGGAGCAGGGGCTGCATAGTCCCCACTTCTATAGGTGGCGCGGATATTTGTGGCAGTCTTCCAGACTTAATCCAGAACACATTCTGGTTGGAACAGATCCTGACCTATTTCCAGCCTGGGGACACAGGTGTGTTAAGGGCCATGAGCCCTCCCTCAGGGGAGTGCATCGCTTGTTCCAGCCTACCCATGCTGAAGGCGGAAGTCACGACAGTCACGCAGTAGCCCTCCACTCATGTGGGAGTTGGCTTGGCCTTGAAGGGCACTATGGATAAACAGATGGACCCTCTGCTGAAGAGCCAATTCGCAGTGGCAGTTTTCTCCGGTTGACGCAAGCTCTGTTCCTGTGGATTCAGTCTCTCCCACAGGATGACTCTCCAATGTCATGTATATTGGTTTATGGTTTATTTAAAATTTGATATACTGCCTTTCTATCACATCAAAGCAGTGTACAATAAAAACAGCTGAGAGGGAGACGGGAACTCCAGAAAATCGATAGGACAGAATAGGAGCAAAACAGTAGGAGAAAGAGAAAATGAAGAGGGGAGAAAGGGGGAAAAGGAGGGAAGCAGAACTCTGGAGGGCTAAAATGAGTCACATTGCAGAATTGGCTGTTGAAAAATGGAGGTTAAGAAGCACAAATAGGGAGGTCAAATGTGATATGAAATAAATGTATTTTAAGAGAGGCCTTGAATTTATGGAAGGAAGATTCTAAACAAAGCTCTGTCAGAAGGGAGTTCCACAATGAAGGTCCCAGGAAAAAGAATGCTAGAGTGTTGGGTACACTAGCCGGGCCTGCGAGGGGGAAGGAAAACATAATCGGTTTGCATTTATGGATCTAAGAACCTTGGGAGGTGCATAAAGAATAAGAAATAAGGAGAGATATGAGGAGGAACCTGAATGAAGGGTTTTATGAATAATGTAAGAAGTTTATGTTGTAAACGGTGAGAGAGTGGGAGCCAGTGGGATTTGATGAAAAGTGGGGTAACATGGTCGTATCTGGAGGCACGGTGAAGGAGACGGATGGCAGTGTTTTGAACAGATTTGCAATTGCTTGGTTTGATGGTGGGGAAATCCCAAATAGATTACATTGCAGTAGTCAAGTGTGGCGATTACAAGAATAAAAAGAGTGATGAGGGAGGTGGAAGGCAGAAGAAACGGAATGGATCGGATCTGGCGCTGAGTATAAAAGCACCTTTTCACAACCAAACTAAATGAGGTTGGAAGAAGAGAACTGAATCAAGCATGACTCCGAGATATTTGAACTGGGACACATCAGGGATGGGATGACCATGGAGAGAAGAGGAGACAGAAGGTGGACAGAGCGATCCTGAGAGCCATAATGCCAATGTTTTTGTGGGATTAACTTTAGGTGGTTGGTTTGGAGCCATGATGCCACCAATGCTAGACAGGCATTGATGGAAGAGAAATTGGAGAAGCACAGGTGTGTAAGGAATAGCAGTAGGATGTCATTTGTATAGAAATATGCAGAGACACCCTACTGCTGAATCAAGGTGGCAAGGGGGGCCAGGAAGACATTAAAGAGAAGAGGGGCAAGAACAGACTCTTGAGGGACACCACAGGAAAGAGGAAGGTGGGAAGAAGAGGAGCCCTGATAAGAAACTTGGTGGGCAAGTGAAGAAAGAAAAGAAAGGAACCAATGAAGAACGTTGGCTGCCAGGTCAGTGGAAGAGAGGCATGGAGTGGATGAGTGGCCTAGTGGTTGGGGGAAGGTACTTCAGGTCGGGGGTTCAAATCCCACTAGAGGACAGCAACCTTGGGCTGGAAGGACTGGGGTTTCTAGTCCCACAGGTGCTCCTTGTGGTCTTGGGCAAGCCACTTAACCCTCCATAGCCCATGTTCCCTGTAAAATAGTTATCTCCAAGTTATAATGCCCTGTTCAATGTAATTTCAGTTTGTTCAATGTAAACCGCACTGATGCAGAATAGCGTGGTATATGAGAATGTAAATAAATAAAATAAATAAATGACAAGAGAGAGTGATCTACAAGATCAAAAGCTGACGATAGGTCCAAAGAGATAGCCAAAGTGATATCACCCTTTTCCAGTGAAACATGGGTCTCGTTAAGAACTGAGAGAAGGATAGTTTATGTACTGTGGCCGGCTCTAAAACCCAACTGATAGGGATGCAGGAAATTGCTTTGGGTGAGATGAGAAGATAACTGGGAAAATACTAGCTTTTCGAGGAGTTTGGAAAGAAACAGAAGGTTGGAAAATTCAAAGGAAGGGAGGGATAAAGTATGGGGCTCTTCAAAATAGAGCAGATGATAGCTTGTTTCCAAGATTGGGGAAACAGCCCAGAAAAGAGGCTGTTATTAAAGATGGACAGAATAAGGGGTAAAAGTGCTAGAGAGGTCTCAGAAATCCATGAAGAAGAAATAGGGTCTGAGATGCAAGTGATCTTGGAGGAGGATATAATATCTTTAGCAAGAGATAGCAAGGTGATTGGATTGAATGTGACTAGACATGAGAGAGAGTAGGGGTTACAGATGGAGGACTGGATACCGAAGGGAGAGGGGAAGAGAGATCTATGGTGTGAACTTGCTGCAAAGGGTCAGAAGAGACAAATTCAGTGTGAAGGTTAAGAACCTCATCAGAGAAATAGTGAGCTAGGTCCTCAGCTATAGATGTGGTTGGGACAGAAGTAGAGGGAGGGACATGGAGCAGATGGGAAAACAGAAAGAAAAGTATTTGGGGTTGGTTACTGGCATGAGCAATGAGGTCAGGGTAGTAGTCCCTTTTGGCAGTAAGGATGGCTTGTCTATAGGTAGTGTGGGCCTGTTTAAATGAGGTGGAAGAGGAAGGGGAATGATGGCGACACCAGATTTGTTCTACCTTCCGTAACTGATGTCGAAGAATATACAAACAAGGATGGAACCGAATTGAGAGAATGCGAATCAAAAGATAATGGCACGAGTGAGTCAAACACTGCTCCCAGGATGGAATTCCAGGAGGACACCTGCTCATCAGACAGGGAATCAAAGTGTGAGAGAAACAACTGATCCAAGGACTGAAAGACCCACAAGGTGTCAGGAGTAATACAGCACCGATGTTGAGGGAGGGAACTTGAAGAGTTAGATGCAGCAGAGGAGGAAAAATAGGACAGTTGGGAACGGATGGCATAATGGTCTGTCCAGGGGCGAGGCAAACCTCAGAGGCCAGAAATATGCAAGTGAGAAGCCGGGGTAGTCAGGAGAAGGTCAAGTATATGGCTTGCAGAATGTGTCGGAAAAGGGATGTGTTGTGTTAAGGAAAGATCAGCAATCTGGGAGAGAAATACTCTGTCCCGAGGGCGGGTGGGTGCATCAATCTGCACATTAAAATCGCCTAATATGAACAGATCTGAAAAAGCAGTAGAGGTCTTAATCATAGTGGTGAGAAGAGAATCCCATAGTTGGGGAGATAAAGCAGGTGGGGCATAGACTAGTAGGACATGAAAAGTCTGCGATGAACTGAGCCATAAGTAAAGACATTCTGGAAAGTGAATGGTGGGGGAAGAGATCTTTGCGATATGAAAAGAGTCTCTAAAGATGACAGCAACTCCGCTACCAGATCTGGAAATGCATGAGGTATATAAGGCCGCAAAGCCAGGGGGAGGCAATGAAAGAGTAGTGCCTCCTCACCATCAAGGAGCCACGCCTCTGAAAGGAACAGGAGGTCAAGCGAATGTTGAAGTATAAAATCGTAAATAAGAGCTGACTTGGATCGGAGGAAGTGGCAATTAAGGAGTGCACAGGTAGCGGGGGAGGAAAAGCAGGGGAGCAGGACTCAGGTTAAAAGCAACTGATATAGGGCACATCACAAGGACCTGAGGCCGATGCTGAGCCGGAGAGTTGTGAGGGCAAAGGAGGTATAGACCGAGCCATAAATATTGAGAAAAGAACAGTAACTTATGTGAGGGATAAAGAGGTGCACTGTGGGACAGCCAGGAGCCAGAATCCGAATGTGTCGAATGAGACATGGAGCTGCTGAAGCCACCCCAAGGAGCTCGCCCAAGGAGCAGGACCTTCTCTTTGGGAGCACATCTTTGGGGTGCGCCACTCCTGTGGCGCAGAAGGCAACCAGCATACTTTTATGCTTGTGAAGCAGGGCTAGCGGTGTCACGTCGGCAGCATCAGGTCTGACATCACTCAAGGAAATAAGCAGCTGATTAGTTCAGGGTTCTGAAGGGAAAAGCAAACAAAAAACAGCAGGTAAAGTACAATATACGATATAGTACAGCACACAGTTACAGTGGTAGAAGGGAGAAGGTGTGGCGCGGGAGGCAACCAGCGTACTTTTATGCTTGTGAAGCAGGGCCAACAATGTCACGTGGGTGGCATCAGGTCTAACGTCACTCCAGGAAATAAGCAGCTGATTAGTTCAGGGTTTTTTATGCTTGGGAAGCAGGCCAACAATGTCACATGGGTGGTTTAGATCTGATGTCACTCCAAGAAGTAAGCAGCTGATTAGTTCAGGGTTCTGCAGGAAAAAAACTAATGGAAAAGACAACAGGTAAAGTACAATATACAATATAGTACAGTGCAGAGTTACAGTGATAGAAAGGAGAAGGTGGATAGAAATATCATCCTACTGGCGGTGATGCAGAGTTGATCATGGCTTTGCCGCAGAGCAGTGGATACATCTTCCAGAGCCTGGAGAACTCAACTGACCTTGAGGACAGTCTCCCTTGTGGGGCTGATCGGAGAAGTTTCTGAAGGACAGAGGATAGACCAAAAGAGCCTGGGAAATAAGCAGGGTCCTTCCCTCCTTGGCCTGATTTCCGGGACTGATTTCCATGGGTCTCTGGACTCCTGGTGTTTCACTCTGGAAAGCCCTTTTCTGCTTCTGGATTGCAGTTCTGTAATTAGTCCTTTCAATAGAGCTCATGGGCCCAGAGGCTTGGTCCCCTGCAGAGGGGGTTCCTCCTGTTTTTCATTATATAGGTTTTGGGGCCCATTCCTACATGTCATCATGGATAGAAGGGTGCTAAACACCATTCATATCTTTTTCTTTATTTTACACTTGATAGACCGCTTACGTCGAGACATTAAAGCGGTGTACAAATAAAATAAAAGGTCAACACTGCAAACTACGGAAAAAGAACGCCAAAAAAATGACAGGAAAGAAAGAGAAAGAATAGCGCAAAGCATAAAACATCAAACAATAATCACAACCAAACACAGACAGACCCAACCAACACTGACAAACAGGGGAATAACAGGACCAAACTCGGCTAGGACAAGACAGCAACCTACGGCTGCATCAGGGAGGAGAATCCAGGGGGAGGTCAAACGCTTTTTGAAACAGATAGGTTTTAAGTGAAGCTTTGAACTGAGAATAGGAGGATTCAAGACGAAGGGACGTGGGTAGGGCGTTCCACAGCCGGGGACCAAGAAAGAAAAAGGCAGAGTGACGGGTCTTTTCAAGATGCGCATGAGAAGGGGATGGTAAGGACAGACGATTTGCGTGGAGGGAGCGATGCTGATGATAGGGCGTGTGTAGAGAAACCAGATCAGCCAAGTACAGAGGGTTATTAGTATGAATAGCGCGATGAGTGAGGATAAGAAGTTTATAGTGAAAACGAACACGGAGGGGTAGCCAATGCAGGCGAAAGAGGATGGGAGTGATGTGATCGAGGCGGCGGGCAAAAGTGATGATACGGGCAGCGGTATTCTGAATAAGCTGGAGACGTTGGAGCTGATAATTGGGAAGATTGGCCATAAAGATGTTACAGTAATCGAGTCGACTAATAATTAGAGCAAGGACAAGAGTAACCAGGGAACCAAGAGGAAGAAGTGTACGAACAGCCCAAAGCTGACGGAGGATGGCGAAAGAGCGCCTAGTAAGGGAGGAGATGTGATCACGAAAGGAAAGAGAAGAGTCAAGGATCACCCCGAGATACCGGAAAGAAGACACGAGAGGAATGGGGATAGAATCAATCACGGGGGCAATGGAGGGACACGACCCACTCAGGGATATCCACATAGCAGTGGACTTAGAAGGGTTAAGACGCAGGAAGTGTTGGGAAAGCCAAGAGGCCACATGAGAAAGGCAGGAGTTGAAGAGGGAGAGATCCAGAGAAAGTGGGGAAGTGTGGTAGAGCAAGATAATATCGTCCGCGTAAACGTAGGAAGATACTGGGTACTGCTGTAACAGGAGAAGTAGAAGGGCCAGGAAAATATTAAACAGCAGAGGGGACAGTACAGAGCCTTGGGGGACACCACAAGTGAGGGGGAAAGAGGCTGATGACTTACCATTTAAGGTAACAGAAAAGGATCGGGCAGTGAGAAAGGAACGAAACCAAAGTAGAACCGCACCACGTAGCCCTACCTCCGCAAGACGAGTGAGAAGAAGGGTGTGATCAATTAAATCGAATGCTGCGGACAGATCAAGAGAAACCAACAAAGTAACATCACCGCGATCATGTGCAACATGTAGTTCATTTAGAACCGCCAAGAGGACAGTCTCAGTGCTGTGGCCCTGCCGAAAACCAGCTTGCCGGGGGTGAAGAGTGTTGGTGGATGCGATGTGGGAAGACAGCTGATTGAATACAAAACGTTCCAAAAGCTTAGCTAAGAAGGGGAGGTTTGAGACGGGACGCCAGTGGGCAAGGACAGACGGGTCGAGGGAAGGTTGCTTTAAAAGGGGATGGACAATGGCCGACTTCCACGGGGAGGGGAACAGACCAGAGGATAAGCTAGAGTTAATGATGGAAGTGATGATAGGGACTAACTGCAGCGAAGGCTCAGACAACCAGCGGGAAGGAATCAGGTCTAGAGCGCATGTGGTCTTCCGAGAGGTGGACAGCATCAAAAGAAGTTCAGCAGGGAGGACCGGATGAAAGGAGGACCAGGTATGGGCAAGGGCCCGGTTGGAGGGAGATGGCAGAGGTGAATGGTCGGTAGCAAGCAGGTCGCAGGTGGAAACAGTTGGCGAGAGAGGAGGTGGAGGAGGAGTAGAAAAGGAGGCACGCAAGGTAAGGACTTTGTCAGAAAAGAAGGCAGCCAGAGAATGAGGATCAGGGGCCCCTATAGTCGTGGTATGATGGGAACTGGTAGACGAATGTTTATGCAAAATTGTGAAGAGCTGGCGAGAAGAATTCGCCGCTTCAGAGATTTCAGTTACATAATAAGCCCGTTTGGCGGATTGAACAGCCGAGCGGTAATCAGCATAAAGCTGCTTGAAACGGGCATACAAATCAGGAGAGTGATGACAGGACCAGCGGTGTTACACCTGGCAAAGTTGAGTCCGTTGCAGCCGCAAGGCCGGATAAAACCAGGAAGAGTGACCAGAGGTGGACAGGCGAGGGCAGGAGCACACGGCGCTAACTGATCCAAAGCCTTCGTAAGGAGGGAGTTCCAAAGGGAAGCTTGACTATTGGGTGAGAGTAGTGCAAAATCCGGGGGGAAAACAGAGGGAGCGGGGGGAAAGGAACTCAGGATGTCAGGCGTTAGACGGTGACGAAGAGGGGGGGTGAAGAGGGTACCGGGAGAGGAGCCATCGCAGGGGGAGAATAAGTAACCGAAAAAAGGACACAGCGGTGATCAGACCAAGGGATGTCCAACATGGAGGGGAGGGAGATCTCAGCTGACAGCACAGATGATGACAAAACTAAGTCCAGGGTATGACCAGCGGTGTGGGTAGGGCCCGTGACATGTTGATGAAAAGCGATATCGTGAAAGAGGTTCAGGAAGGCATAGTCCTTCTGTCTACTGGGATTGTCAGCGTGAATGTTGAAATCTCCTAGGATAATGAGATTGGGGAACTGCAAGGCAACATCTGAGAGGGTCTGGATAACTGCCTCCCAGCGCTCCACAGAGAGGGAGGGTGGAAGATAGAGAAGAAGAAAATAGAGCGGGGGGGAGGAGTGAAGGCGGAGGAAGAGGGATTCAGAAAGTGAAGCAGATGGAGAAGTCACTTCCTCAAGAGCAATAGAGGCACGATAGAGCAGGGCAACTCCACCCCCACCCCGGCCCAGCCTGGGGGATGAAAATGCTGAGTACCCGGAGGGGAGTGAGCTGGAGAGAACAGGGCTATCACCCTCCTTGAGCCAGGTCTCGGTGAGAAAGCAAAGGTCAAGAGAATGTTGCGAAATCAGATCAGAAACCAGTAAGGATTTGGACTTGAGAGAACGACAGTTTAATAAAGAAATGTGAAGCACGGTAACGGGGGCCGTCGCGGAAGACACAGGAAGAGGAGAGGGCTGCTTCGGTAAAGTTCTAGTAAGGTTACAGGGAATCAAGTTAGCAGGGCAACGAGCTAGGGAACCCCAAAACACCGGGATGGCCGACATGCCGGCGTTGAGAGAAAGATTCGCTGAGAGGTTATCAGAGAAAGAAGTGCAAGCCAACATGAACAGGATACCAGAGAGCACACAAAGAGCGTTGAGCCGCGACCGCGCCCTCGCTCGCCCCAAGGAGCTCGACCAAGGAGCAGGACCTGCTCCTTGGTCGCGCTCCTTCGGCATGCGCCGCCACCGCATGGAACGCCGTTGGCAGCTTGATTTTATAGCAGATTGAAGTACCTGGAGGGACCGCAACCGCAGGAGCGCGGTCGCGTCACTTCCGAGCGCAGGCAATGGGTCCGGAGGCACACAGGAGGTACACAACAGGCCGGGGAACCTGGAGGGACCGCGACCGCGGGAGCGTGGTCGCGTCACTTCTGGGCGCAGGCAATGGGTCCGAAGGCACACAGGAGGCACACAACAGGCCGGGGAACCTGGAAAACACAAAATGCAGGCAAAAGCAGTAATGATAACTACACAAAGCAAGTGAAAATGTCCTGGATTACAAAGCAGGCCAATCCTGGAGGCATTTGTCATCTCTCTATGTGGAATGGCAGACATGAGAGCCACCGCATGGACCACATTGGATAAGTTGCTGCACCTACAGGCAGTGGTGCCAGGGTCCCGACTGAGCGGGACAAGAATAACTGGGATGCCAAAGATGGATGGCTCCTTCCAATCCATTGCCTATAGGCAGTCAATGATCCTTTGCATGTGTTGTGCTTCCAAATGGTCACTCTGAAATCGGTGATTTTGGTGATGATCTGAAGGAAGCTTCTAGCTAGTGAGTCATGATGGCTTTTCTGCAAGTTCCATGCCTTCTATCCTAAAGATTGTTGGTTCAAGACCAGCCTCCAGAAGGAAGCTTCTGATTCTGGCCATATCTTTTGCTTATGTCCCCATCCAGGAGGATCAGCAGAGATGTTTATGTTTGGCTCATGCCTTCAGTTTGCTGCCTTACCTTCAGCCTCTCCTCTACCCTGAGGATGCTCTCCAAGGTCATGGTGGTGGCGGCTGCCATGCTATGGCACTAAGGACTATGCGTACACCTTGTCCTGGATGATTGATTCATCTGAGCCTGTTCTCTGTCAGAGGCCTCTTGAGTTTCGGCCTGAGTGGTGCTCTCCTGGAAGGCCTCAGCTGGGTGATCAATCAGGTTAAGTGTCCATTGGTGCCTCCCCAATCTCTGGATTTCCTGGGAGTTTGGCACGATGCTCGAGTGTGTGGAGTCCTCCTGCCGGAGGAGAGAGTGCAGAGATGGTTGGAATGACTTGCACTGTGCAGTTCTTGACAGTTCCCAGGGTTTGGGATTATCCTCAGATTCTTGGCCTGATGGCAACAGCAATCAGCTGGTGCCAAGGGAGTGAGAGCCAGCTTGAGGTGGTGGCTATGCCAATGTTATCTGATGGAGGGCATGCCGCTAGATATCACTTGTGGATTCTTCTGGAGTTAAGCACCCGTCTTATGGGCAAAGAAGCCCTTGTCCAGACTTGAGCAGCCCAGGGCTGTTGGAGCCACATGCAGATGGTATGGTCCATCACCCATCTCGAAGCAAAGGCTATCTGACTGGCCCTTTTGCATTTTCCCACCCTTGGTCAAGGACAGGGTGGTGCTAGTTTTTAAGGCAGTTTTCAATTGCCAAAGAGACACAAGCTATGCAAGAGTGCTCAGGAGGATGGGTGGAGATGAGCCTCCTAGTTCTGTCGGCACGGCATATTGCTGCATTGGTCAATGTGGACGTGGTTTTCTTCTGTTATCACTATCTCGATGCTGGGGAGTGGGCATTGAGTCAGAAGGCATTTCAGATGAGTCTCTGCCATTGGAGTCATCTCTGGTTGGAATTGAAGGCATCCCACTCAAGTATGCCATTGCTTTACTCACCACACAGAAACCTGGTCCAAGGGCTTGTCATCCTGGTTCAGTCCTGGATATGGCAATGCCTGCTGTATGTACTTTCTCCATGGCTACTATTGGGGCATGTGTTTTGGTGCATGAAGTGCCATTTGGGCTGGATTGTACTGGTGGTGCTGGATTGGATGAGAATAGTGCGGTTTAGGGACCTGATGCGGTCCCTGCAGGTTCCTCCTGTTTATCTGCCCCATTTTAGTGTCGTATTTTATCAGAGGCCATTTGTCCTGGATGATCCGGCTCCCTTCTCGCTTACAACTTGGCTCTTGAAGGGAGTCGGTTGTCGCGTAAGCACATTCTCCTGCAATAGTTTCCAGTCTGCTCAGATCCCGGATGGGTTCTACCTGCCTGGCATGCATACAGGTCTGGTACCTCTTTGAGCATGGATGAGGTGCATGACAGCTTGTTCCTAAGTCTGCCAAGCTGCCGACTCTGTTGGTCTTCTGCAGGATGGTCTGGAAAAGGGTTTTTTCCCCTTATCTCCCTGAAAGTCTGGATGGCAACCTTGTCCTATTTCAGTGGTCTAGTGGCTGGAATGTCTTCAGCCTTTCACCCGGATATTTCACATTTTCTTCAAAGGGTTCGGTGTCTGCGTCCTCCACTCTGGCCATTTGTCCCTTACTGGGTTTTCTGTCTGGTGCTCAGGGTCTTGGTGTCAGAGCCCTTTGAACCTCTGAAGCATGCTGTTCTGAGGGGTGTGACTCTCAAGACTATTTTCTTGGTTACGATTTGTTTGGTGAGGCGCATTTCTGAGTAGCAGATGCTATCTTGCCCGAATCCATATTTGTATTTTTCAGAGGAGGCCGTTTCCATTTGGCTTGTGCCTTCCTTTTGCCCAAGGTGATGCTTTGCCCAAGGTGATATCTCCCTTTCATATTGCTTGCACTCCTTCTCTGAGGAGCAGTGTAGAGGGACTTGGAGATTACAGCTTCCTTTCATAAATCCAATCATCTTTTATGCTGTTTGCTGGCCCGTGTGAGGATGTCGCAACTGCTGAGCTTACCTTGGAATGCTGGATCACGGAGGCATTTGCCTCAGCATATCTGCTACTGGAGCCAGCTGGTCCTGGAAGGTTGGTGTGCCCATCTTCTTGGGTATCAGCGTCCTCAGAGGCATAGCGTAGCTCAGTAGCCCCTTCAGACATTGTCAGGTGTTTCTGTGGGAATCACTTTCCACTTTTTGTCAAGCATTGGATTTTCATGCTAGGGTGAACATGGCTTTTGGCTCCAAGGTTTTGTTAGCTGCTTGTCTTCTTCCCACCCAGTGGAGGCATTGCTTTGGTATGTCCCACTTGTCTGGACAATATGGAAGGTGACAATTTACTTACCATTACCTTGGTCTGCTAGGAATTTTCTACTTGACTCTTCAGGTTCTTTTCCTAATAACGGTTTTCTGGTCAATTTCTCATATTCATTGTTTTCTACATGGTTTCTTTACTGTTTGATTCATCGTTGTTGCCCATGTTGAGGTTGTATGAGGTTTTCCATGCTTTCCCACATGCTTTGGAATGATACTGAGTTGCCTTCTACTGGCTCAGACTGATAGAGGCATAGGAGTGATTTTTATTTTAGAATACTTGATATATTGCACCTTCGCAGCATCAGGGTGGTTTACAATTAACAAAAGACCGAGATGACTGAGGCCAGGAAAGGAAAAGAACTATAATTACATACAGGAAAGATCACAATCATTCAGGGACAGAGAAGAAGAGAAAGCAGGGGACAATGGGAGAAGGATAAAATTGTCAAGAGTCAGTTGGAGGAAAGTCATTGACACTTGGGCAATTATTGACTTCTGTGTCCACCAATCTGATGGTAGGGGAAAACAATCATTTGTCTGAACTGGTCTAACAGGACTCAAAGAAAAGACATTATCTGGTAAGTAAAATGTCAACATAGACTTGTCACTCCTCCAGTTTCTTGTGTCAAATATGAATCCACTAGGCAATCAGCCTTCTTTCCTGTAGGATAACCCCCGCACTTTGGAATAAACTTCCTCTCTCCCTTTGGTTAGAACTCACTTTTAAGAAATTTAAAACAGCCATAAATGTAAGAACATAAGATAAGCCATACTGGGTCAGACCAAGGTCCATCAAGCCCAGTATCCTGTTTCCAACAGTGGCCAATCTAGGTCATAAGTACCTAGCAGTCTCCCTAAAAGACACAGGTTCCTCAATGCTTGTATTGGGTCAAGCAGTGATATCCTGGGTCCCTTTTAATAATGATTTATGGACCTTTCCTCCAGGAACTTGTCCAAACCATTTTTAAACCCAGCTACACTAACAGCTTTTACTACATCCTCCGGTAACAAATTCCAGAGATGGATTACACGTTGAATGAAAAAATATTTTCTCTTATTAGTCTTAAATAGGTTACCCTGTAGCTTCATTGCATGTTCCCTAGTCTTCCTATATTCTGATGATGTAAACAATTGATCTATGTTTACCCGTTCCACTGCATTTATTAATTTATAGACTTCTATCATATCTCCCCTCAGCCGTCTCTTTTCCAGGTTGAAGAGCCCTAACCTTTTTAGCCTGTCTTCATAGGAGTATCCTTCCATCCCCTTTACCATTTTGTTGGCTCTTCTCTGTACCTTTTCTAATAAGCTATATCCTTTTTAAGATACGGCGACCAGAACTGCACACAATATTCAAGGTGCGGCCGCACCATGGAACGATACAGAGGCATTATAATATCCTTTGTTTTATTTTCCATTCCTTTCCTTATGATACCTAGCATTCTATTTGCTCTCTTGGCTGCCGCTGCACACTGGATGGAAGGTTTTAACATGTTATCCATGATGACATCTAAATCTTTTTCCTGGGTGGTGGTTCCCAATATGGAACCTTGCATCGCATAACCATAGTTTGAGTTGTTCTTTCCTAGGTGCATAACTTTGCACTTGTCCACATTAAATTTCATCTGCCATTTGGATGCCCAGTCTTCCAATTTATCAAGATCCTCTTGCAATTTTCTACAATCCTCTTGGGTTTTAACAACTTTAAATAGTTTTGTGTCATCTGCAAATTTGATAATCTCACTCGTTATTCCCTTTTCCAGGTCATTTATGAATATGTCAAAAAGCAGCGGACCCAGCACAGATCCCTGGGGTACTCCACTATTCACCGTTCTCCATTGGGAAAATTGGCCATTTAGCCCTACTCTCTGCTTTCTATCTTTTAACCAATTCCTGATCCACAATAGCACACTGCCTCCTATACCATGACTTTTTAGTTTCGCCAAACGTTTCTGATGAGGGACCTTGTCAAAGGCTTTCTGAAAGTCCAGATACACTATATCAACCGACTCACCTTTGTCTACCTGTTTATTCACACCTTCAAAAAACCACACCTCCTTCTAGGACTGCTTATTCAGCATGTCATGTATTCAGTGCAATAACTGCAGTACTTTCATTCCAAGACAAATCATATGGAACCTCAGAGCTGGTCCTATGTACCTCAGGTCAGCTACCATGCATAAAGAACTGACTCTACTAAGGGAAAACCTAGCTGCCATGCATAAAGAGGTGGCCCTACTCAGGGAAGAACTGGCTGCAATGAAGCACACCTCTTATAGGATACAAACAGAACAATGCCCATCACCGCTCCCACAAAGCATCAAATATCCCAGGGACAAGGGGTTCACAGTGGGTTCTGGTAGATTGCAACCTATAATGCTCAGACATCTTATGCATCAAAAGATAACCCTGCATAATGCCTTCTCTGCCTTGGCTAATGAGGATGAGGAACTGAGGGAGGAACTGGATGCAATGAAGCACACCTCTTCTAAGATACAAACTGAACAAAGTCCACCACCACTTCCACAAAGAATGAAACACCCCAGGAACAAATGGATCACAGTGGGTTCTGGTAAATTGCGACCTGTGGCACAGAGGCATCCTATGCATCAGGAGATATCCCTGCATAATGACTTCTCTGCCTTGGCAAATGAGGATGCCCAATCCAAATAAACTGAAGGGCCCTTAAATGAGACAGACAATGTCCAATCTCCTGCTAAAGGACCAAATATGAAGAAAACCTCACCAAACAGCAAACTACTACTACTTGGTGATTCCATCATCAGTGGCATCAACTTGGGAACACAGTTCAAAGGACAGAAGATAGTCAAGTGCCTCCCAGGCTCTTCAGCCAGCAGGAATACAAACCACGTTGTTGAAGTACTTAGCGCAGAAAGTGAACACTCCAAACTTGATGTGGTTATCCACTTGTGCACAAATGACCTGGCTAGAAACAGTACCTCTACAGTCCAAAAGAACTTCCAATCTCTGAGAGAGAAATGCAAGCCCATTGTTAACACTGTTGCATTCTTAGAGGTTCTACCTGTGCTTGGTAAAGGGGCAAAAAGGCTGCATCGCATTAACAGCTTTAATACATGGCTCCAGACCTGGTGCAAACAAGAAGGATTCAGATTTATTGGCCATTGGGGTAACAGATGGAACAACAAGAGACTATACTGTGCTGATGGACTACATCTCTCTGTCGCAGGGAAAAGAATCCTAAGTGAAAAATACAAGCAATATGTGGATATGCATTTAAACTAGAAAAAGGGGGTGACAGATGTGGAAGGTCAAGCTCTGGACGTCAGCCCCTGCAAAGCAGATTAATATCAGAAACCGCCACACATTTAAACCACACATCATAAACAAGTGGGAAGATGTAGGCAGAACAAAATCAACGCTAAATACACGCAAGCCAGTAAAATGCTGGAAAGCAATGAGCACAAATGCTCAAAGCTTAGCCAACAAAGTTCCAGACCTAGAAGCCCTAATGGTGGAAATGGATTTGGACATTGTGGCCATTACAGAAACATGGCTAAACAAATCGCATGATTGGGATAAAGCCATACCTGGCTATAATCTATTCAGAAGAGACAGAGAAAATGGAAGAGGAGGAGGAGTAGCCTTGTATGTCAAAAGCAATATTAAAGCTACTGAAATGCAGGGGGCATGGGGAAAAGAAGAAGCGCTCTGGTTGTGTTGGAAAGAGGAGATGGCACTATCATCCATACTGCTGTAGTCTACAGACCTCCAACACAAATTGAAGAGATAGATAATGAATTGATTATAGATATTGCCAAGATAGCCACAAAGGGGGAAGCGATCATATTGGGTGACTTTAATCTACCTGATGTGGATTGGATTACTCCTTCTGCAAATCTGGAAAGAAGCAAAAAAATCATGGATGCTCTCCAAGATGCGTTACTTAGACAAATGGTGATAGAACCAACCAGGGAAAGCTCAACGCTGGATTTCGTGCTGACCAATGGCGATAGCGTGTCGAATGTCTGCGTGAGTGCCCCTGTGAGCAGCAGCGATCATCACACGGTGTGGTTTAAGATATAAGCCATGGTACAGGCCAATCATAGCAGGCTCAAGTCCTAAACACCAACTTCAATAAAATGGCTGAGTACCTAAAGGAGGAGCTGACAGGGTGGAAGGAGATAAGGGAAGTGGAATTGCAATGGGCTAAACTAAAGGTGGAAATAAAAGGGGCAACAGATAAATATGTAACAAAAGCAACAAAAACAAGAGGAGAAGAAGGCCTATTTGGTTTTCCAAAGAAGTGGCTTCTCAAATAAAGGCAAAAAACACCGCTTTCACAAAATTCAAAAGCTCACAAACAGAGGAACACAGAAATGAATACAGGATGAAACTCAAAGAGACAAAGAGAGAAATAAGGATAGCAAAATCAAAGGCAGAGGAAAAGATGGCTAAAGATATGAAGTGTGGTAACAAAATCTTCTTCAGGTATATTTGGGAAAGGAAGAAGATCAGAGGTGGACTTGCTGGACTCAGAAGTGCTGTGAACAGACTTGTGGAAAGTGACATTGAAAAAGCGAAATTGCTAAATGAATACTTCTGCTCTGTTTTTACTATAGAAAGTCCTGGAGAAGGACCACCTGTGACTCCCAAATATAAAAATGGGAATGAAGTAGTTATCACACCATTCACAGAAGATGAGGTGTTGGAACAACTTGCAAAACTGAAAGTGGACAAGGCCATGGGACCGGATGGGATACATCCCAGGATACTGAAAGAGCTCAGGGAGGTTCTTGCAGGGCTGTTAAAGGATGTTTTCAACAGATCCTTGGAAAGAGGAGAGGTTCTTCAGGACTGGAGAATGGCTGATGTCGTACCTCTTCACAAAAGTGGTGACAGGGAAGAAGTGTCAAACTACAGGCCTGTGAGCCTTACCTCGGTGGCGGGAAAAGTCATGGAGGCGCTCCTGAAAGAGCGAATAGTGAACTTTCTCAAAACCAACAGGTTGCAAGACCCAAGGCAACATGGTTTTACCGAAGGACGATCTTGCCAAACAATTCTGATTGAGTTCTTTGACTGGGTGACCAGGGAGCTAGATCAGGGGCATGCGATGGATGTCATCTACCTGGATTTCAGCAAAGCCTTTGATACTGTTCCTCATAGGAGGCTTATCAATAAACTCAGTAGCTTGGGGATGGATCCTAAGATGGTAAATTGGATCAGAAATTGGTTGACTGACAGACGACAGAGGGTGATGGAAAATGGAGCTCACTCGGATGAAGGGAAGATGATTAGCGGGGTGCCCCAGGGGTCGGTCCTGGGCACAGCACTGTTCAATGTATTTGTGAGTGATATTGCTGAAGGACTGAATGGAAAAATCTGTCTTTTTGCAGATTACACAAAAATTTGCAACAGAGTAGACTCCCCCGAGGGAGTGGTTAACATGACGAAAGATCTACAAAAGCTGGAAGAATGGTCTAATGCTTGGCAATTACGATTTAATGCGAAGAAGTGCAGAGTCATGCACTTGGGCAGCAGAAATCCAAGGGAAATGTACGCAATAGGGGGCGAGAGGTTGGTGTGCACAGATCAGGAGAAAGACCTTGGTGTGATTATTTCTGAAGATCTCAAGGTGGTAAAGCAGTGCGACAAGGCGGTGGCAAAAGCCAGGAGGATGTTGGGCTGCATACAAAGAGGAATCACCAGCAGAAAGGAAGAGGTACTTATGCCACTGTACAAGCCACTGGTGAGGCCTCACTTGCAATACTGTGTTCAGTTTTGGAGACCGTATCTTGCAAAGGATGTAAAAAGACTGGAAGCTGTTCAGAGGAAGGCGACCAAAATGATTTGGAGCCTGCGTCAGAAGCTTTATGAGAAGGGACTTGAAGACCTAAACATGTATACTTTGGAGGAGAGGAGGGACAGGGGAGATATGATTCAGACCTTTAAATACTTAAAAGATATAATGAACAAACAAACCTCTTCCAAAGACGGGGAAGCTGTAAAACTAGAGGGCACAACAGGAAGCTGCAAGGTGGTAAATTGAAAGGCAATGTCAGGAAATACTTTTTCACAGAAAGGGTGGTGGATGCTTGGAACGCCCTCCCGATGGAAGTGGTGGGGGAAAACACGGTGACGGAATTCAAAATGGCATGGGACAGACACAGTGGATCCCTTTACAGCAACAGGATAAAATCAAAATAAACTGAACCATCTAATTTCTCAACAAATAGGGGTGTTCTGCATGGAGTGGTGGGTTCACCCCTAAACAGGGACATGGGGAGGGGTGGCCTGCACAGAGCAGCAGGTGCACCTACTCTTGCCATCGTGCTGGGCAGACTAGATGGACCATGCTGGTCTTTAGAAGTCCATAATTGTCTGCAAATAAACCTAGCCTTAAGTATAATTGGAGGAATGATCATTTAAATATTGCGGTGGTCTTTATCTGCCGTCATTTACTATGTTACTATGTAAGATCTTCCTTGTCTAAAGCCATGTTGGCTGTCTCCCATTAAGCCATGACTATCTACACGTTCAGTAATTTTGTTCTTTATGATCGTTTCTACCATTTTTCTTGGTACTGATGTCAGGCTCACCGGTTTGTCGTTTCCCAGATCAAACCTGGAACACTTTTTAAAAATTGGCGTTACATTGGCGATCCTCCAATTCAGCTGTTCAGTATGGTTTTTGGTAACCATTTACCAGTATGATTCTTATCAAAGTGCTGCATGCCCGTCCTCCTAATCTCTTCTCCCTGCAAGGTTCCTAGTAAATTTACCTCCTCTGTAGCCTTTTCTCTTTGCTATCAATTTAATGGAGCTCTGCATTTTTGGATTTCTTTGAAATAGTGCAAGCCACTTTGCAGTAAGAGAAAGTGATATATCAAAATTAAATCATAAAGAGAATAGGTGAGATAGAAGTTCTTGTGCCTTACAAGTTTAGTTTCTGTGTGTGATGGGAGATGGAAGAGAATGTAAAGATACACACAGATGCACATATGAAGTGACATACAAACAGTTGCACATTCATTATCACAGACATAACACCACACAAAAACAAAATATAAATACACACACTATCTCACACTCATATAGACACCACATTCACAAGACACACATGCACATACACAGAGGAGTTGGAAATAATTCCTTGAGCCATGCTCTGCATGCTTTTCCCACTTGTTGTGCAATACACTGGAAAGTGTGAATGCTCTGACTTGGATGTCTTATCTTCCATCTAGATGTCACATGCAAAACTGGACTTTATGTCAGATGCAATGCTTTAACATGAGTCAGTTTATTTATTTAGTTAGTTAGTTAGTTTACACTTATATACCGCTACTTCCAGCGATCAGCAGCAGTTTGATTACCAATTTGGGAGATGTCAAATCAGGACAGGAAAATTGGATCATATATACATAGATTTAGGGTTAGGCACAGCATGCAGGGTTAGACACTTCAAAAGTTAGGTTTACAATATTTACATATTTACAGTTCTCTAAAATGTCTTGCTTTCAAATTATATCCACTGTAAATATGGTACTGGCTTTGACTCCCTGGTCCCTACTGAAGGCCTTCAAGTATGAATCTCGATAAGGTTCCCTTTGAGAGGAAGCTTATCCCAGTTTTTTTGTCTGTGTGTCGCTTGCAAAGAAGTGGATATATCTTCAAGAGCAGGACAAGGAATGTTGCTTGCATTGGAATCTAGGTGTGCATTTTTATTCTTTCCAAACCAATGAAAGCTGGAAAGAATATAGAAGGAGTTGAAAATTCAAAAATGGACTAAATTGGATCAGGAGTTCCAGATAGAAGCCCCCTCCCCCTAAAAAACAAACAATGCATTTCTATGGGAGAAGGAGTTCCAACTTCTGTAGCACAGAAACATACACACAGTAAAACAGAGCAATTAGGGAACTGCTCCTTTCAAACTCCCTCTCAATGTTTTTCACTATCCTAACCCCCAAAACTGCTCCTAACCCCTGCAATGCCTTCCAAT
Source organism: Ichthyophis bannanicus (assembly GCA_033557465.1). Taxonomy (NCBI): domain Eukaryota; kingdom Metazoa; phylum Chordata; class Amphibia; order Gymnophiona; family Ichthyophiidae; genus Ichthyophis; species Ichthyophis bannanicus. Next base: position 247,691,083 of record CM066041.1, on the reverse strand, counting down.
TACCCGCCACCCCGCAAACTGACCCATCCCCTTTCCATTGTCTTAGTAATCTACCAAATGTCCCCACCATGAAACAAATACCCCCACACAACTGCCTCACCATACTGCAAGCTGCCACACCCCTAAACTACACTGAAAACTGCCCCACCACAAAAAATAACCACCTACAAACTGCTTTACCCCAAAATGCACACCCTTGTAACTGCCCCACCATACTGCAAACTACTCCCACTCCACTAAACAACTTCCAGTAAATGCCTCACCCCCATACAAACTTTCCCTCCCCAAGAAAACCTTCACAACTGTCCTACCACCCTTTACTGTCCCACCCCCTAAATCTATCCCCTGTGACTCTCCCACTACCCCACAAGCTGTTCCCATCTCACAAAATACTCCTACCACTCTGCCAACTCCTCACTTCCAAAAATTGTCCCCCACAACTGCCCCACCACCCTACCAACTGTCACCCCCCCCCAAAAAAAACTGCTATGCCACAACTGCCCACCACCCTGCAATCTGCCCCACTCCCAAAAACTACCTCTATGCAAAAGTCCAACTAACCTGCCCATGCCCCTAAAAACATTCCCTCAACTGCCCTACCACCCTACAATCTCTCCACCCCCAAAAAATATCTTAAACTGCTCCACCACACAGCTAACTACCACCACCCCCAAAAACTACCCCTTGCAACTGTCCTACCATTTCACCACTGTACCTGTCCTACCATTTCAACTGCCCCTGTACCTGTCCCAATCTGCTAAACTGTCCCCATTCCCAAAAACTACTGCCCCACAATTACCCCACCCCAAAAATCTATCCCTCATAACTGCTTCACTAACTTGCAAACTACCCCTATTCCCATAACACATTCCTCTCAATTGCCAAAGCACCCCACAATTACCCACATCTAAAACATACCTCCCACAACTGCCCCACCATTTTGCCTACTGCTTCCTACATCTGTCTCACCACTCTGCAAACTGCCTCCACCACCCCACCAACTGATCCTTGCAACTGCCCTACCACCTCGCAAACTGCTCTCACTCTCAAAATCTTCCACCCTGCTGCTGCTTCAGCCCCCCAAAACTACACATACAAACACACAAAACAGATAAACTTATAAAACAGAAATGCAAACACATACCCAGTGTTTGGATACTTTCCCCACTTGCTCATATGTCCCAGTCAGGGAATATAAGGACCACTAAAGCAAGCATTCTGAAACCAGTCCTCAGGACACACCTAACCAATCAGGTTTTCAGGCTAACCACAATGAATATGTATGAGAGAAATTTGCATGCAATACCTCCATTGTATGTAAATCTCTGTCTCATGCATATTCATTGAGGTTATTCTGAAAATTCGACTGGCTAGGTGTGTTCCAAGGACTGGGAATCCCTGAGCTCAAGGTAGGGTGTTCCTTAATCCATGAATCAGAGCCAGAAATCATTTTCAATCTACATATGCTTCTTCAAATAAGAAAGTTTAGCTTTATTAAACTCCAATGGGCCAATATTTAAAGGGGCCAGGATGTGATGACTGGATAAACCCCACTGAGATGCATATTCAGTGGCACTAACCAGACAAAGCGCCAGAATTTCCCCTCTGACTGTCTTGGTACTGTCCAGTTAGTACCAGTCCAGTCTTTGGGCAGAGCTGTGGCGGTCCCGTTGCCAATCTGGTTAGCTGCATATTACCCTGCCCCTCTTCGGGTAGCGCTGGGGCATTCTGGGGATGGAGTCAGGGCAAAGTGGCAACTTATCTGGAAAGTGGTAACTATCAACATGACGGAGGATAGTAAAATACAAGTTATGCAGATGGATATTCAGAGAACGGTACTGAATATCGCCGGTCTCTGAATATTGTCCACATTAGGGTGATAGATTCAGGAGTGAGATGTGGAAATATTTATTTACGGAAAGAGTGGTGGATCCGTGGAATAGTCTCCCAGTGGAGGTGGTAGAGATGAGGACAGTATCTGAAGCATGGGACAAACACAGAAGATCTCTAAAGGAAAAGAGGGGATTGTTGTAGTTGTTGATATGGAAGGACAGACTAGATAGGCCATGTGGTCTTTTTCTGTCATCATGTTTCTATATTATCTGGAGAGTGGTAGTGGTCACTGGAATACCCATGTTAAAAATTTGGGTATATCTTTAAATGCCACAATGTTTCTGCATATGGTGGGAGATGAAGACGCCCGGACAAAAAATGTACCAATGCATTTTTATGCAAAAAACAGTTCCAATAGCTGAAGCATATAAACAGTGATTCACAGTAACACGGTAAGAATGTAATTACTCAAGAACATAGTATTTATGAAGTACTTCCCGCTCATCTCCTCTCCTGATCACAGACACACTAAGAACCAACACAGATATAAATATACATGTGCACATATGCACGTACAGACACACACATGCAAGCATGCACAGACACACATACAACATTCATGGGCTGACTAACAGACACACATGTATAGATACAAACATGCACAGACATAGCAGCCCACAAAGAAAACACACACACAAACACACCATACTGGGTTAGATCAAAGGTCCATCAAGCCCAGTATCTCATTTCAAACAGTGGCCAATCCAGGTAACAAGTACCTGTCAGGTTCCCAAATGTTAGACAGATTCCATGCTGTTTATCCTAGTGCTAAGCAGTGGATTTCCCCAGTCCACTTTAATAATGGTTTATGGACTGTTCCTCCAGAAACTTGTCCAAACCTCTTTTAAATTCAGCTATACTAACAGCTTTTGCTACATCTTCTGGTCATGAATTCAAGAATTTGATTACACACTGAGTGAAAAAATTATTCCTTTGATTAGTCTTAAATGTGCTACATTGTAACTTCATTGCATGTCTCCTAGTCTTTCTACTTTTTGAAGGGGTAAACAATCGATCTACATTTACCCATTCTACTCCATTCATTATTTTATAGACCTCTATCATATCTCGCCTCTGTCATCTCTTGTCTGAGTTGAAGAGCCCTAACCTTTTTAAGCCTTTTCTCGTAAGGATATCCTTCCATCCTCTTTATCGTTTTTGTCGCTCTTTTCTGTACCTTTTCTAATTCTGCTATATCTTTTTTAAGATATGGCGACCAGAATTGCACACAATATCCAAGGGGTGGTTGCATCATGGAGCAATACAGAGGCATTATAATATTGTTTATTTTATTCTCCATTCCTTTCTTTATGATTCCTAGCATCCTATTTCTTTTCTTGGCCACCACTGCACACTGGGCAAAGGGTTTCAATGTATTATCCACAATGACACCTAAATCCTTTTCCTAGGTGGTGGTTCCTTGCATCGTGTAACCGTAGTTTGCATTGTTCTTCCCTAAGGGGTAGATTCTGAATCATGCTTAGCGGGTCTTGATGGCCTGGATCGCACATAGATCCAAGTTGTGCGGGGAATTCTATTCGTGGGTGGGAGGGGGCAGGCTGCAGGTGGAGCGAGGGTGGGCAGTGGGTGACACCATGACCCTGGACATACAGGGCCGATTCCGAGGTCAGCCCTGTATGTCCAGAGTCACCGGATTGAATGGGGGACTTATTCCACCTCGGATATGGAATAATTCCCTCTAAATGGGGCCAGATGACGCAGCCAGGCCAGGACAGAAAGTTGAGGGGGTTCAGGGGGGTCCCCATGGCCCGACCCTGGCAAGCCAGGCCCCATAAGGGGTCAGGCTGTGAGGAAAGGATGTTCCCTGGGTCCACGGCTCCTGCATAGAGCCATGGTGTACGCCATGCCACCACCCCTCCATTCAGGAGCCAGGCTTGGCTAGCTGGAGAGATTCTGGATGTCCAACCGGCCAGAATTGTGGCATGGACTGCAGGCCAGGCATGTCTAGCCCCTGCGGGATCATAATCAGGTGCTACCAGTGCACGTCCCAATTCTGACCAGCCAGAAAGGCGGAGGACATCCAGAACAGAATACGCCTCTAAGTGCATAACTTTGCATTTGTCCACATTGAATGTCATCTGCCATTTGGAAACCCAGTTTCCCAATTTATCAAGGTCCTCTTGCAATTTTTTTGCAATCCTCTTGTATTTTAACAACTTTGAATAATTTGGTGTCATCTGCAAATTTGATCACCTCACTTGTTATTCCCATTTCCAGGTCATTTATAAATATGTTAAAAAGCAGTTGTCCCAACACAGATCCCTGAGGTACTCAACAATTCACCTTTCTCCATTGAGAAAATTGGCCATTTTGCCCTACTCTCTGCTTTCTATCTTTCAACCAGTTCCTAACAGTACATTGTCTCCTATCCCATGGCCTTTTAATTTCACCATGAGGGACTTTGTTAAAGGCTTTTATTTATTTTATTTATTTATTTAACATCTCTTATATACCGCGCTATTAAAATCAGCGCGGTGTACATCGAACAAAATATACTGCAATGTGTACAGGTAACATCGAGTTTACAGAGAACAGGGGAATATAAAACATGGAATAACAGGGATAACTATGTACAATAAACAATATACTATTTATATGCTTTAATTATGTACCATATTTAAACTCGAGTGAATATTGAACATGTATTCATGGGTAGGATGAGTCTATAGTAGTAAATCCAGATACACTATATCAACCGGCACATCTTCAAAAAAATATAAGAGATTGGTAAGGTAAGACTTTTTTTGACTAAATCCATGTTGGCTTTCTACCATTAAACCATGACTATCTACACATTTATAATGGTTTCTACCATTTTACCCAGTACTGATGTCAGGCTCACTGGTCTCTAGTTTCCCTGATCATCCCTGAAACCCTTTTTAAAAACTGGAAATACGTTGGCCACTCTCCAATCTTCGGGTACTACAGATGATTTTAATGATAGATCACAGATTGCTAATAGTAGTTCTACAATGTCATATTTGAGTTCTTTCATCATCCTGGGATGTATGCCATCTGGTCCCAGAGATTTGCTGTTCTTTAGTCTATCAATTAGCTGTATTACATCTTCTCGATTTATCAAGATTTATTTCAATTTCTCTGATACATCACTTTTAAATATAATTTCTGGCATGGGTAAGTTTCCTACATCAACCCTGTATTTACTGTCTCCCCAGTTAATAAACATGTTCCATACCATTGCTTCTTGTTTATTCTAATATGCTCCATGTAACTTGAGTTGAGTTGTGTTCACTTGTAAACCGCTTTGACACACTGATAAAGTGGTATATAAAACCAGCTAACTAAATAAATAAATAATCTTCTTCAGTGAAGTCTGAAGCAAAAAATTCATTCAGTCTCTCCACTATGGCCTTGTCCTCTCTTAGTGCACCTTTTACCCCTCCATCTAATGGTCCAACTGGCTCCCTTCCAGGTGTTTTGCTATGAATATACTTGAAAAAGGTTTTATTATGTGCTTTTGCTTCCACAGCAAGCTTCTTTTCAAATTTTCTCTTTGTCTGCATTATCAATGCCTTACATTTAACTTGCCAGTACTTGATCTGTTTCCTCTTTTTGTCATTTGGCTCTTTTTTCCATATTCTGAAAGATTCTTTCTTAGCTATAACAGTCTTTCTGAGCTCGCTTTTAAGCCATGCTTAAAGGTGACATTATAATATCCTTGGATGTATTCTCCATTCCTTTCCTGATGATTTCTAGTATTCTATTTGCTCTCTTGTCAGCCACTGCACACTGAGCAGAGGGTTCCAACATATTATCCACGATGATGCCCAGATCCTTTTCCTGGGTGATGATTCCTAAGGTATCATGCATGTGTAATTCATTATATAATTGTAGTTCTACCCTAAGTGCATAACTTTGCACTTGTCCACATGTCGAATAATTGGAAAGAATTCCATGAACCATACTCTGCATGCTTTCTCCACTTGTATAAATTTTATGAGATATGTGCATTGCCCTAAAATTGAAAAATATGGATACTCAGGGCCAGGCATTAGTGTGCGGGAAAAGAGAGCAAAATGCCTATCGGTTGTTGCTGCCTGGTGTTGTAATAGTGGTTCTTTTGCACAAGCATTGTAATGTCTGGAAAAGAAAACATTTCCACAGGGAGGAAGAAATTGCTCAAGCAAACCCAAAGCGCTGTGATTAATTTATTTCAAAAGTGTTCAATTTAAGGAGGCAAATGTCCCCTACTGTTTGTACACAAGTGTTTTGCTTTTCTGTGGATTTCTTTTTTGTTTGGATTGAGCTCACATCTTTCCTGTTGTAGTTCAAGGGGGTTACATGCAGCTATAGTGAATATTTCCCTGTCCCCAAAGGGCTTACATCTATGTTTGTACCTGATGTAGTGAAGGGTTAAATGACTTGCCCAACGACACAGGACCCCTAGTTCCTCACTTATATGCAACTGCTAGAAGTCTAAAAAATAAGATGGGAGAGTTAGAATATATAGCACTAAATGAGAGGTTAGATATGATTGGAATCTCAGAGACATGGCGGAAGGAGGACAACCAGTGGGGCACTGTGATACCTGGGTACAAACTATATTGTAATAATAGAACTGATCAAATTTGTGGAGGGGTTGCGCTCTATGTTAGAGAGGGCATTGAGTCAGAAAGGATTAAAGTTTTGCAGGAAACACAATTTGCTGTAGCATCTCTATGGATTGAAATTCCATGTAAGAAGGGGAAGGTGATGGCAGTGGGGGTGTACTATCGACTGCCTGGACAGAATGAACAAATGGATGATGAAATGCTCAAAGAAATCAAGGAAGCTAACAAAAGTCACAACACAGTAATAATAATGGGTGATTTCAATTACCCCGGTATCGACTGGGTTAGTATCATGGCAGGACATGTAAGGAGATAAAGTTCCTAGATGAAAACCTAGATGAAAACCTTGTTCCCTGTAAACCGCCCTTGATCTCTGGAAGGGGCGGTATAGAAGAAAAGAATAAATAAATAAATAAAACAAATAAATAAATAAATGTCTGCTTCTTGGAGCAGCTGGTTCATGAACCAACCAGAGGGGAAGCCATATTGGACCTAGACCTTAGTGGAACACCAGATCTGGTGCAAGAAATAATGGTGTTGGGGCCACTTGGCAATAGTGATCATAGCATGATTGCGTTTGATTTAATTAGTAGAGGAGGGATGGTAAGGAAATCCACAGTACTACCTTTTAACTTTCAAAAGGGAGACTATGATAAAATGAGGAAAAAAGTTAAGAAAAAAACTAAAAGGAGCAGTTGCAAAGGTTAAAGACTTACATCAAGCTTGGGTGTTGTTTAAAAATACTATCCTGGAAGCCCAGAACAGCTGTATTCCACGCATTAAGAAAAGTGGAAGGAAGTCCAAAAAACTGCCAGCATGGTTTAAAGGTGAGGTCAGAGAGGCTGTTGTTGCCAAAAAAGCATCTTTCAGGAAATGGAAAAAAGAGCCAAATGACAAAAACTGGAAACAGCACAAGCACTGGCAAGTTAAATGCAAAGCATTGATAAGGCAGATAAAGTGAGAATTTGAGAAGAAACTTGCTACGGAAGTAAAAATGCAAAATAAAGACTTTTTCAAGTACATTCGTAGCAAAAAACATGTGAGAGAGTCAATTGGACTGTTAGATGATAGAGGGGTAAAAGGGGCAGTAAGAGGGGACAAGGCTATAGCGGGGAGACTGAATGAATCCTTTGCTTTGGTCCTCACTGAGGAATATGTAGGGATGTTACCCATGACTGAAGTGGTAATTAAAGGTGATACTGCAGAGGAATTGAGAGAAATATCACAACACGGGGAAGATGTATTACAACTATTTGATAAAATGAAGAGTAGAAAATCACCTGGACCGGATGGTATACATCCAAGGGTGTTGAAAGAACTGAAATATGAGATTGCAGACCTGCTCTTAGTAATCTGTGAACTTCCATTAAAATCATCTGTAATACCTGAAGATTGGAGGATCGCCAATGTAACGCCAATTTTTAAAAAGGGTTCCAGGGGTGATCCAGGAAACTACAGACTGGTGAGCCTGATGTCAGTACCAGGAAAAATGGTAGAAACCATCATAAAGAACAAAATTACTCAGCATGTAGATAGTCATGGCCTAATGGGAGACAGCCAACATGGCTTTAGACAAGGAAGATCTTGTCGTACTAATCTGTTATGTTTTTTTGAAGGTGTGAATAAACAGGTAGACAAAGGTGAGTCAGTTGATATAGTGTATCTGGACTTTCAGAAAGCCTTTGACAACGTCCCTCATCAGAGATTTTTGGCATAACTAAAAAGTCATGGGATAGGAGGCAGTGTACTATTGTGGACTGGGAATTGGTTAAGAGATAGAAAGCAAAGGGTAGGGCTAAATGGCCAATTTTCCCAATGGAAAAAGGTGAATAGTGGACTACCCCAGGGATCTGTACTGGGTCCGCTGCTTTTTGACATATTCATAAATGACTTGGAAAAGGGAATAACTAGTGAGGTTATCAAATTTGCAGATGACACAAAACTATTTAAAGTTGTTAAAACCCAAGAGGTTTGTGGAAAAATGCAGGAGGATCTTGATAAATTGGAAGACTGGGCATCCAAATGGTAGATGATGAAGTTTAATGTGGACAAGTACAAAGTTATGCACCTAGGAAAGAACCACCTAAACTATGGTTACACGATGCAAGGTTCCACATTAGGAACCACCACCCAGGAAAAAGATTTAGGCATCATCAGGGACAACATGTTATAACCCTCCGCCCAGTGTGCAGCGGCGGCCAAGAGAGCAAATAGGATGCTAGGTATCATAAGGAAAGGAATGGAAAATAAAACAAAGGATATTATAATGCCTCTGTATTGTTCCATCGTGTGACCGCACCTTGAATATTGTGTGCAATTCTGGTCACTGTATCTTAAAAAGGATATAGCATTATTAGAAAAGGTACAGAGAAGAGCCACCAAAATGGTAAAGGGTATGGAAGGATACTCCTACGAGGAGAGGCTACAAAGTTTAGGGCTCTTCAACCTGGAAAAGAGGCAGCTGAGGGGAGCTATAATAGAGATCTATAAATTAATGAATGGAGTGGAATGGGTAAGCGGCGATCGATTGTTTACGTTATCAGATTATAGAAAGACTAGGGGACATGTAATGAAGCTACAGGGTAAACTATTTAAGACAAATAAGAGAAAATATTTTTTCACTCAACGTGTAATCAAACTCTGGAATTTGTTGCCGGAGGATGTAGTAAAGGCTGTTAGTATAGCTGGGTTTAAAAAAGGTTTGGACAAGTTCCTGGAGGAAAGGTCCATAAACCATTATTAAAAAGGGACCCAGGATATCAATACTTGACCCAATACAAGCATTGTGGAACCTGTGTCTTTTGGGGGAAACTGCCAGGTACGTATGACCTAGATTGGCCACTGTTGGAAACAGGATACTGGGCTTTATGGACCTTGGTCTGACCCGGTATGGCATTTCTTATGTTCTTATGCCCTGGTTCGCAGAATACTGCTCTGACCTCCCCGCTATTCCTCTGCTTTTTCTTAAAATGGTGGGACACAGGAAGAAACATTTTACAAGCCTTTTATCTGGATAGAATTATTTGGCTAAAAATTGCCTTTCTCTACCTGGGTAAAAGTAATCCTTCCATACTGGACCAGGGCAAGGTGGCCACATCACATAGCTGCTGCCTCATCATACTATCCAGGGCAGCAGGAAGTCTTGTTTCAAGGCCCTTAGAGCTTGGGATCTGAGAACAAAGCCAGTTTATGTTTATTTATTTATTATAGATTCTTATATACCGCGCTATTCGGTATCAGCGCGGTTTACATCACAACACAACGACCATAACAACAAGCTGTCTGGTTTTACATCGAACAGGAGAACAAACTTGGACAACCGGGTTAACTATATACATAAGCTATTTACACTGCAAGGATAGGTAAAAATCAGATACTGAATGTAAGGGCCTTTCTAGAGTGGGTCATTTCTTGAGAGGGATATCTAGGTTCAATTGCTGGTTGGGTAGTATTGGAGGAAAAGGTGGGATTTGAGTGCCTTCCTGAACTGATATAGGTTGGCGATGGCCCTAATGTCAGGGGGTAGAGCATTCCAGCATTTGGGGACATAGAAACTGAATGCTCTGTTTGTGGTTGTCTTGTTGCACTTTGTCGATGCCTTTGGGGTTACTAGCAAGTTTACGGCTGTTGCTCTTCTGGATCTGTTGGGGGGTACAATGTGGATAAGATGTGTGAGTGAGGAGGATGAGATACCTTTGATTGCCTTGAATGCTAAGAGTAGGGTTTTGAAGGTGATCCTCCCATGGATAGGTAGCCAGTGAAGCTGTTTGAGAATTGGAGTCACGTGGTCGCTTCTGGATGCTCCGTAAAGGACCCTAGCTGCGGCATTCATGGCCAACTGTAAGGGGGTTAGTGTGGATTGGGGGAGACCTTGTAAGATGGCATTTGCAAAGTCAAAGTGTGGCAGGATTAGCGCTTGAAATATGGTCCTGAAATCGTCTGGGTCCAACAGGGAGCGTAGGTGCTTGAGTGAACGGATTTTAAAATAAACGGCTTTGACTATGTTGCTTATCTGGTGTTTCATATCTAGACGTTGGTCCAACGTAACTCCAAGGTATTTTATTGCTTCTTTAGTTTGTAAGTCAGCTTCCTTGACACTGACGTGGGATGGGAGAGTAAAGTTGGGGTCTCTGGTGATGAAAAGCACCTCTGTTTTTTTATGTTGAATGCGTAGGTTCTGTGATTGGAGCCACGTTGAAACCGCATTGAAGCAGTCTATAATCGGGGCCAGATCCATGTGAGCTGTGGAGAACGGCATGTATAAGAGAATGTCGTCTGCATATATCAAACATTTCACCTTGAATGATCTTATGATGCTGCAGATGGGCTGCATGTAAATATTGAAAAGTAAGGAGGATAACGAGGAGCCTTGAGGTACCCCTTGCTTTTGATGGAAATGTTTTGACTCTTCTGATCCAGACTTCACATATTGCCATCTACCATCCAGATAAGATTTACACCATCCTAGTGCACTGTTGCAGACGCCCTTCTCTATCAGTCTTCCGAGGAGAATTTCGTGACTCACGGAGTCGAAGGCCGCGGCAATGTCTAGGAAGATGAGCACAAAACCTTGTCGGATGTTGTCAATTCCTGCGATGATATCATTGAATAGACTAGTGAGAAGTGTCTCGACCCCATGATGTTCTCTGAACCCATGTTGGCAGCTGTCTAAGGGAGCAGCGGCATCTATGTGATCTTGAATTTGCCGTTGTGCCTCTTTCTCAATTATTTTGGCTAAGAGAGGGATACTGGCTATTGGCCGGTAAGAATCAACTCTTTGGGGGTCAAGTTTGGGGTTTTTCAATAGTGGCCTAATGGAAGTCTGCTTGAGTGTTGTGGGAAAATATCCTGTAGTGAAGGAGAGCTTCATTATATTCGCGATGACAGGGCTGAACACACCACGTAGCTCCTTAATCCAAAAAGCCAGACATGGGTCAGTCTGTGCAGTGGAGGTGTTGAGAGATGCTATGTTGTCCTCGATACATTTAGTGGATGGTGTGGAAAATATGTTCAGTGGGGATAGGCCCATAGGTTCATGAAATGGGACTGCTGAAACCTTGTTGGTTTGCACGATCTTGGATTGCAGGTAATCAGCGAATTTTTGCGGGTGAATCTCGCTGTGTTGTTTGGGAGATGGTTCCTTTGAGAGGGATTTGACCAAGTTGAAGAGGTCACGTGGTTTATTCAGAGATCTTTTTAGGGTGTCAGTGTGATATTGTCTCATTTTTGTTGTGATTGTTTCTCGGTGTATTGCAAGGTGGGTTCGGTATGCGGTTTGATCTTCAGTTGAGCGCGATCGGCGCCATCGGCGTTCAAGTCTACGTAGTTGAGAAAGAGAGGATCGCAGCTCAGGGGAGAACCATGGGGCGGAGCTTCTTTTTGTCCTTGCTGTATTCTTAGGGTTCGGGTGTTGTGAGATGGCAAGTAGGCTGGAGTTCCAGTAAGAGATTAGTTCATCAAGGTCCGGCGTGGTTTTGTTGAGGAGTGGTGGGGTTTCGGCAAGGATGTGTTCCCTGTCGAAGGGGCGAAAGCTTCTTGTGGCAGTTCGTGAGGTGCTGTTCGTGGATCGGCTTCTGTTCAGCTGGTCATTGTTGATGGGTATCTGGATCATGATCAATTTGTGGTCAGACCAGGCTACATCCACGACTGATATTGGAGGATTGTGGTTTTGGTCCATGACTGGCTGCGGAACAAATACCATGTCAAGAATATTCCCCTTTGTATGTGTGGGTTCATCGATGATTTGTTTGAGTCCCAGGTCTTCCATTGCATCAAGGAATGCATTTGCATGGCTTTGGGGTAAAGATGGGAGATTGAAGTCACCCATTATCCAATTTGGTTTATTGGGAGTGAGGGTGTTGGCTGCAAGGTCAATAATGGTTGGAAGGTCATCTGGAGAAGTAGACGGTGTTCTGTATAACAGGTTGAGGGAGCATTGTTGGTTTGCAATGGAGAGGATGTCCAGGCTATTTGTGCTAGAGGAGTCCGAAATGTGGAAGTTGAGGTCTGATTTGGAGATTATAAGCACCCCTCCTCCTTTTTTGGTTTCCCGATGTCTCGTATGTATGGAGAAATTGGGGGGTAGTAGTTGGTTGAGGAGGACGTTGTCTTCTGATGATAGCCATGTTTCCGTGATCATAAGTATCTCAAGGTCATAAGAGGAGATTGTGTCTAGGACAACAGGCCATTTATTGCGAATGGAACGCGCGTTGATGATGGCACATTTTAGGGGTCGGCATCTCAAAGGTTTTTCCTGGATGGGTGTCTTGGATAGCTGGAGTGCTACATGTATCAGGTGGGAGTGGCGTGTGTAAGCGTCACTTCCTGGGTTGGAGTATGGGGGACCATTCCATCTTTTTCCATGGCTATTCAGGACTGGAATCTTGCCATGTGGCATGTAAAGGACCTGGGAGGTTCCAAGCCAGTGAGTAAGGAGGTAAAAGCTAAGAATGACAGCGATCTGGAGGGTCATTCTGAGGGTTTGGGATTGTGTGTGAGACACTGTAGTTATGAGGTAGTGAGGTGCAATACTGGGGTAGTACAATACAGTTATGAGTCACAGTACAGTGATGAGATTCTTCAGTACAGAGGAGTTATTATACGAGAATGCAGAATTGAGCAGGTACAAATTACATGCTAAGATATTGACTATATTTAAAGAGATGGTGCAATACTGAGATGATACAGTAATAAACTATGAAGCTAGCAGATTATATTGTATCTTAAATTGGCAAAGTTGCAATACTGAGATGGTACAATAATAAACTATGATGCTAGCAGGTTACATTGTACATTAAACTGGCCTAACAATAGTCCATCAAATGGGCTGCGTTGTTTAGTACTTTTCCAATGTGAGCTTGGCAGATTAGACGGACTAGTGTTTCTTATGTAGCATAGGGTTCAGGAATACAGACTGGCGTTGTTGTTTGTAGCTGGATGGATTTGCTGTTGGAGTATGCCGTCTGGAGCTGGATGGGATGCAGCGGTTTTCTGGTGCCCCTCCTCTCGGTCCCCGCCTAAGGGCCACGCCAAAGGGCCCTCTGGCGAGGCCCTCAGGTGTGGGCCCACCAGGCGCAGGCGCGCCCGATGGCGCAAAGATTTTAATGTGTCCTGGTCTGCCCCGATTGGGCAGCGATGCGCCAGGCCCCTCCCGCCTCTGGTGGCTCGATCCCCGGGAAGGGGAGAGCTGCTGGTGGTAGCGGGGGCTTGAAAGGGCCGGCACCCGATGGCGCGAAGATTTTAATGTGTCCTGGTCTGCCCCGATTGGGCAGCGATGCGCCAGGCCCCTCCCGCCTCTGGTGGCTCGATCCCCGGGAAGGGGAGAGCTGCTGGTGGTAGCGGGGGCTTGAAAGGGCCAGCGCCCGATGGCGCGAAGATTTTAATGTGTCCTGGTCTGCCCCGATTGGGCAGCGATGCGCCAGGCCCCTCCCGCCTCTGGTGGCTCGATCCCCGGGAAGGGGAGAGCTGCTGGTGGTAGCGGGGGCTTGAAAGGGCCGGCGCCCAATGGCGTGAAGATTTTAATGTGTCCTGGTCTGCCCCGATGTTGTTCTAAACCAGGGCTTTTCAACCCAGTCCTCAGTAAATAATACTTCCATTGTATATAAATATCTCTCATGCATATTCATTGTGGTTATCCTGAAAACCTGACAGGCTGGGTGTATCCCGAGGACTGGGTTGAGAAAGCCTGCTTTAACTGCATGACTATGTTGTGATGTAAAAGATACCAGCAAGAGTTTAAATACTTTCCTATTTAATCTGTGAACCTAGTGTATTTATTAAATCAGTCAGTGCCTAGTAGAAGCAAAGAGCTTTCAGTTTAAATTTAAAACACAGAAGAGAGCTTTCTGGTTAAATTTAGTACCCAAGACTGCCTCTATCCAAGCAAGGGCTGTGGGACTCCTCCTGGAGATTGGTCACAGATTACCTTAGAAGCACAGGACAGGGTACTGTGTAGCAGCCAGCTTTTAATGTCTTCTTTCCCTCCCTCCCTCCCTCTCTCCCCGACACCCACCCACCCCTGGGATAATCGTAGCTTTATAGGGGCTTAAACCTCTTACAGGAAAGGAGGTGCCATATTCACTCTCAGGTGCAGCTGTTTATTCTCATCAGCATATATTAAGGACCTGAGATTAATTAAACTTCAGGTGAACAAAGTACATTAAATATATTAGGTATGGTTTTATTAGTATGAGTATCCCCAGCAACCCTTAGAAAGTAAAGAACTTAAATATCTAAACACAACCTTAAAACTCAGATGCAGACAGCAGTCCAGCAGTGAGATGGGTGCTTTCCAGTCTTTTGCATTGAGTGTCATATGTATGATTTTCTCTCAGTTGGTGAGGGGTCTTATGTGTGCACAAGGTGCTAGGAGCTCTTTGCTTTTGATCTCAGGGAACAAGTCCGATCTCTGGAGGCAAGAATAGCAGACTTGGAAGACATGAGGAAGACAGAGAGGTACATAGACGAGACCTACTGGAATATAGTCCTGAAGTCCCACCTCCAATCTGGCAGCATCCCTGTTGCCATGGAGGAGAGAGGTCACGTGACAGAAGAGCATCACCCTGGTGTGGCAGGAAGTGATCCTATAGCTAGGACCTGTCCTCCAGGTGATGTAAAACCCTCTCGGACTGAGGAAGTTTCTCCACGGCCATGTGCCCATGAGGGAAAGGTTAGGATAGCCATTATAGTTGGTGATTCAATAATTAGGCATGTAGATAACTGGGTGGCTGGTGGACGTGAAGATCGCCTGGTAACATGCCTGCCTGGTGCGAAGGTAGCAGACCTCACGCGCCACCTAGACAAGGTCTTAGATAGTGCTGGGGAGGAGTCTGTTGTCTTGGTACATGTCGGTACCAATGACATAGGAAAATGTAAGGTTCTGGAGGCTAAATTTAGGCTTTTAGGTAGGAAATTAAAATCCAGAACTTCCAGGGTAGCGTTCTCCGAAATGCTTCCCGTTCCACCCAAAATACAGGCAGGACCCAAAAGGCAGGCAGAGCTCCGGAGTCTCAATGTGTGGATGAGACAATGGTGCAAGGATAAGGGGTTTGGATTTTTTAGGAACTGGGGAACATTTTGGGGAAAGGAGGGGCTCTTCCGAAGGAATGGGCTTTACCTTAACCGGGATGGAACCGGGCTGCTGGCATTAACCTTTAAAAAGGAGATAGAGCAGCTTTTAAACTAGATAATAGAGGATAGCTGAC
This sequence comes from Ichthyophis bannanicus, assembly GCA_033557465.1. Lineage (NCBI taxonomy): Eukaryota > Metazoa > Chordata > Amphibia > Gymnophiona > Ichthyophiidae > Ichthyophis > Ichthyophis bannanicus. The sequence continues at coordinate 247,675,395 of CM066041.1, read as the reverse complement.
AGTCGCCCAAGAGAGTATGGTTCAGAACAATGTATTCTTGAAGGATACTACCAAAAGAATGAAGTTAGGGCATATCAGCAGAGAGGTTCCAATAAAGACAAAAGTAGCCCAAATGCCCTTCAGTATGGAGCAGACAGAGCTTAAAGATTCCAAATTACCCCTGCCTACTGACAGCCAGATTAATATGAATAAAATACAGTCTCTAAAATGCTTGTATGCAAATGCTAGAAGTCTAAAAAATAAGATGGGAGAGTTAGAATATATAGCACTAAATGAGAGGTTAGATATCAGATTCACAAAAAACAGACTCATACAGACCCATTTCCAGCATACCCACGCTTGCAAAAATAATTGAAAAAATAGCCTACAGACAACTGCAAAACCATATTGACACTGAAGCGCCTTTGGATACTTGTCAACATGGATTCAGAGAATCGCACGGGGTCGAGACGCTCCTTACTTCTCTCCTCAACAGCCTAAACTCTGGTATCGATAACATCAAACAGGGTTTTGTTCTCATCTTTTTAGATATTGCGGCTGCTTTTGATTCGGTCTGTCACGATCTTCTTACTATCCGCCTAAGAGAGAAGGGCCTTTGTGGAAATGCTCTCGAATGGTGTAACTCATACCTCTCAGATAGATGGCAGCATGTTCGATCAAATGGAGAAACATCAGATCCCTTTCATCAAGGACAAGGAGTCCCGCAAGGATCCTCTTTATCATCATTACCATTTAACATATACATGCAACCTATATGTAACATCATCAGATCCTTCAATGTCAACTGTATGATCTATGCTGACGACGTGTTATTATATATGCCGTTCTGCATAGATAAGATGAACCTCACCCCCATAACCAACTGTTTTAATTCCATATCAAATTGGCTACTGACTCAAAATCTCAGAATTCAGCATAAAAAAACGGAAGTTCTTTTTATCTCAAGGAATACTAAGTTCATACCACCTACATTCCTTGAGGTTCAAGATGCCAAGCTGCAAGTAAAATCCCATATCCGATACCTTGGAGTGACTCTGGATCAAAAACTGGACATGAAGTATCACATAGCCAACACAGTAAGGGCAGTTTATTTCAAGATTCGCTCCCTCAGAAATCTCCGACAACTGATTGATCCGGATGATTTCCGAACTGTCTACCAGGCTCTAATTATTCCCCATTTTGACTATGCTAACTCCATATTACAAGGACTCCCCCAATCTACTCTAAACCCGCTTCAACTAGCCTTGAACAGTGCAGCAAGAGTGCTTTTTGGGGTACCTAAAAGAGAACATGTAACACCTCTTCTTACTTCATTGGCTTCCTATTCAAGCGAGAATCACCTTCAAGACTCTGCTCCTGGCCTTTAAAGCTCACAAAGAACTCGCTCCCTCCTCATTATCAGAGATGATCCAACCAATCACTCCCAACAGACTAAGAAGAACCACGGAATTAAATATGCTAATGGTACCAAAAGAGACTTTAAGATACAACTCTACAACAGTAAGCCGATCCTTCAGTTTATGCGCTCCAAAACTTTGGAACACCCTTCCATCACACATTAGGGCCATCTCTGATCTCATCCAGTTCAAGAAGGCCTTGAAACATCACCTTTTCATCAATTACTTCCCAGAGGACATAGAAACACAGGCACACTCAAATAGCAACAACCCCTTTCTGTCCACGTAACCTCTGCTGACCCAACAACACATTACACCACTTTCCCATATTAACAAGGCTCTTTTCAGACAATATGTCTTCCGAATGTAAATAATTTCTCTGACTGCTATTTGTTGTAAATACTACCCCAGTTATCCAAGTTATTGTTCCTGTTATATGTAAAAACCAGATAAATGTAACTTGCCTGAAGTTTTCTTGTTCTCTGTAAACCGCGCTGATAACAAATAGTGCGGTATATAAAAGATAAATAAATAAAATAAATAAATATCATTGGTATCTCAGAGACATGGTGGAAGGAGGACAACCAGTGGGACACTGTGATACCTGGGTACAAACTATATCGTAATGACAGAGCTGATCATATTGGTGGAGGGATTGTGCTCTGTTAGAGAGGGCATTGAGTTACAAGGGATTAAAGTTTTGCAGGAAACAAAATTCGCTGTAGAATCTCTATGGATTGAAATTCCATGTAAAAGGGAAATGCGATGGCAGTGGGGTTGTACTATCGACCGCCTGGTCAGAATGAACAAATGGATAACAAAATGCTCAAAGAAATCAGGGAAGCTAACAAATGTTACAGAACAGTAATAATAATGGGTGATTTCAATTATCCTGGTATTGATCGGGTCAGTGTCACAGCAGGACATGCTAGGGATGACGAGGCTGGCAGAAGATTAGCTGAGCAACAGAGTGCTGAACAGATTGAAAGAGAGAAAGATGATTCAGAGGGAGACCAGCAAGGAGTAGGTTACCATAGTCTAGACAAGAGGTGACTAAGGAGTGGATAAGTGCCTTAGTAGTGTATTCAGAAAGGAATGGGCAAATTTTATTGATGTTATAGAGAAAGAAATGGCAGGTTTTAGCTATCAGTTGGATGTGTGTGGAGAAGGAGAGAGAGGAGATAAAGGAGACCCCAAGGTTGTGAGCTGAGGAGACAGGGAGAAGTAGAGAGTTATCCACAGAGACTGAGAAAGGAGGAAGGGGAGAGGAGGGTTTAGAGGGAAAAATAAGAAGCTCAGTTTTGGCCATGTTCAATTTCAAGTGGCGCTGAAACATCCAAGCAGCAATGTCAGAAAGGCAGGCAGAGATCCTGGTATGGATTGCCGGAGAGAGTTCAAGTTTAGAGTGTAGATCTGGGAGTCATCAGAGGTTTGAGGGTAAGCAATTAGAGAAATATACAAGGTCGAGGCAGTGGCCATGCTGGTGATTGGGGGTAGTAGAGCAAAGCTAAAGATTGAATGAGGAGGTAAGGGAAAGGAGCTTTAAAGCATAAGAGTCAGAGGAGTTATTGACATGAATGTTAAAGTCCCCGAGAATAAAGGAGGGGAAAGATGAATCCAGAAAGAAGGAAAGCCATGAGTCAAAGTCAATGAGAAAGGTAGAGGTGGACTTGTCAGGAGGTTGATAAATAACAGCTAACTAGAGAGGTAGTGGAATAAAAAGGCGGATGGAGTGGTAGTAACCAGGGGCGGCCCAAGGGGGGTGCGGGGCCATGTGCGGAGACTCGGTGCGGGGCCTCATTTGCATAAGGGGCCTCATTTGCATAAATATTTGCATAATGTTACCATACACTAACTTTTAGTAAACATGCCTCTTAATGAGTGTATGAATAAAGAAAGACTAAAAGACTTCTACATTAATATAATCCAGTGCCAACCGCCAGACACATTAGGAACTACTACAAACACTGCCCATTTAGAACCCATAGCAAACCCACCGTATCCTAACAGCACTACCAGGACACATAAAGCACCATACCCTAACTATCAAAAGGAAACGCTGCAAATATTAAACCAATACATTTCAGAGAACAACAATACATGACCTACTGGGGAAAGAGAACAAATGGCAATGTCAAATAGGAATTACATAAACAGAATACCTCAGCTCAGTTACACATGCAGAACATAGACCATCACCAAACAAGGAATCACAATTTAGAAACAGGAAGACAATAATTAAACTGGGAATCCCAAAAGCCAAACTTGGAATGTACAACACTGTAGAAATAAAACTATACATTAATTTGCTCTTGTACTAAACAAAGCGCAGACGTTAATGATGCACATTTCCCAGAGCTGACATATTCCAATTAATAAATTCAAAATAAAGAGATATTTTTCTACCTTTTGTGCATTTTTTTTCAGCTGCAATTGCTCCAGTCACTTTCTTCTGGTTTCTTTGGGGCATGTTTACTAAAGTCCGCAAATCTGCGCGCCGCAAAATAGAGCACGGCAATGCGGCATTTAAACGCGTTTAAACGCCCCGCACACGTGCGTGTCAGCCCCGCACAGGTACGCGGCACACTAACGGGCCCCGTGCAAGTGCGGGCCCGCAAATGTCCGATAGAGGCGTGGAACGGCTAACGGAGGGCGGAGGAAGGCCCCCGAGGGGCGGAGAGACGGGGTCAATGGGCGGGTAAGGGGAGGGGAGAGGCTCCCCGCACATGAACGGGCCCAAATTTCCAATGAAAAAATAGAGCGAGTGAAACACTCGCGCTAGAGGGGATATAAAGGCAAGAGAAACCATTTCCGTGAGCAATGTACAGCAAAACCGGGGAAACCTGCAAAACGTAAGCAGTGTGATACATGTGCACAGCACGAAGGTGAAAATAAAAATAGACAATGACCAGAAAAATAATATTAAAAATAGTACTGCAGCTTGGGAACAGGTACAGTAATGGGCAAATAGAAACATCACACCCAGGACAGTCCCAGAAAAATAAAAAGAATATTGGAAGGGCCACGGAGCTGAGACTCCCCCAAAAATAATTCCCATCCCTGTGGCTATCCTGGGTGTCCTCCAAATGGTTGCCCATGAATATCACTGTTGTCCAGCTTGTTTAAAAGTAAAGCCCCGGTTTACGTGTGTATTTCTGGGGTTTATCTGCATGTGTGTCACCAGACAAGGTGAATGAGGCCACAGTAAAAGACTGAAGAGCAGGGTGTGCGTCCCCATCCTGACAGGTTCCCTATCAGCAAGTACTGCACTGCCTCTGTGGCTACAGTGTGGTGCAGCAGACAGAGCCAGCACCTCCAAGACAGGAGGGTCACAGGTTCAAATCCCAGCTGGGGCTCATGCCAGCCCAGTCCCAATATTTTAACCACCACCAAACAGAGATAGTAAAGACACCCCATTATATCTGAGAAAATAAGCATGGTGCAAACACCCATATTTTACCCTCCACTGCACATGCACCAGAACAATGGGCATCACCCACAGCTGAGTCCCCCAAATGCAGTCCTGTAGTGGCTCAACCTAATCAGGCCATATGCGTATGCCAAGATGAGGACATGCCAGCATGTTGGTGGAACAGTACAGAGGGTGGAGGGGGCAGTGGCTGCTAGCCACAGAAGATAGTGGTCTAGCCATGTGCAGTCTGGCACTGTCCACTGCAACAGACAGGCCCTGATGGATGTACAGACATGGACCTCCCAGGGAACCCACCCAATCAGTGACTACATGGTGGTGCAGTGCACACAGACAGTGTATGCAAGAACATAAGGTCACAGGTTCAAAGCTCAGCTGGGGCTATGGCCAATTCCGACCACATATTTTTCCAACAACTAAAGTGTGCTGGTAAGCAAAAACCTGTAATGCAGAGGAGATAGGCATTGTCTGAACGGCTATCATTTCCCATCCAAAGCACAGACACCATTAACCGTGGCATCACCCAGATCAGAGTATCCAAATTGCAGACCTGGAGGACCACACACCATTCAGCACCCATGCTGTGGCTAATACAAATGATTGTGCTGCCTATCTATGCACCACCCCCATGTTATGCAGATGTAGCACATGCATATCCATGAGGGACATCTTAAAACCAGAACAGTGTCTGATACACCATGACCTGATGTGTGTAACCCATATGAAAGGCATCAACCAACAGGCCATGACACACCCACACCCACAGGCCCCATTGGACAATGCATCCTGGAGAGGCAGGACAGTGGGCCCTGCCTGTAACCCCAAAAGTAGCAGATGTGTCCCTTAGCAATGCCACCCCACACCTGGGTACATGGTACACAGCTATCCAAGGTCCCCTGTGAAAATATTTTCATATTGACTCAAATGCTCAGCACATGTGGCCCATTGAGCACCACCATAACAATTATTCAGATGTGTGGGTTCTGTGCAGCAGGTCTTGTGTCTGATAGTGTGTACGTCCCTGGGGAGGGACCCCCAACAGTCTATGCCTAACATATCCATGCCTGTAGTGTTCCCAGGACTGGTGTGTTGGCCAGAGCTGTTAAACCTCTCGATTGTAGCACAAAAGAGGACCAACCTGGGTAATCGCCACAGCAATGTGAAACATCATCAGACACTCCCAAGAAAGGCAGGGCAAAAATATATGAATGATGGAAGGGTCACAAACCCCTGCGGTATAAAAGTTGAATGATCACACATTGATGTAGGATAGAGCAGGGTTCCCCACAGCAATGGACAGGTCCCCTATGGCATGCACATGTTGCACAACAGCATGTGTGAGTTGGGGGGAATGTGCAGCATAGGTAGTTGCGGACATGCACACTGTATGGTCTAAAACTGTGCGCCCCCAGCACCAGAAGCAGAAGGGCCTGTAGCATGTTGGCAGAACCTTACTGGTATCTGAGGGGGCCAGTGGCAGGTGGCTAGAGAAGATGGAGGCTGAGCCCATGACATGTGGGTGCATTGGACCACAACAGAAAGGCCTGCTATGAAAAACAGACATGCCATCTCCAAGGTACACATTGACTCTGTGACTGCAGTGTGGTGCAGGGGACACAGCCAGTGTTTTGGGGAGCCAAAGATTACCAGTTCAACTCACAGCTAGGGCCAGCAGCAACACTATGCACATATTTTACCCACCATTAAAACGTGATAGGAAATCAAAACACGTCTTGCAGATAACAAAAGCATGTTCAGCGGACCTCTATTTTACCATAAGGATCACTTACCCCTCAAAAATGTACAACACATACAGCAGAGTCCACACAATGCAGCACTGGAGGGCCACATGTCAGTCAGCTGTGATGCTCTACCCAATATAGGCCCATGTCAGCATGGTGGCGTATGCAAACTGCTGGCAGAGGGGGCAGAGGCTGCTGCACCACAGCAGATGCTGGCCTAGCCACCCTCATGTGGCTGCAGTACAATCCAACAGACAGGCCCTGTGTGACAAACAGCCATGGACTCCCCCAGGAACGTAGTGTTGCTGTGTTAAGACGGTGGTGCAGTACATGTAGCAATTGGCTCCAAGAGCAGAAGGCCCCAGGTTCAATTCCCGGCTGGGGCACCTGCTATCCCAGTCCCTATGTTTTACCCATGCACGAAACCTGATAGTAAAGAATGGAATTCCCGTGCTGAGGACATAAGTGTTGGTCAAGATACCATAGTTTACCATAAATACCACACACCACATAAACATATGCCTCACCCACAACAGAGTCCCCCATATGCAGCCAAGGAGTCTCACACATCACTCAGGTTGTCTGATGTCTGCACTAAAGATGTGTGTGATGCAGGTGAGTTGAACACCACTATGGTATGCAGCTGTATCACAGGCATAGTAATCACAGACAGCATGAAAGCCTGACCAGTGTTCTAATCACATTGACTGTAGTTGCTGAAATCCTCCCTAGAGCAGTGGGCAACAGGGGCAGAAACACCTGTACCTGCAGGCGCCATTATTGCACGACCGATGAAGTGGCAGGATGTAGGGCCCTGTGTGGCAGTACAAAAAAATAGCATGTGCATACATCCACAATCCCACACAACACATTTGGAGACGTCACACATATATCCAAGGCAAGATATGATCACTGAACTCCAAAAATGCTCATGCTACGCACAAGCAGAACAGCGAGCTGTCACAAACCAACGTCTCTGATGTATGTGCAATGTGTGTCAGGTCATATCACCTCCAGAGAGTAGCACTCTGGGACATTACCCCAAAAGTACATCCCAACGTTGCCATGCCCGCACTGTGCCCATCACTGTTATGTAGGCCACGGCTCCCAAATAACACCACATCTGCTCAATGTTGTCCTAGGTGTGGGGAGTGTGTGTCTGTCTATCCAGTGTGTGGTGACTGTCAACACCTCCCACATACCACACTGATAGCACCGTTGCTATTATTGGCCTGCCAATGTGCATAATGAGGAGCAGAGTACTGTGGGTACAGAACAAACAGGGTGGTTGGAGCAGGATGCAGCTACACAGGGCAAATGTGCATGCCTAGGACCATGCTGTGCCTTGCCACCACCCCCACAGACATGGTGTCCATAGCATGCCTTGTGTGGAGGTCACTCTCACCCTGAATGATCAGTGACCATGGCATGGCTAGGTCCCAACATAGTGCCATAGAATAGTTCTCTCATGTGATATATATGGGTTTGGTATATATGGGGCCCAATCACTGAGGTCACTCTGCGGTGGGTGTGCTGACATCCCAGTTATGGGTGCACACAGTTTCCCTGGTAGTATGCACCATGGACTGGCCAGTGGCCTGTCTGCAGTTTGCATGTGTCTGGCTGGAACACCGTGCAGGGTCAGTAGCTGGGCATACAATGTGCCTGCTGCTGGAAAATGTCAGATGGTTTTGGTGAGCTTGGGGTCTCAGGCCATACTGTCTGTCTGAATCATCCTGAAATATGGATGTGTACTTAATAGCAGTGACTGACCTGTAGGTTGTCTGTACCATAGCTGGACTCAATCTGCTGATGCTGGCAGCTACAAGCACCATAGTTGGGATAACTGTGTTGCACAGGGAAGGTCTGGTGGTCACACACACTCGGCCTATAGGTCCTGTAACCCCCTCTTCCCCCACCCTCCCCTGAAAATATATCATGAAGGGCAGGGCACCCACACAGGATGTGCCTCCTTCAGTGAACATTGTAGCCCAGATGGGTCTGTGAGACAGAAATGGTCAGATGTGCCAAACTATCAGACATTGTCAGACAAATTGATATGATGTATGGGCCATCTCAGCCAGGATAGGTGCTGTGTGTCTCACCTCACCCTCAGGGTGAGCAACAGCCACACACACTGGGATGGTCTGTACCCACTTTGCACCAGGAACACAGAAGGTCAGTGTCCAACATGAGGCCCAGGTGCTGTGGGTCTGCCCACCCTATCACTGGAACATCACTAGACTGCTGCCTTGCATGTGCAGTGCATCATGGGTGCGAGTGGATCGACCACACCCTGTTAACTTCACCACAGAGTCTGCAGAGGTGATATTGCAGCCACACACACCTCTCATCACAACCACAGAGCTGTAGTCCCCTGGTGACTGTAATGCCTCAGAGGTGAAAGGTTGGTGGTTCAAATCCAAAGTGTGTCTGTACAAGCAAAGTGTTTTAGATATTGACCTTGGCCCCTATACTCTTCCAGTCAGCAGCAGTGCAGGTTTCAATTTATATAATTATGCTTTTCCACCATACCGCTTTTTCCAAAGATCAAAGCCGGTTCACACCTAACATATAATGAACATGGTTTTACATGGAACAGCGCTTACATTGCTGAAAAGTAACATACATTGAAGATGACATTGTAACATATAGCAAACATTTTGAAGGTTCATGGGGGCTGTCAGGCCTTGAATGTGTGTAATGTCCTGTAGTACTGGCAATTCCAAAACCATCACAGTGCATTAACCCCAGTCCACCCTACACGGTTGCATAAGGAGCGCATGATGCAGACAGCACTGTGAGGATCTCTGAGCTTCCAGCACTATTTCACAGTCAGGGACCTGTCAGTGGCTGCACTCACCAATAACCACACTGTGGATGGAAACATGCAAACTCTGGCTCCACAGGTATCAAGGTTAGGTGTGGGCCACAGCTGGATTGCTAAGAACAGATGCCTGTCTGGCTAAAGAGGCAGGCATGCAGACACTGTGCTATGGTCACCAGGGGTGCGCTGTTCCATAGGTGAGAATGGTGTACTGCACATGATGTATGCAGCAGTGTGAGGGTTTGCCACTAGCAGCACCTCTGTAATGTGGAAACCGGTCTGGGGCAGGTAACACTGTTGCAATGTATGAAGAGATATGCCTGGTGCAGCACAGATGTACATGAAAACAATCATGGCTACTGTTGCACTCAAGTATGAGAATGTGTGATGCCTGACACAGGCACCCCAGAGCCCAAGTGGAAGATGTAACCCATGACGCCTGTTTCAGCAGTACATGTATCAACCATAGTGCTATTTTACAAGAACCAGGACTGTATGCCAGCACACATACCAAAGGATAATGTGCAGTGTGGTGACATGCGGACCCACATAGTCCTGTAATGTCCAACACGCAACCTACTTTGTATGTGCAATGCTCATATATGAATCCCCCCCCCAAACCCTATGGCAACCACCACATGATGTCTGTCCAGACATGGAGATACACCACAGAACATATTTCACGGGCACACACAGCCCCCTATCACCAGGTTGAGCGACATCTGATGCTGATGGTCTGTCTGCACCCATAACTAGTCGTGTCTGAGCACTACCTGCTATGTGACACACATAGCACACCTAATCTGACAATGCACCAGCAATCAGTTGATATGTGTCCAGAGGTTCAAGACCACACTGTGTGAACAAGGGTAAACCATAATAATTATTGTTTGGTAAAGGGACATTACAGTCACCCCTGTAGCTATGTGATTAGGCACAGAACAGTAAACATATTTTGAGCAAAACCAGTAAAAAGCAATATGAATGGTGCGTGTAGGTAGTATATGCAATTTGCAGACGCACAGCCATGCGGAGCGCACGGCCGAGCAGAGATCAGACGCGCAGCCATGCGCTGCGCGCACGCCACGCGCAAATCCGGAAGTTGCGCCGGCAGCGTCGGCGCGTCACCACGAGCAGAAACAAACATGGCGTCCCGAACCAGGAAGCCGGCCTTCAGCCACAGGGAGATGTGCTACCTGGGCGCACTCATCGCCAACAAGCAGCACAAGCTGTTCCCAGAACCCTCCAGGACAAAGGACATGGGGAGGGTCCTGAGGGCCTGGCAAAGGGTGACCAGGCGCTTTAACAGACAGGCAGACCATCCACGGGAGGTAAGTGAATGGACCTAGGTCAAAATAAACATACACACATACAGGGTTGATGTCAGCTGTCCATGCTGTTGTGTGTAAGTAGTCTGTATAAGTTAAGTGTAGCAGGTGAAACACAGCCCATATACATGTGGTATCACATCTGAGTGTGTGGCCATGTAGCCAGGTGTTGACGGTTCAGGCCAAAGAGGGCATGATGACCCCCTGGCGTCATGACAGCTGCTGGTGTTGATACAGTAAAGCACACTATAACAAAACTAGGCAATGCATCTGCATAAGGAGTGTATGCAAAAAGCCTGTGTTGATGGCGGTATCTGCATCAGCAGGGTAACACATAGGGGTAAACATCAGGGGTGGTGCAACGTTAAGCACATGGGGACGCTGACATCCAGGTGATCTGGGGTTGTCTGCCAATGTTGTAGAATACATACACCCTATCCTCAGGGGTCCGGAGAGCCCCTCAAAGTGTGCATTCAGTCACTCTGTGGATATGTGTGTGTGTCAGAACGTTCTGGGTAGCAGCATCAAGACCTCCAGGAGTCTGCAGGGCCCCTCAAAGCGATCCCTCAATCCCCCTGGAGATATGGCTGTGTGTCCTGATGTAGTTGTAAGCATCCCCCTACCTCCAGGAGTCCAGAGAGGCCATCCAAAGTGGGCTCTGTATCACCTTGGAGATATGGCTGTGTGTCCTGATGTAGTTGTAAGCATCCCCCTACCTCCAGGAGTCCAGAGAGGCCATCCAAAGTGGGCTCTGTGTCACCCTGGAGATATGGCTGTGTGTAATAATGTAGTTGTAAGCATCCCCCTACCTCCAGGAGTCCAGAGAGGCCATCCAAAGTGGGCTCTGTGTCACCCTGGAGATATGGCTGAGTGTACTGATGTAGTTTAAAGCATCCCCCTACCTCCAGGAGTCCAGAGAGGCCATCCAAAGTGGGCTCTGTGTCACCTTGGAGATATGGCTGTGTGTCCTGATGTAGTTGTAAGCATCCCCCTACCTCCAGGAGTCCAGAGAGGCCATCCAAAGTGGGCTCTGTGTCACCCTGGAGATATGGCTGTGTGTCCTGATGTAGTTGTAAGCATCCCCCTACCTCCAGGAGTCCAGAGAGGCCATCCAAAGTGGGCTCTGTGTCACCTTGGAGATATGGCTGTGTGTCCTGATGTAGTTGTAAGCATCCCCCTACCTCCAGGAGTCCAGAGAGGCCATCCAAAGTGGGCTCTGTGTCACCTTGGAGATATGGCTGTGTGTCCTGATGTAGTTGTAAGCATCCCCCTACCTCCAGGAGTCCAGAGAGGCCATCCAAAGTGGGCTCTGTGTCACCCTGGAGATATGGCTGTGTGTCCTGATGTAGTTGTAAGCATCCCCCTACCTCCAGGAGTCCAGAGAGGCCATCCAAAGTGGGCTCTGTGTCACCTTGGAGATATGGCTGTGTGTCCTGATGTAGTTGTAAGCATCCCCCTACCTCCAGGAGTCCAGAGAGGCCATCCAAAGTGGGCTCTGTGTCACCTTGGAGATATGGCTGTGTGTCCTGATGTAGTTGTAAGCATCCCCCTACCTCCAGGAGTCCAGAGAGGCCATCCAAAGTGGGCTCTGTGTCACCTTGGAGATATGGCTGTGTGTCCTGATGTAGTTGTAAGCATCCCCCTACCTCCAGGAGTCCAGAGAGGCCATCCAAAGTGGGCTCTGTGTCACCTTGGAGATATGGCTGTGTGTCCTGATGTAGTTGTAAGCATCCCCCTACCTCCAGGAGTCCAGAGAGGCCATCCAAAGTGGGCTCTGTGTCACCCTGGAGATATGGCTGTGTGCACCAGTGACTAGTGTGAGGTGCTGACCCCAGACAATGTTTACATATCCACAGGTGGAGGACCTGAGGAAGAAAGCATGGGAGCTGAGACGCTACCACCCACAGTTCCTCGAGAGCTGCCGAAGGGAGCAACATGAGCACCATGATGGTCAGTATTGCCAGGGCTAGGTCACAGGTTCAGGTCGGCCATTGGACCACCAGCCTGTGTCTCACCTTTATCTGTAAATGTATGTGCCACACATGGATGTGCCCTGATGTCTGTCATCCTTCACAGAGACCGATGCCAGCGAAGATGCCCCACACACCTCCACCTATGTGCTCCGCCGACCCACCACCCGGCGCGCGAGGCAGGCGGAGGTGGAGACAGAGGAGGACGGAGAGGAGGAGCAGACGGGGGCAGAGGAGGAGTCCACGATGGAGGAGGAGCAGACGTGTGGCACAGACGTGGGGGAGGAGGAGGGGGAGGGGGAGGGGAGGAGGAGGAGGAGGAGGAGGATGTCAGCCCACCCACCCATGACCAGGGGGATGAGGAGGAGGATGACGATGTCATCATAGTGGGTGCAGGGGAGGGGGGAACAGGGGGTCGGGGTGGCGGCAGGCAGGGGGGAGGGGGGCAGGGACTGGCCAGGGAGGGTGGGGGGAGGGCGCACAGGGAGGGGGGAGGGGTGGGAGGGGGGTGGGGGTGAACACAGCCCAGCACAGGGCCAAGGGGGACATAGTCAGACCCTGCAGGCGGCAGCACGGCATGGGCGGCAGCATGGTCGTGCACCACCCAGGGCCACTGTCACACGACATGCACATGCTAGCACACAGACTGCCGACACTGTGTGTCTGTGTGCTGGCAGGTGCATGGAAGAGGTGTTAGTGGCCCTGGCTGATGCACGACGTGACACCCATGTCGTGTTACACGCGCTGCAGTCCTTGAATGTGGCTGTTCAGCAGGTGGCCACTGATTTGTTTGAGTTGGCATCCCGGTTGCCACCTGCCGAAGAGCATCACCCGTACCGGCCAAGGCACCTGTGATGGCCCCATGTGCCCTGTGCTGTGCTGGGTTCCCCCCCCCCCCATTGTGTTATGTGTGGTTGGGCATGTTGCCCATTGTTGATGTGACAGACAATAAATGTTTCTTTAACTTTCCAGACCCAATGGTCACGTGTCCATCCTTACACCCAACATGTATGCAAGCATGGGATATGTATTGCGACCTGGAGGGCCATGAGAGGCGGACAAGGGTGTCATACGTGTCCTGCACGCACATGCAGTCAAAGTGGCCATATATGTGTGGGGCCGTGGGTACAGGGTAGGGCCATGGGAAGCTGCCTGGTGGGGGTCCACCAGAATTACACTGACACATGGATATGTGCTGTATAGCCCCATGTGTTGCTGACTGCATGGCCCGCCTGACACATGACACCCCTGTCTGCATAAACCACCCACATGCCCTAGGGGTGTGCCATGGTGTGCAATGTGCATTGCAAGCAGTGGCGATTGTTAGGCAGCTGCACACAGTGGCGACTGTAGGTTGGGCAAAACATCACTCTGGAACACAACAGTATGCGTGAGGTCTGTGAATATTCACCCTCCCTCTCCATGGGTGTGTGGGGGCAACACCCAGCTCATGGCCATGGGTAGCTGACACACCCTGTGAGGGTCACAGCCATCTTGTTGCGGCAGTGCTGCAGGTGTAACTGGCATGCCAAGCCACACATTGGCAACGTGCTAGGGGTGACGGGGATATGGTCATGGACCAACCCTGCATGTTTGCAATACATAAGGGACCACAGGTTCACAAATATGCTACAGACCTGGCATACACTGTTTGCTACAGTTTTATTTTACAAAGGGAACTGTCGACGGGTTGGCCGACCGAGCCTGCCCTGTCCCAATCCCCTCCCCCTCTGCGGTGCAACACCCCCCCCCCCTGTGATGATGGAGGCGCTGGTGGCTGCGGAGCCGGTGCTGGTGCTGGTGCCGGTGCTGGTGCTGGTGCCAGTGCCTGTAACCCTTGCTGGGCTGCCACCAGAATCCCCTCCAGGGCCACACACATGCCCGCAAAAGGTATAGCCCTCACCACCTCTGTGAGGCCCTGTAGCTGTGCCCGTTGCCTGGTACAGCTTGTTCCCGACGACATCAATGGACGCTCTGATGTCCCTCAGCGCATCACGCAGGCCTGTGGGTGAGACAGAGCGCTGTATGAGAGATAGCCCTTGGACTGAGAAAGACATCAACACAGTGACAGGTTGCACATCATCACCAGGGATACTACTGTGGTATGGCTTACTCCTGTAGACAAAGGTGTGTGGTGATGTGGCAGCCTGTGCCACACTAGTGTGGGGAGACCCCACACACAGCACACGGTCCACCCTCAGAGATGTTCTGATGCACGTGTCCCATGTGGCTGTGATGAAACACACATGTTCTGGATGTTCTGCTACGGTTGGGCACTCAGGGGACTGAAAACATGTCTCCCGGACATGGGAGCTGGTGGCTGACACATGGACAGGGACAACAGAGGTACACCATCACAGGTGCCCCTGATAGGGTAGGGGTCAGGGGGACAGGGTGGGGCCACAGGCAGGAGGGAATCAGACCTTGGACACGTCCCTGTTGGAGGGTGCTCTGATCACAGGGGTGCGATGTGTGCATCGGTACAGCAGGCCCTCCCTGGCGCATGTGCACGGCTGCATCATCCGTCTGGCAACGATGTTAGGAGAGGGTACGGCCCATGTTGTGTGATGGCAGGGACATGTTGTGTGTGGGGAGGGGCAAGGTACCAGTGCGTGCTAACTGTCCAATACAGGCGGTGGCCATGGTCTGAGAGGATTGGCCAACAGATGGGGCAGCAGGGGCTGACAGCCCCACAGACAGACAGGCTATGTAATTCCGGTTCTGCACATAGTAGGCGCTGCCCCATGGGGTGTGGTGTGCCATAACACTGAATGAGGGGGGGGGGAGGGCTGTGGCCTGCGGATGGGTGTGCACATGCGGGGTAGGGTCCACCGCTACCTGCAACAGAGGTCATCACATGGCCAGTCTGTCCATGTCGGAGACCGACCCATCTGTGCAATTGGGGGCCATATTGTCATGTCCCCACGAGGGGGACATGTTATTGCCCAGAGTGATATGTCATGCAAGACATCATGTATGTGCGCAATTGGGAGACCCTGTGGGACCCGTCCCTCACCCGGGCCATCTCTCCATGCTCCCTGACCTGGACATCTGGTGGGTGCCAGGTATCTGGGTGTCTGGACTGGCTTTGTTTGCTGTAGGGCTATCACATTCTGGCGGGCAACGACATCTATAGCATGGTGTGACAGGGGGCTGTGTGCCCCAGCAGATCCAGGGCTGCATAGGGCATGGTGGGTCTGTCGCAGTTGCCCCTGGGCGATGTGGCAAATGCCATTCTGATGCATGTGTCTCAGCTGCATGGGTGTGAGGCGGGAGACTCCTGCTAGGTCAATGCATCCCCTTTCTGTTAGCGTGTGTCTGTTGTCAGACAGATGCCTGTGTGTGAGTCAGCACACGCCTGTCAGGGGTATACACTAATATGTTGTGCATGGGAATGTGGGGGATGTAGCCCATGTATGACAGACAATGCTGAACACACTGATCATGATGCCTCCTCAAGTGTGACGCCAACAAGATATTGCTATGTGTGGTGGCTTCCACCCGCAAAGATATCCTTGGTAGCACACACAACAGGATACCTGCTGTCAGTGTTAGACATGCGGTAACACGGGGCAGGGGTGTCAACAGTTGGACCTTTCCTGGACTCCCCAGAGATGTGTGCAGACCTAACTGTACACAGAATGGTTTTGTCTGTGCAGGCTGTGGCAAGGTTATCCATACCAATCGTTGACAACACAAACATTGGAACATAGGAACATGAGATATGCCATACTGGGTCAGACCAAGGACCATCAGGCACAGTATCCTGTCTCCAAAGGTGGCCAATCTCGGCCATACGTACCTAGCAGTTTCCCCAAGGGACAAAGGTCCCACAATGCTTGTATTGGATCAAGCACTGATATCCTGGTTACCTTCCCAATGATGGTTTACGGACCATACCCCAGAAACCTGTCCAGACATGTTACAAACACAGCTACACTAACAGCCTTTACTACATCCTCCGTTAACAGATCCCAGAGTTTGGGTACACCTTGTGTGACAGACCACTTCCTGTCATCAGTCGTAAATAGTTTACCCTGTAGCTCCGGTGCATGTCCCCCAGTCCCGATATATTCTGATATGGTACACAATTGATCTATGTCTACCCATTCCACACCGTCCATGGATCTATAGACCCAGAGCATATCTCCCCTCAGCTGTTCTCTTTCCCAGGTTGACGAGCACAAACCTTTTTGGCCTCCCCTCCTGGGAGTGGACTCACATCCCCCTTGCTATATTGGTGGCTCATATCTGACCCTCATCTGTATTTGCTAGATCCCATTTTAGGGTACGGAGACCAGAGTTGCACACAATATTCAGGGGGCGTTATCACCATCGAACGATATAGAGGCATGACACCATCTCTATTTGTTTTCCACATTCCTTTCCTTATCATACCTACCGCTCTATGTGATCTTTTGGCTGCCGCTGCACATTGGGCCGAGGGTATGAACATCGTATCTGCAATGACGCCTACATCATCTCCCTGTGTGGTGTTGGCTAAGGTTGAACCCTGCATCATGACACCATAGTTTGGTTTGGTCCTCCCCAGGTGCATAACCTTGCACGTCACCACATTAAACCTCACCTGCCATTCTGATCGCCAGTCCTCCAGTTGATCAGGGTCCTCATGCATGTGTCCCGCAATCCCTGTGGGTTTCTACAACGTGGAATAGTTCTGGGTCATGTCCAACTCTGAGAACCTTACTCGTCACAACACCTTCCAGGTCATTTCTGAATATCTCATAAACAGCAGCGGACACAGCACAGATCCCTGTGGTACACCACTATTCACCACTCCCCATTGGGGGAATTGGCCATTTAGCCTACCCCCTGCTTCATATCTTCCAACCAGTTCCTGAACCACAATAGTACACTACCTCCCATCCCAGGACTCTCTTGCTTTGCAGGGGGGCTCTCATGAGGGACCTTGTCAGAGGTTTCCTGACAGTCCAGTTACACAGCAGCAACCGACTCACCTTTGTGCACCTGCGTATTCACTCCCTCCAGATAACCTAACAGAGCAGTGGGACAGAATCCTCATGGTCCAGAGACATGTTGGCTGTCACCCATCAGGTCGTGACTATATACCTGCTGAGTACAGTGATACATTATGATGGTGTGTACCATTTGTCACGGCACTGACGTCAGGCTCACTGGTCTGTGTATTCCCAGATAACCCCCCGAACCCTTTTAAGGATCCATAACCATAACCATGACCATGACCAGGTACATAACCATACCCATAGCCAACACCGTATGGATCAACACTTTCCTCTGCATGTTAGCCTCCCAACTCCCACACATGGACCCCAGGTTCATTGCATCAGGGCACACATTCCTGTAGGTACGGCTCACATGCTAGCAGTCACCCAGCTGATCATCCACCTGGCTTGCTTCCCACTGCGTGGCTATGGGTCAGACCCAGGGGCACCCATGGGTGGATATGAGGACTGGTTTGTGTGTCTGTGCGCTGGTAGGTATACGTTCCAAAATATGATGACATAAGGGGTGTGGAAATGGGGGAATTCATGTATCCACAGCTTTCACCCTGGGGCTCCCCCCCCCCCCCCGGCAGCAGTCATGTTTCCCCATCAGGGCCTGACACTGAGGGATTCCCCAATGGAGCAGATCATGCTACATATGTAGTTCCCAGCTGTCGTCCAGGGGTGTAGGCAGGGCATAGGTCAGTGTTTCCACCTGTGCTCCCATTGCTGTGAGGGTTCCTCGCTAGATGGCCTGGCCATTATGTTCAACAGTTCCCATGTCCAGCCGCCCAACATGGTTCCAGGGACACTGGGACTCTCTGCACATACCATCTGGCACGTGTCCCAGGGTCCCTTCGACGTGCAGACGCCGCTGTCAGGGGTACCATCTGGGGACCCCTAGCTCTGCAGCACCACCTCCCTGACCCACAACCACTCCACTGATGTGGACCTGCCCTCTGATTTTGTCACCGTACACGTACCTCCCCTGTGTCGGCGCCACCTCACAGTGCATCTGCGCTTCATCCCTCGAAGAATCACATGCCAAATCGGTCTGTGCACTGTGGCCTTTGCATCTGATGATGTAGCTGGGGATCAGGATCATACTCCCTGAGATGATAGTCCACTCTAGATGGCACTCCATGTGGCCTCTGCCTTGGTGTGTGCTACACCCCAGCACTGCACAGCTGTGAAGACTCAGGCCCTGCCCTTTGTGATGTGTACGTGGGGTACACCTCATAGCCCTCTTGCATGGACACACGTTACCACACACCAGCTCCCTTTCTGTCTCTGGGTACCCTGGTGCATTCTGGGAGCGGTCGTGTGTCATCGCAGGTACCTGCTGTCACATGCCATACAGGACTGACAGTTTGCTTGTCCAGGGTCACTAACCCTTTCAGGGGCTCCCTCCTGACCTATGATACGCTTGCTTGTCACCGGGTTCACACAACGCTGCAGTTATGTAGGCATATGACTGTGTCCATTGGCCCTCAACTGCTGTGCTGTTTGTCACCTGACCATCCGCCACCCAATGCCATACCCCTGTGTCTCTCACGCCAATATGCCACATACATAAACCTCACCGGTAGCAGCTGTTGGTGTACAATGAGACAAACAGCACAATGCCATCACACATTGAACATTTACATACACCTTGTGTATGTGACCACCTCATGGCACCCACCTTCAGCCTTGCGTGCTCCACCTGCGCCATGGCTGTGCAACTCTGACATCAGGACATCCATCGTGTGGGCTGGAAGGGGCCTGCAGCTGTTGTGGTGGGGGACCCATAGCCTGGCTGGCAACAGGCTGCTGCATGTCTCCGGCCGTCCCAGCTGCTGGTCCGCTGGTCCTGGGGGGTGAGGGCTGTGGGCCAGTTGCATCTGTGCTTGTGGCTGTTTGCTGTACCTCTGTGTCCTCCCAGGCCTGAGGCACATCCTCCTCCGGCTCATCCACGTCCTCCCCCTGCTCGTCCTCATGCGCCCCCATGCTGCTGTAGTCACCTGTGATGTGAGCAGTAGAGGAGGGCTCAGATATGTATCTACGCAACAACAGTATATCCGCTAGTGCTGTGGTTAACACATACATGCGGGGATGTTGGCATGCATACTGCTTACACACTCCCCTGCTTCCTTCACCAACCCATACATTACAGCCATGTCCCCTCACCTGTGGTACATGTGGGTGCAGTATCCCTGTCCGTGTGTCCTGATTGGCAGTAAGGTGCTCATGGACACAGGCCCCTTCCTGCCCCCATCCCATGTCTCCCTCCCTATGCGCCTCTCATGTCACCGTTTGCCCTTGGTTTCCCTGTGCTACCACCCGCCTCTGCCACCCCCTTTCAGAGTGTGCAGGGCCAGTATATTGGGCATGCGCCCATGGCGGATAGAGTTTGGCGGGGTGCGTGACATTCAGGGCTGTGGGCTGTGATGCTGTGCAGTAGACACCTCTGGCACCGTCATGCGGCTGTCCACACACATGCAGGACTGGGCAGCTTATATGTTACCTATACATGCCTTCCTGCACGTCCACACATGACTACAGGGTACAGCAAACACTGTTGTGGGGGTGGGGGCGCGTCTGATTGGCGTTACCAGATATGTGACAGGTGCGGTTAGGGCTGGGATGGGGAACATGTGCAAACTGTGTCCTGCAACCTGGCACCACAGCAGGGTTTGTGTTTGGACAGCATACACACATGCCCTATCGGGGATAGGTACAGGGTGTGGCGCGTGTGACACATAAGGGGTGTGTTTGCATGGGGCTACGTGGTCTGCGGTGCTGATCACAGGTATGTCCTGTGAGCTACCTGTTAGCGGTGTGTGTTGTTGGGGCAATGACAAAAATATACATGGCAGTGTGCTCAAATGTCATGCTATGCGTCACAACATTACCTGGGCATGACATCACTCTGCTAGATTGGCACATCAGTCCCAGTCCTATCGCTGTGCGACCTTCAACAGTTACGCAGTCACGGGATGGAGCGGATGCTCCATGGTACACAGCGGACTGTGGGGATACCCTCATCCCATTACAGAAACCCGGGAGACACTGGTGCTGCTACCATGCAAATGTTGCCCTGACAACAGTCATCACCCACCCATCTGCTAGCCGCACGGCATTCTCTGTGTCAATGACATGGTAACACACTGATACCATGTGGAGATCTCACAATGGTCCACAACAACATTTGTAGCTAGTTTGGACCCTGTCTAGGGGGCCATCCCTCAGGGCCCCGAGCTGAGATACACCCTCAGGACTTTGCGACTCACCTACAATCTCAGTTGTGCCTTATCAACAGTCCCTCTGTGACAACCACTACACCTGTGCAGGATATCCCTGGCGCTATCTCGCCATTCTGTTTTACCTTACGACAAAGGACCTGAGGGCACCATAGCAACCCAATTCATCTCCACATCCCAGTCCGCTCCATGCCATGCCTCCTGGGTCAAGGGCCTTCGCAGTCACATCGGCCCAGTGATCAACAACATCATGTCCCTTTCCTCTTCACCTGGATCATTACCTGCAGTCCTTCAGCATACCTCAGCTATACCCCTGTTGACAGACTGCAATCTGTACCCTCTAAAGGTGGGTTCCTGCTCACCCATCTCTGGCATACCTATACTTGCTGAGATGATTGTGGACGTGGACCAACGACAGCTACAGGGACATATTGACTGTGCTGCACCACTGGACCCCGCCAACATCGCCCCAGGGAGCTCCATGTAGTCGACACCCTCCTCACCCTACTCTACAGCTAGATGATATATGGCATAGATGATCCCCGACTGGGTTTGCCACCTCCCAAATCTGGACATCCCCACAGCGTGTCAATCAGTGACTGACAACCCCCTTGTGGCGGGTATAATTGTGCGGGGCATCACTGCAACAGCGGTTGAATGGTGCAGGTCCGATCTATACCGAAGATGGCAGCATGTCTGCTCAGGGGTCAGAACATCTGAACCCTCCCACCAGCATCAGGGTCTTAACCAATGCTCATCACATTCTATCCCCCTATTGAACATCTACATGCAACCTATCTGTGGGGTCATACATCCATTTAGTGTTGTCTACATGCCTTATGGCGATTACATTGTTCTCTACACACCCATCTCCAATGCACATATGTCTCTCTCCCCTCCATACCCTGCCGCATGCATATTTAGGGTGTCTTTTTCTCTTGAAACCTCCATATGTAACCTATGACAACGGAGGTCCTCTTGATCATGCGCAATCCCAACATCATCCCACCACATCATCTCAAGACTAGGGGAGATGTACTGCAATCTGAGCCCTCCTCACGTTACCAGTATTTCATTCTGTACCTACGCCGCAATATCATATCACACACATAAAACACAGTCAGACCTGTATACTACATGATCCACTCTTTGACACACCTACGCTCCATGTTGGAACCAGACTGTTTGCTGACAACATACCATGCACTGATGATCCCACACGTCAATGACGTGACCATCATTCGTCAGGTTCCTCACTAATGCACCTTATACCCGTTACAGCTGCCAATGACTGACACAGCAAGGTTACCTCTTGGGGACGCCGTGGATAACCATGTTTCCCTGTGCTGATGAACTTACATTGGCTAGCTATTCTGACCAGCATTTCCTTTATTAACGTACCTTACACGTTTAACGACACTAATCGGCTCTACGCTGCATCCTTGTCATCCCCTACTCACTGTACTACACCAGAGAGAGCGACAGCATCTGCGACTATCACCTCCCTAGAGCTACAGACGGCCATCACAAGCTGTGCTTCCCCTGCAACCGACAGGACCTTTCACCTTTGTGCCCCTAGGTGCTGGAATTCAGCACCCCCTTGCATCTGGCCTATCAGCAGCTTATCGCACTTCAGGTAGGCCCTCACATTCTATCTCTCAGAGCTCTTCCCTATAGATTCATCAACACCTGTGGTCCTCAGCGAGCCCACCCACGTACACAATTGCATGATGTGTCAGGGACCTGCTTGCGCTGATAATATATATCTGACGGTGGTATATGTACCTGGCACCTTTTCGTGGTAACATGTACCTAATCATTATGGTACATCTGTGGAAACCCTGTACATTGTTTGCCTTGGTATTCACGTTCCGTACCTTGTCATCTGTGAGCTCATGCATGTTGATTGTACTGGGATTAGGGTCCCTGTTAGACACGCTGATGCTGAATAGTGCGGTGTATGAGGGGATATAGATATGTAACTTACTACATAGATATACAGGGTGTACACTCCGGGGGACATTGAGATGGTCACCTGTGGAGGGTGTAGACTACTTACACCTCTGATCAACACACATGTGGTGTGGCAGACCTGCTTATCTATGACTCACACCTGCAACGCTTCTGCAGAGGCATATTCAGATTACCTTCTCGCATCACCGACCTGTAACATTTTGCTGATCACCTCATGGGTTAGGGTATGTTCCTAGCCGGCCTTAGACCTCTACCTTTCCTGCTGCACCTGCACAGGTCTCCTATCATTGACCACCGTTGTATAACATGTATTTTGTTAGGTTGGACAGTGAGTATCTGGCTGCTGCTACTATGGATCTACACAGTCGCAGCAGTCAGGTGAGCATTGTCAGTGCTGATAAATCACATGTCATCTGACATTGGTTAATGATTAGCCTGATGTTCCGTGGACAGACTGTGGTGACAAGGACATCGGACAGGAAAACACTATATTATCCTGTCAATAGAGAGGTACATGCTACAGGTCAGTGATGCATGAGGGCATTCTGCCTATTCATCTTCCATGGCGTTGCATGTGTGAGTGTACGACCTGCATATCTGCCGCACCTGGTCTGTATTGATCAGAGGTAGAGGTGGTCTAGACCGTCATCCAGTGAGTCCACCATGTATTTCTTGAGGGTATTCTCTGTATATCTATTTTATATCTCCTGTGATTGGAACCCACTAATCGTGACAAAAAACATTCATACTGGTCACAACAGGGAGATGTGTGCCACATGCATGTGTGGCCTGTGCTCAGACCTCACCCAGGCTGTGTGCTGCGACACAATGCATCGGGATACCCGTGGGGCCAGGATACTGGGCACCGTCCATCACAAACATGGGTGTCAGCCATCTTTCCGCACGGTAATTCCTTTGTGGTGACACACAATGAGTGCGAGGGGGGCCATCACAAGAGGGACAGGGTGCACAGTGGCAGATTGGACTGCAGGACGGCAAGGTATGTTCAGTGTCCATGCAGACATGTTCACCAGAACAGGCGCTGACATCGCAGCTGGGGTTTCAAGGGCCCTGACAGAAGGTACAGCAGCACAGATGGGACTGTCGTGTCAGAGGGGACTCTCACAGCAGTGATCACACCAGGTACTGGCTCACAGGGATTTGCAGGTCGATATGAGGGGGGGGGGCATGCTCTGGATGCATTGTGTGGACCTACACACTCAGTTATGAGTGTGCTGTGGACTCGGGGGGGGGGATGTCATGGCCAGTGGGGCCGGGGAAGGTGTCTGTGCATAGCTAACAGCAGTGCCCTGTCACGGTTATTGCAGGAGGGACAGAGCCCCTTGACATGCAACCTGTCTGACAGTGTGGGACTGATGGACCTCTGTGATGCTGTGATTGCGTCATTGCATACATATGTTCCAGACTGGGCTGGTGACATCATAGGGTTGACGTTGGGTGAGATATGTTAGGGTCTGGGGGCATCTTCTCTGGGTTCTATCCTGTATGTGCTTTGCACATGTATTGGCCCGGGGCATGGATTCCCTACATGTGACAGCTGAGGTGAGGCTTGGGTGATGGAAGGGGTGAGCTATGCCGCACAGTGCATGTTGTGTAGATATCTGGGGGACAGTGTTTGCTGGTCTGCCTATCTACACACTGTGTACGGCAGCGGTATACAGTTTGCAGCTGTGAGCTCTGTTCGTGTCAGCTTACAGGTTCAGTCACACCTGGGTGTTGTTACAGTGAGCCATGTTGATTTGTCCATTACATGGCCTGTCCAACCCTGACACCTATTTTGATTGACAGGCGTACACTGTGGGGACTACCTCTTAGCCATTGCGTACTAAGAGTTTGAAAGGTGCACATGCCTAGCTGATAGACCTGCTTCATATTGGCAGTTACATACTGACCTACGCATAGACTGTTGCCTGGACATTGTTACACAACAAATTGTCAGACGTACCTGCCAGCGGGTGTGCGGTGTCCAGGAGCTCAGGAAGGCCACATGTGTAAATATCCCCCAGTCTTGCTGCAAGCTCATGCTCGAGAGGGGCGATAGTGGGCAGATGAGGGGGCCCCCACCACCTGTCCCCATGGCATGCTGGTGTTCGGCCACCATCACGTGCCGTACACCTCTTTTTATATCTGAAAATCGTTTTTTTCAGACTATCCGTGTCCCTTTGTGGGCCACCCGCCCCAGCCACTGCTAGCCTCCCATCCTCCACACAGCATTGCGGTTCCCCACGCTTGTTTGGCTACTGAGGCGGCCCAAAGAGGACATCAGAGTTTCTCCAGGACCAGGCTCAGGAGGATGTGGTTCTCTGGGTCACTAAATTTCAGCGCCCTCCTCCGCTGAGTAGCTGGCACAGGTGGGCACTTTCTTTTGCCAGTGTGTCGTTGCATTTCCACATCTTTTGCCCCCGATGGGCCTGCACGGGCCTCAGGCACCAGTGGCACTGCCCCACCCGCCTCTGCAGTTCACTGCTGTTCTGCATCCCCACCAGCCTCCTCAACATTCACCCCCTCTCTCCCCCTCTCCCCCTCTCTCTCCATTACCTTCTCCGCTCACCACTCCCCACCGCAGCCCAGGACACCACACAACCACCCTACACACTGCAGAACCAGCCCACCCCACCCCACAACAATCTGCCCTACCCTGCACAGTACACCACAATGCACACAGAACTGACACGGACACAGTGATACACCATATACACTACGGCACTTTACAGACACACAGCCTCCTCTCCCCCTACAACACCCTCTACCATCTGCACTAACACTCACGCCTCTGTCCTCTCCACAGTCCCTCAGTAGGTCTGACAACACCCTTGTCGTTTACCTGTGGTACAGTGTGTTTTATACCATGTTACCCTCGCTGTTTGCCGTTGCGAATGCGCTGTTCCTTCTTTTTTTTTTTCCGCGCCGTGGATGTGTGCGTCGGCGCACCACGGATATGCGTCAGAGCTGTGCATGGCAATGTATGGCTGCTGAGCACATAGACGCACATGCGTGCATCACGCTTACACGGTCAGGCGCGGCGAAAACGTAAGTTTTATGCTCATTTCTTCCTTTGCGCATTCGATTTTGCTGTTCGTCTTCTTTTCCGGCGCCACAGATGTGCGCATGCGCTGTCGTCTTTGCACGCCGCGGATCTGCGTCAGAGCTGGGCATGGCATGTATGGCTGCGGCGCACATAGACGCACATGCGTGCATCAGGCTTTACACGGTCCGGCGCGGCACCCACGGACGCCAGGGCTCAATGGGATGCACATGCGCGTGAACGCACATCCGAGGCGCGCACTGACGCACAACGGCACAGGCGCACATCACCACACCGGAAATACATCTATATATCCTCAGCAGCGATAGTACACATTGAGGGTTGTATTGTAGGCGAGGTGTACGTTTGGAGAGGCTGACATATTGATCAGGGCTAGGATATCTGTGTAGTTTCATTCTCTATTTGTGTTGTACTGTGTGTATTGTGTTGTGTATTGCATCCGTTTGTTCCGTTTGTCAGTCGGTGTTTGTGAGTTGGTCACTGTTGTGGGTGCTTTGGGTGTGTGTTGTCGTGTGTGTGTGCAGGCCCGCGGGGGGAGGTGATGGCTGGGATATATGTGTCTGCATGTGCCCTGGCAGGTGAGCAGATGCTGCGGTTGCCGGACAGGGGGGATGGTGTCCCTGGGGCTGAGGCACAGGGCATGGGTGTAGTCCCGCAGCAAATCAGACCTGCAGCTGTGGAGGAGGGCCAAGCAGCTGGTGTACGTGCCCAGCGCAGGAGACGTGCCGAGGTGCAGGCTCGGCAGCCATCGCCTCTACAGGCCCAGGGCCCAGCTCCAGGACATGCGTGAGGACCAGGTCATCTCCCTGTACAGGCTGAGCACAGGGCTATTAGGGAGCTCTATGAGGATCTAAGACCTGACCTCTGTCCCTGACTAAATCGGTCACATGCCATACCGGGTTTAGTTAAGCTCCTTGCTGCTTTACATTTCTTTGCCTCTGGCTGTTTCCAACACTCAGTGGGCGCAGTGGGTGGCATGAGCAGGCCCTCGTTCTCCCTATGTCTCCACCAGGTAACTGCGTGCCATGGTCAGCCGGGTGGGGAATTACATAGCCCTTCCCCACACTAGGCAACATTGGGCGACCCTGAACCAGGCCTTTGCGGCTGTAGCTGGGATACCACACGTGATGGGAGCTATTGATTGCACACATGTTTGCCCTGGTCCCGCCTAGAGACAGGGAGGTGGTGTTCCGCAACCGCAAACACTACCATTCCCTGAATGTTCATGTTGTATGTGATGCTAATCTTCATATTCTGAATGTGGTCCCACGGTTTCCAGGTCCACCCATGACTCCTATATCCTGCATCACTCAGCACTATTTCGCCAGTTTGAGGAGGGACTGTATGGGGACTGCATCCTGCTGGGTGAGTATGTCGACATATATGAATGTCGTCTGTAGGATATATCATTTTCTCATTTAACATCTATTATATATTTAAGTATATACTCTCTGTGTGTTAGGCAGCTGAGCTGACCGTTCAGCAGACATTATGAACGGGGTGGAGATGTTGAGCTGCATGCAACATGATGTGACATGTCACATCTGGTTTGACACAATACCTGGGGGTGACATGCTGATGTTGTAGGGGGACATATGCACATGTTCAGATGCATGTACATGGGTGTGCATATCAACATGTGTGTGTATTTCACTGGGCCACAGGTGGGTTGGTGGGTTTGTTGCCCATCTCACCCACCTGGTCCCTGTCCATTTCGTGCCTTTTGAGGTAACTGTGTTATGTCATGTACGTTTACTGTGATGCACAATCCAGGACACCTATCGCTTATCATGTGTGTGTGTGAGGGCCACACCCCTACACAGTACTGGGGTTCTTGAACATTGTTTGGGGAATGACATGGGTTGCTCGATGTTTGGGTGTTTCGGCACATATGATGGATGTTCATGACCTTGGCAACATTGGGTACACATTTCCATAGGTCGGGTGATGCATTGGGCATGGCCCATAACATGTGTGCATACACACGTGTGGTGTGCATTACTTTGGGCCACTGCAGATGGGCGGTAGTTCGGCACCATTGTAATCTCATTAACCTGATGTGTCTCTGCCTTTGAGAGTTGTGTCAGCAAGGCCAGGGGCGGACTTGTGAGCGGGCAGAGAGGTGTGGGGGCCCCATACACAGGTACCTTGCCAGTCTCATTAGTTGTGATAGTGCAGGGCTAATGTGGGCTACAGTGTGCAGATCTGTGGAGCACAGCTTAACAGGGATGTGAACATGATGGTGACATTGGACAGGGTGTCCACCTGAGATGGTTTGGTGGGCAGCAGTCCACAGCATATGGCAGCAGACTGCTCTCTGTCGGTATGTTGTCCTTAGTGGACACAGTGTTTGTGAGTTGTTATTTGGTTGATGTTGTCCAAGCCCAGGTCACACATGTTCTGGGTGTGCGCCTACATTGCCCATACAACAGTATTGTGGTAAATAGCTTGCTAACATATACGTGAAACAAGTTTACTGTGTGCTGCAGGTTTAGGCAGCCAAAGGTGGTTTCAGAGAAGCGGACAATGACTGCAGACCAGAAACGCATGTGCCACACATAGCAGATCTTTGTTTGCAAAACTGGGACATTGGTGTTATTTGCCATGTCTGTCCAGACTACAGGGGCCCTTCATGACATTTCTATCACCATAGGTCGTCTTCTGTCAAATGTATATTTTGTGCTGTCATATGGTTCTGTCAGGATGTGTCATGCATTTGTCTCTCAGGTCCATACCTCGTGTGAATTTGTGGTGGTATGCGCTCATGAATTCACATGCATTATTCTCTTTTTGCAGGTGATGCAGGGTATGGATGTCGCCCCTGGCTGCTAACCCCCTGTGCGTCAACCACGGACACGTGCAGAGCGGAGGTACAATGAGGCCCACGCCTCCAGCCCGCTCTGTCATAGAGCGCACCTTTGGCGTTTTGAAAAGTCGCTTCAGGTGTCTGGATAGGACAGGTGGGGCCCTTACAATATGAGGCAATGACTGTTTGCAGAGATAATCGTTGCCTGTTGCATCCTGCACAACATTGCTCTCAGGCATAATATTACTGCAGAGATTAATGAGGATCTGGCGGAGGATCCACCGTGCCCCCCTGTACGTGCCAGTGGTGACACACAGGCAGGCACAGCGGGTCAGGCAGAGGTTGATTGCTGAGATATTCAGTGGTATGTATTGCACATCCTCACACATATTTGTGCTGTTGTGTGCATGTGAGATTTATAACGGGTGATGTGTCTGAACAGAATAGCATACAGATCCATGACTTGCATTGTCCTTATGCTGAACATTTCACAGTAACATATGGCCATGGGTGTGCGATGGACAATGTGGACAGGTCACAACAGTGGTTTTTGTTGTTTTTCGGGGTTTGTGTGTGTTGAGACACCTTTATGAGCTTTTGGGGGTCACAGTAACCAGTTAGTGTCTGTGTGTGATAGCAACTGCTGTGCAAACACACTGATGTCGTCTTATTGTGTGTGTGGGGCACGGGGTCGGGCATATGATCCGGGGTGTCAATGGGGGGTAGAGGGCACATTTGTGGAGAGCTCTCATGCGGCCACCTGGCTTATGTACTATAATCAGGGTGTGTTTGTGTGTGTCTGTCATGCTATTATGGGCTGGCTATGTCTGTATGCTATATTGTTGTCATGCAACATAACCAACATAGCACAGTACACATGCGCATGACTGCATGCCCATGATGGGATTGATTACATGTGACAGGTGTTGCTACCACACCAAAACGGTACCATACAGTATACCGATTAATGTAGCACATACATGGCTAGGGTTCGGCATGTGGACATGGGCAGTGTGCAGCCGGGGGTCCATATCATTGTTTTACTCATATCTAGTGAGGTGTCATTCATTGCAGTATTTGCAATGTACCCACATACAGATGTGCAGCGGGTCCAGTGACTCAACGGGTGCATTACACGACACTACTGTGGTGCGGCATGTGTTATTTGTTTGGTAGGTTAAGCGGTTTTGCAAATAAAGGGTGGCATATGTGGGTGGATACTAATCTCCAACATCTGCCTCATGGCTCTGGTACATGCTGTAAGTCTGTCTGGTTAGCACAGTACACAGCCACAAAATGCCTTGTGTACACTGGCAAGGGATGTTATGTCCACATAACAACACAGACCTATTTGGGAGATATGTGGTGCAGGTGCACCTATCGCCTATCCATGGATTAACATTCTCCCTGATACCCAGTGGGATGACATGACGCCATCATGGTCTGCTGAGCGTGGGGGTGTTGTTTGGCACACATGGTGCTGACATTGCCATGTATTTAGGCACATGATCTGCCACACAGATCTACGTAATCATTGATGTACGGGATTTACACTGCATAATATTTCCTTTGCACAATGGTTACAGGGGGTGGGTACAGCATATTACCATGTGTCTCAGGTATTTACACTTGCATAACACAAACATTAGGGCAGTCATGCACACAGAGAGGGGTAATGTTGTCAACCTGGCCAACACAGACGGATAGGGTGACCTTGTGATGTGTTGCACACATGGGGTTTGCAGACACCTCCTTAGACAGGGGTGTGGACCAACCGAGGGGGGTGGGGGGAACTGTGTTGTAGGGGGACTTTTCTTGGGTATCATAGGTCTGCATGCTGCCTCTCCCATGTGGTATATCAGTACAGTGAGAGGGTGAACAGTCCAGTCGGTGGGTCTAGGTTATGGGGTCTGCCAGCTGGTGACATTGCGGTGTACTGTGGGTTTCACAGATGGGAAATAACATATAATTTGTGGTGCTTGGTTTCCCTCTCCACAGGACCCGCTTCATGAGGATGATGTTCCAATGTACCATTGGACACATGAGGGCCCATTGTCCAGGTGGCTGTGGTCCAGGGTAGGTGGATCTACAGCTACATTGTGTGTATATGGGTTCATTGGTACCACATGTCGCCTGTCATGTGTCATTTTAGGCAGCTGGTGTTGTTACACCTCTCCCCTGACAGCCTCCCTTACCCATGTCTTGGTGTTTGTGACCCATCTCCCCATGTGTTTGTGTACAGTATGTTCGCAAGGTGCACCTTTTCAGTCAGATGTAAAGCAGAGTTATATATGTTTTTGGTTGTCGTGTTTTACAGATACTGACTTTGCTATCTACACCATCATAGTTTGATCAGACATCAACAGGATATCTGTGCATGCTGACTTGGCCATGATGTGCACAGGTTTGCACTTGTGCACATACAGGCCATGTATTTCAGCTGTTTCCACTGACCAACGTATACTGTGTGTGTTTGTGCACTTATGTTTTGAATATGTCGTCCGGCATTGGCCAGGCATGGTACATTATCATGTGCTGTCATGGGTGTGGGCACCTGCGGGGCAATTGTGGGGTGTGCTACCTCTACTGGTGTGCTGCTCATCTTGTCATGATGGTCCACATGTGTTGTGAGCTGTGAGTAGCAATGTGTCCTTGTATTTTGGGAGACAGGTGTTTGAGCACCATTTATTTCTCTCATATGTAGGCATGATGTGGAGATGCATCAACAGTTGGTGTACATGGTAAATCGACATGTCTGGCTGACATTGTCTCCCTTCTCGCTGTGACCTGATGTGGCTATGCAGTACTTTGAGGAATTGATTGATGGACGCATGATGCACACATAGGGTTTGTTTTAACTTTGCTAAATCGGTTATTACATGTGGCTGTACCTGTCCTGGGGTTTATGATCTTCACATGGACATGTTTATGTTGCATCTCCTGTAGACACAAACAGCATGCATATGATGTGTGTAGCTGTGAGATGCCGGTGTGACCTGTGATTGTACATAACCATATCCATGGGACAGCCGTGCCTGCATTTACATGTACTGTTGGCTGTCATCTACATTATATTTGATATGCATCTCCTGTAATTTGTGACCTTTCATCCCTTTAGTCTGTATTTTGGGCATTGTGAATCTTGGCAATCTGTTCTGTTTTTGGCAAGGTGTCTAACAATACCATACTTATCCTCTCGTGACACAGGGCAGAAGACATAACAGCAACATTTCCTACAGGGCATCTTACCTCAACATCCAACGCCTGTTGTGGGACTGACCTTCAACTTATTCTTTCTGGGAGACTGTGCCATTGGATGTTTTACCTATATTGGTGGGACCACAGGCCTGTGATGGACATTGTTGCTATTGGACCACTGGTTTACCCATGAGAGACCTGTACAACACACAGTGTGTGGCATGCTGTGGCTGTGTGTCCTGCTGATTACTGGGACACAGAGGACATTTCTGGACTGTGTCATATTGGACAGTGGCACTTTACTGTGCATGGCCAGGTTTGCATGGTTGGTTTTGCAATGATCTTTTGTATGTCAGGGACAACTTTCTTTTGGGACACTGTTCGCATAATGGACTGACATTAGCTATGTATTTATGAAATGACTAAACAGTTGGTTATTTTATAGGTGTGTCCACTGTGTGTGACATGGCACACATGATATGTTAATTAGTGGGTTTCAACCATCAGCATACAGCCCATGTTTGTGGCATGGGGGCGAACACATGGAGGGATCCAATTGTCTATGTCCACCTGCCCCACACCTAAACAAGGTGCAGGTTCTGCCACATACACACTTTCATGCCCACCACCATCCTTGATAGATGTGTGTGAGGGGGCAGGGGTGATTAGATTCATGTGTGGAATCACTGTACAAATTTTGCCACCAGATGGTGCCTGTGCTACACAATGACTATGTTTGTTAGACACTGCATGTGGACCAATGAGCGTTGTCTGTTTCACTGTAGGCTGTCTGCCCATCATTTGCATATGGACATGCTAGTTACTGTATATGTTTACTGTACAGACGTGACACTCTGCATGTATGGCCACGCCTTGCATTGCACATTTGCAGAATCCTGTTTTCCCCCCTGCATTGACAACAGTCTCATTAGCCCATTATATTTGGTGTGTGCCATTGTGGGTGTCCATCGCCCTCCTACACTTCAGCATTTGCATGGACCATGCTATAGGTAGCCGAACACTATCCACCAAACAAACAATGCAAGGGGACATACTGCACGGTGTTATGTCTGCACCTTTCGGGGAGTTGTGTGTTTTGTATTCTCTCTGTGTTCATGTGTCCCTGCTACCTGTTAGCATGCAGTCATTCAGCTCTAGATGATATGTGTGATGTACACTGTGCTGCAGCGGACCCTCTGGCCGATGGGAAAAACATTTTTAAATGTTGAGCAAAACAGGTTTCAGATGCAATATCCTGAGGGCCCACATAGAGGGAGCAGGAGAGCCAGCCTGGATGCAGAGGAACCACGCCTCTATGGGCAGGACTTGCGAATCAGTCAGTCCCGATTTTAGCAGGGACAGAGCTGAATCAAAGAGAAAATGAGCAGGCCGAAGTGCAGAGAAACAAGGAGCCACTTGGAGAGCAGGCCAAGAAGCAACTTGGAGAGCAGGCCGAAGAGGAGGCCAAGAAGCAACTTGGACAGCAGGCCAAGGAGTAGGCCGAGGAGTAGGCCAAGGACCAGGCCCAGAGACAACTCCAAGGAGCAGCACTTCAGAGAGCAGTCAAGGAAGGAGGTGCTCTCCCATCCAGCTGGTGAGAAAGCCCTATCCAGGGAGAAGGGCTAAGCCACAATCTGATGGAAAGACATCGAGCTGAGAGGGATACTCGAGACGAGAAAGGTAGTTTTAAAGATTTCCTATAGATGTAACACGAGAGAGGGGTGGAAAAATCAGAGGCCTGGTGAACAGGGAACAGCTGAGAATGGCGCGGCCACCAGCTAACTGCCACGGGAGTGGAAGCAAGGGCCGAGGACATCAGCTGCAGCCCTGCCTCAAAGACGTTTCTCCACACTCTGGAGAAAGAGAGACACAGTGGGACTACTTGAGCCAGCAGGAATTAGAAGATAATCAGGCTAGGCTCAAGCCTTCCCTGGAAGAGACTACAGAAAGCTCAAAGGAAACACAGTTAATTGCCTGTGATTGTTTGCCTAAACCTAGCACAGGAGAGGAGCAGAGGAGAGGATTTTATCTGTATAATAATGACACTTTTAGGCAGCAAGTAAAAGATGATTTCCCCAGGACGAAAACTGTTGGTGCTAAAGGTTGGGACAAGAGAGCTTTTACAACCAGGGCAGATGAACAGCCAGGGTTCTATCCTATGCCATGAACCAACGGCCCAAGCTGACAAGCAAGCATTCGGACACGTTTGGCACACTTTTCAGGAAGCCCCAACTCAGCCCCATTGATGCTTTCTGATTCGGAGCTCTTCAGGACATGGAATGGCTGACAGTGGAATCTGGGGGTGAGGTGGCAGGGGAACCCATCGTATGCATTTATTGTACAGTAGGAAGACTATAATCTGTTTGATGTTAAAGAATGTATGAAGTGAATACAGGATGCCTTATGATTTAAGTTACTGTGAAGATTAACATTTGTTACTTTGACCATTTTTGTGTGAGTGGATCCTGATGCAAGGATTACTACGGCCCTGTTACTTTCTTAACCGCATATTTGGACCATATTGCGCAAAGGAGAAATAAATGCCTTTTGTTGTTTCCCTACACTTGGCTGTGACGTAACTTTATTGGGACGTTGGCAACGAGGTTGGCCCAAAGGTCCGCTACCTTATGACCCTCGCAACTGGCCAAACCCTGATTCCCCCTAATCTTATGCGCTCCCCAGCCTCCGGTGGAAACACTACACTGCCACCAGAGGGGGCTGCGGGGGACAACACTGACTCCTTTCTGATGTGCCAGTCAGCCATTATGTGGGAGGATCGACATGACTTTATGAGGGTGTTTGTCACATGACAACATTGTGCCAGCATATGTTTTTCTCATTTGGGGGCCACCTGTGTTGCATGAGGGCTATGTTGGGGGGGGGACATGTGATGTGTTTGGGGTCCTAAGCTTACAACGCCATAGCATCTACATGCCCTCATATGTAGCTCACACATTGTGGCCAGGCAGTAGATGCTCGGGGATGTGGCCCTGGTACCCAGTGCATATCATGCACCTGGTACACATTAGATCTCATGCCACACTTAAATTTGTGACTCAGACAATGACCTTTATGTGGCATGTGTGTTTGTTCACCTTGCTGATTGTGTTCACATCTTGTCAAAAGGGAGGCACGGCTTAGCTTTTGAATTATGATTATCACTGTGTACAGTTAAACTGTTGCTAGGAGTGATCCAAGCTAAAGTAGGTATTTTTAAAGGGACAGTTCTTGTTTATTTTTGCTGCTTGGTCATGTTCACACACATGCACTACAATGTTGTTACCTTTGAAATAAGTCTTGACTCCTTCTGACCTTCGGGGGAACTGCCCGGTGAGTATACCTGGGACAATGTTTCCTCAAGTTACTTTTCGCATAGGGCCACATGATCTGGTTTTGTGTAAACTGAGGCCTGGTTGCCTTGTGTTGCAAAGACAGTTTTCTGAAAACACTAGGCCTGCTCACTCATCTCATAGTGACCACATTCTATCACTTGGGCTTCACAACTGTCAAGTTGCTTTGCAAAGGTCCATGTCCCACCATGTGCTCACAACAGTTGTAACGATGCCAGATGTGTGCAATTGATGTTCCTGCTCCTTTTGCACATCAACTGGTTCTTACTGGATTCACATATCAGACCCCTGTTCTTTGGGAATATTTGACTGTCGTCCTTGGGGCTCAGTGTGTTCTTTGTGGGTTGTGGTTGTTTTGGCACGTGATTTTCAAATTCGGAGTTATCCAGGTAGCCCACAAACATTCCTTAGTAATACTAATTGTTTTTGGGGTGATTTAGGTTATGATGATGACTTGACCAATTAGTTCACAGCAGGTTCCATCACCTCTTACACCACACCCTTGTCGCTGGTCAGGGGTCCAGCCCCAGCAGGGGCGGTGCACTGTTCGTGCTGCCTAGCCAGCAGAGAGTATTATCTTGATTATCAGTAGCTTTCCTCTCATTATGTTGTTTTACACTGCACATGTGCACCTGGGGGTACTGTGGTCGGTGAAGTTTGAGTTTGTCAACAGGTGTGATGTTCACCTTTTTCATGTGTTGTTCTCTGCTGCTCCTGTCCATGGATTCACTACCATTGGCTTCGGCCACGACAGTCCTCCACTGCCCTTGGGGATTAGGTGCTTTCCATCTTGTTGATGTCTGTATATATTTATAATACTTCTTATCGATCAAATTTGTTTTGGTATTACTCCACTTTTCACAGGGTCAAGAGGAGCTTTTCATTACAAGCGGGGGGGGGAATGTTACATGTTGGGCACGTGCATTCACCAGGGGGGCTACATTGACGCAGTTTCAAACAGGGGATACATAGAGACATACTATGGACATTGACCAGAATTGATGCACATTGTCATATTTGTATGGACGGTGGGGCTTAGGGGTGGTTCGATTAAGTGGGCTTTCCTAGCGAGACAGTATGTTTTTCAGCTATTTTGTAATGGATTCGTGTGGTCTCGCGGTTGTTACCCAGGACATCTTGGGAGGCTGTGCAAGATACATGGGGCATGCACGTTTGCGCGCACTCTCGATTGCAGGTCCCTTGCGGGCCATTTGGTTCATTTGTTTTGCCTGTTACAGTACCGGCAGATAGGGTGGGGGCTTTGTCTGGTAGTATGCATGGCGTGGGCCGCATATGGTCGACACCAGAGTCTCCGGTGTTAATTTGCGGCAATTCCTGTGCTTCAATGTATGACGTTTCTTGGATGACGTGGGAAGTGGCGTTGTATTGTTCTCCATTGACTTCAGGTGCCCTGTCATGTGTGTTTCTTTTTCCAGTGTTAGGTGTGATGTGGGACTGTATATTTTCTTGCATGCCTGTATCCTACAGTCCTAACCTATCATTGTGTGTTTTGTTGCATGCAGATCCTATTCCCAAATACAGATGCTGTGATGTGATATGTACACTCAGGAAGTTCCTGCCAGGTGCATTTGTTCATGTTTTTCTACTTGGGGGTTTGCCGAGCTCCTTACAACCGGCCATGCTTGTCATGTGGTTAGTGAGGGCCTGGACTATTTCTGACTGCATCCGTTGCTGTTCGAACAACACACACATTGGTGCCTGTTTCCTACCTGTTTCTTGCCATTTACATTTCTGGTGTTGTTCATAGCCTGTTTGTGATTCCTCTCTCTGCTTCTCTTGGATGTGTATGTGTGGGTCCCTGCAATGTTGTGGTTTGCATGCCTTTGTCTGTACGGTCATATGTTTTGTCAGGTTTGTGCCTGTCGGACACATTGCTACACTCATCTGAGTTGTCGAGC
This sequence comes from Ichthyophis bannanicus, assembly GCA_033557465.1. Taxonomy (NCBI): domain Eukaryota; kingdom Metazoa; phylum Chordata; class Amphibia; order Gymnophiona; family Ichthyophiidae; genus Ichthyophis; species Ichthyophis bannanicus. Next base: position 247,638,160 of record CM066041.1, on the reverse strand, counting down.
CATGCATCTGTCCCATCTTCTGTCTCGCCAAACTCTTGTGATTCAATCCTACCCTCTGTGCATGCAGCTTGCATGCTACTTACAACCCTTCCTGCAGCTTCCCTACACCTGTCCTGCACTCTCATCCTGTAAATGCGTTTTGTCCAGCTCCTGTTGTTTGCTCTAGCTATTATCATCCATCGCTATGTCCACTGCTGATCATGATAATATTCACAGAATCCGGCCATTTACACCTCACTCCTTCTGACCTCGAGACACATCTTCCACACTCCACTTGTGTGCACCACCATCATTATAACTATGCGTACATCTATCCAATTCACTCTGTACATAGCTACAGCTGGGCGCCATCTCTTGTTTATCCATCTCTGTTGCTGCCACATTAGCCTTGTCGCCGAGATCTGTTGTGTTACAGCACCTGTGGGTTGTCCAGTGGTTTTTTTTTTTATCTGATGGTTTGCCTTTCCTTTCGGGCTCTGTGCCAGTATTTCGGTTACATGTGCAACTCACATTTGATGATGTGGTTGTTTTATGATGTGCATTGTGTTGCCAAGCCTAGAGGAACGATACTCTGGCTTAGGCTTGTGTGATAGTGCAGGCAGCACAACGACTTGGCTGACTACAGTTTGCATTCTGAGTACCAGATGTCACTAAGCCAACCTTAGTCACTGCTCATTTGCCGGACCATGACCTCCTGGGCCACTCATCAGGCAATGCCCTGACCATTCTGCTACCATCTCGTGCCTGTTCTCCCTCCTGCATGTCTGCTCACCTACCTATGGATTTACCTGCGTTAGACTTGCACTAGTGATGCCAGCACTGACTGTGCTTGGGGGACCATGCCCTGCCTCCATAACTACAACACTAGCTACAACGCACCCTACACACGGATACATGGTGATTCCATTGGTGGACAATGCACTTTAAGATATGGACATTGTTTATTTTATTTATTTCTATTTATTTAGCATACATTTGACTATACCGCTACATTCCAGCTGATCAGCTATAGCGGTTTGATTAAACCGAAAACGTGATTTTGTACAATCATGTCAAAATTTAGAAATATACCTACACAAACACATTGATCATGGAGGAGAAAGCACAGCACATCGTGGGACGGTTCATATGGGGATGGATTCAGACATTCATATTATTTACATTTATTTACTTATATTTACATCAATTGCCAGCCCATGTTTCATATTGGGGTGGATAATCGGTTCTATCCCTGGGAGTATAACAGACCTGTATATGGCACTGAGAAGAGCATGGTGTATTGAGCTTCTTTCTGAATTCCATAAGGTCTTTGACAGCTCGATAGCCTCCCGGTGGTATGTTGGTTCCATCGACTTGGACGGGGACCGAATAGACGAGAATGCTCATTGGCTAGCTAGTGGTATTTACAGATCTGATATCCGGGGGAAACATGGAGTGTATTTGATGTGGACAGTTCGCTCGTAGCTGCTGTTGGGTGGGTTGCGTGCTGATAAGGGGGGGTGGTGAAAGAAAGGATTGGTGCTATGTTATGAATCAGATGTGAAGGTGGTTACTAGTATTTTATATTTTACCCGAGAGCCTGCAATGGGGGGAGCCAGTGATAGCTCGATTTAGTACAGGGTAATGTGCTCCCCCCCCCCCCCCCAGTGAGGTTCTTTTTCATGATGGACCCTATCCGCAACATTTTGGGCCATTTGTGGAGAATGTTGAGAGTTTTTTGGGAAGACCCTGTATATGGCATTGCAAGTAGTCCGAAGGTGCGGCATCAGTATGACCATGTTTCTAGGTTGCACCGGGCTATGAATTAGCGCTTGCGCCAACAGTCCCTGAAATCTTGAGCGGATCAATGATCGCTCCCATTGTAGGGGTTGTAGGACTCTAAGTTTGTGGAAAAACGGCGCCTCTGTTGGTTCGTTTCGCGGAGGTGCTTTTCCATACTTTAGATTACTGTCCAGTCATTAACACCCAGATATTTCATTTTCATTTCTTCGTGTGATATGTATTGTTTACAATAGGGTGAAATGAGGCAGAGCGGGCTGAAATTAAAGTTTTGGTTTTTTCTTGAGATGTACATGACCTCAGTTTTCTTAATGGTTCGATCGCCATGTTATTTTGCTAGTATCCAATTTTAAATAAATCTCGGCTAGGCATGTGTTTAATCTGGAGTATAATTCGGGTTCTCGGAATCCAACTGTGTGTAGAGCCATAACAATCATCCGCATTAAATGTGCGTAGTTGATATTGGTGCTGTCGTAGAATATTACAGACGGGCGTCCGACATATAGACATTGAAAAGTAGTGCTGAGATGTCGGAGCCCTGGGGTAATTACCTTGCGTTTGTTGGAATGGCTTCGGCTTCTTTGCCATTGAAATGTACTTGTGGCCATTCTGTTGGTTATATAAGATGAGATGAACCATTTCAGGTGGAGCTTTCCCAATATTCCTATTGATTCAATCCTTTGTAGTAGGGTTCCATGATGGACTGTATCAATAGAAGGCGTGGCAGAGGTGATACTCAATGAAAATGCAGTATAAACATTTTTCTTTTGTCCTCAAGGCCCTTTGAGCGAGAGTTTGTTAAAGCAGCGACTATCAACAATGTTTCCTATACCCCATGACGTTGACGGAAACCGTACTGTCTGCTTTCATCTAGGGTTTCATGTTCATACCAGATGCGTCTTTTTTTTTTTTTTTTATTTTTAAATCTATTATTTTCATTTATACGATCTGAACATCGAGCACAAGCATAGCACATACAGCTAACTAAACAACAGCAGAAACTACTACTACCAACATACAAACATTACCGCAAAGGCCACCCACCACCCACCCCTCACACTCACCCCCCTCAGCACTCTCCTCCGGGACATGCTAAAGCAAAGTCATCCGTCGGGGCCTAGCGGGGAGATATAGAAGTCACAAGTTGGATCAGCCACCACACAAGTAGCCAGAAGCCAAACAATAGTCATTTTTAGCAATTGTTGCCATTTAAGAAGGACATTTTCCCCGAACAATAAGGTTTAGATTTACAGGAGTAATTGTTCTGTTCAAATTGGACTATATAACACTAACATGATTCCACCATTCAGGGAGCGTAGCTTCGCAAGTAGTTAGTAGTTTTCCTAGATTATTTCATAATCAAACAGAGCGCAAGGCTTAGCATTGAAATCCCATAATAGAAAAGCACCTTGATGAGGATCAAGAGAAGGTACCCTTGCCTTTGCTGCCCCAGATGCGAAAGCTCACTATCCTGCCAGAGAGGGGCAGCGCCTGAACTGCGAGGACACACTGTACCTGCTCCCTAAACGGCCTACGTTGTCCAATAAGAGCGCCATCCCGCAATGCATTCAAAGATCCTAAAATGACCTTTAGGGTCTGCCTACTTCCTCACCACATGTCCAGCACATGCAGGGACTGAAGGAGAATTATCCCACCTTGCATAGAGCAACGGGGGCAAGCGAGGTGTAAAAACAGCCTGTGGGCCCCAAAGACAGCGTGATAGAGTCTGGGGTCAAGGGTTAGACGGCGGATAGCGAGTCACTCTGAAAATAGCTGTACACCAGAATCTCTCTCCATTGGAAATGTTCAGAGAAGCACCCTCACCCCTGTGTCGCCAGTTCCTCATTTCTCTTGTACCTTTAGACAGCATCGGTGAGGCAGAGAATGAGAGACCCTACACAATCTCTTGTAGAGCCCTCGCAAGCTAGTCCCAGTACCCTTTACCAGCCTAACTCTGTTTCAAGATATATCATAACACCTGTCCAGTATTGGGGACCTGGGTCGGCGGGAACGTACCCCAGCCCCTCCCTAAGCAGTGCCTAAGTTGAAGCCACTTGAAATTGAGGCCAGGATAGCGCGGAGAGCAAACTCTTGTCGATGAGTTACTGAGAAAAGGTCTTCCACCTACCAGAGACTTGTAAATGATTTCACAAGCCAGAATGCACCCCGGGAATACCCAAGTAGTGTCCAGCGGGCAGATAATCCGGCACTTCTATATGAATGGAGAACAAAGGATTAATACCACACCATAAGGCAGTATAGCCGATGCATTGGAGGCACCCCTTTGGCTCACATGTTTTGAGCAAAAACCTGCGAACGCTTTTATGGTATCCGACGATAACAGAGGAGAGTTGGAAAAGTAGATGGAAAATTAGCATCCCAAGTGGCCCAACACCGCCTAGGGGTATGTGCGCCGCTAGCCACACTTCTCCTATAAGAGTGTTCCACAAAGTCCGGGCACGCCGTAGAAGGGCCGTCAGAGGACCAATCCTGAGGACCCCCTGACTTGAGCAGGAATGGAAGGCGTGATGGTAAAAACAGACGAGACAAATTTTAGCGAAAATTCACACCACCCCACCAATCCCGATAGGACTAGCCAGCAACTTGGCCTCTAGCTGATCCTTGGAACTTTATTGTACCCAAAGAAACTAGCACTAAAGTTATCCGGCTCTAGCTGCTGATGACACCTTTTTAATCAGGGAGGTAGCAGAGGAGTGAGCATCTACTAAATAATCTAAGTTAATTTTGGGGACAATCATCATTTTATATGTGGTGTTCTAATCTGCCCCATCCAGACGAAAGCGCTAAAGGAGACCATCGCACGTCGTCCAAGTCCCAGCGCCCAAGTGACAAGATGCTCCTCGACAATTACATTTACTCGTTTCCTCAAGCGCGATACGCAAAAGCGTTTATCCTTAAGTATTTCACAGACGGCCCGCTTCCCACATAGTGAGTGGATTTTTCTCCAACGGCCGTCCTGTGAGCCCATTTATTTAAAGGAAACATCAACAGACTTAGCCCAATTAATTTTAATAGCCCTGACGTATCTCGAATATGTCGTCTGAATACGTTGTATCCAATATTACAGGGTAGAGAGTCTGGCCAAAGCAAATAATAAGCAGGTACATCCGCGGTAAGCGGAGAGCTTTAATACTTCTCCAGTACAAGCTACCACGGCGCCCTGTATTGTGCACCGAAATTCTGCCCTATAAGGCATGGCCTAAGGGCTACCATAGCAAGGGTGAGAAGAGCATAGGACGAGTACGTGGACATCCTTGACGGGTGCCACGCCCAGTCAAAGCCAGGGGAGCGGAGTGTGACGCCGTTTCCACTTACAGATCCCGAGCGGTGGGTGGGTCCGAGTATAATGGACTGAGAGGCTTGAAGAAAGGTACTCCCCAAAACCAAACCAACGGAGGGTCAACGAACAGAAAAGGGCTTACCGGGTGGCTCATTCTAAGCCGGATCGAATGCTTCGAAGGCTTTTTCTGCATTTTTGTATAAAGATACGTAGTAGCAAACCAGTGCCCTTTCCATCCCATCAGCTCCTACTAAATTGATGTGAGGATAACAGGAGCGCGTTGATCCAGATGTCGAAACGCCCCTCTGTAAAACCAAAACTGATCGGGATGGATTAGAAGATGGAATAATCCCCCGGAGAGCCTGGCCCAGAACAGCTCCCACAGCTAGCGTAAATCTTATAATCCGCCAATTAAGCCAAGGATATGGGGACGATAATTGGCAGACTAGTAGGGGGTCTCTACCACGGGCCTTCATGCAAATACTAATTAAATTAGCGGCGCCCAGCAACAAAGGAGCCGCGTTGTGTGCTCCGCTCGCCTGCCAGGAAGGCGGAAAGTACTCTGCTCTAACGTGGAGAGGGCAAGGAAGCCCCGAACGACCCCCCCCCCCCCGAAGCGAAACGTTTTAAAAAATTCCCACGCGGCCAACCCTAGACCATCGGGGCCACGGTATCCCCGCTTTATTTACCCGAATGCCATAGATGTTATAAAGGCCTTCTTAATTATTTCCACAGCAGTAATAGGAGCATTACTTAGTCCAACAGCCCGATGATCTGTTGTTCAGTGTAGTTAAGAAGGGTGGGTGAGGGGTTTGTGGGGTAAGAGGTAGTTAGCGGATTTTTGTGTGTGCAAGGGGTTCGAATACTACGAACTGTGAAGCCCCACGAAACCGCGGGAGTTGTAGAGAAATCAGGCATTCGGCAGCACATGCTGTACAGAGTGGGCATAGTAATCCCGAAAAGGCCTCGGCACCTATCTGTGCATGCTTTAAATTAAAAGACCCTTACCGGTCCCCGCTGGGCCCGGTGACGAATGGCGCTAACATACTCGCTTGATTTGATTTTCCCCGATTTGGGCCCTTTAAGGTGGATCGCTAAGATGTTTACCCGGCTTTATTCTTTTCACGGATTAAGTAAATACCCCTGTTGAATGTTGACGCGCACATATGTAGGCGAGGCCTCGGAGGACGCAAGGGAGTATGTATTGAAAGCCGCCAATCCGCTGAAAATGACGCATAAGACTAACATGGATCTGACAGCGTGACGCCACCAGAATCCGCTCTCCAGCTTTAATCTGGAAGCTCCAATGCGCATATAATCGTTGCTTCCTCTTGCTTTTTTTTGAAACATATATCAAAGCTGGCTAAAACGATACGACCGCCTTAATCGTTGGCCCTTAAAACCCTCCACCAGGCCTCATGGGAGATGATGACATGAATTGCCGTTTTTATATTTAAAAACTGAAAATATTCTGACCGAGAGCGACTTTTTACTGCCAATCTGATAACTCAGAGTTATGTCCAGAAGAGATCTATCCAGGGTACTCAATACGGAGACAGGAGCCTGTAGGGAGTCATCACTAGTAGTAAGGACACGAAAACGGGCCGCATGGGTCCGACGGCCGAGATGTATGGATAGAGCTGATAAGACTGAGAAGTGACCCATACGAAGAAGCAACAGGGCTTTTAGAAACCAGAACAATAATCTATACGAGATTGCACGTCGCATGTGTGGCGTAGACACAGAAAAAAGTGAACTCTAGTTTCCTGGCGGGTTCTGAAGGCGGCCCAGAGATTCCACCATGAGCCATCTCAACGCCCATCAATAGAGGTAAGCCATAAGATGGCCCCTAGGGACCGTTGAACAGACCGGGGTTGGGGGGCTTCCGATCAACCAAAGAGATCCAATGCTTGATTGAAATCCCCCACTCCCCTCCGACTATGATCAGTGCTTACCGTCATCCGCTGTTTAGCCCTCCCTCTGTTATGCTGGGGCAAAGAAAGCCTAGGGTCATACCGCCCATTTAGGTGGCATAGAGACAACATAACGCTAACACACTCCAGCTTCCCCCCAACATACTTAAATGCAAGACTTTTAGTCCAAAGCCAGCGGAGCGGGATCCCTCCTGAATACAGATTTTTACATTCAGGACTCGCTATCCCTAAACGAGCATCTAAAGCGCAAAATAGCAACCCACATTATGTTTCCTGACTGCTGGTGGAATATAGCTAAGACTCATTAAAGCGGTCGTGGGCCCGAGCTTTAAGGATTCGGGGCCCAGATTAGCAGATTCAGGTTTTTGTCTCTTCTGAAGCTAATACCATAGGAATTCGATCGTTGAGCCTCACTTCCCTCGCCGTGGCATAGGGTCTAGGATTTTCCGTAACCGCTTTTGACGGGACTATATTGTAAATACCACTATAGACAGCACATTCACCCGGGAGAGTAGTGAGAGGAGTTTACTATGGAGCCATTAAAGCCACGGCCTATATGAAGAACCAAAACCACCCAGGAGTTCAGGAACATCAAGTCATCTCATACAGCCCCTGAAGAAAAATATGTCAATTGGACCCAGAAAATACCTTCAGGCTCATCATAGACAATTAAAGATTGATATGTTGCTGAAATAAAGGATATTCACAATTATCCATATAGAATTAATTACTCACGACCGAGCCGAGAGGCCTGTACCTCTGAGACAACATGAAAAGCGTGAGCACTGACGTCACCGTCAGGGCTGGCTCCGGAGTCCTAGAACAGAAGAGATGAAGAGAGACGGTCAGGTGAAAGGGCCCGAGCCGCACGAGGGAACCAACCCCAGATTGCGGCCGGCGAGAGCGATCGTAAGTATGATTTTATACATGAAATAATCGCGTTAAACAGCAATGCTTACAATAAGGAACCGCATAACCCAACAATAGGAAGACACCAAAGACAACACCTCCTATAGCATATAGATTCTTAAAACCTACCATCAAGATGCTAATGAACCAAATATCACGCCACAACAGGGAGGCGCTAAGTTCTTAAGCTATGCATTCTAGTTCGTTAGCCGCTCCACCGCTAGGAAGCGCTATGAAAGACACGCCGGCCCTCAGAGGCGTCCACACGCGCGGTGGTCTCAGCTTCTCATTAGAACCCCGGTTGACCTTGCCGCTGAGAAAACAGACTCCTAACAAGGTGGATTAATATTAGCCATGGATCGCGCCACAAAATCAGCGCACTCAGGGCCTGCTTCAGCCATACTTCCCAAAAAAACTGTTGAAGTGCACGTTCAACAGCTCCTCCCAAAGGGCCGCGGAGTAATGATTGAGGTAAGTAAACTTCGCATCCGCAAAAACAAATCAGGGTCAGCAGAACGGCCAGAAGCAGCGACCTGGAAGTTGCTGAAGGCCGCGCGGGACGAGTGAGGGACGAAAAAACTCCACACAGCCTCATTGCGCGCGTTTTGTATAACAGTATATGTAATATTTAGCAAGCAAGCATCAGGAAAGATAAAGATGAGCCGTAGCTGCCCCTCGAATTCAATCAGGGCATTACGGGCACGAGCAGCATGCGCCCAGACTCCAAGATCATGCGCGGTCTGTTGATATCGGTAGGGTGGCGCAGGACAATAGGACCCGCTGATTCTGGAGTTATTGTGCCACCACATGAGACGGGTAGCACTCGGATTGAGCACGAGTCTATATTTCCGAACAATCTCTTTGTGTCGACAAGCGAAAGTGCCAAGCTGCCAAACCTTCGAATCTCTGGAATGACACATTGAAGAGAAATAGAAAAAAGCAACGCCATTGTCTGTGTCTCCTTACGGGCACAAACCCTCCGAGGTCAGACCCCACCCGGCAGGATCATGGTTGCACGGTAGTGCACAGGCTTAGTGATGTACGGCTTTGGAATCTTCCGGCTGCCTGTGCAACGCAAAGCCTTGATCCTGCGTCCTCCAAACTTGGGAATAATCCGCTACTAAACGGGACTCTCATGAGCCGCGTGAGAAGTGCCCTCTACTCTTGTCCACTGTGTCGCATGGATAGGCCCAAATCCAATTTAGCCCTTGTAGAACTCGACCCAAGTCCATCCTGCAATACAGACGAGTCAAGAGCTGCACCATTAGCTATGAACAAGCTCCTTCCTAACTTCCGTCGGAATCTCGGAAAGTAAGTTCGAAGAGGCAGTCGGTGTTAGCAGGCAGTCAGGCCCCTCAGCGCATCTGAGTATGGCCGCCCATTTTGTGTGGTGGGGAGAATAGGCTACGTTTTGCGAACCGTCGTTGTTAGCGCTACTGTTCCGCCCAAATGGCCAACTCCTGAATAATCCAAAAGGAAGCGATTGCGATTCGGGCGCCCCGACATCAGGAAAGGTACCGGTTGATTCGTTTTACTTTAGAGCGAGAGAAATCCCAAATAGAGTACCAAATAAA